>CM033650.1:50202505-50797819 GCA_019512145.1 Engystomops pustulosus
ATACTGCCCCCTATGTACAGGAATATAACTACTATAATACTGCCCCCTATGTACAGGAATATAACTACTATAATACTGCCCCCTATGTACAAGAATATAACTACTTTCATTATCGTCCGTTCGGCAGCACATACACATGGGACTTTGTTCCTTTAGATACAAATCAGAAGAGAACAGGTTAATAATCAATACAATCAATTTAATAACCTGGTAGCCCATCCTATAAGTAGGCGGCAGACCCAGAGCACCTTGTATCCTTTTTTCTCTTGACAACTGAAGAGAATGGAAGTCCTGCTAGTCAGGAAGAATTTTTTTTCTATTTTCGGGACAATTACCCCTGTGGGTTGGCAGGGAACATCCTCTCTGAGGCATAATTTCCCAAAAATCGCGTGGTCAGGGATTATCCCCACCCCCCACCCCATACCGTTGTGCCTACTATTCAGGTTATAAGGGTTCCTACTCGCATAAACATGGAGAGGCTGTGTAGGCTCTGGTACATTCCCCCTATGATGCCATAGAAGACAAGAACCAGTGTTAGGGGAGGCTTCCAGCTTGGTCGTACTTTCTGGCCCCAGGGGGGTCCTCCCTGGGAGGTGGTGAATGAGCCTATACCTATTCCTCCCAGGAGGAGAGGATCTGCCTTGTAAGAGATTGCTACCAGGCGCACAGATCTTGGCCATATGCTTCACCACTTGCTCTCTGAGCATACTTGTGTGATGACCTCCATCCGGGTTAGCCATCTAAGCGCAAGTCCCGGAGCCCACGTTGGGTGACAGAGCCTCAAGTTCCCGGAGCTGTCAGAGTATTTAACTCTCATCTGACACCAGTAAGCCATGTAAGCCTGGGCTCCACTTATGGCTATGCATAGTACTCGCTCTGTGAGAATCTAGTGTCCCCCAGGCCTTTAACCCCTTTAAGGAGGCCCGATCCTCCCATCTTAACCCCTTACCAACATGTATTACGTCACATGCTGGCTGTGAGTGCATGGAGAGGGCTCATGGGCTGAGCCCTCGCCATAGCTGGTAAGTCTACTGTATGTTATAGCAAGGACTTCCCGGTGACACCCGCGATCGGTGCTAGCACCGTTTGCGGGTGTTTTCCCGCTGATCGCCGCCGGCGTCGCCATCTTGCCAAGGATCATCGCTCTCCATGACGTCATCCGAAGACCCGAGGCTGTCTCGTTTTAACCCCTTCATTACTATGTGCTATCAATACATTGTAATGAATGAGGAGGGAAATCCCCATATACTGCCATACTGTAGTATGGCAGTATATGGTACGATCGATCGACAACCTAGGGTAAAAGTACCCTAGGGAGTCTTAAAAATAGTAAAAATAAAAAAAAAAGTTAAAAATTATAATAAAAAAAATAAAAATTGAAATCACCCCCTTTCCCTAGAACTGATATAAATATAAATAAACAGTAAAAATCATAAACACATTAGGTATCACCGCATCCGAAAATGCCCGATCTATCAAAATATAACAACGTTTTTTCACTGCGTTTAAAAAATATAAAAAATTCTATAAAAAGTGATCAAAAGGTTGTACAGTACTAAAAATGATAACAGTGATAGATGCGATGGCATCCGTGGAAATAAGAAATTGAGCCGTTTCTGTTCCCTATCCACAATAGGATATCCACTGGCGATAGATGGTCTATCCATAAGTAGGTCAGGAGTTCTGATCTCTTTCCTCCTCTACCCCTAATTCCGCTAGTACTTTGAAAAATAATCTCAAAGAAGGCAGAAGCGATAATAATTGCCCCGTTTTTGGCCACGCAGGGCGTGGTTTTCACTCATGCTGTTTTTATCTAGATGGACATTTATGAAGCTTCATCCTCGTCCAGATCTGCTTCTTCAGAGGATTTGCCACCATCCTTATCTGAAGCTTCGGCAGCCTACGGCCTGGAGGCTGAGCGGAGTACATTAGCCCAATCTGATTCAGTGATCTCTACACTTCTTGCCGCAAGAAAACCAGCAACCATTTTAGTCTACAATAGACAGATATGACACGGGACACTCTCCTTTCCATCCTCCAGTTCCTTCAAGATGGACTCAATAAAGGCTTAAAGATGTATTCCCATCTGGACATTTAATTTAATATTAAAAAATTTTTCCTGTGTGAAGATAATTTCTCATAAATGTAGTCATTCTGTCCCTTAGAAACGAGATAGCTTCCTCGGATACGACCACCTCACATTTTCGCAGCGGTGGCCAGACATGCGCTTTTGAGCCCTGTCTGACCACCTGGCTTCAGCAATCATTACCACAGGACGGCTGAAGGACATGCAGTAACTCCCGGACATTTCATATACAAACACCATTTCTGTCTTTGTGCAATCACTCCAGTAGAGGTGGCCGTATCCAAGGAGTCAGTCTTGTTTCTAAGGGACCGTATGACTACATTTATGAGAAATTATCTTCACACAGGTCGTTTTTTTAAATAACATCTAATTGAAGAGATAAATATATATATATATATATATAGCAGAATAATGAAATTGAATGTGAATGGCCAGACTAAAACACCCCATTAAAGTACGACACTCGTACGAATTTTACAGCTATCAATGTGCAATTAGAATTGAAATTTTCAAACAATTCTCTAATTTCAAGATTTTTTAAAAGCAAATCGTAAAGCTGAAGCCCATCATCAAGGAACCAATTCCTTCCTGGGATCTAACCCTAGTCTTACAGGCCTTAAGGGGTCCTCCATTCGAACCAATGTCTTGAACCTCTTTAAAATATGGGTAATTAAAAATTTTGTTTCTTACTGCGTATCTTTGCATCCTACTGGACTGTATTATCCTGCGGACTAATCTGCACACCAAAGGTGGCCTCTTCTAGTAATATCAATCAAGAAATCGTCCTTCCCACATTCATTCCTCATCCACGGGATGACCACCAAGAGTCTCTCCATACTCTAGATGTTAGGAGAGCAATTATGAATTTTCTAGATATTACATCTACCTACGGAAGGTCAGATTCTCTCTTCCTTCTTTTCCATGAGCCGAACAAGGGAAAAAGAGAAAGTAAAACCTCACTCTCTAGATGGTTGAAAGATACAATCAAGGAATGCTATTCCTTCTCAGGCCAAGATCCTCCTATTCAGATCAAAGCTCATTTAACTCACTGTACATTGGGCAAATTTCTTTACAACAAATATGTAAAGCCGCTAAGTGGGCATCCCCCTCCACATTTATAAAACATTATAAGTTGGACATCAAAACTTCAGAGGGTTCAGCCTTTGGCAAAGCAGTATTATTCAAGGCGTGTATGTGCTGCTTAACGGATGATAAAGAAGGTTGAAATTTGCTTACCGAAATTTCCCCTTTCTTTGAGTCTGTAAGGCAGCACAGACTGCTCACCCTCTTTTTTGTTATTGCTTACTACAAATACAAGGTGCTCTGGGTCTGCTCCTACTACTTACAGGAGGGGCTACCAGACTTTTAATTAATTGATTGTACTGCTTATTAACCTGTTCTCTTCTGATTTGTACCTAGAGGAACAAAGTCCCGTGTCTATGTGCTGCCTCACAGACTCAAAGAAAGGGAAATTTCGGTAAGCAAATTTGAACCATAATACTGCCCCCTATGTACAAGAATATAATTACTATTATACTGCCCCTAAGTACATTACAAAACTACTATAATACTGCCCCTATGTACAAGAATATAACTACTATAATACTGCCCCCTATGTACAAGAATATAACTACTATAATACTGCCCCCTATATACAAGAATATAACTACTATAATATTGTACCCTATGTACAAGAATATATCTACTATAATACCGCCCCTATGTACAAGAATACAACTACTATAATACTGCCCCCTATGTACAAGAATACAACTACTATAATACTGCCCCCTATGTACAGGAACATAACTACTATAATACTGCCCCTTATGTACAAGAATATAGCTACTATAATACTGCCCCCTCTGTACAAGAATATAACTACAATAATATTGTACCCTATGTACAAGAATATATCTACTATTATACTGCTCCTATGTACATTACTAAAACTACTATAATACTGCCCCCTATGTACAAGAATACAACTACTATAATACTGTCCCCTAGGTACGGGAATATAGTTCCTATAATACTGCCCCCTATGTACAAGAATATAACTACTATAATACTGCCCCCTATGTACAGGAATATAACTACTATTACTACTACTACTTTGCCATATAACAATGCCAGCCTCCTGTATAAAGCCAGCCAGACCCCCGTAATACCAGCAGCCTCCCCAGTATATAGCCAGTCAACCCCACCAGTATATAGCCAGCCACACCTCTCAATGGGAGTGACTTTCCGTATTTTGCGGCTTATAAGCCGCACCGGACTATAAGGCGCATTAGTCCGATGCGCCTTATATATTATAATTACATATATAAGCGCATCGGACTAATAGGCGCGGGGTCGCGGGGCGTGGCGGAGGTCCGGGGGCGTGGCAGAAGACCCGACGGGACGCGACGGGACGCGACGCCGAGACGCGACGGGGAACGCGGGAAGGTGAGCGGGGAAGGTGAGGGATGAGGTGGAGGAGGGCAGCGGACCATATACTTACATAGGTCCCACGTCTACCGAGACACGCAGATCTCCAGCGGAACTGCAGACCACGCGGCAGAAGTTGTTCATGCGCGTGTCTGCAGTTCCCGCTGGAGATCTCCGGTCTCCGGTAGCGGGGGACCTATGTAAGTATGGTCCGCTGCCCTGTGTCCTGTGCCATAGATAGGGCGCACCGGGACTATAAGGCGCACTTTGGATTTCCACGGAAATCAAGGCTTTTAAGTGTGCGCCTATAGTCCGGAAAATACGGTAAGTAAGAATGTTTCCTTCATGTTGTTTGTGAAGTGTTTGGAGAGCCCTGATATATTTGTCTTTGTTTGACTGTTTTTGTTGCTGCTAAGATATGTTCTGCAATTCTTTTTTTGAGTTTTCTTGTGTGCAGTCAATCCATTGCATGCTTAAATACTTGTGCTGGCAACATATCATTAGGCTACGACTAAGGACCGACGCTGGTCCAACGCGTCAGCCGATAATGTTTATAGGACGTCTCCGGTTTTTAACGGTTTCGCGACCGCCCACCGTGTATTCACGACGGCGTCGCGTCGCGCTGCATGGAGAGGGCTCACGGGCTGAGCCTCTCCATAGCCGGTAAGTCGGTAACCGGGATCGCGCTCCCGTGACGTCATTGTAGATGGCAGTAATATTAGGATCGATCAGACAACCTAGGTTTAAGTACCCTAGGGAGTCTGAAAAATAGTATAAATAAAAATAAAAAAAAGTTTAAAAAAAAAATTATAATAAAAAACCTAAAATTTCAAATCAACCCCCCTTTCCCTAGAACTGACATAAATATTAATAACAGTAAAAATCATAAAACACATTAGGTATCGACGCGTCCGAAAATGCCCGATCTATCAAAATATGATAACGGTTTTTCAATGCGTTTAACCCCGTAACGGAAAATAGCGCCCAAAGTCGAAAATGGCACTTTTTGCCATTTTGAAAATCTAAAAAAATCTATAAAAATGATCAAAAGGTCGTACAGTCCTAAAAATGATATATTGAAAATATTATCAATTTCGCAAAAATGACACACACGCAAAGCTCCGTACCCAAGTAAAAAAAGTTATTAGCGCCCAGAAGTTGGCAAAACAAAAAAAAAATTTTTGTACAGGAGGTTTTATTTGTAAATGTTAGAAACATTATAAAACCTATACAAATTTGGTATCCCCGTAATCGTACCGACCCAAGAATAAAGTAGACAGTCATTTGGGCGCTCAGTGAAAGACGTAATATCCAAGCCCACAAAAAATGGCGCGCAAATGTGTTTTTCAACCATTTTCATTGCATTTGGAATTTTTTCCCACTTCCGTATATGGCATGGAATATTTAATACCATCATTATGAAGTGCATTTGTTACGCAGAAAACAGCCGCACACATCTTTACGTGTAAAAAAAAAAGTTATAGATTTTTGAAGGTGGGGAGTGAAAAATGGACATGAAAAAACAGGAAAGGGCCCGTTCCTTAACCGGTTAAAGATACCGAATAAAAGTGGAATTTGAATTTAACAAATATTCATTTTAATTGCCTGGATGCCGGACAACCATCTCTTTTTTCTGGAGTCACCACGGTCCCCGCACAGCACGTCCGAGCAACGGCTCTATACCAAGCGTCATCTTAAAGGGTGAGCTGAAAAATTACGTTTTTTCTTTATGAAGGAAAACGTATGAAATGAAAGAACATGTTAACAAAACACAGTAGTAGATAAAATGAGCAGTGGTATCCCACTGCAATATAGAATAAACAAAATATAAAGAAATGTAAAGGGCTTGTGCGAATTATGCTACAATATATGTAATAATGCATTTTATAGCAATAATTAAGAGAATAAATCCACCCAAGAAGGTGAACTGGGTCATATACAGAGGGCAAAATAAGCTCCAAGCACAAGGTACTGAATAAAGGTTCATAGGAATTCACGCCAGAAGCTAAAGTCAATAAAAGTCCCATTATACAAGAAAAACTTCCCAGCACTGTGCACGTTCATTAACGTTTCATAACTTTTAACAAGTTATCGACACATGTGAAAGTTTTTATTGTTGAAGGTGTGTTTCGATTGCTCTAATTGCCTTTTATATATCGACATGTCCTATACTGCAATTTTTGACTTGGTGTTCCCTCAAAGTTTTTGCATCTCTGGGCAGAATTAGCTTATTAGACCTATTAAAGGGAACCTGAGACCTCATTTTACTAAAGACAGGTTGCAGAGCCCCTTACAGCTGCATTGCATATAGCCTTCTGCCTTCTCTAACCATTTCATTACAATAACTGTAATATAGGTTACTTGCACCCTGACAAAATCCTTTGCTAAGTCCAAGGTGTGGCTCTGGGGAGGAGCTGTAAAGGAACAAAAAGGTGGGGGCTCAGAGCTGAGGAGTTTGCAGCACAGACAAGTCACATGTTGTTTTTTGAAAGGAGTCCAAACAAAATCCCAACCCCTGGAGTACACAGAGGATTTAGATAGGGTGCAAGGTAAGTTATAACACACTATATTGTATGTCAAATGCTTGAGAAGGCAGAAAGGAATATATGCAATGTTGTGTAATAGGTTTCTCGGCCTGTCTCTAGTGAAAATACGGTCCCTGGTGACAGGTCCCTTATATGTAAAACAGACTGATCATGCTGGCCTTAGGTCAGTGCTTGATCCATGGCCCACTTTACTAAGTGGCTGTGCGCCAGTTTTTTGTCCGACTTTGCTTCTTTTAGGTGTAAACTTCCTGCACAGGTATTTAAGAATTGTATGCACCACAAATGTGTCGCACACATCCCTTTGTGTCGCGGCTGCACTATTCTTCATGCAGCACAAATTACTGCACTGAAATTGGTGTTCCCGTGCTATTGGATCTGCACCAGATTTAACATGCAAAGTCCGACAGAATGTGTTGCATGTGTGGTACTCTGTCGGGGAAGTGCAGAGGGACCAGATTCAAGAAGAATGTGTGCTGAGATCCTGAATCTGGCGCCTCCTGCACACTACCAAGCAAACTGCACATAGTATTGTAAGTAAGTGGGGGGCCATGTGTCAGTAAGGACATTTATATAAAGTTTTTTTTTAATCATGTGTAATGCCAGTTTTACCAATAATTAGAAAACATGTCCAGAAACAGCGCCACACCTGTCCATGTCAGGATGCGGGTCAGTGAATCCCTTGGACCACAAGCGGGAGTGGTACTATTCGATACCTGAGACGAAGTCTAAGGGCACGGATCGGGGTGGCCCCCCGTGAAGTCCATAGGATGTTAGGTACACACAGCACTGACACTAGACAGATTTGAATTGATTTAGAAAAACAGACTCTTTTCTACAATCCCTTAAAGGAACCCTACCACACGAATTTACCTATAAAGTATAACGGGTGGTAGGTGGATCAAAGGGATGTGAGAATAAGCCCTTTAGGGCTAATCCTCACGTCCCCGCACTGTTTCGCTGCGCAGACAGCAGGTTCGTCGAGAGGGCGTGCAGCTATAGGAGCTGCGCGCCGAAGATTGTGTGGTAGGAGGATAAAGAGCTACTGGGCGGGGAGTAGCCACGCCGTGTAGCCTTACCTGCGGCTACTCCAGCCCATTAACCGCATAACAAAATTTACATATAGAGATAATAAAAGATATCGTAACAGTGCGGGGACGTGAAGATGGCACTTAAAGGGCTATGCACCTCTTATTGATCCACCACCACCCGATCTACCTTTATAGGCAGATTCGTGGTGGTAGGTTCCCTTAAAATCTGGAGGCCAGTTTCAGACACTGTGGTAGTTTGAAAATACCTACCAACCACAGGCAGGGGACGGATCTCTGAGCATTGTTGTGATATGACTCAGATCATCATAGTGATATATGAAGAAAGCCCAGCAAAAACGAGATCATGATTGGAGTCGGGAAGGTTTCCTTGTATTACTAATGCTTTTATGAATTGTGGTTGTCTGTGAAAAGGACGCTGTGATTGATGGACCAACCATTAGTGTATCACACATCTATTATGTCACCAAACCATTTGCCTATCCTCCTAAATACCAGTTTTCAATTAATTTGAATTGGTAAAAACCTGAACACTACAGCAATAACTTATATAAAACAAAAAATAAGTTTAATGTAGAAACCAAATGATATATAAGTTCAGTACAATGAATAAGGTCTATATACAATAGTATAGATCTGCATAGTGCAGGCACTTTTTCATTTTTTTAAAAAGTATTTAATTTTTTTTTATTGTTTGTCACATTTGGACCCTCTGTCCCCAGTAATTTTCCAACACTCCCATAGACAAACACCACAAGTCATGTATTTCTAACAGTGTCGTCTCACGCTAACATTGTCCCATAACTCAGGTGCCACACATTGTGAGCAGCCTTTAGTGTAGCTAAAATTCAGATGAGATGGCCTTACAATGGTTGGATCCGTTGTGGGTTCACTCTCCTCCTTGTTTGCAATCAGTCTTTTATCAAACATGCATTGCTTCATGGATGTTCCCATTATCCTGTGGAAGGAATATGCGGTCATCAACAGCTTTGGATTGTACGATTTAATGCATACACCATAAGCATACAGGTTATCACTTGCAGTCATGTATTAATCTCTAATTTCAAAATTATACAAATTTCTATATAATTTTTGTATCAAATCCTTCAGTTTCTTGAAATTGTTAAATAGGAACTTTATTTACTCAGTGGATAGAAATCGATCTAGTTCATTTAAAAAAAGTGCACAGATACTGGAGTTAGGGTGCCCATTCATAGGCAATGCAGCCAACCCTGCCCACCATGTGATCTACCCCATGTTAATGCCATAGGAGTGCACTACTATGGCACCCCGTGGTTATAGTATATTTTACACTATTCCCCTGTGTCTCCAAGCTCCTTCAATTCTGTGAATTCAACTGTATACATCCTAATATTTTATGTTACCCCTATCCACAGGCTAACATGAAAGAAAGAGAGAGAGAGAGAGTGGTCCAGAGATAGTCGTGTTCTGTGCCATGCGATTTCTGGTGCTCCCATGTATTGACTGCTCAAACAATTGATAAAATAGCAAGAATAGGACCCCATTCTTGAGAACAGATCAGATGTTACTCCCTATCCTGCAGTTAGGGGATAACAATACTTCTTTGCACTGCTCTCTATAAGGTGCAGTTACAATTGAATATAGCAAAACTAAAGTGTAGGAACTACTTGGTGCAAAGTAGCCTTATAGACATCTGCTCTGCTCTCATAAGCTGGTAGGGTCATTAAAAGAACCTATCATCAGGATCACACATTTTCACCTAGTGAGTGGTTTCAAAGACTTTTTAATACTATTTTACTATTTAAAAAATATATTAAAGGTTACCTGGCAGCTGCCATCAAATGCAGAGAGTCACAAGGCATTGCAATCTCTGTGTTGTACTTATGGTGAAGTGCTCTGGTGTAGCACATGTTCATGTGAAAGTAGCCCAAGGCAGGGGTGTACAACCTTTATGGGCCATAGCTGCATTGTCAGACTGCTCAGTTTCATGTACCACACTAGTAAGCAGAACCCTAGATGCGCCATAGAGCAGGCTTATATACTGGAGAACCCAACACTAATGTATAATACAGCAACCCCCCCCCCCCCCCACACACCCAACTTCCCAGACTGACTATAACACAGGAGACCTCCAGACTCAGGGGCAATACTGGAGACCTCTAGAGCAGACTATAAAACTGGAGACCACCAAAGATAAACTCTAAACCAGAGACCACCAGAGCGCACCAGAAGGGGGGAAAAAGGAGCTTCCGGATTACACGCTGAACATGTACAAAAAAATGTACAACCAAACAATGTGAACCAAACCTACATTCCACAAACCCAGCATACGGTTACAATCTATGCACTTTACATTACAAACACTAAAGCTGCACTTTACACTCAAACATTAACACTATACCTAGTTCTTCAGAACTGCACACATGCAAACTTTGTAAGCATGTGATCCTCGTTCCTGAGCGCAACATTTGGTATAAACGCATCCGAGATCAATGAAGCTCCTATCTGCTGCGTCTTAATTGCTTTTCAACACGCGACTCAAATGCAGTACGTGAAGGTGGCAACAAGGCAATTATTATGGGCAGTTCTTTCTTATGCTGTTCCACCCATAGGGGGTAGGTGAAGAGGATAACTGACTGGGGATCAAGGAAGGGTAGGGCTGCACATCACACAAAGCAGACAGGGACACATGAAGGAGACATACTTTGGGGGTGTAGGCCAGGGGTCTTTCCTGTGTCCTCCATACCCTGCTGATTTCTGTCGCTGTCTGTCTTTCCCCTCCTCCAACTACAGAACATGTCTCTGGTAACATACACAGGAGGGAGGGGGAGGCTCTCACACTAAAGTAAGCAGCTTCTAGTGCTGATCAAACGCCACAGTGGTTATAGAGATAGCGTTACCGGAAACCTCCGTACGCTATCAAACACTGCGGCGGGGTACAGTGCAATCATGGACAGCTTGCAAAGCTGTCCGATGTATTCATGAGGGGGCGTCCGAGGCGCTGCCTCTCCCCGGACCGCCCCGCTCGCTCCATAGGCCGCAGTGACTGCCGCGCGCTAGGCGGCAGTCACCGCTCGTAGCCACGCCCCAACCCCCGCCCCTCATGATACGTCGGACAGCTTTGCGAGCTGTCCGACAATTACATCCTACCCCACTGCACTGGGTAACGCTAACACTGGGCGTTGATCGAGCACTAGGAGCTGCTTACTTTAGTAAGCATCCCTATGCCTAGATTGGGTGACAGGTCCTCTTTAAGCCCTCCATCAGTATTGGATTACTTAGGCCCGTTCCACACTTGCGAGTGTGATGCGATGAACTCGCATCACACTCGCAACATGTGCTGCCTCATCCCCCGGCTGAACGCTGCACACGGAACTGAACTGTCATCCTGAGTTCAGTCTTGGTTTGCAGCGTTCGGGACGGGAGATGCAGGCAGCACATGTTGCGAGTGGCATAAGAGTCATAGCAACACTCTCGCAAGTGTGGAACCAAGGATTGCTTGGGTCCCTGTTACGGCGGTGAACTCCACACTGATGTCCTTAGGACAACTATTACAGTTTAAAACAATGAACAGAGCAGGGAGTGAGAGACTCTTTGCTCTTAGAGTGGAGCTGTGCATTAGGAGGATCCCATACATAAATTTTGTTTGGGGCCCAGGAAACCTAAAAATCTGTAGTATGGCAGTATATGATAGGATCGATCAGACAACCTAGGGTTAAAGTACCCTAGGGAGTCTGAAAAATAGTATAAATAAAAATAAAAAAAAGTTTAAAAAAAAAAAATTATAATAAAAAAACCTAAAATTTCAAATCACCCCCCTTTCCCTAGAACTGACATAAATATTAATAAACAGTAAAAATCATAAACACATTAGGTATCGACGCGTCCGAAAATGCCCGATCTATCAAAATATGATAACGGTTTTTCAATGCGTTTAACCCCGTAACGGAAAATAGCGCCCAAAGTCGAAAATGGCACTTTTTTGCCATTTTGAAAAATCTAAAAAAATCTATAAAAAGTGATCAAAAGGTCGTACAGTCCTAAAAATGATATAATTGAAAATATTATCAAATTTCGCAAAAAATGACACCACGCAAAGCTCCGTACACCAAAGTATAAAAAAGTTATTAGCGCCAGAAGTTGGCAAAATCAAAAAAAAAATTTTTGTACAGGAGGTTTTAATTTTTGTAAATGTATGAAAACATTATAAAACCTATACAAATTTGGTATCCCCGTAATCGTACCGACCCAAAGAATAAAGTAGACATGTCATTTGGGGCGCTCAGTGAAAGACGTAATATCCAAGCCCACAAGAAAATGGCGCAAATGTGTTTTTTCACCATTTTCATTGCATTTGGAATTTTTTCCCACTTCCGAGTATATGGCATGGAATATTTAATACCATCATTATGAAGTGCAATTTGTTACGCAGAAAACAAGCCGTCACACAGCTCTTTACGTGTAAAAATAAAAAAGTTATAGATTTTTGAAGGTGGGGAGTGAAAAATGGACATGAAAAAACAGGAAAGGGCCCGGTCCTTAACCGGTTAAAGATTACCGAATAAAAGTGGAATTTGAATTTAACAAATATTCATTTTAATTGCCTGGATGCCGGACAACCCATCTCTTTTTTCTTGGAGTCACCACTGGTCCCCGCACAGCACGTCCGAGCAACGGCTCTATACCAAGGCGGTCATCTTAAAGGGGTGAGCTGAAAAATTACGTTTTTTCTTTTTATGAAGGAAAACGTATGGAAATGAAAGAACATGTTAACAAAACACAGTAGTAGATAAAATAGAGCAGTGGTATCCCCACTGCAATATAGAATAAACAAAATATAAAAGAAATGTAAAAGGGCATGTGCGAATTATGCTAAATATATATGTAATAATGCATTTTAGCAAATAATTAAAGAATAAATCCACCCAAAGATAGGTGAACTGGGTCATATAACAGAGGGCAAATATAGCTCCAAGCACAAGGTGACTGAATAACAGGTTCATGAGGAATTCACAGCCAAGAAGCTAAAGTCAATAAAAGTCCCATTATACAGAAGAAAACTTCCCAGCACTGTGCACAGTTCATTAACGTTTCACGTAACTTTTAACAAGTTATCGACACATGTGAAAAGTTTTTATTGTTGAAGGTTGTGTTCTGATTCTGCTCTAATTGCCTTTTATATATCGACATAGTCCTATACTGCAAATTTTGACTTGGTGTTCCCTCAAAGTTTTTGCATTCTCTGGGCAGAATTAGCTTATTAGACCTATTAAAGGGAACCTGAGACCTCATTTTTACTAAAGACAGGTTGCAGAAGCCCCTTACAGCTGCATTGCATATATGCCTTTCTGCCTTCTCTAACCATTTGCATTACAATATAATTGTATGATATAGGTTACATTGCACCCTGACAAAATCCTTTGCTAAGTCCAAGGTGTGGCTCTGGGGAGGAGCTGTACAGGAGCAAAAAGGTGGGGGCTCAGAGCTGAGGAGTTTGCAGCACAGACAAGTCACATGTTGTTTTTTGAAAGGAGTCCAAACAAAATCCCAACCCCTGGGAGTACACAGAGGATTTAGATAGGGTGCAAGGTAAGTTATAACACACAATTATATTGTAATGCAAATGCTTGGAGAAGGCAGAAAGGAATATATGCAATGTTGGTGTAATAGGTTTCTGCGGCCTGTCTCTAGTGAAAATACGGTCCCTGGTGACAGGGTCCCTTTAATTAGTATAAACAGACTGATCATGCTGGCCTTAGGTCAGTGCTTGATCCAGTGGCCCACATTTACTAAGTGCTGTGCGCCAGTTTTTTGTCCGACTTTGCTTCTTTTAGGTGTAAACTTCCTGCACAGGTATTTAAGAATTGTATGCACCACAAATGTGTCGCACACATCCCTTTTGTGTCGCGGCTGCACTATTCTTCATGCAGCACAAATTACTGCACTGAAATTGGTGTTCCCGTGCTCAGTTGGATCATGCACCAGATTTAACATGCAAAGTCCGACAGAAATGTGTTGCATTGTGTGTACTCTGTCGGGGAAGTGCAGAGGGACCAGATTCAAGAAGAATGTGTGCTGAGATCCTGAATCTGGCGCCTCCTGCACACTACACAAGCAAACTGCACATAGTATTGTAAGTAAGTGTGGGCCATGTGTCAGTAAGGACATTTATATAAAGTTTTTTTTTAATCATGTGTAAAATGCCAGTTTTACCAATAATTAGAAAACATGTCCAGAAACAGCGCCACACCTGTCCATGTCAGGATGCGGGGTCAGTGAATCCCTTGGACCACAGCGGGAGGTGGTACTAGTCGATACCTGAGACCGGAGTCTAAGTGGCACGGATCGGGGTGGCACCCGTGACAGTCCATAGGATGTTGAGGTACAGCACAGCACCTGACACATAGACAGATTTGAATTGATTTAGAAAAAGCAGACCTTTTTCTAATCCCTTAAAGGGAACCTACCACCACGAATTTACCTATAAAGGTAGAACGGGTGGTAGGTGGATCAAAGGGATGTGAGAATAGCCCTTTTAAGGGCTAATCCTCACGTCCCCGCACTGTTTCGCATGCGCAGACAGCAGGTTCGTCGGAGGAGGGCGTGCAGCTACGAGGAGCTGCGCGCCGAAGATTGTGGGTAGGAGGAGTAAAGAGGCTACTGGGGCGTGGAGTAGCCACGCCGTGTAGCCTTACCTGCGGCTACTCCATGCCCCATTAACCGCATAACAAAATTTACATATAGAGATAATAAAAGATATCGTAACAGTGCGGGGACGTGAAGATTGGCACTTAAAAGGGCTATGCTCACCTCTTATTGATCCACCTACCACCCGATCTACCTTTATAGGCAGATTCGTGGTGGTAGGTTCCCTTTAAAATCTGTGAGGCCAGTTTCAGACAACTGTGGTTAGTTTGTAAAATACCTACCAACCACAGTGCAGGGGACGGATCTCTGAGCATTGTTGTGATATATACTCAGATCATCATAGTGATATATGATGCAAGAAAGCCCAGCAAAAAACGGAATCATGATTGGAGTCGGGAAGGGTTTCCTTGTATTACTATGATGCTTTTATGAATTGTGGTTGGTCTGTGAAAAGGACGCTGTGATTGATGGACCAACCAGTTTAGTGTGATCACACATCTATTATGTCACCAAACCATTTGCCTATCCTCCTAAATATACAGTTTTCAATTAATTTGAATTGGTAAAACCTGAACACTACAGCAATAACTTATATATAAACAAAAAAATAAGTTTAATGTAGAAACCAAATGATATATAAAGTTCAGTACAATGAATAAGGTCATATATACAATAGTATAGATCTGCATAGTGCAGGGCACTTTTTCATTTTTTTAAAAAGTATTTTGTAATTTTTTTTTATTGTTTGTCACAGTTTGGACCCTCTGTCCCCAGTAATTTTCCAACACATGCCATAGACAAACACCACAAGTCATGTCATTTCTAACAGTGTCGTCTCACGCTAACATTGTCCCATAACTCAGGTGCCACAGCATTGTGAGCAGCCTTTAGTGTAGCTAAAATTCAGATGAGATGGCCTTACAATGGTTGGATCCGTTGTGGGTTCACTCTCCTCCTTGTTTGCAATCATTTCTTTTATCAAACATGACATTGCTTCATGGATGTTCACATTATCCTGTGGAAGGAATATGCGGTCATCAACAGCTTTGGATTGTACAGATTTAATGCATACACCATAAGCATACAGGTTATCACATTGCCAGTCTATGTATAATCTCTAATTTACAAATTATACAAATTTACTATATAATTTTTGTATCAAATCCTTCAGTTTCTTGAAATATTGTTAAATAGGAACTTTATTTAGCTCCAGTGGATAGAAATCGATCTAGTTCATTTAAAAAAAAAGTGCACAGATACTTGGAGTTAGGGTGCCCATTCATAGGCAATGCCAGCCAACCCTGCCCACCATGTGATCTACCCACCATGTAATAGCCATAGGAGTGCACTGACTATTGGCACCACCCTGTGGAATATATAGTATATTTACACTATTCCCCTGTGTCTCCAAGCTCCTTCAATTCTGTGAATTCAACTGTATACATATCCTTATATATGTTATTGTTATCCCCTATCCACAGGCTAACAATGAAAGAAAGAGAGAGAGAGAGAGTGTCAGAGATAGTCGTGTTCTGTGCCATGCGATTTCTGGTGCTCCCATAGTATTGACATGCTCAAACAATTGATAAAATTAGCAAGAATAGGACCCCATTCTTGAGAACAGATCAGATTGTTACTCCCTATCCTGCAGTTAGGGGATAACAATACTTCTTTGCACTGCTCTCTATAAGGTGCAGTTACAATTGAATATAGCAAAACTAAAGTGTAGGAACTACTTGGTGCAAAGTAGCCTTATTAGACATCTGCTCTGCTCTCATAAGCTAGGTAGGGTCATTAAAAAGAACCTATCATCAGGATCACACATTTTCACCTAGTGAGTGGTTCTCAAAGACTTTTTAATACTATTTTCACTATTTTAAAAAATATATTAAAGGTTACCTGGCAGCTGCCATCAAATGCAGAGAGTCACAAGGGCATTGCAATCTCTGTGTTGTACTTATGGTGAAGTGCTCTGGTGTAGCACATGTTCATGTGAAAGTAGCCCAAGGCAGGGGTGTACAACCTTTATGGGCCCATAGGCTGCATTGTCAGACTGCTCAGTTTCATGTACCACACTAGTAAGCAGAACCCTAGATGCGCCATAGAGCAGGCTATAATACTGGAGAACCCCAACACTAATGTATAATACAGCAACCCCCCCCCCCCCCACACACCCAACTTCCCAGAGCTGACTATAACACAGGAGACCTCCAGAGCTCAGGGGCAATACTGGAGACCTCTAGAGCAGACTATAAAACTGGAGACCACCAAAGATAAACTCTAATACCAGAGACCACCAGAGCAGGCACCAGAAGGGGGGAAAAAGGAGCTTTCCGGATTTACACGCTGAACATGTACAAAAAAATGTACAACCAAACAATGTGAACCAAACCTACATTCCACAAACTCCAGCATACGGTTACAATAACATATGCACTTTACATTACAAACACTAAAGCTGCACTTTACACTCAAACATTAACACATATACCTAGTTCTTCAGAACTGCACACATGCAAACTTTGTAAAGCATGTGGATCCTCGTTCCTGAGCGCAAGCATTTTGGTATAAACGCATCCGAGATCAGATGAAGCTCCTATCTGCTGCGTCTTAATTGCTTTTCAACACGCGACTCAAATGCAGTACGTGAAGGTGGCAACAAGGCAATTATTATGGGCAGTTCTTTCTTATGCTGTTCCACACCATAGGGGGTAGGTGAAGAGGATAACTGACTGGGGATCAAGGAAGGGTAGGGCCTGCACATCACACAAAGCAGACAGGGACACATGAAGGAGACATACTTTGGGGGTCTGTAGGCCAGGGGTCTTTCCTGTGTCCTCCATACCCTGCTGATTTCTGTCGCTGTCTGTTCTTTCCCCTCCTCCAACTACAGAACATGTCTCTGGTAACATTACACAGGAGGGAGGGGGAGGCTCTCACACTAAAGTAAGCAGCTTCTAGTGCTTGATCAAACGCCACAGTGTTATAGAGATAGCGTTACCGGAAACCTCCGGTAACGCTATCAAACACTGCGGCGGGGTACAGTGCAATCATTGGACAGCTTGCAAAGCTGTCCGATGTATTCATGAGGGGGCGGTCCGAGGCGCTGCCTCTTCCCCGGACCGCCCCGCTCGCTCCATAGGCCGGCAGTGACTGCCGCGCGCTAGGCGGCAGTCACCGCTCGTAGCCACGCCCCAACCCCGCCCCCTCATGAATACGTCGGACAGCTTTGCGAGCTGTCCGACAATTACATCCTACCCCACTGCACTGGGTAACGCTAACACTGGGGCGTTTGATCGAGCACTAGGAGCTGCTTACTTTAGTAAGCATCTCCTAGTGCCGATAAATTGGGTGACAGGTCCTCTTTAAGCCACTCCAATCAGTATTGGATTTACTTAGGCCCGTTCCACACTTGCGAGTGTGATGCGATGAACTCGCATCACACTCGCAACATGTGCTGCCTGCATCCCCCGGCTGAACGCTGCACAACGGAACTGAACTGTCATCCTGAGTTCAGTCTTGGTTTGCAGCGTTCGGGACGGGAGATGCAGGCAGCACATGTTGCGAGTGGCATAAGAGTTCATAGCAACACTCTCGCAAGTGTGGAACCAAGGATTGCTTGGGGTCCCTGTTACGGCGGTGAACTCCACACTGATGTCCTTAGGACAACTAATACAGTTTAAAACAATGACAGAGCAGGGAGTGAGAGACTCTTTGCCTCTTAGAGTGGAGCTGTGCATTAGGAGGATCCCATACATAAATTTTGTTTGGGGCCCAAGAAACTAAAAATTCGCTCACGAGTCTAATGTGATACAATATTACAGGAATACTTGTCCAATGTGAAACAATATTACTTGAAAATGAGCTTTAAATTCCTCCAAAATACAGGCAGTCCGCGGGTTACCTACAGGATAGGTTCTGTAGGCTTGTTCTTAAGTTGAGTTTGTATGTAAGTTGGAACTGTATATTTTATAATTGTAACCCAAGCCAGGATTTTTTTGGTCTCTGTGAAAATTGGATTTTAAAAATGTTGGGTTATCATAAGAACCAGGGTTAACAAGCTTAAGTGCAGACACATTTAGTAACTGTTATAACTGTGTATTGTAACCAAAGGCTAAAATACAGTAAATTACCAATATCCAGAGGTCCGTTTGTAACTAGGGGTTGTCTGTAAGTTGGGTGTTCTTAAGTAGGGGACCGCTTATTATATGCCAAAAACATACATTCTAGACATTTATATTTTACCTTAGCAGATGTCATAAGACAATCTTTAAATTCCAGCTCAAGGCCCATGTTCTCCACATTTTGGACTCGTGCTCCATGGGGAAGTAAATCACTTTTGTTTCCAATTAGAATCGCTGGAATGGGCTTTCCATTCTTCAGCATGACCTTAGAGTCCAGGTCATCTTTCCAGCGCTGAACCGACTGTAGTGTAACAGCCCGACCCAAGTCGCACACCACAAATGCACCAGCTGCTTCACGGTAATAGAGACGAGTCATATGACCGAATCGCTCCTGACCTTTGTGAAAACATTTCGTTATTACATATTTATATACCCCCTTCGCTTCAATTCAGTATGTACAATTATTGATCATTGGTCAAATATATTAGCTATGTTACTATTATCACCTGCACTATTTTATAAAAGAAAAATATATTTTAATTTGAGTTACACTTTAATAGTACTGTACTGGTTTTTCACAGCTTTCAGTTTATGCATTTCAAAAGCCTTTTTATTCATCTACAAGGTGACATGAGGGCTTCTACACTACATGTTCTATATTTAGAGATAACTGGAGCAGTTTGAAACAAATTTGACAGTTCTGTCCAATTTTTATGCTGTAAAAGTAACATGGAAACATTTATCAGTGAGTAAACTACTTTTTTTAAAAATAGGGATTGTTATATTTTATCATGTATACCTGTTGTTAAAAAGAGAGGCTTCTGGAACTTTTTAGATCCATTAAACTATACTATAGCTAAGCTGAGCATCAATCCCTGCTCAGCATAATGTGGCATGGTTTTGAGGGGGAATTGGTTAGAAGTAATCTGAAGCACTAAGAAAACTCACCATGTACCTCAAACCATATAATGACAGCATTATATAGGTTAAATTAATTCTTCCCTCAATTTATTAATTAGGCATGTGGTAATAGCCAAAGTCCAACCTCATGAGTTTATGATATAAATTAATTTCATATTACAAATGTGGAATATAAAGGGAACATATATTTTAACGGCACTGTATAAACCAAATGTGAACACGTTGGGCATCTGATGGCCTAATATGTGTATTGTAAATGTACGTGGATGAAATTTACTTCTTTATGTGTAGCACCAGATACAAGGATACCATATTCTATGGGTGGATTACAAAGACGTAATAGCATTGAGAAAACTCTACTGTGACATTCTGACTAAATAATTCCATAAACTCACCAGCAATATCCCAAAGCTGAAGCCTCACTACGGTGTCTTTCTCCCAGTTCAGGATCTTAAGAGCAAAATCCACACCAATAGTAGCTCTGTAACAATTTGAGTAGATGTTGTGGACATATCTCTGTATGATAGAAGTTTTTCCCACTCCGAGATCACCGACTACTAGCACTTTAAAGAGGAACTCTCTCTTCGGGGAGCTCATGGTCCTGTCCACTCAAACATGTGACTGGCCTCTGAACTCTTGCGTGCTCTGCATATAAGCTCTCTACTTTGTGTAGAATTCCACATTTAGGTGATAACAAAGTCTCTTAACCATTACAGTCTTCTATATGTATATTACAGTGCCATATCATGCACATAATACATCATAATTTATACAGTACAATTATATTTTGCAGCACTTTACAAAAGAACGAATTTATATAGCTTTCAGGGCATACAAGAAACCAGTAATTACTCACCGGTAATTGTATTTCCTGGAGCTACAACAGCACCTTCTTTTTCGTCCGTTCGGCAGCACACCCACAGGTACAACTCAGAAGAGAACAGGTTAACAAGCAGTAGTAGACAATTAAACAATTAGTGTCTTGGCTGACTCCACCTATATGAGGCCGGAGCACACACACAACCCTTATATTTCTTTTTCTCTTAGGTATGACAGAAGAGTTTAGGTCCTGTGTGTCTACACAGAAAAAAAACAAAAAACAACTATCTAGATAATACATTTTCTAGGTCCTCTGTGTCTTTACACAGAACACTTGGATGGACCGGCCCGGGCTGTATACGCTTGCATGCGGTCCCTCGTCCCGGAGGAGCCTGTACAGCTATCCTGTCTTTACAGGGGCAATAGCTGAGGCTGTGGTGTGTATCAGCCACCATGTACCCCGCACATGAGATCGCTCCTGCATCTCCTACCTGCTGGGCCTTGTGGTTCATCACCCTGCGTGCCTCACCGGCAGATGCCTGGATCCCCTCCTGCATAGGCCGCAGCTCAGGCTTATACCATAACACTGCTGGTCTCTGGCATGGAGGAACCTGTACAGCAAACCTGTCCTTACAGGGGTAATAGCTGAGGCTGTGGTGTGTATCAGCCACCATGTACCCGGCACATGAGATCGCTCATGCATCTCCTACCTGCTGGGCCTTGTGGTTCATCACCCTGCGTGCCTCACCAGCAGATGCCTGGATCCCCTCCTGCATAGGCCGCAGCTCAGGCTTATACCATAACACTGCTGGTCTCTGGCCTGGAGGAGCCTGTACAGCAAACCTGTCCTTACAGGGGTAATAGCTGAGGCTGTGGTGTGTATCTACCACCATGTACCAGGCACATGAGATCCTCCTGCATCTCCTACCTGCTGGGCCTTGTGGTTCATCACCCTGCGTGCCTCACCAGCAGATGCCTGGATCCCCTCCTGCATAGGCCGCAGCTCAGGCTTATACCATAACACTGCTGGTCTCTGGCCTGGAGGAACCTGTACAGCAAACCTGTCCTTACAGGGGTAATAGCTGAGGCTGTGGTGTACTTTGGCCACCATGTACCCGGCACATGAGATCACTCCTGCATCTCCTACCTGCTGGGCCTTGTGGTTCATCACCCTGCGTGCCTCACCATTGGACGCCTGGATCCCCTCCTGCATAGGCCGCAGCCCAGGTAAGAGCCTGTACAGCCATCCTGCCCTTACAGGGGTAATAATACAGATTGTGTTGAGTATCTACCACACATCACTGACACATGAGATCGCTCCTGCATCTCCTACCTGCTGGGCCTTGTGGTTCATCACCCTGCGTGCCTCACCAGCAGATGCCTGGATCCCCTCCTGCATAGGCCGCAGCTCAGGCTTATACCATAACACTGCTGGTCTCTGGCCTGGAGGAGCCTGTACAGCTATCCTGTCCTTACAGGGGTAATAGCTGAGGCTGTGGTGTGTAATCCTACCACCATGTACAGGCCATGAGATCTCTGCTCTTCCTACCTGCTGGGCCTTGTGGTTCATCACCCTGCGTGCTCACCAGCAGATGCCTGGATCCCCTCCTGCATAGGCCGCAGCTCAGGCTATACTAACACTTGTCTCGCTGAGGAACTGTACCGCAAACCTTTCCTTACAGGGATGCAAAGCTGAGGTCTGGTGTACTTTGCCACCATGTACCGGACACATGAGATCACTCCTGCATCTCCTACCTGCTGGGCCTTGTGTTCATCACCCTGCGTGCCTCACCATTGGACGCCTGGATCCCCTCCTCATAGGCCGCAGCCCAGGTAAGAGCCTGTACAGCTCCTGCCCTTACAGGGGGTAATAATACAGATTGTGTGAGTATCTACCACACATCACTGACCATGAGATCGCCGCATCTCTCCTCTGGGCCCTTGTGGTTCATCACCCTGCGTGCCTCACCAGCAGATGCCTGGATCCCCTCCGCATAGGCCGCAGCTCAGGCTTACAACATGCTGGTCTTGCTGAGGAACTGTACAGCAAACCTGTCCTTACAGGGGTTAAGCTGAGGCTGTGTGTACTTTGGCCACCATGTACCGGCACATGAGATCACTCCGCATCTCCTACCTGCTGGGCTTTTGGTTCATCACCCTGGTGCCTCACACCATTAGATCCTGGATCAACTCCTGTATAGGCCGCAGCCCAGTGTAAGACCTGTA
Organism: Engystomops pustulosus; assembly: GCA_019512145.1. Taxonomy (NCBI): domain Eukaryota; kingdom Metazoa; phylum Chordata; class Amphibia; order Anura; family Leptodactylidae; genus Engystomops; species Engystomops pustulosus. The sequence goes on from CM033650.1 coordinate 50,225,334, forward strand.
CAGCCATCCTGTCCTACAGGGGTAATAATTCAGACTGTTGAGTATCTACCACCTACACTGCACATGAGATCGCTCGCATCTCCTACCTGCGGGCTTTGGTTCATCAACCCTGCGTGCCTCACCATTAGACGCCTGGATCGCCTCCTGCATAGGCCGCAGCCCAGGTAAGAGCCTGTACAGCTATCCTGTCCTACAGGGGTAATAGCTGAGGCTGTGGTGTACTTTGGCCACCATGTACCGGCACATGAGATCACTCTGCTCTCCTACCTGCTGGGCCTTGTGTTCCTTACCCTGCGTGCCTCACCATCGGAAGCTTAGATCACCTCCTGCATAGGCCGCTGCTCCTGGTATTAACCATTTGTTGATGGAGGCAGCATATTGTATCAGTGAGTATATCCAGGCTGTATATAGTTATACGGTTTTTAACCTGTTTCTCCTGCTGGAGAGCTCCGCATATCTTACAGTTTTTAACACTGTTACCATATGTTGTACACAGATTTCCACATGTCCTGCTATCACTTGCAGTACAGGGAGTTTACATGTCAGCTCCTGGGATATAGACTGTGAGCACCTGCTTGGCCTGCGCTCCTGTCATGGACACTTGGTGTGTTCTTGTGCACATGTATCAGCCATTGCTATGTATTTATGCTATGCATTTTCAATTGCATTCACCCGTTGCAGTCATATCATGCAGGTCTCAGCTGCCAGATAACCTCTGCCCTCTGCAAGACCAGGTAAGAGGATTGCTAAGGTCGCCTAGTATTCCTGCTGATTGCTTGGTATAATGTCTTACTGCTGAATGCTCAGGTCATTATGTACCTTGTGATTGCATTGTATAATGTTGTACCTAGGGAAGAATCCCATATGTGTGCTGCATCACGACTAAAAGAAATGGAAATTTCGGTAAGCAAATTCCTCCATACTGGAGAGAGGGGTCCTCCATAGGGACAGGAAACCCTTAAAGCTCCACCCCATAGAACTACAGAAACAAAAAAAGAGGGACACAACAGAGGACGGCGCCTCGGGTAATAACTCGGGTATTCAATCCTGTAGATGATTAGAGGGTGCTCACCTTATGTAGACTTGGTGTTATGCATAGATTCCACCATCCTGGGGGAAGGACTTTGGTGTTGCCGCTCCACGCCCATGGGAGCTGTGCTGGTTTCAGATACAATTACAGCTGAGTAATTATCAATTCCCCTTTCATCACCGCTACAGCACCATACCAAGAGGATACAAAGAAGAATTAGGGAGGGACCACGATGAGAGTACCCTGCAACCAAAGGATAATTCATGTGCACCTGCACATCTAATCTATAATGCTTAAAATGTGTGTGGTGAAGACCAAGTTGCTGCTGGCATATTTGATTTACAGATACCTCTCTAAATTCTTCAAGAGAAGGAAACACTCTGGTGGAGTGAGCCTTCAATCCCTCTGGTACTGGCATGTTGGCACTGCATAAGCCGATGCGATGGCCATCTTTATCCCCTGGAATTGAAGCTGAAGAGGCCATCTGGTCTTCCTCCTATATTGAAACAGCTATATGTCTTTCTCCACTTGCGTCCAATCTAGATAGATTTCAGAAGGACTATTATAGCCTAACTTGTGAAATTCTTTCTCTCTGTCAGAGACTTGATTTGTGACAGGATAGTGAGAAGCCTACCTGTCATCTAGGATCTTACTGTAAGGAGCCTGTAGGATAAGGCTGATATTTCCCCTACTCTATTAGCTGATTTATAGAAACTAGGAATACCGATTTTTTAGTCAGCCACTTATCTGAAATCTCCTCTAGGGGTTCAAGAGGGTCTTTAATTAAAGTGTTTAGGACCAATGTGAGGTTCCAGGGAGGTACTGAGGATCTTCTGAAGGGAGTGATCCGAGAAGCAGCCTAAATACATTTACCACCAGGATGAAGTGGCTGGCAGATATCAAGAATATTTTGCGGAAGGTAAATTCTTTGATCCAATCATAAATCTCTCCTCCATTTCTCTAACATGTCAGCTGAAGAGGTCAAGAATAAGTTACGCCCAACAGTGACCGAATGGACAGGGAATGATGCACCAGCACGGTTTGGACAGTCATTCGAAGTTGGTTTATGTTTTAGTGGTGTGGAAATGATATCTGGCAGGAAAAGTCTAGTCGGATTCCAAGGAAAACTTTTGATTTGTTGGGATCAGAGAGAATAACCGTGTTTATTATCAACGGAGGTGATCCAATGTCTCTTGAACCTGCAGGAGTTGTAACATTATTGCTTCCTCTACCCACACGGCCACTCTCACATTTCTTTGAAACTCTGATGAATCGAGGATGTGGTGTAGGCATCCGAGAGGTCATTGATGCGGCAATCCTGGTAAATAGATTTATCGGAGAGAAATGGGAAATAGTGCTCACACACCTGGACAGGCAGCTGTAATCCAGTCTTCAATCGTCCAGAAGCAAGAGAGCCTAGTCTGTCGGCCACGGACACATGGGGCAGATTACTTACCCAGCCCTTCGCGATCCAGCGGCGCGTTCCTGCGGTGGATTCGGGTCCGGCAGGGATTTATTAAGGATTCCTCCTCCGTCCACCAGGTGAAAAGCATTGGACACGCTGGAGTTCACGACTCGGGCTGAGTGAAGGTAAGTGCAAGCTCGGCGACAGATTTTTTATTTTTGCGAATCCGTCGGTTTTCGTTCGGCCACGCCCCCGATTTCCGTCGCGTGCATGCCAGCGCCGATGCGCCACAATCCATCGCGTGCGCCAAAATCCTGGGGCAATTCAGGGGAAATCTGCGCAAATTGGAATATTCGGGTAACACGTCGGGAAAACGCGAATCGGCCCCCAATTAGTAAAACTTCAAGCAAGGAAATGGCTCAGCATCGATGATAAATTCACTTTTCTTTATTTCATCAAGTTAAAAATCCATACACACCAATGCGTTTCAGGAGTTCAAGCTCCCTTAGTCATGTTAACCATTTGCCAGAATACAGCTTATTTAACCCCTTAACACCTGAAGCCACTTTCACCTCACTTCTGACACGGCCCTTTTTCTATCTAATTGCCCTGTGTCACTTTAAATGGTTATAGCTTTGGAACGCTTTAACATATCCAAGTGATTTTAAAATTGTTTTCTCGTACACTTTGTACTTCATGTTAGTTGAAAATTTGGTGTATGTTTTGCATTAAATATCAGATATTTGGTGAAAATTTGGAAAAATTCTGATTTTCAAACTTAACAAATGTTCTACTTTTTCCATACATATCATAACCGCAAAAATACTTAATAACTAAAATCACTAAATGTCTTCTTTATGCCCCATGGTTTTTTATGCATACTCTATTTTTGTAGGATGTTGGGGCTTTGAACGTCAGGGTCCGATTTTTCACATTTCTTAAAAACGCAAAATCCTGCTATTGAGGGACCGCTCAGGTTTCAAGTCACTTTGAGAGGCCTAAATAAAAGTAAAACCCCAAATTACCCCATTATAGAAACTACACCCCTCAACGGATATAAAACAACTTTCAATGAAGTTTGTTAACCCTTTAATTGTTTTACAGGTTTTAAAACAAAATCGGATCCATTTTGAAAGTAAATTTTATTGGTTAAATAATGTACAAATTCTCAGTGGATAAAATACCAAAACGCTCCACAAATTTGATACCCAATCCCTCCCGCGTATAACAATACCCCATAGTGGTGGTAACCTGCTGTATGGGCACACGCCAGGGCATCGAGGGAAGCTGCGCCATACAGAGCAGATTATGCATTGTCACTTTTTATTGGCTATACAATCTTTATTTTTTTGGCAATTTGGACATATAAGGGCTTATTTTTTGCGACATGAGATGCACTTTACAAATACTTTCATTTTAGTGGGTCATTAGCTTTGATGAGATTTTATTAACTCTTGAATGTATGGGTGAAAAGAAAATTGTCAATTTTGGTTTCCTTTCTTTTTGTATTTTTGGGGTCGTACACCGTATACTAAAAATACTATATTATTCTTATCATATCATATATCACTAGATTACGGTGATACCTCATTTATAGTTTTTTCATTTATTTTACATTTTACTGGATAAAAACTAATATTAGTAAATCTCATTTGTTTTGCATCGCCATCTTTTCGGAGACGTAACTTTAATATTTTTTGGTTGGCAGAGCTAGTTTTAGGACTTATTTTTTACGTGTTCAGTGGTACCATTTTGGCGAGTTTTCGGGTTTTGCTCAGTGTGTTACCAGCAGGTCGCTCCAGAAGGCAGACCCGGCTCCTCGAAGAGGATCGTGCAGCCCCGGCACTGGCAGTCCTGGGACTGCGAATCGGAGCGCGGACCCTTCCGGTAAGCGCCCCGGGGGGGGGGGGTCCGATTCACTTTAAATGCCCACACGCCGCGGTCAAGAGGTTAACACCCGCTGATCTGACGAAATCTCCTGCATCGAGTACTGCCCCCTATGTACAAGAATATAACTACTATAATACTGCCCCCTATATACAAGAATATAACTACTATAATATTGTACCCTATGTACAAGAATATATCTACTATAATACCGCCCCTATGTACAAGAATACAACTACTATAATACTGCCCCCTATGTACAAGAATACAACTACTATAATACTGCCCCCTATGTACAGGAACATAACTACTATAATACTGCCCCTTATGTACAAGAATATAGCTACTATAATACTGCCCCCTCTGTACAAGAATATAACTACAATAATATTGTACCCTATGTACAAGAATATATCTACTATTATACTGCTCCTATGTACATTACTAAAACTACTATAATACTGCCCCCTATGTACAAGAATACAACTACTATAATACTGTCCCCTAGGTACGGGAATATAGTTCCTATAATACTGCCCCCTATGTACAAGAATATAACTACTATAATACTGCCCCCTATGTACAAGAATATAACTACTATAATACTGCCCCCCACGTGGCCAGACATGCGCTTGAGCCCGTCTGACCACTGGCTTAGCAATCATTACCACAGGCGCTGTAAGGACATGCGTAACTCCCGGACATGTCATATACAAACACCATGTCTGTCTTTGTGCAATCACTCAGTACAGTGGCCGTATCCAAGAGTCATCTTGTTTCTAAGGGACCGTATGACTACATTTATGAGAAATTATCTTCACACAGTCGTTTTTTTTAAATAACACTAATTGAAGAGATAAATATATATATATATATATATATATATATATATAGCAGAATATGAAATTGAATGTGAATGGCCGACGAAAACACCCCATTAAAGTACGACACTCGTACGAATTTACAGCTATCAATGTTGCAATTAAAATGAAATTTTCAAAACATTCTCTATTCAAGATTTTTTAAAAGCAAATCGTAAAGCTGAAGCCCATCATCAAGGAACCAATTTCCTTCCTGGGATCTAACCCTAGTCTTACAGCCCTTAAGGGGTCCTCCATTCGAACCACTGTCTTGAACCTCTTTAAAATGGGGTAATTAAAAATTTTGTTTCTTACTGCGTATCTTTGCATCCTACTGGACTGTATTATCCTGCGGACTAATCTGCACACAAAGGTGGCCTCTTCTAGTATATCAATCAAGAAATCGTCCTTCCCACATCATTCCTCATCCACGGGATGACCAACAAGATCTCTCTCCATACTCTAGATGTTAGGAGAGCAATTATGATTTTCTAATATTCATCTACCCTACGGAAGGTCAGATTCTCTCTTCTTCTTTTCCATGAGCCAACAGGGAAAAAAAGAAAGTAAAAACCTCACTCTCTAGATGGTTGAAATATACAATCAGGAATGCTATTCCTTCTCAGGCCAAGATCCTCCTATTCAATCAAGCTCATTTACCCTCACGTACATTGGGCAAATTTCTTACAACAACATATGTAAAGCCGCTAAGTGGGCTCCCCTCCACATTTATAAAACATTATAGTTGGACATCAAAACTTCGAGGGTTCACCCTTTGGCAAAGCAGTATTATTCAAGGCGTGTATGTGCTGCTTAACGGATGATAAAGAAGGTTGAAATTTGCTTACCGAAATTTCCCCTTTCTTTGAGTCTGTAAGGCAGCACAGACTGCTTTTTTCATCTCTCTGCTTTTTATCTATCCCGCTTACTAACATTAATACTTACAAAGGTGCTCTGGGTCTGCTCCTACTACTACAGGAGGGGCTACCACTTTTATTAATTGATTGTACTGCTTATTAACCTGTTCTCTTCTGATTGTACCAGAGGAACAAAGTCCCGTGTCTATGTGCTGCTCACAGACTCAAAGAAAGGGAAATTTCGGTAAGCAAATTTGACCATAATACTGCCCCCTATGTACAAGAATATAATTACTATTATACTGCCCCTAATACAAAAAACTACTATAATACTGCCCCTATTACAAGAATATCTACTATAATACTGCCCCCTATGTACAAGAATAAACTACTATATACTGCCCCCTATATACAGAATATAACTACTATAATATTGTCCTATTACAAATACTACACTATAATACCGCCCCTATGTACAAGAATACAACTATAATACTGCCCCCTATGTACAAGAATACAACTACTATAATACTGCCCCTATGTACAGGAACATAACTACTATAATACTGCCCCTTATGTACAGAATATAGCTACTATAATACTGCCCCCTCTGTACAAGAATATAACTACAATATAGTGTACCCATGTACGAATAACTACTATTATACTGCTCCTATGTACATTACTAAAACTACTATAATACTGCCCCCTATGTACAAGAACAACTACTAATACTGTCCCCTAGGTACGGGAATATATTCCTATACAACTGCCCCCATGTACAGAATATAACTACTATAATACTGCCCCCTATGTACAGGAATATAACTACTATTACTACTACTACTTTGCCATATAACAATGCCAGCCTCCTGTATAAAGCCAGCCAGACCCCCAGTATATAACCAGCCAGCCTCCCCAGTATATAGCCAGTCTACCCCCACCCAGTATATAGCCAGCCAACACCTTCTCAATGGGAGTGACTTGTACCGTATTTTGCGGCTTATAAGCCGCACCGGACTATAAGGCGCATTAGTCCGATGCGCCTTATATATGTAATTTACATATATAAGGCGCATCGGACTAATAGGCGCGGGGTCCGGGGCGTGGCGGAGGTCCGGGGGCGTGGCAAAGACCCGACGGGACGCGACGGGACGCGACGCCGAGACGCACGGGGAACGCGGGAAGGTGAGCGGGAAGGTGAGGGGAGGTGGAGGAGGGCCGGACCATACTTACATAGGTCCCCTCTACCGAGACACGCAGATCTCCAGCGGAAACTGCAGACCACGCGGCAGAAGTTGTTCATGCGCGTGGTCTGCAGTTCCCGCTGGAGATCTCCGGTCTCCGGTAGCGGGGACCTTGTAAGTATGGTCCGCTGCCCTGTGTCCTGTGCCATAGATAGGGCGCACCGGACTATAAGGCGCACTTTGGATTTCCACGGAAATCAAGGCTTTTAAGGTGCGCCTATAGTCCGGAAAATACGGTAAGTAAGAATGTTTCCTTCAGTTGTTTGTGAAGTGTTTGGAGAGCCCTGATATATTGTGTCTTTGTTTGACTGTTTTTGTTTGCTGCTAAGATATGTTCTGCAATTCTTTTTTTGAGTTTTCTTGTTGTGCAGTCAATCCATTGCATGCTTAAATACTTTGTGCTGCAACATATCATTAGGCTACGACTAAGGACCGACGCTGGTCCGAAACGCGTCAGCCCGATAATGTTATAGGACGTCTCCATGTTTTTAACCGGTTCGCGACCGCCCACCGTGTATTCACGACGGCGGTCGCGTCGCGCTGCATGGAGAGGGCTCACGGGCTGAGCCCTCTCCATAGCCGGTAAGTCGGTAAGCCGGGATCGCCGCTCCCCGTGACGTCATTGTATTTGGCAGTAATATGCAGCTCAGGCTTATACCATAACACTGCTGGTCTCTGGCCTGGAGGAGCCTGTACAGCTATCCTGTCCTTACAGGGGTAATAGCTGAGGCTGTGGTGTACTTTGGCCACCTGCTGGGCTTTGTGGTTCATCAACCCTGCGTGCCTCACCATTAGACGCCTGGATCGCCTCCTGCATAGGCCGCAGCCCAGGTAAGAGCCTGTACAGCTATCCTGTCCTTACAGGGGTAATAGCTGAGGCTGTGGTGTACTTTGGCCACCATGTACCCGGCACATGAGATCACTCCTGCATCTCCTACCTGCTGGGCCTTGTGGTTCATTAACCCTGCGTGCCTCACCATCGGAAGCTTAGATCACCTCCTGCATAGGCCGCTGCTCCTGGTATTAACCATTTGTTAATGGATGGAGGCAGCATATTGTATCAGTGAGTATATCCAGGCTGTATATATGTTATACGGTTTTTAACCTGTTTTCTCCTGCTGGAGAGCTCCGCATATCTTACAGTTTTTAACACTGTTACCATATGTTGTACACAGATTTCCACATGTCCTGCTATCACTTGCAGTACAGGGAGCTTTACATGTCAGCTCCTGGGATATAGACTGTGAGCACCTGCTTGGCCTGCGCTCCTGTCATGGACACTCTGGTGTTTCTTGTGCACATGTATCAGCCATTGCTATGTATTTATGCTATGCATTTTCAATTTGCATTCACCCGTTGCAGTCATATCATGCAGGTCTCAGCTGCCAGATAACCTCTGCCCTCTGCAAGACCAGGTAAGAGGATTGCTAAGGTCGCCTATGTATTCCTGCTGATTGCATTGGTATAATGTCTTACTGCTGAATGCTCAGGTCACTTATGTATCCTTGCTGATTGCATTGGTATAATGTTGTACCTAGGGGAAGAATCCCATATGTGTGCTGCATCACGGACTAAAAGAAATGGAAATTTCGGTAAGCAAATTTCCTCCATACTGGAGAGAGGGGTCCATCCATAGGGACAGGAAACCCTTAAAGCTCCACGCCCATAGGAACTACAGAAACAAAAAAAGAGGGGACACAACAGAGGACGGCGCCTCGGGTAATAACGTCGGGTATTCAAATCCTGTAGATGATATAGAGGGTGCTCACCTTATGTAGAGCTTGGTGTTATGCATAGATTCCCACTCCTGGGGGAAGGACTTTGGTGTTGCCGCTCCACGCCCATGGGAGCTGTGCTGGTTTCAGGAAATACAATTACAGCTGAGTAATTATCAATTTCCCCCTTTCACCGCTACAGCACCATACCAGAGAGGATAACAAAGAAGAATTAGGGAGGGACCACGATGAGAGTACCCTGCAACCAAAGGATAATTCATGTGCACCTGCCACATCTAATCTATAATGCTTAAAAATGTGTGTGGTGAAGACCAAGTTGCTGCCTGGCATATTTGATTTACAGATACCTCTCTAAATTCTTCAAGAGAAGGAAACCACTCTGGTGGAGTGAGCCTTCAATCCCTCTGGTACTGGCATGTTGGCAGCTGCATAAGCCGATGCGATGGCCATCTTTATCCACCTGGAAATTGAAGCTGAAGAGGCCATCTGGTCTTCCTCCATATAATATGAACAAGCTATATGTCTTTCTCCAACTTGCTGTCCAATCTAGATAGATTTCAGAAGGACTATTATAGCCTAACTTGTGAAATTCTTTCTCTCTGTCAGAGACTTGATTTGTGACAGGATAGTGAGAAGCACTATCCTGTCATCTAGGATCTTACTGTAAGGAGCTCTGTAGGATAAGGCTGATATTTCCCCTACTCTATTAGCTGATGTTATAGAAACTAGGAATACCGATTTTTATAGTCAGCCACTTATCTGAAATCTCCTCTAGGGGTTCAAAGAGGTCTTTAATTAAAGTGTTTAGGACCAATGTGAGGTTCCAGGGAGGTACTGAGGATCTTCTGAAGGGAGTGATCCGAGAAGCAGCCTTAAAATACATTTACCACCAGGATGAAGGTGGCTGCAGGATATCAGAGAATATTTTGCGGAAGGTAAATTCTTTGATCCAATCATAAATCTCTGCCCTCCCATTTCTCTAACATGTACAGCTGAAGAGGTCAAGAATAAAGTTACGCCCAACAGTGACCGAATGGACAGGGAATGATGCACCAGCACGGTTTGGACAGTCATTCGAAGTTGGTTTATGTTTTAGTGTGGTGGAAATGATATCTGGCAGGAAAAGTCTAGTCGGATTCCAAGGAAAACTTTTGATTTTGTTGGGATCAGAGAGAATAACCAGTGTTTATTATCAACAGGAGGTGATCCAATGTCTCTTGAACCTGCAGGAGTTGTAACATTATTGCTTCCTCTTACCCACACGGCCACTCTCACATTCTTTTGAAACTCTGGATGAATCGGGATGTGGTAGTAGGCATCCGAGAGGTCTATTGATGCGGCAATCCTGGTAAATTAGATTTATCGGAGAGAAATGGGAAATAGTGCTCACACACCTGGACAGGCAGCTTGTAATCCAGTCTTCAATCGTCCGAGAAGCAAGAGAGCCTAGTCTGTCGGCCACGGACACAATGGGGCAGATTTACTTACCCAGCCCATTCGCGATCCAGCGGCGCGTTCTCTGCGGTGGATTCGGGTCCGGCAGGGATTTATTAAGGTAGTTCCTCCTGCCGTCCACCAGGTGAAAAGCATTGGAACACGCTGGAGTTCACCGACTCGGGCTGAGTGAAGGTAAGTGCAAGCTCGGCGACAGATTTTTTATTTTTGCGAATCCGTCGGGTTTTCGTTCGGCCACGCCCCCCGATTTCCGTCGCGTGCATGCCAGCGCCGATGCGCCACAATCCGATCGCGTGCGCCAAAATCCTGGGGCAATTCAGGGGAAATCTGCGCAAATTGGAAATATTCGGGTAACACGTCGGGAAAACGCGAATCGGGCCCCCAATTAGTAAAACTTCAAGCAAGGAAATGGCTCAGCATCGATGAGTAAAATTCAACTTTTCTTTATTTCATCAAGTTAAAAATCCATAGCAAACACCAATGCGTTTCAGGAGTTCAAGCTCCCTTAGTCATTGTAACCATTTGCACAGAATACAGCCTTATTTAACCCCTTAACACTGAAGCCACTTTTCACCTTCCTGACACGGCCCATTTTCTCAAATCTGCCCTGTGTCACTTTAAATGGTTATAGCTTTGGAACGCTTTAACATATCCAAGTGATTTTAAAATTGTTTTCTCGTGACACTTTGTACTTCATGTTAGTTGAAAAATTTTGGTGGTATGTTTTGCATTAAATATCAGATATTTGGTGAAAATTTGGAAAAATTCTTGATTTTCAAACTTCAAAATGTTCTACTTTTTCCATACATAGTCATAACCGCAAAAATACTTAATAACTAAAATTCACTAAATGTCTTCTTTATGCCTCCATGGTTTTTTATGCATACTCTTATTTTTGTAGGATGTTATGGGGCTTTGAACGTCAGGTGCGATTTTTCACATTTCTTAAAAAACGCAAAATCCTGCTATTGAGGGACCTGCTCAGGTTTCAAGTCACTTTGAGAGGCCTAAATAAAAGTAAAACCCCATAAATTACCCCATTATAGAAACTACACCCCTCAACGGATATAAAACAACTTTCATGAAGTTTGTTAACCCTTTAATTGTTTTACAGGTTTTAAAACAAAATCGGATACCATTTTGAAAGTAAATTTTTATTGGTTAAATAATGTACAAATTCTCAGTGGATAAAATACCAAAACGCTCCACAAAATTTGATACCCAATCCCTCCCGCGTATAACAATACCCCATATGTGGTGGTAACCTGCTGTATGGGCACACGCCAGGGCATCGAAGGGAAGCTGCGCCATACAGAGCAGATTATGCATTGTCACTTTTTATTGGCTATACAATCTTTATTTTTTTGGCAATTTGGACATATAAGGGCTTATTTTTTGCGACATGAGATGCACTTTACAAATACTTCATTTTAGTGGGTCATTAGCTTATTGATGAGATTTTATTAACTCTTGAATGTATGGGTGAAAAGAAAATTGTCAATTTTGGTTTCCTTTCTTTTTGTATTTTTTGGGGTCGTACACCGTATACTAAAAATACTATATTATCTTTATTCTATAGGTCACTACGATTACGGTGATACCTCATTTATATAGTTTTTCATTTATTTTTACAATTTTACTGGATAAAAACTAATATATAGGAAATCTCATTTGTTTTTGCATCGCCATCTTTTCGGAGACGTAACTTTAATATTTTTTGGTTGGCAGAGCTAGTTTAGGACTTATTTTTTACGTGTTCAGTGGTACCATTTTGGCGAGTTTTTCGGGTTTTGCTCAGTGTGTTACAGCCAGGTCCTGCCAGAAGGCAGGACCCGGCTCCTCGAAGAGGATCGTGCAGCCCCGGGCACTGGCAGTCCTGGGACTGCGATCGGAGCAGCGGACCCTTCCGGTAAGCGCCCCGGGGGGGGGGGGGTCCGATTCACTTTAAATGCCCCTAACACGCCGCGGTCAGAGAGGTTAACACCCGCGATCGGAGAAATCTCCGATCGAGGGAGTTAGAGGCAGGTGTCAGCTATATTATATAGCTGACACCCACAGCTTCTGGCCCCGGCTCCGTTCAGGAGCTGGTGCTAGAAGCATGACGTAATAGCACTGCATTTTGCGGGAACGCACCTCCCGCAATGCAGTACTATTACGTCAAATGTCGGTAAGGGGTTAAAAGAAAAAGGACTCACAAGGGCGGGTACACCCAAATCTGGACGTCATTTCCTTTACACATGGCAGATACAATTGCAACAATTGCAATCTTTTGAAATTTACACATTATTTCAAAAGATCACCATCAGGTCTTCCCTAAAATTTATACCAGACGGTGTTCTGGTATTTAAATTCATTATTCAATATGCCTCCCGTTTCCTTAAGGTTTTAAGCCAATCCCCACTGGTTTCTGGTTTATTGACCCTTTCCACACCGAAAAAATTCAAGACATTTATTGTCCTATTATGTTTTTCTACAAAATGCTTGGTGGCCCCAGAAATCCCCTTACTCTTTTTTGATACATCTCCAATGTGTGCGCTTATCCGATCCTTTATTTTTCTTTTTGTACTCCCCCCATATTTAATCGAGCACGCAGTGCATTCGATAATATATTTTGCATAGTCTGTATTGCAATTGATAAAATGTTTCTATATCAAATGATCTATCACTATTATTTACAGTATTACATTTTTTGGCATATGTGCACATACTGCACCTACTCTCGTGACAGGGGAAGAACCCTTTTTGTGAGACCGAAATTTTTTTAGTTTTTTGTTCTCTATAGAAACTGGGGGACACTATGCTACCAATTGTTCTGCCGAGTCTGGCCACAAACTGAACCCCATCTTGTAAGATCAAACGCAGTTTTGTGTCACTATTCAACATCGGCAGGTATTTTTTCAAAATATTGCACACTAAATTTGTTGAAAAAGTAATTCTCTTATTTTTTTCACATATTTTTGGGAACGGTTTCTATGCATTTTTTTGCATTTTCAATGTGCCAGTGTTTGTACCCTCTTGCTTTTTAATTTAAAGCCAGTCTATCACATTCCAAATGAAAAGTCTCCTCAGTGCAATTTCTTTTTAACCTATGCATCGATTTAATTGTATGGCTCGGATGGCAGCTATCTGCCTGTAAGATAGATTTAACAGCTTGTGGTTTAAAGTATGTCTCAGTTATAATTCTATTATGTTTGGAATCTCCTATAAGGAGCAAATCCAGAAATTGTATCTTATCCTTAGCCATATCCCCTGTAAAAAGTTAAATTGCAAGAATTATTATTGATGTATTCCCTAAATAAATTTTTTTTAAATTTCTGGTCTCTTGCAAATGATGAGGATGTCGTCTATGAATCTGCCATACCATAAAATATCATCCATAAAAGGGCTGGCAGAGTGATAGACTACACCCTCCCCTTCCCCCCAGGACATGCATAGGTTAGCTATTGATGGGCTGAATTTTGACCCAATCGGGGCTCCCTCTATTTGTAGGAAAAAGTCACCATTAAACCAAAAATAATTGGTTTGGAATAGATAGAACACGGCTGATAAGAGAAATTCTTCTAAACTATTGTCGTACCCACTGTATTTATGTAGGTGGTGTTTCAGTGCTCCCAGGGCCAGGTGATGACGGATGCAGGAATACAGGGCTGCGACATTGCATGCCACCCACCTGCATCCCTCATCCCATGCAATATTACGCATAGCCCAGAGCACAGATGTAGTATCCTGCAGGTATCCGGGTGCTCTCTGAACGAGCGGCTGAAGGTGTAAATCCACCCAGTTACTCAGCCCCTCGTTTAGAGAGCCGATGCCCGCAATGATGGTTCTTAAGGGGGGTGGAAATGCAGGTTTGTGGAATTTGGGCAATCCGTGAAATTTCGGTGTAATGGGGTTTTTATTTAACAGGAAATTGACCTCTTTTGGGTAAAAACCCCTAAAGTCTTTCCTTCCTCTAATAGCCTCAAAAGTTGGTCAGAAAAAGTTCCAACTGGATACTCTATGTCGAGCATGGTATATACACTCTTCTCATATAGCTTGGCATCCAGAATTACCACTGCCCCCCCCCCCCCTAGATAGTTGTCCTGAGCGACTCAATTCTTAATTTGTCTATCCTAAGGAACTTATTTCAGGTTTATTATAGTTCTCATGGAACCGTCTGGTTTCTTTATGTGAAACAGGGTGGAGAAGAATCCCCTGCCCTCCTCCTGTAAAGGGATAATAGTGACGTTATTTCCATTTCCATGGCTTCCTGGGCACTCTTCCCCAGGGTGGAGGTTATTCTGAATCACAATGGGAGAATAGACCTGAAGATTAGCATGAGCCTTTCTCTGATGATACTTCGTGTGTATGAGCTTCCTGATATTTTTTACCATTCTTTTCTAAATTTTGAGTCCTTCGCTCTCCCTCCCCCTCCCCCACTGGACTTCTGGCGTCATTTTGGACCCGATTTTTAATTTGTATATGTGGAGTGGCTGAACATAATGCCCTTAGTTCTTTTGTCACTCCTCCTTCACAGAGAATATTGCAGAAGTAATTTTTTGTAGCTAAATCCTTGCTACAACCTTTTAGCCATAGTGCCCTTCCGGTGAAGTTAGAAAGAGACGATGATCTAGCCGTTAATATTAAGGCATTCACAGAGGTATCCGCTAGAAACGCTGAGGCTTTCTGGGCTGTAGTGATATCCACCAAAAGTTGGTCTCTCGGAACTCCAATCTTTACCTTATCTTTGAATTGCATCAACCACATCATCATGGATCTGAACACACAGGTAGTTGCAATCTTTGGTTTAAAGGCTGATAAAGAAGCTTCCCTAGCCTTGAGCAGACAACTATGATCCATTTTTACATTGTATCCTTTAATACTCTCGAGTCCAACGGAAGTGCCGCCTTCTTAGACACCTTGGACATGGCTTTGTCCACCTTCAGGGTTTTATCCCAATGTTTCACATCATTATCTGCAAAAGGATACTTCTGTTTAACTGCTCTGGGTACAAACACTTTTTATCTGGACTTTTCCATCCTGTTTTTGAGGGACAAGATGTTTTCATGTACCGGGAACACTTACTTCCTTCTTTCCCCTTGTCCCTCGAACATAATATCCTGTATTGTTCTCTGTTTCTTATCCTCTTCCAATTCCATTGTGACCCTTACTAATTTTGAGTAAAGGATCCACATCTTTGAAAGGAAGAAGGGGTCTCCCTCCGATTTGTCCTCATCCTCTGAAATCGAATCCAAGTCTTACCTAGAATAGTCTGATTTCCTTGTGCTGGAAGGGAAGTCGGCTGCTCCCGTCATCTTGCATGATCTATGTACCTCTTGCTGGATGAACGCACACATAGATTCAAACAGGGCTGCATGATCCTGCACCATAACCCGTTGAATACACAACTTACATGCAAGCTTAGAATAAGTGGCTGGCAAGCTTTCCCCACAGACTTAACATTCTTTATTTCTTTCTTTCCTAGGGGGAGGAGGCTCCCTCTATAACAATCAACACATAAGCATTATTAGACCAGTTACAAAGGCCCAGTTACAGCCGTACTCACCACCACAAGGACAACCCATCATCATACCATAGAGTCATCCTTGGTGGTTTACGATAGCTCTACATCTTCCTCTGAACTCATGATCAATGGTAACCAGGAAGATAGAGGCAGGCTCCACAGGGTTGGAGATTGGATCAGCAAGCACAGGCAGCAACATTCCTCTGAAGATAGTATTCAAACGCTGTAGCCAGCTGGTAGTATAGAAACACACAGACTACTGTGTGAGATCCCCGTTTTGAATTTGGCGCCCATCCGCATCCTTGGTAACGTGCGATGCAGAGGAATGCCCCACTTCTGGTTCCCGATGGAAGTGGGGCAGTGCAGTGCGTATCCCTGTCGGAGCTGGCCAAAGTCTTCCTCCAGTTGGGCCCCACTCCACACATCAGCTTCTGCAGCATCTGCCACTCCCTACAGGCTTCCAACCTCGTTGCCAGAGATGCACACAGCCCTCCAGGTAGTCGATAAGCTCCATTTCATACCAACGGCGTACAGAGCTTCTGAGAGCCTCACTGAGGCTCTTTAGGGTCTCCTAGAGACAGGAAACCACTGAGGCATGGAAGGAGGCATTGAGCTTTAAGGGTTTCCTGTCCCTGGGAGAGAACCCCTCTCTCTGGTTTGGTGCGGTCATGGTGAAAGGGGGAAACAAGGTTTAATTTCAGGTTTGATTTCAAGGGTTAATTTTAGGTTTTTGCAAAGTAGGACACGGAAATGTTAAAAATGCTCACCTGTATTAACTGGTCAATTCCTGGTGATAAAAGGCCATACTGGAAGTTCTCTAAGCATTGAGGTACCATGGTGCAAGTGACCTGCCAAAGTATTACGTAGCTTTCCCGATTCCTGCTGGTTTCTGAGATCATTTGCTATACAACGCTGTATCTGAATCTTGTTTCTGTTATGCTTCTTTGATGACCAAGGCTTGTCCTAACACTGTATCTATGCTGCCAGCTCTTGAACGCTATTGTATTTAGTCTGCCCTGCACTCTGATTGACACTGCTGCCTGATCCTGGATACTTTACACTGTCAGCTTTACTGAGTCACCTGGTATCCTCATCATGCCCACTTTAAACCAGTAAAAGTCCTGATCCATGCACAGAGCTGACATGAAACACTTAAGCCCCTTCCACACTGGCGTTTTTGACGCGCAGAACTTGCATTGCACTCTGTCCCATTGTATTCAATGGGTCTTTCTTCATTAGCGTTGGTTTTCACACGCGTGCTTGCGTTCGTTTTCACGCGTGTCAAAATCGCAGCATGCTCTACTTTTGCGGGTCACGCGCGTTTTTCACGCCCCATTCAAGTCTATGGAGATGCATCACACCTACCACCCGATCTACCTTTATAGGTAGATTCGTGGTGGTAGGTGCCCTTTAACATTCTGCCGGGAAGCATCATGTCACTTTCCTGCCCAGCCTTCATCCAACAATTTCTACAGTCTTCAGAACAATTCTTTCAAACAATACAATTTCAAAGCACTTTAAAAAGGGAGCAAATTGTCCACATGGATCATTGACTCCATGATATGCTGTCTCTCTGGTCACGAAGCTCCAGACCAGCTGAGAGCCAACTCTTCCTTAGCTGAGCACTGTCACATCTATCGGTTCTACAGAGCAGCCATGTGGTCCTCTCCATCCTCATCTATAAATCTCTGCAGGATGGACTTCTCTGCCTCTTAAGGCTTCAGCCTTCAACAAGATGATGCTGCAACAGGTGAGACTAAGATCCCTCCCCATAAGTACTGCTTGCTAAGTCCCATATGTGTGCTGCCGAACAGACCAAAAGGGAGGAAGAAATTTGCTAACCGAATTTTCCATTTCCTTTAGTCCGTGAGGCAGCACAACTTTCCCGCCCTTAAATGATGAATCATTACAGCTATATACCATACAAGGGATGTGTGTGTGTACTCCAGCCGTATATCTGTGGAGTCAGGGTGCGGTCAAACGTCGCGTTTAACGCATGCGTTAAAAATCGCTTTGCAAAAGCTGAGGAGAAATTTGTCTAATTAAACAACTGTTAACACTTGTGTTTACAAAACGCATCTGTAAATGCATTGTTATTGCATGTGTTAACATTTGCAGTTTTCAAACACAAGTGTTAACAGCTGTTTAATTAGGAAAATCTCTCTTCAGCTTTTGCAATGTGTTTTTAAATGCATGCGTTAAACGTTAAACGTGACGTGTGACCGCACCCTCAGCCAAGACACTAATTGTTTAATTGTCTACTACTGCTTGTTAACCTGTTCTCTTCTGAGTTGTACCTAGGGGAAGAATCCTATATGTGTGTGGCCTCACGGACTAAAGGAAATGAAAATTTCAGTACGCACATTTCTTCCATACATGTACACACACAAATATATATATATTGGGCAAAAATAACACATATTTTACCAGTTTTCCTCATATTGTTGAGAGCAGTGTAACAGTGCCAACATTACTGCCGCGTGACATCACAGACCTGATATTACTGCTCATCCTTATATATACGCAATGCCAAAACTCCAAAGGTTACTTTTTTGTGGTTTTTTGACCAGTTTAGCATTTTAAATGTAAAGTGTCATCGAGATGCAGAACTCTGTGGTTTTACAATAAACTTGATATATCTGAATCTGCACATTTTCGAATGTTGTTGAGTAGTGCCCAAAAGTAAGTGTTTTTTTGCGATCTTACATCAATAAAGATTAATAACTGTATTATAAAATGTTGTACCACTTTCTGAATATGCTATGTTTCAGTGTTTTAACATTTTGAATACATACATTTTTTACGTTCGGAGATTAAAAAACTATTTTTATCTATTTTAAGACAACCAAGCATGGATCTTACAACAACTTACTTACTTGGGCTCTTTGCAAAATGGCCACAAACTTTTTAAAAACAGTTTTCTTGAAATAATAGTTTTTGATCTTTCCCTTACCTGAGTGTAATAGTGTATTTTCCTCAGTATTTCTTGTTGGTTTTACCTCTAGTTTCCCAGCACTTGATGCAATATTTTGTGTATAATAAGACCAACAAAAAGCAGGTCTACCAACTCTCAATCTCTTAATGAATGTGGAGTGTCAAATTTGACGCTCGTTGCTTCTTCTTACAGTGCTCCAAATACATTAAAGGAAATCTGACATTTGTTTTTATGCATTGTGGACCACACATACCTTGAGAATGCTGTGGCTACACTGATGCAGAAACATATCTTTTAAATCCCTGAACTGAGTGATCTTGCTCAAAAAACAATTATAAAATTTAGGACCTTGGGAAAGCTGGGTTGCATGCTGCCTGCCGTTTATAAACACATTACATGGAGCTTCCTGAGCTGTCCAGAAAGGACTAATCAACCTGAGCTGGATGATTCATACACAGCAGCTGGGGGATGGTGCAGGGATTGATTACTTCTGCCTGTCAGGGACAACACAGTGATGACATATACTTGGCTTAGCTGGGCAGGACAAGTCTGGAGCAGTGCATAATTAGGGTAAGGACAAGCGCTGAGCAAGCCAAAGGAGCGAGAGAGCCTCAGTATCATAATTTTATAATAGTTTTTTCAGCAAAATCACTCAGCTCACTGATTAAATATGATATTTTTCTGCATCAGAGTCACTACAGCTTTCTCAAGGTATGTTTGGTTCATAATGAATTAAAGCAAATGGTAGATTTCCTTTGAGGCTGTGTGCCACAACATATAATCCCAGTGCAAAACACCACTAAAATTGGGCACCAAAAAAACAAAAACAACAACATGCATCAAAAATAATAAGGTCTCTAAAGTTGGACCCATTTAATGTTACCTTTTGAACTGCTTCAGAAAGATACCAATGTTCATGCTTCTTCTAGAATCAAGCAAAAAGACCTGCAGAGTAAATGATAAAACGTGAAAAAGATGTCCCAATACAAAGATATAACACCTGCACAACCACTACCACTCGGCCTTTCATGTACCAGCCTGCCCCCACTATCTTCATGTACCAGCCTGTTCTCTACAAAATCCCATTTCATAACATCTTTTCATGCCAAGAACAACATTGTGTAGTATTGTGCGGCAAACCTGTGCTTCCTATAGCAGCATCAAAAACATCCTTATAAAAAGAGAAGTTACAGCTCTGTCCTTAACAATAGAAAGAATAGGAAACATGTCCATCTCTTCCTGGGATATCACGCCACCCGCACATTTCACACGGGATCTCTAGCACAGTCATGTTAAGTCACATGTCAATCTGTTTTAAGATAACTAGCAAACAGATCTTTAAATAAAACAATTAAAGAATACTTCCACCTCAAATAAACAAAAAGAATAAAATATTTGTATGGAATTTTAAAATCTTGGATGCGCTACTGGAGAAACATGCCATTGGGCTGCAGTTCTGGACAAGGTCTATGGACAGAGATGCTTAGCACAACAACTGAGAATCCTGGTGCTGATGGGAGTAGTTGTGTGGACCAAAGTAATACAAGTTTGATCATTTATTAGTTACAGTTAACAAAGAAGGACAACAGTGAAAATCAAGCACATGCCATGCTTTTTTAGGACTGATGGCACATGGTTGTACTAAATGAAATACTTTTTAACAGACCAGTGCCATTGGCAATTATTTTGGCAGATCGTGTGAAGGATCCGTTAGAGGGTAGAGCATTTCCTAGTACCAACTGTTTTTCAAGAATCATTTGTAGAGTATAGTTCCTGAGGATCCGTGAAAAACGGATGCCAGACTGAAACAAATCGCCCATTAAAAGCAGACGCGTAAAGGTAGCCTTAGGCAGAAACATAGAAACCATTTGCAATATGTTGTCTGGAAACACAAACTTATGAAACACATTCAGTGAGCTCACATTAGAGAAATATAAGAATGATAGGAAGGAATATATCAAGCAAATGTAAGAGAGAACGCTAGAGAATATGGAGAATTTCTGCTCTACCCAATGTAAGTTAACTTGCTTGGAAAACTGACCTGATTAATTAACAGCTAATAAATTAAAAATGTGGCATGCAGTGTGGCCTTTTGTTCCACCCGTTACTTCACATTGAGTTCCCTCGTTATCACATTGTAGCCCCTCGGATATACAGCTCTGCCTCATATGGTATTAAAGCCCCCCCCCCCCCCCCCCACCCCTAATATTGTGCCTCCCCAGCAGCTCAACCACTTATTGTATCCCACTATCACTGTGCCCCAAGCAGCTCCCCATCTTATTGTGTCCACCCCCCAGTAGCTCTTCTTGTTATTGTACAAATCCAGCAGCTCCACCTGTTAATTTGCAACCAACAGCTCTCCCTCTTATTATGCCCCCACCACAAGCTCCTGCTCTTAGTTTGCCCCCAGCAGCTCCCACTTTTATAGTGCCTCCCCAGCAGCTCTTCCTCTTATAGTGCCACCCCAGCAGTTCCCCCTCTTATAGTGCCCCCCAGCAGTTCTTCTTCTTATTTTGCCCCCCAGCAGTTCCCCTTCTTATTTCATCCCCAGCAGTTCTTCCTCTTAAAGTGCCCCCAGCACTTTCCCCTCTTATAGTGTCCCCCCAGCACCTACCCCTCTTAAAATGCCCCCCAGCAGCTCCTCCTCTTATAGTGCCCCCCAGTAGTTCCCCCTCTTGTAGTGCCCCCTAAAAGTTCCCTCTCTTATAGGGCCCCCCAGAAGCATCCCCTCATATAGTGCCACCCCCAGCATTGTACTCATCTTTCTCTGTTTCCTCGCAGCAGCCCCTCCTCGCCTTCTGCTGTATGTAGCACTGAAGCCGGCAGGCAGGAATTACATCATCACATGGCGTCTGCTGCCTTTGCTACATACAGTGGGTACAGAAAGTATTCAGAGCCCTTTAATTTTTCTCCTTGAGATGGTTCTACTCCTTCATTGGAGTCCAGCTGTGTTTAATTAAACTGATGTGTCTTGATTAGGAAAGGCAAACACCTTTCTATAAAGACCTCACAGCTCACACTGCATATCAGAGTGGAGTGCATGAATATCATGGAGAGGTCTAAGGAACTGCCCAAGGAGCTCAGGCACACGTCTGGCCCAGGTTTCAAAGGAATTTCTGCAGCACTCAAGGTTCCTTAGTGCACAGTGGCCTCCATAATCTATATGGAATATGGAAGAAGTTTGGGACGACCACAACTCTTCCTTGACTTGGCTGTTCAGCCAAACTATGGAACCGACAGAAGCCTCTTCTCAGTGCAAGTCATATGAAAGCCTGTATAAAGTTTGCAAATAGAGGACTCTGAGACTATGAGAAATAAGATTATCTGGTCTGATGAGACAAAGATTGCACTTTCTGCTGTTAATTCTAAACAGTATGTGTGGAGAAAACCAGGCACTGCTCTTCACCTGCCAAATACAATCCCAACAGTGACACATGGTGGTGGCAGCATCATGCTATAGGAGTGTTTTAGCTGCAGGGACAGGATGACTGGTTGTAATTGAAGTAAAGATGAATGTGGCCAAGTACAGAGATATCCTGGATGCAAACCTCTTCCAGAGTGCTCTGGACCTCAGAATGGGCTGAAGGTTCACCTTCCAACAAGACAATGACCCTAAGCACACAGCTAAAATAAAAACATTTTACTTCCCCTGCATGGGATAATGATCTACGTATCTATTGAGAGTTCCGGCACTTCAGTATTATATGACATTTGTGCATCTACCCCCTGCGTGGGGAAAACCTGGCGTATTGTGCCTCGAGCGACTATTTGTTTTATTTCAAATAAGACCCGTTGAAACTAAAAAACAGAGCAGCGGCTTCAGAACAACTCTGTGACCATTCCTGACTGGCCCAGCCAGAGCCCTGACATACATACTTTCCGTATCCACTGTACAGCAGAACCAGAGGAACAGAGGAAGTGATAGTGCAGGGAGCTGCCGACCATCACTTTCTTCACCATCACTGTAATAAGAACTGATGTCCTGTCATATACCTCCCCCCGGGCTGGACAGAGCCCAAAAACTGGGACTGTCCTGCTGGATCCGGGGCAATTGGGAGGTATGTTTAAACTGAGGCTTTTATGTACAAAAGTGGTAAACTGTGCCGGCACTGCAGGATTAAACGCTGCCTGCATCTGCATTGTACCATACTTGCTATGTCTGGGTGCTTATACCCGATGCTGCTATATAAAGCTTTAAACAATAGTAAAATTGTTCAAAGACAGGTCATGACTGGGTGCCTTTAAATAATAATGTGGTTAAAAGCAAGAATGATCTTACTTCAGCACGAAAATATGTTCCAAAATTGGGCTGTGGATGTGACTTTTGTGCCATAATGAAGCCTGTCATGAAATGTATCATTAGTGTGCAGCCAAATGCATTTATGGGATTATGGTGGTTTATTCGCTGAGACCTATTGCAGCATCATATAATTATAACTGAGGACCCTTACACCAATGTACTGCAATTATTTCAGCCTGGATAATCCAGGAAGAACATGCTTAGGCATCTTGTGGCTTACTGCTGATAAATGATGAGTAACAGGGCGATATAGTTCCTATACGATAAATCATTAATATTTTATATCTGGGGGGGGGAATATCATTCAAACTGAACAGATATAACAATATATAGTGGGACATCCCACTGAGCTTCTAAATCCAAACACAGCAAAATATAACATAAACGTAATCATTTTCCACAAAACTATTTCACTACTCAGCTCCTCTTACTGTATTGCCCGCTGCTCCACCTATAACATAGTGCCGGCAGATAGGACACTTTGTCTGTTCATCTTCCCCTGATATATATTTAAATCTCATCTCATTCTGATCCTAAAATCCATTTGAGAATCCAGACCTGCCAATCATTGACCCCCATAAAATCCAAAAACCAGCCAATCATTTGACCATAAAATCCATTTGAGAGTTCAGACCTGCCAATCATTAACCCCATAAAATCCAAAAACCTGCCAATCATTTGACTATAAAATCCATTTGAGAGTCCAGATCTGCCAATCATTGACTCCATAAAATCCAAAAACCTGCCAATCATGTGACCACAAAATCCATTTGAGAGTCCAGTCCTGCCAGTCATTGAGTAGGACTTCCCGTTGAAAAGCTCAGCTCATCCTGCTCTATAGCATTCTCCCTGTAAATAGGACACTTAAGCCCCTTCCACACTGGCGTTTTTGACGCGCAGAACTTGCATTGCACTCTGTCCCATTGTATTCAATGGATCTTTCTTCATTAGCGTTGGTTTTCACGCGCGTGCTTTCGTTCATTTTCACGTGCGTCAAAATCGCAGCATGCTCTACTTTTGCGTGTCACGCGCGTTTTTCACGCCCCATTCAAGTCTATGGAGATGCATCAAGAACGCATTGCACTCGCAATCATTGCAAGTGCAATGCGAGTGCAATGCGTTTTAAACGTAAGGGTTGCTAGGTGACCAGAATAACAGTATTTCCCCTGCTCGCGATCGAGCATTTAATTAAAAAAACACAATGAAGAACAGTGAAGAATAGAATAAAACCATTGAACACAGTGAACACAGTGAACACAGGATCATTTAAGATAAAAACACAGTGCAGAACACGGTGCAGAATAGATTACAGATGTTCGGCACATCTGCTTACTTGTCGGGAGATACGCGCGGAACGGTGCGCCCAAAATAGCATGTGAAGAACAATATATATGTGTGAAGAACACATTGCAGATGTATTTAAACATCTGCAATGTGTTCTTCACACACATATATATTGTTCTTCATGCTATTTTGTTTGCGCCGTTCCGCGCGTATCTCCCGACAAGTAAGCAGATGTGCCGAACATCTGTAATCTATTCTGCACTGTGTTCTGCACTGTGTTTTTCTCTTAAATGATCCTGTGTTCACTGTGTTCACTGTTTTTATTCTATTCTTCACTGTTCTTCACATCTGCTAACTTGTCGGGAGATAATATACGCGCGGAACAGTGAAGAATAGATCGCAGATGTTTGCAATTTATCAGAAGACATTCTTTTTCAATTAAATAACACATTTTAATCCCAAACCATGGTCCCTTTGAAAAATGCTCGAGTCTCCCATTGAATCCCAGTGAAAAACGCAAAAACGCTAATTACTCCAAGGAAAAATGGAACAAAAACGCAGTTTTTCACGCATTGCACCCTGACGTGAAATGCAACGCTAGTGTGGAAGGGGCCTTAGGGAAAATTTCATTGGTAGTAGCCTAATGCTGTGTGTGCAGGAAAATTCTAGATTCTACAAAAAATGTCAAAATAAAATCAAATGGGTGCAAATTATAAGTCAAGTTAATTTGAGCATTGATGTGGTCCAAGAACTACATAAAAGCAGCAAGTTACTACAATTGTGTTTTTACTAATTTTTTTCAATGTCAGTAGATCCACCAAATTTGCCTCATCTTAGAATCAAAAGTAACTTTCACCATCTTAAATAATAACAAACAATCACAACCATATAAAATTTAATAAAAACAATTAAAGTGAAATAAATTTCCTCAATAGATTAGACATGCACGTTGTTAGACAATGTACATGACTGACATGTAAAATGTAGCACTGAGAGGGGATATGTGACATAGAAGAGAGGAAAGTGACATGTACATGAGGTGAAGGTTTACCAATAAAATAACAAGGGACATGTTTTATGGTCATTATCTCAATCTAAAATCTCCTCATCTTCTGACCAGCTGAGGTCATCATCCAAGATTTCTTCAATATTTGTGACTGGGGCAGCGTCTGGCACATTTGGTTCTGATTCATTTGAGATTTGTGGAGGAACCACAGTGAGCTCCAGTCGCGCCCAGGTCACAGGGTCAGATTTCTTCAGCGTAATCTCCACTTTCGTGGCAAGCATATTCACAAAGCAAGATTTGGTGTTGATAACCTGAAACACAGTTTAGAAAGTTTCAGTATACCCTACAGCAGCCATAATATGATCTGGTGTTAAAGAACTTAAAACTAAAAAAAATTACATATAAGATTTTATCATAGAATTAATAATTCTGCTAAATTTGGCAAGTATGAATTATCACTTACACCCCACAACTCCAGCTCTTTTCTGAATTCCTTCTTGCCTTGAAATGCAATCTGGATATCCAACTGTGAGGAGAAAGATTATGGTTTATTCAGTCCGAAGTTTCTCATTGCAGATGTTGAGGGTGAAGCAGCAGTTCATTTTTATAATGCTTCATCCTTTTTATGTTAGAGAGAGTAGTCTCCAAAATGTGCGATTGTGATATTCAGGAGAGATGGTTGTCAGCCAAGAGAAATCTAAAGCAGTGGCATAAACCCATCTCCTCCTCCAGTATTGGTTTCCCAGGGGGAAAAATCTCTACATTTCTTGCACCAAGTTCGATAAAGCGTGATGAAATATAGGTTTGAAGGCACCAACATAAATAATAAAGCCATAACACAAGAGCTCATTAGTAAATAATGTAAGCTCCAGGGCTTCTCTTCACAATTCTTTCACCCTTTACCATCTCACTACCTTGGTTCGTCCATGATCCCTTACCTGGGTGCGATTGGCTAGAACCTTTGAAGACTCTGGCAGAGCAGTTTTGGCATAAACTGTGATGACAACGAGACTGCTGGTTTGATGCCAGTCATACCGACATGACACATTCTGTAAGTAAAACAATTTAAAAAAACATCCATAAAAATAATGAACATTGCAAGTAAAAACTTTTCATTCCATAGGGCATGTACTGTCTAAAAATAATATGCACAGATTGTAATTATCAAGCTGCTTATCAAACAGTCAGTACTTCTAAGATGGGGGTAGCGGTCTGTTCTTTAGGAGTTTGGATAAGGCGCCGTTCAGGCATGTACACCGCCTCTCCAATGTCTATGTGACTTGTGATACAAAATACTAGGGAGAAGAAACTAATGGCAGCCCTAAATACCAGTGTGACCAGATCCTTATCCATTGTGATAGTATGTTTAATTTTACATTTGTCTCATACTTGTTTCTCTTGTGGTTGTACCCACAGATGAGTCCCTGTGCTGCATCCTTTCTGGTCTAGAAAATCATTGAAGTCGCTTGTTTTAATGGCACAGCAGGACCAGTACTTCATCCTATAAAGAAGCCATTACAGACAGTTGTGTATTCGGTAATCCAGTAAAAGTTACTTGATATCTCAGATATAAAAGCTACAGAAAAGTAGGGACAATCATAGGAAAAAAAAAAGTTACAAAACGTCTGCAAAGGATAGGATTCACAGGGCAGAGAACTACAGAATAAACATTGTTCATCCTGGAGGGCAAACCAATCTAAAGACGCTTCTACAAAATGAAAAATATGGAATTAGTCTTACCGGTAATTCAGTTTCCACTAGTGACCATGACGGCCCCCACCTGGAGGTTGCTCCTTATATCCTGTAGGGACAGGAAGTCACAAAAGTTTAAAAGGCTCCTCCCTAGCACCCCACACCAGTGTCTACCAAAGTACCACCTGGAAGGATGTAAGTGCATACACCTTTGGACCCGTTACCAAGAAGGAAGGAAGGGAGGGAAATAATGGGGGGCCGTCATGGTCACTAGTGGAAACCGAATTACCGGTAAGACTAATTCCATCTTTTCCACCACGTTCCCATGACGGCCCCCACCTGGAGACTTACCAGATTACCCATTATTTGGGAGGGACCACTGCCTGGAGAATCTTTCTGCCAAACAACAGATCGCTCTGAGAGGCAATGTCCAGGCGGTAGTGCTTTGCGAATGTAGAGGAGCTTGACCACGTGGCTGCGCGGCAGATCTGGTCTAAGGATGCGCCTCTTTTTTCTGCCCATGAAGTTGCTATGGCTCTAGTAGAATGAGCTTTAATACTTTCTGGTAGGGAAGTGTTGGCTGATTTATAACAAAGTATGATGGTAGATTTAATCCACCTGGCTAGTGTTGCTTTAGAGGCTTTAAAGCCTTTGTTTTTACCCCCAAAATTTATTAATAGGTTAGAATCTTTCCTCCAACTTTGTGTAGCTTCTAGATACAGAAGCACAGTCCTCCTAACATCTAAGGTCTGCCATTTCTTTTCACCGTCTGTTTTAGGGTTAGGATAGAAAGAGGGAAGAATAATTTCTTGTTTGCGATGGAAGTTAGATACCACTTTTGGGAGAAATAAGGGATCTAGTTTAAGGACTATTCTATCCTCTAGGACTCTTAAGAAGGGATCTTTACATGAAAGGGCCTGAATTTCTCCTAATCTACGAGCTGTAGTGATGGCTATAAGAAAGGCTGTTTTTAGTGTAAGGCTTTTTATGTTTTTTGCCTCTAGAGGTTCAAAGGAAGGCCCTGTAAGATGGTCTAACACCAAGGAAAGATCCCAAGGGGGAGTTTGGTTTTTAATGTAAGGTCTAATACGGGAACACCCCTTGATAAATCTTTGACCCACTGATGGTTGGCCAGGGGAAAATCAAGAAAAACACTAAGTGCAGAAATCTGGACCTTGAGTGTGCTTGGCCTAAGACCCAAGGAAAACCCTGACTGTAGGAAGTCTAACACTTGAGCTAGGTTTGGGGTTCCCAGAGAGGGAGGACGGTCTCCGCACCAGGAGCAGAATTTCTTCCAGATCTTTTGATAGATGGCATTTGTTACTGGTTTCCTGCTTGCTTTTATGGTGCTGATCACTTCACTAGAGAGTCCTCTGGCTGTTAAGAATGACCTCTCAGGATCCAGGCTGTCAGATTTAATTGTTTTAGGTTTTGATGATATAATGGCCCCTGTGTGAGAAGGTCCTGACGGTAGGGAAGATGATATGGATTGTCTATTGACAGTCTTTGAACAGCCGGGAACCAGCTTCTTTTCGGCCAAAATGGAGCAATGAGTATTAGAAAAATCTTTTCGGATCTCAGTTTCTGCAGCACTTTTGGAATCAAAGATATAGGGGGAAAGGCATAGACTAGACCTGTTCCCCATGACTGGCTGAGAGCATCTAGGCCTGATGGAGAGCCCCTGGGATCCAGAGAGAAAAATAGGGTCGTCTTTTTGTTTTGGAAGGTGGCAAACAGATCCAGAGTTGGAGTTCCCCACAGGTGGCAAATCTCCAAAAAGGTTTCTGGATGTAGAGACCATTCGTTTGAGTCCAGTGTGACTCTGCTCAAAAAATCTGCTTCTGTATTCTCTATCCCTTTTAAGTGGATTGCTGAGAGGGAGAGGAGGTGAGATTCTGCCCATTTGAAAATTTGGCAACATAGATTCGTCAGGCTCTTTGATTTCGTTCCCCCTTGTCTGCGAAGGTAAGCGACCGTAGTCGTATTGTCGGAGAAGATTTTGATATGTTGACCTTCTATGGATTTGTGTGCAGCTTTTAGCGTTTCTAAGACCGCTTTCAGCTCTCTGAAGTTTGAGGACATGGATCGGGATTGATTGTCCCACTGTCCTTGAAGATGTAGGTCTGGGAGAACTGCCCCCCAACCTTGCAGGCTTGCGTCTGTCTGTATTGTGAGAACCGGGGAGGGATTCCACCAGACCCCCTTCCTTAAATTTTGGGGATTTTTCCACCAATTTAACGAGTGTTTTACTAGATAAGGGATTTTTACCTTGTGATCTAGATGTGGATTTTTGTCCCAGATCCGGATCGTCCAGGCCTGCATGATTCTCGTATGACTTTGTGCCCAGGCCACGCACTGGATACAGGAGGTCAGGAGTCCCAGTAGACTTAGAGCTGCTCGGATGCTGCAAAAGATTTTCTCCTGAAAGAGACTTACAGATTGTTTTAATTTTTTGCACTTCTCTTGTGGCAAGAAGGAACTCTGTTTCATTGAGTCCAGTACTACCCCTAGAAATATCTTTGTTTTTTCTGGAGAGAAATTGGATTTCTCCTGGTTTATTACCCAGCCTAAATCCTGAAGGAGAAGTAGAGATGTCTGTAGGTGACTTTTTAATTCTACTTCTGTTCTGGCCACTAAGAGCAGGTCGTCTAAGTAGGGTACTATTACAATATTTTTCCTTCTCAGGTAGGCTACCACTTCTACCATTATCTTGGTGAATATGCGTGGAGCTGATGAAATTCCAAACGGTAGTGCCCTGAACTGGAAATGAAGGTTTTCCCCTGAGGGGATTGAACCGCAAACCTCAGATATTTCTGATGGTTTTGGAAAATTGGGACGTGATAGTACGCGTCTTTGAGATCCACTGTACATAGAAAATAATTTTGACCTATGAGAGGTACTGTAGATCTTATTGACTCCATCTTGAAATGTTTGGTTACTATAAATTTGTTCAATTTTTTTAGATTTATAATTAAACGGTACGTGCCGTTCGTTTTTTTTTTTTTTTTTACCAAAAATAGAGGGGAGTAGAATCCTTTCCCTTCTTCTGACTTCTGTACTGGGACAATCACATTCATGTGACACAGCTGCTGAATGTTGGCCCATAACTGAAGATTTTGAGTCTTGGTAAATTTGGGAGAAATCTGGAAGTTTTGAGGGGGGGAATGGAGAAATTCTATCCTGTAACCTGATTTTATAATCTGCCGAATCCAAGGACTCGGAGAAATTTCCTCCCATTTTGTTACAAAATAAGAAAGCCTCCCCCCCACCTGTAAGTCATTGTCTTTTTTGTTTTTGGTCAGGGTTAAAGAGGTACCCGCGACCTGCTCCGCCTTTTGCGTAGCTCCACCTGCCAGTCTTTCCCTTTCCTCTATATTGGGTTTTATTTTCCCTAGAGGGGCGAAAGGAAAAAGAGGGTCTTTTAGGGGAAGGTTTGTTAACTGGAAACCCCTTTTTTCTGTCCGCAGCTTTTTCCAGGATAGAATCCAGTTCGCTGCCAAATACGAATTCTCCCTGAAATGGAATTCCACATAACATGGTCTTTGATTTAACATCACCGCCCCACTGTTTTACCCATAATGACCTACGGACTGAGTTAGTCAGGGCCGCTTCTTTAGCCGAGAATCTTAAGGCTTCAGCAGATGCATCGGCAAGGAATGCGGTAGCGGATTTTAAGAGGGGCATGGACTCTATGATGGATTCTCTAGGGGTTTTATTTATAAGGTGGTTTTCTAATTCTGAGAGCCACAAAAAGAGGGTTCTAGCTACAGAAGTGGACGCAATGTTTGTTTTTATGTTTAGGGAGGATGCTTCCCACGCTTTTTTCAAAAAGGCATCAGCCTTCCTATCTAAAGGGTCTTTTAGGTATAGAGTCCCATAAAGCATTATCTTCAAACAGTAGTCTTTTGCGAAATTCTTTAGAAACTGATATTCTTTTCTCTGGGGCTTTCCACTCCTCTAGAACTAGATCTTTTAATGTGTCTACCACTGGAAAGACCCGTTTCTTTTTATATTTTAGTCCTCCGAAGAGTTCAGACTGAACCGAGGATGGTTCAACCACGTCCTCGATATCTAGAGTATTTTTTAATGCTTTCAATAGATTATCCAGTTCCTCTGAGGAAAATAGATATTTTGCCTGATTTAGATCTCTAGGTTGAGTCTCTTCAAAGTCATCCTCCACTTTTTCACTAAGGGATCCTGAGGGAAAATCCGAATCCTCTTCAGAAGAGGATGTTTGGATATATTTAGTTTTTTTCTTAGGGGGTTCAGGTAAGTGGGCCGCAATAGATGAGGATACTTCCTCTTTAATCACTGATCTTAATTCATCTATTAAAGAAGATCTTTCCTCTTTGAGGATTTTATTTAAGCAGTCTGGACATAAACTCTTTTTATAATCCTCTGCCATTTTTGCATTACACAGCCCACAACGTTTGGAAGGCTTTTTAACTGGTTTTTCCCTCTCTTGGCTCCTTTTCTCTGGGCTCTTTCTGATCCTTGCCCTGAGAAGGTACACATAATAACAGCCATTAATACATAGAAAAGCTGAAATGTGACAGAGAGGTAGCCCAGGGCTTGTACTTACAGGTACCAGGACCTGGAACACGTTAATCGCTTCATCTGCCATGTGGGAGATGGAGACGTGGAGCCAACTTAGTGTTTGTCTGAGACCAATGCCATATGCCTGAGGCTTGGCGGTTTTATGTCTGGGCTCCTCCCCCACCCCCTCCGGAGAGACCCGGAAGTGTTACCTGATTGGATGTCCGGACCGGAAGTTCCTCGTGATGCGCCAGAATTTCGCGCCACAATGACTCGATGCCGGAGCGTGCGACAGATTTTCCCCGAGGTATGCCGCTTCCAATTTTCCTCTTCCCCGGAGCGGAGAACCAACTTTTGGCCGCCGGCCCGGCAGGTAACTTTTCTGCCCCTGTACTCTATTCTTCTTTCCCCTTGCTGAAGCCAGCATTAGCCGCGCGGGACCGTTGGATAGGTTCTAGCCGGGGAGAGTGCAGGGGACGGGGGTGTCTTTAGGTCTTTTCCCAGCACTTAGGAAAGTGTGGGAGCGGACTGGTTCCTAAGAACCTTACCATTTGTGTTCCTCAGATAGGAAACTCTTGCGACTTGTATCCCCTAGGGACAGGAAGACACTGGTGTGGGGTGCTAGGGAGGAGCCTTTTAAACTTTTGTGACTTCCTGTCCCTACAGGATATAAGGAGCAACCTCCAGGTGGGGGCCGTCATGGGAACGTGGTGGAAAGAACAAATATGAAGAAAACATGATGACCAACAGTAACTGGAAATAGAAAAGTAAAAGCCAATGCTGGAAATGAATTATAACCTCATCACCAACCACATCAATATAACTAATATAACACTCAACATTAGAAACCATAATTCCATGTTATCAATGTCACTGACAAATCGCTTTTAATTCATAAAAGGTTTCTGGTCCTTTGGGATCCATGTGTCCTAAGTAACCTTGTCTCTCAATGTTTTATCTCAAGGGTAATACTGACACAATAGGGGGGATTTACCAAAACAGATACAAATAATATAATAATGATGTTAAGGTTAATAGGGGGAGTAAATCTGGGAGAGTCCATTGACAAGGAACTGGGAGTACTAGTAAATCAGCTGCCTCTAAAGACAGCAAGATCTTTTCATGTATCAAAAGTGGTATTGACTCTTGGGATAAGGATGCAATATTACCACTGGCATTGGTTCGACCTCACCAGGAATATGCCGTCCAGTTCTGGGCACCGGTCCATAAAAGGAGGCCCTGGAGCTGGAGAGGGTACAACGAAGGGCCACAAAAATGAAAGGGGCATGGAGGGTCTCAGTTATGAGGAATGATTAAAACAACTAGATTTATTTAGTTTGTAAAAGAGACGACTAAGAGGGGATATGATTAACTTCTATAAAGGACGATGAAATATATGAATGGTCCAAACAAAATATATGGTGAAAAGTTGTTCCACATTAAATCAAATCAAAAGACAAGGGGGCACTGTCTCACTCTGGAGAAAACAAGGTTTAAATGACCAGAGGAGACAGGGCTTCTTTACTGTGAGAACTGTAAATCTGTGGACTAGCCTGCTTCAGGCGCTGGTCACAGCAGGACAGCAGAGAGCTTCAAGAAGGGTCTAGATTAGAGATGAGCGAGCATTAAAATGCTCGGGTGCTCGTTACTCGAGCCGAACATTTCCAGATGCTCGAGTGCTCGTTTCGGTAACAGCCCCATTGAAGTCATGGGAGACCCGAGCATTTTTCAAAGGGACCATGGTTTCTGAATAAATGTGTTATTTAATTGAAAAATATGTCTTCTGATAATTTGAAACATCTGCGATCATTCTTCACTGTTCCGCGCGTATATTATCTCCCGACAAGTTAGCAGATGTAAAGAACAGGAAGAATAGAATAAAAACAGTGAACACAGTGAACACAGTATCATTTAAGATAAACACAGTGCAGAACACGTGGCAAATGATTACAGATGTTCGGCACATCTGCTTACTTGTCGGGAGATACGCGTGGAACGGCGCGAACAAAATAGCATGTGTAAGAACAATATATATGTGTGTGAAGAACACATTGCAGATGTTTAAATACATCTGCAATGTGTTCTTCACACATATATATGTTCTTCACATGCTATTTTGTTCGCGCCGTTCCGCAATCTCCCGACAAGTAAGCAGATGTGCCGAACTCTTGAAAAATCTATTCTGCCTGTGTTCTGCACTGTGTTTTATCTTAAAATGACCTGTGTTCACTGTTTTTTATTCATTCTTCATGTTCTTCTCACTGTGTTTTTTTAATTAATTGCTCGATCTCGACAGGGGAAATACTCGTCCGAGCAACGAGCCGTCTCGAGTACCCTAATGCTCGACCGAGCATCAAGCTCGGACGAGCATGTTCGCTCATCTCTAGTCTAGATGCCTTTTTACACCTAAATAACATTGACCGTTATGTTATATAGAATTGTTTCCCATAAATCCCTTCCTCATACAATCTCTTCCCTTCCTTCTGTTGAACTTGATGGACATGTGTATTTTTTCAACCATATAAACTATAATACTAGGATACTATGATACAATTAGCATAAGAAAAGCAAGTCTTGTCCAACATAGGGAGATATAAGAAGAGCGGTCACCTCTCCTAACCAGTTTTAAGGGGAAAAAAATAACTTACTAGAACATTGCATTATAAAGAGATCAAACTTGTGGGTAAATACAGCAGCACTGTACTGCGGAATGATTTTAAATCCATAATGTTAGCATCCAATGAGTGCACATTAAAGTATCATATGCAGTATATATATATATATTATATCTATAATATATATAATATATATATATATATATATATTATATACACACAAAGAGTGAGGGCAGCACTCGGGAAAGTTATGAACTCGGGTGCAATTCCCAGGACCTGAACCAAGGTCCATCAAACCATAGAACAGCAAAAAAAGGCAGCACCTGCCGAGATTTGTGAAATCAGAAAAACATACTCATTTATTCACACATGTGTCAGGCTACAAATCTCGAGTGCTGCCTTTTTTTTGGCTGTTTTTTTTGTTGTTTGTTTTTAGTTTGTTTTTGTTTTTTTTTTTTTTGTTTTTGTTTGTGTGTTGTTTGTGTTTGGGTTGTTTTTTTTTTTTTTTTTTTTTTTTTTTTTGTTTTGTGTGTTTTGTTTTGTTTTTTTTGGAAAATAGGGAACGCCGGGAGGCGCCGTTGTTGTTTCCTCCACATCCCCCCGTACACAAAACCGCACCCCCCCCCGCCCCCCCCACCCCGCCCTCTCGTTTTCATCTCTCTACTCTCTCTCTCATCTTCTCATTATATATATAATAAATTTTGCATAGTATATATCATATACAAGATCAGCAAAAATGTTACAAAGAAAGTTTAATGTAGACATAAAAGGAGAATGCCTTACCCTTCATGAAACACTGGCACTCCAGGGTGATACACGCAGGCAGTTTGATCACTCTCTGGCCCTTGAAATATCTGTGCAAATAGGAAAGAATATGTATTTTTTAATACGTATGTAACAATGTCATGTGTGAGTTATGGAGGTAGGACTACTTACCTCTTTACATCCTGAGTGCTTACATTTTCTCCCCAAAAATGCTACTGCAGGGTCAACTAAAACAAAACAAACATTTCATCAACTGTGAAGCTTGAGACCAAGCAGTTATTTGATCCATACATCTCATGACAACCTCTCACCTTGCTTTTCTGATTCCTTGCTCATTTCCAATGTGAGCTTTTCCAATTCTTGTTCTAGTGATCGAGCCACTTTAAGCACAAGAGGGGTCATCTCTTCTGGTGTTCTGGAAATAACAAAATCCAGAGCTCAGGTCTGTACTGTAAGTTACCATTTACCCTTTATGCTACATGGTAATTAAATTCAGCACTGCCTAGTTCAATTTATACCATTATATGGCTGGTGGTATTATTCCTTATGTCATTACTGTTCATTCTACGGACGATAAACAAGTAGATAAAACTTGTCACATATAGGATAAGCTATACGAAGTGCACATTTCTGAGAGAGATTATATTCTGCCCTTAAACTTTCTTACTATGAATGACTGGCAGTTTTGTAGAAGCCAAGAACGAATAGACAAAATGGAAAAGATATGTTATAAACAAGCAAACTAGGGGCTAATGGGGTCGGCAATTTAATTACCTTTATGGCGAAATATGGCAGATGGAACAAAAAGGGGGCACATTATGGGGCACTGTGAAGAGCTGGTTTTTGAACCATGCAGTTGGTATATTACCAATGCACAGAAAGCTACATGTATTATAATAAAACAATATGTACATTACCTCAAATATGTGTGGTACCATAATTACTTTGTATGCGAAAGCAGAAACTTGTTGAAGCAAGGTAGTAAATGTTGCTTTCATGTCCCTCATAAAGGGCATTTCAGAATTGGAAAGAACCTATCATACTGTATATACTGCAAACACTATGTGTGGCAAGGATATCGCACATAATAATTTCTCTTTTTTAGAATTTGTGAATCACCTCCTTTTTACTGTCCTAGTGTTTTGTGTTTACAACCCCTACGCATATTTCCATGGATACAAACAAACACACTGTGAATGGTTTTGTTCTGCAATTATAGTACCTGTTCTCTACATCTTGCCAATATACATTTCGATCTCTCTCATGCTAGTTCATGGGAATTTTTACATGGTTCGGTATCTGCAGCATCCTGAAAATTAACGCCCTCCCCTGACTACTTTATCTCATGCAAGCTCTACCCATTCATAAACCTCTGCTTTATTAGGGAAGTTCATAAGCTGTTCTCTAAGGTCTCTCCTCTTTGCTGGTGTTGCAGCTCAGAGGAAGGCACTATATGCTACATGTATTCTGGGACTGCCCAGGATTTAAACAATTTTGTGACGGAGTTGGGCACTGGGTACATGACTTGAGAGGACAAATTTTAGTAACCCTGCACTGGCCCTCCTTCATTTTAGATATGTAGTGTCCAAATATATAAATATCTAACCTGCCACCTGCTTAAAGAGTTTCGTGCATGTATTCCAACTCAATAGAGATCCACAAATTCATTGTGAAAAGGCCAATAGCTTCAAAAGGTCAATGATCCATACCGCATGGAGAGCCTGATGCACTCTGAACCATATGCTGCCAACAGATTCCATCGAAATTTGTCCCGCTGGCTCTCCTTTAGTTCCTCAACTGGACTTACTCCTAT
Source organism: Engystomops pustulosus (assembly GCA_019512145.1). NCBI lineage: Eukaryota > Metazoa > Chordata > Amphibia > Anura > Leptodactylidae > Engystomops > Engystomops pustulosus. Next base: position 50,262,260 of record CM033650.1, read on the forward strand.
GCTCTCTGGACCACAAAGAGCCCACCAACCAGCCTTTGCGCAACCCTGAACGCTACCTGCCCCATTTTTTCAAATTTTCATTCCTTCCTGGCCTCTTATTCTTCTTCTCCTGACTTTCTAAACTAAAAAGTTCTAATTGTTACATCCCTCATAATTAAAATTATGCAAAAAAAAAAAAAAAATTTATACATTTGGATCTTTCAGAAACTACAGACTGTTAAACCCGCGGGCTTCTTAAGCTCGGGGGTTGCAGGACTGGCCGTGCTCTATTGCTTTGAGCACGGCCCGCCCCGCGATCCCTCCCACCCGGCAGCTCCGGGATATTTATTCCCTGGCGCGGAGCATCCCGTTCTCTTTCCGGACGGCTCCGCGCCAGGAAAGATCCCGCCCGCCCTCCCCTTTTTTGTTTACTTTTGTTAATGTTTTTGGTTTTGTAAGTGTTTTGTCAATATGTTTTATTTCTTTCATTGTTAATTATGTATTGGAAGTCACAGCTCGGCCTATGGCGGAATCCTTGACCCTCTCGGGAATGAGATCAGATCAACCGGACGAATCAACGAGAACATGCCCCCGTGGAGGCGGGGCTTGGCATGCGAGGTGGTAATAGGAGGGTCTCGGGTTCCCCATTTGGACCAATGGTTAATTTGTTTAAAGATTAAAGCTGTGGCCGACCCCCCATTTTTATCCCAATTTTGAGTCCGTGTTTTTTGTCCGCTTGCCGGGTGGAAAGTTGGGGTACAGTGACGTTAGTACGGCCAGTCTTTATTATTACTCAAATTTGCCTGATTAGACATCCAATAAAAATAGTAAAAATAGACAATACACAGATTGTCAAATTTAGCCCAGAACAGGGTTACAAATGTATCACAAGCACCTCTGTGGAAACACGTTAGATGTGACTAGATATTTATGTAGTACCAGGACAGATCCAGTTTAGGGCGCGTTCACACGTTGCGTTTTGAAACACATTACAACAGCTGAGGAGAGGCGATTTGCCCAATTACATTACTGTTTACATTTGTTAACGCAAGGTTAATGCATTGCACAAAATGCATGTGTTAATACATTGTTAACACATGCGCTAACATCACATTTGTGATGCGTTTTGTAAACGCATATGTTAACAGTAATGTAATTAGGTAAATCACTTCTTCTTAACCGTTGTAAAGAGTTTCAAAATGCAACGTGTGAACGCGGCCTTAGGTAAACTTTCCATTCCAGCTTTCTGTTGACAGTATCTCAAGTCGCTTTAGGTTATCAGGAGATAACAATTTGGGAGATGATAACATCTGGTTTCAGTAGCAATTCCCTCATACCAGTGGCCAGTGCCTGCTGTTGCCCATTAGTGATTAGACAATAACTATTTTTAAATGGATTCCATTAATTTGAATACTCTCAGTCTGAACGTAACTGATCTACAATAACGTTTTATAACAGGCTATATTATTACCTCGGTCTCTCTTTTTGCATCTTTTCTGCAGATTTAGGACCTTGTACAATGATTTCTTTACACAATTTTGATCCTGGGTCTTCAGATGCATTTTTACTTCCAGAAATGTCAGGTTTTAAAGGTTCAGCTGGTTTCTCGTTACTATGAAAGCCCTTAGTGCAACCCTAGAATAGACACACGAGATAAGATAAGAACAAGTGAACCTAAATGTTTAAAAATATGCAAGCCTTTGCATTCAAAATCAACAATTCACATATGAGGAAAAAGATTTTTTTCTTCTTTAGATTTCTAGTACTAAAAAAAAAAAAAAAATCAGTTTCATTCATTCAGATGGAGATTGTTTCGGTGCACCACACATGTATATGTGCAACTCACAGTCATAGGAAACAGTCAGATATTTTTGCAACAAATCGCCTGTGTATGAATTTACCCTAAAACTTTCTTTTTGTTCATGAAATCAGAGAGTGTTCTTCCTGTAAATGTGCAGCAGCCCACACCTTTATCCCCAATAACGAATATGTAATGGTATATAATGGAAAGTCCAATAAAACTGGGAATAAAAGGTGAGTGGATGGCCTTATTTTACTAGAAATAAAAGGTGAATGTAAGTAAAATATGGAGTGTAATGGAAAGCCCAGATATAAGTGTGAACTGAGGCCATAGGACAGTAGTACACATTCTCATTCATATAGAGGCATCATGTCATCAATGACTCTGCAGCCTTTCTTTTAGAGATCCCAGGATGTAAATTCACCATGGTTATTTTTTATTGTTAAGTATTGATATCATCCATTTAATAGCAAGAGACCTTCTGTTGGTAACAATTGTCACAATACAGAAAAGATGATCCCTTACCTTTATAGCTAGAAACTCAGAGAAATCTGTTGTGCGTTTTCTACAGCAAGACCAGCCCTGAGAGGAAAAACATAAGGGAAGGGTCTAATAGAGACAATGTGATCAAGCAGAGTATTGTATAATAGTGAGTACTTAGGACTGACCTTTAAAGCATCATGAAAAATAGGGTATCCCGAATGGAAGAGACACGAATCTGAAGAAAAGGAAAAGTAACACAAAACACAAAAGTATTGTTATCTTCTACAAGTCCCATTCTTATTCTGTATAATAATACACAAACATTACATAGAAAGACACTAACCTGCAGTGTTACTATCAGGGAGGAATCGCTCCCCACATCCCTTGTTGTAACAAAGTAAATACTTATCCACCATCTGCTGGGTTTTATTCAGACTAGACTCCTGACAAGTCATGTCAGGAATATAAGTGTCTGCTATAATAAAGTAATGAATGGAGAGAATAATCCAAAATCAACTGTAAAACAAAAAATGTCATATCAGAATAATGGAAAGTTCTAACTACAAAGTGGGATCATCTTAGCTTTCATGCTAAACTGAAGAGGATCACAACTTTGAATCCAAGTACTAACACTAGATGACTAAAAAGTACTAATCATTTACTTTAGTCAACTTTAGGAATATAGAAATTGTGCAAATGAGAAGCAAACATTACCTCTAGTATGGAGACTGTATCAGTGAGACTAAGCTGAGAGATTTCTGGCCTGGGGAGGCCGGGCACATGGCTCTATCTTTAGATTCAGTCAATGCCAGCCCAGCACCAAAGATGGAAATAAGAATGTCACCAGCTGTGACAGGTGACAGAAGAGTCAAGGGAAGCCAAGCTGTGAGGAAAAGACAGGAAAGATCTGGAGAAAGGAAGTAGAAGAGGGAGACCTATCCAGACAGATGAAACATAAGAGGAACTGGTTAAAACAGAAAGGAGAATAAATCTGTATGCACATTAGCATGAAGTATAATATGGTATACAATGAGAAAAGCTATTGAAAGCCATTTCTCAGTGAGATTTCCTTTTATACATAGAGAATTTCTTTAAAAACACAGAATTTAATCAAATTTGACATGCAATACATTCCCTGTAGATTCATAGCTCTGAAATATACATACACAGCCGTCATGTGATCTATGGCTACAGTGCTTTAAAATAGGAGTTCATGAATTTTAGCGAGACTTTATAGACAAAGTCATTAGGGACAGCAATATGTGCCTTGATCTAGTGTATAGTTAATCCTCAAAGATCACATATCTGAAAGTAATGGCAGAGTTTTTTCCTATTTTTATTTGAAAGTAATATACATTCGCGCGTCTATGGCAGAGCGAGGGAACTTATTGTTCCCTCGCTCTGCCATAGCCCAAAGGCAGACACATCGGCGGGATTCGACCCGCGGCGCCCAGCGCCAAATACATTGTTGGCGATTCGGGCGATCGCCCCAAATTGGTGGGGGCCCTTTTAAAGGCACCCCGGGAGCCCCCCTATGATCGTCTGTGATAATATCATTTAACAGTCTAGGGACAGTGATTGAGAGCATTCAATTATTACTAATGGATAATAATACAATCCTGTGTGTACAGTATACCACAAAATATTAGGAGGACAATACAGATTTCACTACAGCATCCTATAATAACTCAATAAGCAATTTGTAGTCATGAAGGGCACACACATGATCATCTGCATTTTAGTTTATTATAATAGAATATATAAACATACATATGTACATATGGAGGGGATAAAACAACAGTGAACAGAAATTATATTTAAGCACATAATTTTTTTTATAACAGCCGCTGACATAGGTCCATTCGCTCAGTCATGAGAATAGGACCATTTCGTAAGACTCCTCTTCGTCATTTCATAGACCAAGAATAGGGCAGCATTGGAGGGGAATGCCCTGATTACGGTGGGCATCAGGCCACTGTACAGATTAAGGATACCTGTAGACATAAATAGTTGACAGTTAGGCTATATTCACACAATGTATGCCCGCCGTAAAGTCATACCTCGGCGCCAGGGGGAGGAGGAGGTGGTGGTGGAGAACGCTGCTCATCTCCGCCCCTCTCCATAGTAATATATGGCGCCCGGCGCAATACTACAGAGAAGAATAGGACATGTCCTAACTTTCCCCCAGGCATGGAACGTGTGCTGCATCGTACCACTCCCGTATGGCGCCGTGAGGCCATTGTGGTGTATGGGGGCTAGTACACAATGTCATACCTCAAATTAGTCACAAATGAGAGGTCCATAAGTTCCCAACCAGGGAACCTATGTCATCAGAGACTGAGCACAGTATGCACCAAATAGTAACCAGACACTGTATGCTAGATTGAATCACCAACTGCTGTATAAAGTCACATAATTTTTATGGAAGGGATCCAAAACTAAAAGGAGGACAAATGGGAAAAAAAGGTTTCATTTCCTGACATTCCTATGATCCCTTGAGCATATGAGGCAACACCATGAAGGCCACATGTATTCTTTAAAAAAAAAAAAAACACTGTCCTGTAGATGTGTGTAATGTCCAAAATAGGTTGATAGTTGCATTCATTACTCTCACCACAATCAAGATTTTAAGTTGCATGATTTCTTTAGGCAGAGCAAAGAACAGATTAAAAAAGGGGGGGCGGGGGGAGTATAAAACAAGTTGGGTCTGAATATGGTTTTAAACCCAAAATATGGTTGCTTACCTTCTGTCTTCAATATATGCAGCAGGGAGATCAAGAAACCTCCTGTAGAAGATGTGACAGACAAAACCTGAATCCTTGACTTCACAGAGTCCACTGGATAAACCGAGAGCCAAAAACAGGCTCCACCCACACCACCACTTACTGTAACCACCAGCGCACCTGTAAGTGCACAAAACCATGTCTTATACAAAAGTCCATAAGGACCCAAACACATAGGATTGTCTTCCTATTACCTGGTTGATCTCTGGAACTACGATTCAGAATACTGCTGCTCAACTCATAGCCACCAAAAAAGAAGAAGTAGCCTGGAATTTCCCGCAACCATGTGCTGCTGAGTCCACGGAAAAATCCACAGACACCTTCTGTTTTCAGAATATCACAGACAATGGACCATGGTGTGCTAAAAACTCAAGAAGAAGTAGAATACAGTAAAACAGAGGTTTACAGCAATCATGAGACAGAAAGAAATCACTTGCGTGCCGACCTCTTATGTGGTATGCCCTTATATCCAGAAATCCGCATCTCATGTTGAGTTTGCATTCGGCACTTTACCAGTTCTGTTGGACAGAGGACTAGTGAGGAGAAGACCGAAGCCAAAGAGCCTGCAGTAGCCTTGTGGTAGTCTCTAGAGGAGAGGACACACAATATTAGAAGAGGACAGCAGTATAGCATAGATTGATATTGGCTCATGCTCCATCTATTATAGGCAAGTATCCAAAATTCTGATTTCAGTAAATCAATCTTAGTATATTAAAACAAAACCATCTTCAAGGAATATGTTCACATGGTGATAATGAAATTATGTTATAATGAAGGGTTGTTCACTTAATTTGTTGCAGAAATATCCACAGCTAAAAGGACCCCACCCTTAAAAATGTCATGGTTTTCCATGGATTTCTGCAATTTCCATTCAGAACAGCAGGATAGTCTGAGAAACATGGGCAGTATCTGACAAATGATAACATCTGGTGTCCGAAGTGACAGCTGCTGCTCTTTCAGGTTTCTGCTGTACGCACAATGGTAATAGAATATGTTAAGTCGAGATGTCTTCTGATAAAGACTGGTATTGTGCTACAATTATTCAATAAGTTGATTCATAAAGATTGTACATTATCTTCTTATCTTCCCCATCTTTGGTAGTTAAAGAATCAAGTTTATCATTTCAGGTGTATTAGCCATCATGTGCAGATCAGCATCTCATCTTACTTGAGTGAAGTTGCCCCCCCCACCTTGTCCAAATCAAACAAAATTGGTGTCAAACGTTTGTGCTGGTTTGTGCAGCAGAAATTTTCGTTTGTGCCGCTATTGTTTTTAAGATATTCATGAAAGTTTCCAGAGGTCATCAGAGGTCAACCAGCCCCTCTTCATTGCCCAAACCAAACCAAACTGGTGCCGAACAATTCTGCTACATTTGTGCTGCTTTTGTTTTGTATAAATGAACAAAAATTTCAAAAAGGTCAAAAGTTCATCTAGCCCCCCCACATTAACCGAATCAAACAAAACTGGTGTCAAGCGTTAGTGCTACGTTTGTGCAGCAAACATTTTCGTTTGTGCCGCTATCATTTTTAAGGTATGTTCAGGTGTTTGCATAGGTTAAAGGTGTTTAGAATTAACTGGTACAAAACAAACCTAGTGACACTTCCCTGGTTTGATCACCAGGGGGAGCTAGCAAACACATTGGGGGAAATTTACTATGGCGTTTCCGCCAGTTTTGTGGCGCTCTCACCACATGTTCTGCTCTCCGACCTATTTATTAGCTGTCGGGGACAGAAAAAATGCCTTTTTCCGTCTGCTCCGACTCTTCTCCGAAAAGGGGCGTGGCTTTGGCGGAGTGGAAACTCAGACACAATTACTATGTGTCGCAGCCCTTTTTGGGCGGTGTAAACTGACGGAAAGTAGACCAAAAGAAAACTGGTCTAGCAGGGACTGTTGGACACATTTCTGGTGCTCGGGACAGATTTTGTCCCAGTGACAGAAAATAGTCTCGGCGCCAGAAATGTCTCTGCACAGCTCTACAATATTAAATGTGTGTCTTCTTACCGAGAGCAGGTCGGTAACAAAGCCAATGCAGACACCGACACTGTAAGTAAATGTCCCCCATTGTACTTTGGAAGAAATGAACTCTGATGACCTCTGGAAAAAAGTATGAATATATTAAAAATGATAGCGGCACAAACAAAAATTTTTGCTGCACAAACCAGCACAAACGTAGCACTAACGTTTGACACCAGTTTTGTTTGATTCGGTTAATGTGGGGGGGCTGCTTGAACTTTTGACCTTTAACACCTTAGCGCTCTGCGCCGTAGCTGTACTGCGCTGAGTCCCGCGATTAGCGCTCAGCGCAGTAAAGCTACGGCGCAGAGACGATGCCGATTCAGCGCTGTATAGCAGCCGAACCGGCATCGTTAGCCGCGGGATTTCAGCGGTAATCTACCGCTGACATCCCCGGCTAACACCCGCGGTCAGAGTGGGCTCCGATCGCGGGTGTTTAACCCGTTAAATGCCGCGGTCAACGCGACCGCGGCATTTAACATGCCTTCTGGGGGTCTTTACCCCACGATCGCCCCCCCCCGCACCGTTTTCGGGGGGGCCGATCGCTGTTTTGGCTCCTCTGGGGTCCGATCGGGACCCCAGAGAAGCCTGGAGGGTTTACCTTTAAGATGGCGTCTGTGACGTCATCTTAAAGGCAAAGTGTCAGCCTATGCATCTGCATAGGCTGGCACTGATAATACCCTGCAATACATTAGTATTGCAGAGTATTATCAAGAACAAGCAATCAGATGATTGCTTGTTCATATCCCATGGTGGATTATGTAAAAAATGTACAAAATAATGTTTTTCAATAAAAAATTACTTTATAAATCACTAAAAATGCCCATAAGCCCCAAAACATATAAAGAGACATATAACGCTCAAAAAAGTCTAAATCATAACACAAACCCCACATATATAGTATCACCGCGTCCGTAACAATCCATAGAATAAAACTAAATAACTATTGAACCCATATGATGAACGCCGTAAAAAAAAAAAACGTCAAAAACCCGCCAAAAATTATGATTTTTACCTATTATATCCCACTAAAAATGCAATAAAAAGTGATCAACAAAACATATGTACTCCAGAATGATACTGTTGCAAAGAACAACATGTCCCGCAAAAAACAAGCCATCAACCAGCTCTGTAGCCAAAAACGTAACAATGTTATGCCACTTGGAAGACAGCGATGCAAAAATGATAGATTTTTCCCCACATTAGGGTTTTATTTGGCAAATTTAGTAAAACATAAGAAAAAATATTCATGTCTGGTATCCCCGTAATCGTATCGACCCATAGAATAAAGATAACAGGATTATTAGGATATACGGTGAACACGAAAAAAAAAAAAAGTAAAAAATCCAGTACAGAATTGATGCTTTTCTACTCATGACCTCAAAAAAAGTTCCAAAATTTTCAACAATAGGTGATACCAACCCCAAAATGGTAACACTGGAAAAAGCATCTCGTCCCACAAAAAAATGCCGTCACATGGCCCAAATAACGGAAAAGCGAAAATTTTATAGCCTTCAAAAGGGGCAACGAGAAAACTAAAATCCTGGCAGCTGCAGGGTGCTCCTTCCCTTCTGCGCCTCGCTGTGCCCCCATAACACAAGTAACGGCCACGTGTGGGGGGTCGCTGCACTCAGGAGAAATTGTAGAACAAATTTTAATGGTGAGTTTTCCCTTTTTATCTTTTGGAAATGTGTAAATTTTAGGGCTAAATGAACGTATAACCGACAAAATTTGACCATTCTAAATTTCACCGCCATTTTGATTCAATTACTATGAAGATCTCAAGGGGTTAACAATCTTTGTAAATGCTGTTTCTGATAGTTTGTGGGGTGCAGATTTGAAAATGGGTTGGTTATATAGGGGGTTTTGTTGCTAAATATGTAAAATTTGATTTCAAACAGTATTTATCCCCAAAATAGTCAATTCCGAAAATACGGAAAATCGCTATTCGATTTGTAGGCCGCGTGACGTCAAAATAAATTATCCAAACATTTAAAAAATTATGAAAAATGGAAAGTAGACAAATGGGAAATGTTATTCTGCAAGTTATTTAGGTGGTAAATCTATCTGCCTGAAAACGCGGTGATTTAGAATTTCGAAAATGGCAAATTTTTCTAAAAATTCATCATTTTTTTCTTTTTTTTGTAAATAAACGCAAAAACTTATCAGCCAAAATTTACCACTAAAATGAAGTACAACATGTGGGGAAAAAACAATCTCAGAATCGTTTTGATAAGTAACATTGTTCAAAAGTTATTACCACAGGAAGAGACACTGGTCAAATTTCAAAAAAAAGTTGCGAGCCTTAACCTGCAAACAGGCTGCGTCCTTAAGGGGTTAATTTTTTGTTCACATATTCAAAACAAAAGCAGCACGAACAAAAATTTGAGCAGCACAAACCAGCACAAACGTAGCAGAATTGATTGGCACCAGCTTTGTTTGGTTTGGGCGATATGGGGGGGGGGGGGCTGGTTGAACTCTGATGACCTCTGAAAACTTTCATTAAAATCATAAAAACGATAGCGGCACAAACGAAAATTTTTGCTGCACAAACGTAGCACAAACGTTTGACACCAATTTTGTTTGATTTGAACAAGGTGGGGGGGCCCAACTTCACTCAGGTTCTCATCTTGTATTTTTCTCTTAAAGGACATCTACTATCAGATTCATCCATCCCCAGACTATGTGCAAGTCTCACACATGCGCGTTCATAATTTCCTAGCGCAGCCGGCTGGAGACCAGTGCAGCTGCACAAGGAAAGTATGATCAAGAGACTTGCCAACACCCGTGTAACGTCACCTGCTGTCTGTGGATGAGCGGACTGGACGGGGGGAATATTGAGAATTTTAGTGAAACCGGTTGGAGTGCATCAGGCGCATTTTTTTATAAAGTCATTTTTACCAGAATCCAGCTATTTCAAATCTAGTCAAAAACAGTGGGATCCCCTATAGACCATAACGAGGAGGCAAGTTAGGGCAGTATACTATCAGTAAATCTGATGGTAGATGTCCTTTAAAAGAGCTGTTCCAGGTATTATCTAAAACCCCATGGATGTGCTCACCCTGCGACAGCTGCCCCTTTCCTGACACCCTTAACAGGAGCTGGCAGTTGCGGAACCAATTACTGCCAATCAGTGGCTTCAGTGGGTATTGGTGATATCGGACAAGTGACGACACCAAAGTCTGTTGAGGCCATTGATTGACTGTAGTAGGTCTCGAGTGTTAATGAACAGACAAACTATGAGCCAAAGCTTTATTCTCTTTTCTTCTTTCTTTTTTAAACTACTCTTGCCACAGTAAATGGGGGATTTCAGAATCCCTGGTAAACCCCTTTAAACATTTTTACCGTAATATAATCATATTACTTAAATGTCATTTTCCCAAGGTTGATTCATGACCTTCTGCTCCTTCTTCCTTTCAGCTTTCAGTTAGTTACTCAGGCATCATAGACATATGCTAGGGAAAATATGCAAAGTTTTCCAGAATGGGATAAGGAAAACCACGCCTCTTTTAGCTACCTTCTTAGGCAGCTCCCTTGACATCAAGCATAACCTACAAGAGGCCTTATCACATGATGCTGGATTAAAACCAAATTAGTATATCTATTCCAGAAGGAACTTTTCCTTATCCCATCCTGGAAAACGTTGTAAATTTTCCCAGAATCTCCTTAGTGGAGCATCCATGGCTACAAGACTCCACACGCCTACATGGTGGCCTTAATTGGCAGTCTCCGTAAGGAGGACTCTTACTTCCCGACCATAGACACATGCTAGTCATGGTAGAGGTGCAGAGGCAGCTTTTGCTACTGTGCCCTGGAGCCTCAGGGGGCTTAAATACCTTTCCAGAATATAACAAGGTCGTAGTATTGTAAAAGCTCCTTGGAGGTTAGGGTCCAGTTATAGATATTGTATTGAGAGCCAAGATATTGAGCTTCAAGCTGCACATCATGCCTCTGATACGAGATAATATAGTGGAGAAAAAAGGCTATTTAATAACTATTGAACTAAAGTATATGGCTCATAATCACAATCATGAGAATATAAATTAATAGGGATAATCATTAAGGAACTGTATTAAATAAAAGGTGATGGAGCACACACCTTAGCTGTGATGGATCTTGCATCCCCAGAGCACGACACACAAGATTCTGACAGAATCCATAACAAGCAAACAGAACTGCATTTTCGGAGACATTTGCCACCAGCGCTGGAACAGTGCCAAGATACAAGCCACGCAATCCCTCAGTCTGGTATGTTCGAAGTGCACAGTCCATAAAACTGCGGTACATAGTTGGGAAGGTCTGCATCTTAACCTTGGCTGTGTCAAAGGGCTGTCCACTGACCACACATGCCACACCACCTAAAGGGAAATAGCAAGAATGGTAAATACACAAGATCAGATCAGTAATAAATTGTGTGTACATCAGGAGCAAGACAGTTTCTGGTCATTATGCCAGTTATAGACTTCTTTTCCTCTATGTTTTTCTATCTACAATTTGCAGTCCTCTCTGAGCTGGTGTGTAGACTTGGTTACAGAAGTCACTGATCCTTCAACCTTGTGCTTTTAAGTACGGTAATCCTTTATTTTTTATGTTGCCTTTATGTAATATGGCAGCACAGCGAGTTGCTGCTTGTTTTCATAGCAAGATGGAAATCAACAGATATTTCCAAGTAAAAGATAAGGAGCACAAGAATGGAGGATGGAGTAACTTGTTGCAAAAATTGCTGATCCACAAAAATAATGCAAATCTATAAAAAGTGAGAAACTACCCAAAACGCAATCATCTTATATGACAGAACGCTTGGCAATGGCACATTTATTATATGTATTTTCATGGCAGCACCATACTAAGACTAAGAACCACGAGTAAACTTGTAAAGTAAATTATTTCTACTGCAAAATGGAGTAATTCTTTTTAGAATTTTATAAATAAAATGAGATTTATGTCATGTTATTGATCTATGTCCGTTGTGTCATTTCTTTTGCCTGATCACGATGGTACAGTTTATTTTAAGCTCAATGTACTAGCTTTAGAGACACCTGGTGGTACATGTCAGTAATACAGTTTCATTGATTTTGGTACAGATTTCTAGACTACCAATAAATTCTCACAGACAGGATTCTTAATACTTTATATTTGGGGGTCCGCTACATCATTTTCAATGGAGCATCATGTTAGACCTCTGCATACAAAGTGGGTATATACAGTGGGGGAAAAAAGTATTTAGTCAGTTACTAATTGTGGAAGTTCTCCCACTTAAAAAGAGAGAGGCCTGTAATTGACATCATGGGTAGACCTCAATTATGAGAGACAAAATGAGAAAACAAATTCAGGAAATAATAACCCCTTACCAGCATGTGACATATTAGTATCACGTGTCGGCTGCGAGTGTATGCAGAGGACTCATGGGTTCAGCCCTCTCTATACAAGGAGTGCTGCATATTGCAACAAACACCCGCCGATAACGCCCGTGATCAGTGTTAGCACCTAGGTGGTAAAATACTGGCAGCCAACCACCCCACGAATGAAGGTAATAGTGACAACTAACTTGGGAAGTTGCTATATGGCAGTGACTGTCTACAGATTAGTTTATCACTTATGTGCGCTCTCCTCCTGCTTTCAATCACTCACCCATGGCTCCTGACATTGAATTAATCAGAACCTGCACAATATGTGAGGGATGGCTTTGATGAGATGACATGTCAACCTATAGAAAGGAAGAAAAATATCGCATTACAAGGTATATTAATCATTTCATTAGCTCTGGTGACAGCGAGCCTCATTGATGACAAATGCTGACCAATCAAATAGAAGCTTTCTATGAGTAGTATAGGTTACAACAAGTTACACTATTGGTCACAGTGGACAACTCTTCCACTTTCAAATGCTGTCAAGAAACAGGAAACCGCTGGGCAAATGTTAAATGGCGTATACCAGTGATGCTGTTAGCTCAAGTCATTATTCATGGTCAGGGTAGCAGAAAAGCCAATTACAAAATCTTACATGATATTACTATTCACTTTGCCCACCAACTCATGAATGGGGTTGTGGAATATATGGCCTTCTGCATATATGAAAATAGTACATACCCCCATTCCTTAGCCATGTGCATAAGCCCCTATAATGATCCATTTCTATCAAGGTGTCTGGTGCTGGATGATAAATCTACCTCCCTATAAGATCTCCTGCACACAAATGTGTGTAGCCCCTGTAAACGCGCCATATGGTGGCCCGATCCTACGGGTTGCACACAGAGCAGTGGAAGGGAGAGCCTGCATTATATGGAAATATATAACGCAAGGACATTTCCTCTGTCCCCCAATAGCTGTGCAGCGCTGTAATAGTTAATACAGTTTGGGAACGGCTGTTCAGCAAGCAGAACTGTCTAGTTTAACCTGCAAGATAGCTCACTCAAGGTATCGCTAAAATGTGCCAAATTTAGAAAGAAAAACATAAAACACGAAAACAACTTTTCCACCCAGGTAATTTTAGACTTCATGCACATTAGGCCATTTTCTTCGCCTCCCCAATACCTTTTAGCACATTCTCTCAGCATTTGCTTTGAATTGCAGGCTTCGGCCTGTTCTGCACGGTTTGTTTATGAAGCCTTAGTCACCTCTGACCCTGCCTGCTCCTAACTGACTTCTGTACTTTTCCACAGAAGGGGATTTATTAGTCGGCCATGTATCATCTAAACTGTATGGATGACCCATAGTTAATATCATGATAATTTGTCACTTAATATTGATTTGTCTCACAGTAGCAAGGCAGTTATTACCTACCTACTGTTGTCATCAGTTGGGCTGTGGATGTGTAACAGTCTCCTTCATGCGACTGCAGCAAAATCCCATATTGTGAAAGTCTTACTCTGTGATCAGTCAGTGAGGAGTGTCGTGCCACGGACTGATCCATCGGCTGGGGACTAGCCACGGCCATGCCACGGACTGATCCCTCGGCTGGGGACTAGCCACGGCCATGCCACGGACTGATCCCTCGGCTGGGGACTAGCCACGGCTATGCCACGGATTGACCACTCTATGGGGGGCTAGTCAAGGCCGTGCCACGGACTGATCACAGAGTAATGTAGAACTGCCCTGTGGCGTTAACGCATGTGTTTGGAAATCCATCACGACAGCTAAGAAGAGATTTGCCTGATTATATTGCTGTCAGCTTTTCGTTTACAAAATGCATGTGTTACTGCAATGTTAACACAGTTGACATATACATGCATTGGTGCTAATGCATGTGTTTGGTAAATGCAGCATAATCAGGCAAATCTCCTTGTCTCGGCTGTGGTGATGCCTTGGAAAACTCATGCGTTTACGGCATGTGTGAACGCACACTTACACATTGCGTTTTGGCTTGCATTTTAATTTGCGCTTGGAACGCATTACAACAGCTGAGGCGAGGTGATTTGCCCAATAACATTAGTGTTAACATTTATGTTTACTAATGTAAACAGCATTGTAATAAGCCAAATCACGTAATAAGCCTGTAATGCGTTTCAAATGCAATGAAAATGCAGGCCAAAACGCAACAAGTGAACGCCCGTTCATAACGTTCCGCTAGCGCACAGGGAGCGGGGCCCAGGCCGATCCTATATGCGTTTCCCGGGAAACGCATGCGATTGATAACCATACCACATGCGTTTCTCTGGAAATGTATATGTGATCGGCCCGAGGCTGCGCACACGTGGCGTTTATATTGCATTTTGAAATGCAAGGCAGCAGCTGAGGAGAGGAGATTTGCCTAATTACATTGTTGTTATCATTAAAAAGTGCTACTCCAGGGCGCGTTCACACGTTGCGTTTTAGTAGCGTTTTCATTGCGTTTGAAACGCATATACAACAGCTGATGAGAGGTGATTTGCCTAATTACATTACTGTTTATGTTTGTAAACACAATGTTAACGAATGTGTTAACACGTTGTTGACGCATGTGTTAACGCGCTGTTGACGCATGCGTTAACATCACATTTACGATGCGTTTTGTAAACGGAAATGTTAACAGTGATGTAATTAGGCAAATCACCTCTTCTCAGCTGTTGTATATGCGTTTCAAACGCAATGAAAACGCAGGTCAAAACGCAACGTGTGAACGCGCCCTGAGGGCACGTTCACACGTAGCGCTTTTGTTGCATTTTCATTGCGTTTGAAAACGCATTATAACAACTAAGGAGAGGTGATTTGCCTAATTACATTACTGTTAACATTTGTTTACAAAACACATTGTAAACGTGATGTTAATGCATATGTTAACAATGGGTTAACATAGTTTGTTAACACATGTGTTAACAATGTGTAATTAGGCAAATCACCTCTCCTCGGCTGTTGTTAACAATAGGTTAACACAGTTTGTTAACAATGTGTAATTAGGAAAATCAACTCTCCTCGGACGTTTTTAAACACAGTGGGGGACATTTACATAAAGTGTTGGTGTCTGCATTGGCTTTGTTACCGACCTGCTCTCGGTAAGAAGACACACATTTAATATTTTGTAGCTGTGCAGATAAATTTCTGGCGCCGAGACCATTTTCTGTCCCTGGGACCAAAATCTGTCCCGAGAACCAGAAATGTGTCCAACAGTCAGAGAACAGGCAACAGTACAATAGCACTGTATTGTGTCCCTGCAAGACAAAATTTCTTTTGGTCTACTTTACGCAAGTTTACAGCGTCCAAAAATGGCTGCGACACATATTAATTGTGTCTGAGTTTCCACCCCGCCAAAGCCACGCCCCTTTTCAGAGTCGGAGCAGACGGAAAAAGGCATTTTTTCTGTCCCCGACAGTTAATAAATAGGTAGGAGAGCAGAAGATGCGGTGAAAGCGCCACAAAACTGCCGGAAACACCATAGTAAATGTCCCCCAATGTGTTGCGTCACTTTTTTGATGCGTTTTTGACGCATTGCAAAGGCTTCAGCCATGAACACGTTTAAGTAACATTGTGGGCGCGTTCACAAGTTGCGTTTTGGTAGCATTTGAAACACATTACAACAGCTGGTGGGAGGTGATTTGCCTAATTACATTACCGTTTACGTTTGTTAACGCAATGTTAACACATGCGTTAACAAAATGCATGCATTGACACTTGCGTTAACATGTTTACAATGCATTTTGTAAATGGAAATGCTAACAGTAATGTAATTAGGAAAATCACCTCTCCTCAGCTGTTGTAATGAGTTTCAAACGCAATGAAAACACAGGCCAAAACTCAACGTGTGAACGCACCCTGTGTTTTACCAAAAACTATTGAAACGCAATGTTACCTCAGCATGTTATCCGGGCTGAAGCCTTTGGAATCAAAAAACCAGATGTAACACGAACGCGCCCTAAGGGTGAAGACACACATGGCGTTTTTGGGCCGTTTTTGGGCCGTTTTTACTAAGTGCGTTTTAAGATTGTTAAAAACGCATCCGTTTTTTGAAAACGCATCCGTTTTTGTCCGTTTTCCCGAAATTGCGCAATGAAAAACGGACAAAAACGCATGCGTTTTCAAAAAACGCATGCGTTTTTAAAAAACTGATGCGTTTTTTAACGATCTGGAAACGCACTTAGTAAAAACGGCCCAAAATGGCCCAAAAACGCCATGTGTGTCTTCACCCTAAGGGTGGTGGCACACGTGGAGTTTTGAACCCGTTTTTGGGCCGTTTTTAAGCAGTCCGTAATTTTTTGAAAACGCATCGGTTTTTTTGACCATTTTTGTCCGTTTTCCAATTTTCTTAAATTTAACTGCTTAAAAACGGGTTCAAAACGCCACATGTGCCACCACCCTAAAGCTGCGGTCACACATTGCCTTTTGTTTGCATTTAATGCAAATTACATTGGTGTTAACATTACGGTTACATAATGCATGCATTAACACAATGTTTACATTAACACATATTTGTTAACACTTTGTTAACACCGCGTAACCACAAAAAAAACGCATCCGTGAGGCGAGGACATATTATTAAGAAGTACTACCCGTCCTATTTTTACTCCACTCCTGGTTTGGGCATGAAAAACTGCATCTGAAAAACTGAATATGTGGACGCACCCTGAGGACGCTGTCAGACAGGATGTTTTGGCTGCGTTTGTGTATTCAAACGCAGACCAAAGCGCACCATTAATGCAAAGCTCCGGCAGCTCGGTCCCGATAGCAGGCGTTTCCATAGAAACGCTGATGCGATCGGGGCGCTGCCTGTCCCAGTGGGTGCGGTTTGGTCTGTGTTTGCAAACGCAGTCAAAAACGTCCCGTGTGACCGCACCCTAAGAGTGATGTCAGACGTGGCGCTTTGTCTGCGCTTGCAAACGCAAACGCAGACAAAGCCGCGCTCCCTGGGCCGGCCCGCGGCCCGATCACATCGTCGTTTCTATGGAAATGCCTGCAATCGGGAATGAGCTGCCGGTGTTTTGCGTTAATTTAATGCAAAACACCGGCGGCTCGTTCCCGATGCGCATGTCCCATAGAAACGCCAATGCGATTGGTCCGCAGGCCGCCCCGGGGGGCACGGCTTTGTCTGCGTTTGCAAGGGCAGACAAAGCGCCACGTCTGACATCACCCTAAGACCGGTGCCACACGCACCGCTTTGTCTGCGTTTGAAAACGCAGACAAAGCCGCGCCTACCGGGACAGGCCGCGGCCCGATTGCATTTGGCGTTTCTATGCAATCGGGAACAAGCCGCTGGTGTTTTGCATTAAATTAACGCAAAACACCGGCGGCTCATTCCTGATCGCAGGTGTTTCCATAGAAACGCTGATGCGATCGGGCTGTGGCTCGCCCTGGTGGGTGCGGCTTTTCAAACGCAGACAAAGCGGTACGTGGGGCACCAGTCTCAGGTGGATTTTGGCATCTGGTACACCTCCAGACCACTAACAACTGATCACTATATTTTCAAATCAGAGCAGAAATGCCTACCAGATGACCAAGAAATGGTCACAAAAGTGCACGCAATCCCTTTCACATGTTGAAGTAACATTGCGTTTCCATTGTATTTGCGATGCAATGTTACTTCAACATGTGATCTAGGCTGAAGCCTTTGGAAAGCGCCAAAAACGCATCAAAAAACGCGACGCAATGTATCATGTGAATGCGCTCTCATGGTACGACCGCACGTTCAGTTTTTCAGATGCTGTTTTTGATGCCCAAACCAGGAATGAAATAAAAGAAGGAGGAGCAGCACCTTTCAATTATTTGTCTCAATCCATTATCATCCCACCTGCTTTTGGCTTCAAAAACTGCACCTGAAAAACTGAATGTGTGGACGCACCCTTATGTCCTCTGGAGGAAAAACATGAAATAAGGCACTCCTAATTTTATGACATTTTTCCAAATAAAAAAAATATTTTGCCACCTGCCACATTAGATATAACACACGTGCTGTGGCCAAAGCCGAATTCTCTCTTATGGTAAAATGATGACATAGAAAATAAAATGTGTCTGAGCAGATCATACATGACACACACATACTCCACTAAAACCAAAACATGTCTGCTAGTTTTTTATGCAATTTAGTGCCTACCTGTGCTCCCTAGAAGTGGATCTGTTAGGTTCCTGATGATTGACCATGGGAGAGCATTGTGTTCATGTGGTTGCACCCATTAGTACATTCTTCTGTATCAGAAACTTCATTAAGCCCCCTGTGGGTATTTAGCTTTACCGCAAAATAACCACTGGAGCAAAAGATCGTCCCCACCTCATTGGAATCATACCCCCTATGGAGCCATACTTCCTTTCTGTAAAGCATCCCCTACTTCTGGGCATGATTCACACATTAGTGAATTTGTACTAAAACCAGGAGTGGATTACATACACAGAACAGTGGCAAAGCTTTCTAGACTCCACACCAGGTTTTGGCTCACAATTACAATGTGTGAATAAAGTCTAAGGCTATATTCACACGAACGTATGGGGGGCGTATATACGGCCGCCGTATATACGGCCGATATACGTCCCCCATACACTTCTATGGGCGCACGGCACCCTACGGGAGCGGTACGGTGCCGCACACGTGCGGCACCGTACCGTTCCGTACCCGGGAAAAAGATAGGACATGTCCTATCTTTTCCCGTAATACGGCGCCGTGCGCCATAGGTTGCTATGGAGAGGGGCGGGGGTTAGCTGCGCTCACCTCCTCCTCCTCTCCCCGTACACTGCCGTTGCCCGCTACGGTATGGTACGGGCGGGCAACGGCAGTGTGAATATAGCCTAAGGGTGATGGCAGATGTGCCGTCTTGGCTGCGTTTGCAAGCGCAAACGCATACCAAGCAGCACCCACCGGGGCGGGCCGCGGCCCGACCGCATCAGCGTTTCTATGGAAACACCTGCGATTGGGAACTAGCTGCCGCTGTTGCATTAAATTACCGACAGCTCGTTCCCGATAGAAACGCTGATGCGATCGGGCCGCGGCCCGCCCCGGCGGGTGCAGCTTGGTCTGCGTTTGCAAACGCAGCCAAGACGGCACGTCTGCAATCACCCTTAGGGTGATGTCATGCGTGGCGTTTTTGGGCCGATTTTAGTTAGTGCGTTTTCAGATCGTAAAAAACCCATGCGTTGAAAAACGCATGTGTTTTTTGAAAATGGAGAGGTTTTTTGAAAATGCATCCGTTTTTGACCGGTTTTACCAATTATCTTAAAATTAAAATTGGTCAAAAACAGATGCGTTTTCCAAAAACGCATGAGTTTTTGGAAGGACTGCTTAAAAACGGACCAAAAACGGGTAGAAAACGCCATGGGTGATGCCACACATGGCGTTTTGAACAAGTTTTTGGGCCTTTTTTGAGCAGTCCGTTAAAAAACGCACGCGTTAAAAAACATCAGTTTTTTTAAAATGCATCCGTTTTTGAAAACGCATGTGTTTTTGTCCAGTTTCCCGAATTTGCGCTATTAAAAACGGACAAAAAGCCATGTGTGGCATCACCCTTAGCCAAATGGCTGATGTCACTGCAAGGTTTTGGATCCATGACATAAGAATGTTTATTTCTTAATACATTAATGTATTGTTTTCAGTACTTGGACATTGACTCCACAGCATCATGTCTTAAGGAGAGATGAGCGGATCCGAACTTCAAGTTCGGGTCCAGGTGTGTCCCGGCCAAACTGATGCTCCTAGCTACTAGCCATACCTGTGGCCAATCACAGCCATGGCTAGTAGCTAGTGGCCTCAATTTGCCGGGTTGGCTGCATGGCCGCCAATCTGGCAATATATCAGGGTTGCAAGCGGCTGACATCATGGTATATGTGACGGGACCACACGGAGAGCCAAAGACAGAGCCAGAACTGAAGACAGAAGAGTGGATACCAATAATCCAGAAAAATTATATAAACCAAGGCCTGCTACACAAATTATATATACCGTATATACCGGCGTATAAGACGACTTTTGAAGACAGAAAAATCTTCTGTCTTCTCTGGGGTCGTCTTATACGCTGGTAATCGTCTTATACGGTGGCGGTCGGGTCCCGGTGCATGGAGAGGGCTCACGGGCTGAGCCCTCTCCATAGCCGGTAAGTCTTTGCTGCATATTGCAGCAAAGGCTTACCGGTAACACCCGCGATCGGTGCTAGCACCGATCGTGGGTGTTTGCACAGCGATGGCTGCCGGCAGCCTCAAAAAAGCTGCCGGCAGCCTCAAAAGACATCGGGGCGCATACTCACCCTCCGTTGGCCCCGATGTCCGCCGCGGCTCGTCTTCCGCGCCGTCTTCTTTCTTCTGCTTGGGCGGCGCCATGCTTTTCCCCGGGGCGGCGCCTAGTATGATGTCAGCAGCGGCGCGTCATACTAGGCGCCTGCCGGGGAAGATCAATGGCGGCGCCCGCAGAAGAAAGAAACGGCGCGGACATCGGGGGAGCAGCGCAGCACATCGGGGGCCACCGGAGGGTGAGTATATAAGTTTTTTTTTTTTTTTTTAATGCTGGGCTGGGCTGTATACTACTGGGGGCTGGGCTTATACTACTGGGCGTGCGCTGTATACTACTGGGGTACTACTGGGGGCTTGTGCTGTATACTGCTGGGGCTGTGCTGTAATACTGCTGGGGGCTGCTGTGTATACGCTGGGGGCAGTGCTGTATACTACTGTGGGCTTGTGCTGTATACTGCTGGGCTGTGCTGTATACTGCTGGGGGCAGTGCTGTATACTGCTGGGGGCAGTGCTGTATACTGCTGGGGGCTGTGCTGTATACTACTGGGGGCTGTGCTGTATACTACTGGGGGCTGTGCTGTAATGGTAATGTTGTTGTTGTATGCCTTATGTTTATGAGCGACAGTTTTCCTGCTATATACCTGCATGTCATAAGAATTTACATTAAAAAAAGGTCCATGTTAAATTCAAATCTGTTTTTTTTACCGGTGTTTTGTATGCGTTGGAAAAGGGGTAGTCTTATACGGCGAATATATCTTAAACTCTATATTTTAAACAGGAAAGTAGGGGGGTCGTCTTATACACCAGGTCGTCTTATACGCCGGAATATACGGTATATATATATATATATACTTATACACAGGACCTGTGAAGACTATCAAAAACCAAAATTCATATTTTAAATGAAGGCATAGTGCTAATAAATTCATATTTAAAATAGAAACATTTATCATTTCATAAGCCAAGTGGTAATAGTACCTATTGTATAACATTGACCATATACGATAGATTTGGTTGGGAAGGCACCTAAAAAATAGGAGTGTATTGTAATCAGGAAAGAATGGTGATGAACCAAACAACCCCGACGCGCGTTTCCCTGTTGCTTCCTAAGAGGGTACTGAAGACAGAAGAGGACCCGTGGGGGGCATCGGAAAGGTGAGTACAGAGGTCTTTGTTTTTTTTTAGGCTGGGCAGGGGGCAGGCACTGTCTTTATGCTGGGGGGCAGCCACTGGCTATATACTGGGGGGCAGGCTCTGGCTATATACAAGGAAGCTGCTGGCTATATGCTGTGGATTTGGGGCTGCTGGCTATATACTGAGGGGGGGGGGGGGCAGGGTTTGCTGGCTATATACTGGGGAGGCTGTGACCAATGCATTTCCCACCCTGGAGTCAATAGGTTTTCCCAGTTTTTTGTGTTAAAATTAGGTGCCTTGGCTTATACTCGGGTCGGGTTATACTCAAGTATATAAGGTATATATCTAACAGAGGAGGGCACAATATACAGTAAAGACCAAAAGTTTATATACTGAGGGGGGGGGCAGGGCTCGCTGGCTATATACTGAGGAAGCTGTGACCAATGTATTTCCCACCCTGGAGTCAATAGGTTTTCCCTAAGAGCGGATACTGAGAGAGGGGGCACTCACCAGCATGTAAGTGGGTTACAATCCTTCATCCCGGTTGATCCTTCGCTGGCAGCCCCAGGGACTGGCCAGTGCCCCACGCTGTGCGATCTTCTCCAGGAGCCAGCCCGGTGCATGCTCAGTGTATTACATAGCACAGTGCAATACATCTTTTAAAACAATAAAATATGTTTTTTTTTTAAATAAAATGTAATAATGAAAAACAGCCCCTCAAACACCACCATTCCCTATACCAGTGATGGGCAACCTTTTGAGCTTGGTGTGTCAAAATTCGCCACAAAACCGAGCATAACTCGGGTGGTGTGTCACCATGACAAAAAAAACATAATTTTGTGATATTTATAGTTTAAATAATACATTTGTATACTATTTAACTTCTAGGGTACTTTAACTGTAGGTTGTCTGATTGATCCTACCACGTACTGCCATTCTACAGTATGGCAGTATATGGGGATTTTCCCAATCATCTATTACTATGTGCAAATCACACATTGTAATAGATCGGTTACAATCAGAGTGTGGAAATGCTTAGTAACCTGCAACCTTTCAGTCATGAAACTTCACAGGTTATAGTGAGGGCGCAGGCTCCGCTGTCTGCATCTCCCTTATGCCATCTTGGCATGGAGAAGGTGTGAGGAGCAAAATAATCGCAATGTCTGGCGATTTGCAAGGCGTTGCAATTATTTCAGGGCTTGTAAGTCACAAAACTGACACACAAGCCCTGATGACTGTCTTCTATCATACAGTGCACTCACCTTACTTACTGTATGATGAGAGTGGTTGTCCTCCCTGGCCCCTGCTGTGGAGATGGTCAGTGTAGAGGTGGCAGCTGCTGGGACATCACACAAGCCAGCAGCGATGTGATGTCTGACTTGCTGCCATCCTCCCCCCACCACAACTATCAGGAGCTGCAGAGGAGCCTCCTGGGTGTATGGCCGGGTCACCTCTCCTGCTGTGCCCCATGCTGATACCTGTGCTGACTGGAGACACTAGGCACAGCTCACACATGGGGAGAGGTCGGCCCGGGGAGGAGGAGGAGGGGGGTGCTGGAAGCTCAGTGCAATCTCTCAGCCTCCCGGCTACTGCACCTGGTCATGTAGGATGAAACTTAACTCTCAGGCAGCCACGTGTCAGTGAAAATGGCTACGTGTGTCAGCACTGACACGCGTGTCATAGGTTAGCCATCACTGCCCTATACACATCTAGTACAAAATTAAAAACCCACTTAAACCTAACTGATAGATCAAATCCTGTCATTTCTACTTGCTTATTTTCCTTTAAAAAAAGTACTGTATTTTTCGGACTATAAGGCGCACAAAAAATGCTTTGATTTTCTCAGAAATCCTTACAGTCCAGTGCGCCTTATACACTCACCGGCCATTTTATTAGGTACACCTGTCCAACTGCTCGTTAACACTTAATTTCTAATCAGCCAATCACATGGCGGCAACTCAGTGCATTTAGGCATGTAGACATGGTCAAGACAATCTCCTGCAGTTCAAACCGAGCATCAGTATGGGGAAGAAAGGTGATTTGATGCCTTTGAACATGGCATGGTTGTTAGTGCCAGAAGGGCTGGTCTGAGTATTTCAGAAACTGCTGATCTACTGGGATTTTCACACACAACCATCTCTAGGGTTTACAGAGAATGGTCCGAAAAAGAAAAAACAATCCATTAGGCGCATTTCTTGTGGGTGGAAATGCCTTGTTGATGCCAGAGGTCGAGTGAATGGCAGACTGGTTCGACGCTGATGAAAAGCAACAGTGACTCAAATCGCCAACCCACGTTACAACCAAGGTAGGCAGAAGAGCATCTCTGAACGCCACAGTACGTCGAACTTTGAGGCAGATGGGCTACAGCAGCAGAAGACCACACCGGTGCCACTCCTTTCAGCTAAGAACAGGAAACTGAGGCTACAATTTGCACAAGCTCATCGAAATTGGACAGTAAAATTGAAAAAACTGTTGCTGGTCTGATGGGTCTCGATTTCTCGATGGGGCGAACACATTCGGATTGTAGGGTCAGAATTTGGCGTCACACATAAGCATGGATCCATCCGCCTTGTATCAACAGTTCAGCTTGGTGGTGGTGGGTGTCATGGTGTGGGAGATATTTTCTTGGCACTCTTTGGACCCCTTGGTATCAATTGAGCATCGTTTGCAACGCCACAGCCTACCTGAGTATTGTTGCTGCATGTCCCATCCCTTTTAGACCACAATGATACCCAACATCTGATGGCTACTTTCAGCAGGATAATGCGCCATGTCATAAAGCTGGAATCATCTCAGACTGGTTTCTTGAACATGACAATGAGTTCACTGTACTCAAATGGCCTCCACAGTCACCAGATCTCGATCCAATAGAGCATCTTTGGGATGTGGTGGAACGGGAGATTCGCATCATGGATGTGCAGCCGACAAATCTGCGGCAACTGTGTGATGTCATCATGTCAATATGGACCAAAATCTCTGAGGAATGCTTCCAGCACCTTGTTGAATCTATGCCACGAAGAATTGAGGCAGTTCTGAAGGCAAAAGGGGGTCCAACCCGTTACTAGCATGGTGTACCTAATAAAGTGGCCGGTGAGTGTATATGAACCGTACTGATAGACAACAGCTGCCTTGAACTGTGCACAGGTCTGCCACCTGCTGGTCATACATCCTTATAATCAGGTGCGCCTTATAATCCGGTGTGCCTTATATATGAACCTAGACGTTTTAGCAGGCATTGATTAATGGTGCGCCTTATAATCCGAAAAACACAGGCTAAGAGCAGAGAGAGCCAGAAATCTCATCTTCAAAATCTTACACAGAAATCCAAGATGGCAGCCACCCAACTCCAAGTCAGAAGTTACAGGGTCGTGTCTAGGGGCAACTGAAATTGTGTACAGCAGGACTGATAGAGACAGGTTGGAATAATATCTGTGAAATGCTGCATTTTTGTTAATAACAGTAAATTAGAGAATGTGTTATTTTGTTATCCTGAGTAAATATAAGAAACTTGTCTTCGTGGGAATACCCCTTTAAGTCTGCTTCTAAAGGAAAAATGTGTCTCAAAAAGGGGCATGAAGGACACTATATACTACTACGAGACCTCCATAGTGACAAAATTTTAGTCGGTTCCCTGGTATCTTCCACCTCCTTATATGCAACACATTCACAATTTACATCCAACCTTTGTTAATTCATTTCGGTAAAAGGAATTATTGTAACCACTGTTAGGCCAAATGATTATTTTCCTGAGGAGTGTAGTTTGCGAACTAGGGTCACTTGTTTTTTTTTTTTAGGTTTTCTATTTCCTATGGATTTGTTCGCACATCCTCCTTCTCCACGTTCTGCCTGAAATACACATGGTGCATGCGCAGAACGCAGGGGACCCGGACGAGGTCCCGAAGATTTCCTGGTAGGCGGAGTAACGCGGCTACTGGGGCGTGGAGTAGCCGCGACTAGTAGCTCAGTCTTAAAGACGGACCTTTGCATGGAACTGATGTCATCAGAAATCGCATTAACGCATCTACAAGCGTCTGATGCATCTAGAGGCACTTTTACTCCTAGAAAATCCCCTGATGCGTTTCAATCCGCATCTCAGATCCGCGATTCAATGGATCGGAAATAGATCCGAGATTGTTATGGGAACAACTTCCATGTTTATTTTACAAGTGTGCCGTAGCCAAAGGATTGGACTGCTGCAGGATATCAAATAGAATCTATAAGGCCTCCATTACCAACCGTATCTCAACATCCAGGATAGAGGTGGCCAAAGAGACTCTTATTTTAAGTTCACACACTTACATTGTTAGATTTACTCACATTAATGAAGTTGCAACAACCCCCTTTTGGTGGGTTTTTAAAAAAAATTATGTACAATTCAGATTTTTCAGGTTTACAAATTCCTTAAAATGATTTCAAACTTGCATTTTGAAAGAAGCAGCCATGTTTTTTCAATTCTCGATCAACCAGGGACAGCAGAGGGCAAGAAGGGCCTACATGCATTTTTACATCTATATAACCTTCATGGTTGTGTTACATAGAATGGTTTCCCATAAATCGCTTCCTCATCCAATCCCTTCCTTGGTTGAACTTAATGGACATGTGTCTTTTTTTCAACCGTATAAACTATGGATGAACCCCTTCAACCAGGCCAGATATTAGACTAGAGAAGCTTACTTTTCTCCCAGTTTTCTTGGTGAGAAATTACCTCATTCCTTGAGCTGGTCTACAGTGGTACAAAATAACTTTAATAGAAATATGTGCAGATTTTAAAAAAAAAAAAAAAAAGTAAAAAAAAAAAGTCTTAAAATCCCATTTATTTATGAATAGTTTTCACATTGCCAAGTAACCAAACTCCTCCTTAAAATGCTGAGGAATACACAGAGGGATGATGTGAACAGAACACATGACAGAAGCTGTGGGATTTTAGTGATAACTTAAACCAGAAGACTTGGCCCAGTGGGACATCATGATGGGGAAATTAAAAACAAAAGTACAAAAAAAAAACACTACATACAGTATGGTCCAGAAGAGGAGGAAAAAAAAAATATATAAAAAAGTTACATTGCCACTGAAGCTCAGGGCAGCTGTAAGGTTGCTTTTGGAGGGACAGTAATGCAAATTGTATTGTAGACTGCAAGGCAGGAACGGGAGGCACAGTGGCACTTTACAGCCTCGAACTGTCTGAAAGTGTTCGCCCTTTACTGCTAGAAAAAATGGTAAAGCAGTACATTTCTTGGAAAGTTCACGTTATAAGTTCAGTTTAAGCAGTACTGCCCTTCCAACTCACACTCCCTCAGCAAAATGTGCCTAAAAAATATAGGACTGGTTGCCATTTTTACCAGGGAATGCCCTACAACATGAATACTACCAATACAAATCCAGTCACTAATCTTGGGCAACTCATACAGCTGATGACATCATAAAAAAAATAATTCTCAATATCTACGACGCTTATTTGGACCAAAGTCAGCTCCTGGGTTGCCACGTTGGAAAGCCTGTTGGTTAGTTGAACCCAGAGCTTCAATATTAGAAGGCTGGCCAAAGCGATCAGCTGCTGGTGGAGTCTGGGAGAGAAATACAAGTATTATTAATTATGATTTGCTTTTATCAGTCAAGGTTTTATAGAGTACAATGCAACAAAAGGTAAACATAGGAATAAGATAATAGAGCAATAGTGTAATATACACATGGTATAACAATCAAGCATGTCTAGTCAAGGATATAGAAGACACAAAAGCTCTAGTAAAACTTAGCATGATATCATTTTTATAGCTAGATATTTATCTATCTATATATGCAATGTTTTATTCTAGACATACCATGCCAATTCCAGCTGCTTCTGACATCAAGGTACCAGGTCCTGTCGGCGGAGCTGCACCTGCAGGGACAGTGCTGTTACCCAATGAAGAACGATTGTTCATTCCCATTGACCCTATACCAAACAATGGGAAATTTTGTACTTGAAAACTACCATTTGTAATACAGAACTCAGACTCATAAGTCTCACACTCACTTACCAGGCATTGCCATTGCTGCCATCCTCATGTCTGCTTCCCTCTATAATAAACAAAAAAATACAAACTTAGACTATGCACAATTTAATAAATATATATTTTTGAAAATGTTGTGCAGTGTGTGGTTATAGAGCAAATTGATCTCATGCTGTCATATTCAATGAAAGTCATTCCAATTTATACACTGACCCAGGAAAGGCTTAATAGTCACAGCCCAATCTGCCCATCTTAGCTAATATCATTACAAATTATACTGAAGCTTCCCTAACAAATTCTACAAATGCACCCCCAAAAATTACAGAATCGATAGTGAATATGAGTCCAGGTATTACATTAACAATAACAAAGGTAATATTCCCATGTTCACTACAAACTTGATCCCTTCACCTGGTTAAAGGTAATATAGCACATCTTGTTGACTGAAATTACATTATGTTGTGATGTTTTCAAGACACTGTGCACTTCCGATGTTGGGATATGAAGTAAAATTGAGGCCATGATTTGGGATAGGGATATTTGTTTCCGACAGACCCAAATGCATTAAAACAAAAGGCAAACAGTGGAAATAGATATAAATAACATAAGACTGTAACTACAGCCTTTCATACTAGGTTAACAAATTGATAATATGAAATGAATAATTTCCTAAGGATGGAGAATATAGTGTCGGTAACTTACAGAATCAGGGTAGGCATTTTTGAAGCCTTCCTGTTGGCGCCTAAGCATTTCCTCCTGCTGTCGACGCGTCTCTTCCTCACGCCTCCTGCGCTCTTCCTCGTGTCTGTAAAAACACTTATTAAAATTCTCGTTTCTATTCCATTATTCTACTGTGTAGAGGACCAAGAAGTACCAAGTACCTTAGTTCCAGCTGCTTCCTTTTCTGTACGTCTTGGTTATGTAGTTCTTCTAGTCGCCGCAATTCCTCTTGGCGTCTCATTAAATCTGTCAAGATGGTAACATGAATGCTTTAAGAATGAGTGGTTTTCTCCCCATAATGTGGGTGTACTCTGCTGTACCATGCAAATATGTATAAAGGGAAATAGAAAGGATTCTGCAGCAATTATAACTAGTTTAGTTTGGCTATGGGCCATCAGTGTGTGACCAGTTTCATTCCCAATAAAGAGCAGTTATTTCCTGATCTGAAAAACTGGAAAGCTTGGCAATGGAAACCATGAAGGCACAGCAGTTAACTTAACCATCATGGAAATAAAACAGTAGAAGCACCAAAATGTTCCCACATTTCCCAAATATAGGCAATGTTTCAGTGCTGAAGTATCCATTTAACCAGGATCTCCTCCAATATGGAGCATGCCATTTGAGTGCCAGAGTCACATTCAAAGAGCAGCAACTGAATGGTTAGCCAATTGGAAGTTATCGCATATTGAAGCGGACACGCACCATTTATGTAAACTCATCCTGTGTGCCCTCCCTATACATTCTTAATTGCACCACAACTTATAGTTACCTCGTAATGCAAGAAGGGGTTAAGGAAGCGGAAAAGCCAGGCATATCTGTCAGCAGGATGACTCAATCTCCTGCTACAGGACCCTCCCATTTATCAGTGTTCACACATGTAAACAAAGATCCTACAGTGTGCACAGAGAGTCTGCACACAGCATTAAAGGGAGCATCAGGTGATGCATTAATTGGTGAACATTCATAGATTATTATTAAAGCAGTAAAAAGGCACATGGGCAATTTCTGTGGCTAACCCCTTTAACATCCAAACATGCAAGTTTCCAAGAAACAATCAATCAACTACCTGATATGATTGTACATTATTAACTAACAAACTTGTATATATGTATTGGGGATACTAGTTCCCACATTAATAGCCTATTACCTTGTCGCATTAGCATGACTTGGTGCTCATGTCTTGCTGCCTCCATCTCCAGTTCCATCTTCTCCTGTGCTTCTTTAATGTTTCGGTCCACCTGATCCTGCTGCTGTTTTTCCATTTCAATAAGGGCTTTCCAGCGCATTGCATACTCATACTCAAAGCTTCCAGGCTGAGCAAAGCGAGGAGGCTGTTCCCTCTCCCTGAGAGAGAAACACAAACAATGAAAAATTATAAATACTTTTTCAATATAGGGGCATTTGCCTAAAACTCATAAAATTACTTCATTATTAGAGGAATTAAAGATTATGCATATTTAGAATATGAAAGTTGAATGTGTATATCCTTGAAGATCCGTATATAAGCTTTGGTCACCACTACTGCTTCTAACAAGGTAAAACACCATGGAATAGACATGATACTTCGCTGGCATATTAATACCTTACAAAGTATTACTGAACTAGCACTAAAATAACAGTATATGACATACCACCTACTAAAGGGTGGAGAAAATAAATTCCTCATACGTACTTGTGGTAGCCTTGATTCTTAACAATAAGTTTCTCAGGCAATCCTTCTTCATCATCAAGCTGGTCCAGAGGCTCCACAGTAATAGGACGGGGGAAGCTGCACATCAAAATGACAAAACAATGGCTTTAATTCATCATGAATAGATAAAAAGGGCGAGACTTACATCTCTATGTATGCAACCATCTGCCACCAAAAAGAAACCTAAATGCCTCCCATATGTTAGAAAGCGGAGGCAACCAATATCTTATACACCAAGGTGGGCGATGTCATAGAGCGATAAAAATAATCTTTTTCTGGAATACTTTAGTATTCCATGCCAGTTCATTGAATTGTTCTATAAGGTACTAATATATATTTGTACATGAAATCCAAACCCAGCAGGGAAGACAATCCAGTCCCACTGTCAGCAAACAGCAAAATCGCACTTTCCCTTCTCAGGAGGTCCGGCCACAACAGCCCCACAATAAATTAGAAGTGCTGGCATCATATTCTCTGAGGTCAATGATTGGCTTGACAGTAATGCACAATGAATGTGAAGTTAGCACTTCGGCCCAGAATCGCAGGCCAGGAACTGCTAATGGATTTTTGTTTAAGCAATGTTCACAAGTCATTCATATACATCAAATTTCTATAGAATTTTTTTTTTTTAATAAATAACCCTCAATTGTTTTTGCAATGGCCTTTAAATTTAATTTGCTATGTAGTTATACGAGTATCACCACCTTTATTTCGTGTGTAGATCAATATTGCTACTCACGCAGTAAGAAGATAGGACCCATCAGCGCAGCGGTCAAGAGCCTTTCTGGCTGCTGGTTTAGATGCAAACTCAACAATCCCTTTGCCTGTTGCTCTGCCGCGATCATCCACAATAACTATAGCTCTCTCCACTTGGCCAAACATACAGAAGGCTTCTTCAAGAAGCTCATTAGAAACAAACTGAGGAAGGTTTCTCACTGACAAAGCAGCACTGTGGCAGGCAAAGCGAACACGCAATTGTTTTCCACGAATAGGAAGATTATCAAGCTCTGCCTTAGCTATCTCTGCCAGAGTCCGAGTTTCCTAAAAAAAAAAATTAATGACATTAGTGCAGAACAAGGAGATACATCTCATCAAGAAAAACCTGTAATTTGTTTCAGTAATTCTTTCTTTACAGATATCTACCCCATCTCCAGTCCAGTAGAGGTCATGCAAACTGCACACACAACAAAGCTTATAGTGCACAGGAAATGTGACATCTCTGCTGAGAACAAAACTTACCAGTCTGATAAAACCAAATCCTTTGTCTTTGTGTATGAAGATCTCGCCCGCCTTTCCATATTTCTCAAACAATTTTCTCAGCTCTTCCTCAGTAACATCGTTGGGTAAATTACCGACAAAGAGGCGACTGCGCTGCGTATAAGTCTTCTCTGTAGGTTTACGGAAATTCTTCAAATCTATGGTAACTCCATCATCTAAACAAATGAAATAAGATAAAGGTGAGGGATGAGAACCTTAAGACACTGGGTGCCTCTACTGGAAACATACAGGTCATGACCAACACTTACTGGGCCCGCTAGATTTTTGTCCGTTGGTAGGTGAAGTTTCAGATTCCTGATGCTGATGGTACTGTTGATGTTGGGGTTTCTTATGAGCATGGTTCTGCTGATCCATTTTATAGCCTCTATTTCCCTGCATTTTAACTGTTAAATAAAAATTTGTAAATGTAAAAGAATCCTGAAAGATCAAAAACATACAAATCTGTAGAGCTGCAGTTCTAGCACAATTAAATGGCTCTGTCGCCCTTTGATAGATACATAATGCAAATACACTGATCATTCTGGCTCATGGATCACCAGCACCTCTTATATCTAATGAAGATAATGTTTGTTCTGGCAAAATTTCTCATACAGCATAATACAACATAGAAGTCAAACAGGCCGTCATGTAACACATGGGACAAGCCCACATGATAGTAGCATCTCATCTTATTGACTCACAGAAGGACAGTGCAGGAAAAGACCCCTGCATCCTACACAAAACAGGTCTTATGTTATAACCCATTCAAGTGTGTTACATAATGATCCGGTCTACAAAGAAACAGCAGATCAGAACCAATGCTCTATAAGATAAAAACAAATCATGAGGCACAATAATAATCAAGGAATTGGGGGTCCCCTAGTCACCTGTGCGCAGAGAATTTATGTCTCTCTATGTTTGCCTTTCATTTCTATGGGATGGAAAGCATATCACTTGATAAAAATGAATAGAACTGTGATTATATAGCACCATCATATTCCATAACATTGTAGGGTTCATCTACCAACAAAATGAGACATTGCAGAGCGGTAACATGAACAGATGAAAATATAAGGGAGGCCCAAAGAGCTTACAATCTATGAGATTGCACTTACAGCTCCATCTAATAGGGGGGTTCCCTGGGGGGCGTCACAAGTGCAAGATATAGCAGGCTGACACTGCTCCCACATATACACATTGTACAGGCAGTCTATATGGGCCTCCCCAATAGTGTGTGAGCTGTGGGGTTTACTGCGCCTTCCCCTCACGCTAATGATAGGGACAGCAGCAGAGGCCTGCCTGCCATCACTACATGCCGTGTCCGGGCCTACACCACACAGAACAGAACAGCATCTGGGTGTGTGGCCGCCATGTCCGCTGCGAGCAGGAGGAGGGCGGAGGGGAGCGTTACCTTATCAGCCTGAGCTTTTCTACGCAGCGCCCGATGTTCAGATTGAGCCCTCGACCTCCCGCGCACGAAGGAAACCTCCTGCCTACCAGACGGAAACAGGCCACAACCAAACCCCCACACGCTCAAAGCCTCCGCCTTCTAACTATTGGCCTACGCGTTAACGCGGATTTCTTCCTTCCTGTTTTCTGATTGGTCCTAGTCACCGCCACTCAAAAATACAAGCCGAAGTTACATTGCAATTGGCCAATTTAGCCACTTTTACCCCGTGACGACAAGTGGGTGTGATCAGCAGAACCACTGTATTGTTCGACAAGTTTGTGTGAGAGCGGAAGGAAAAGAAGAATAGAGCGGCTTCTGCGCAGGCGCCGCCGGCAGATGGAAGGAGTGAAAGGAAAGACAACAAAAGATTGGCCGGCGTGTGCTGGTGGTTGTGGGGGGCAGGGCGGCAATTTCCCTCCTCGTCATCATTCATTGGCCGCCGCGGGGATAGAGTCTCACCTGGGCTGGAGGCACACATGCAGTTTGTGATTCTGAGGGAGGTTATGAGCCAAAGCCAGCTCCATTACCAGCTGTGCCTTGTACTGGGGGTCATAATGCCACCTTAAGGTGATGTCACATATGGCGTTTTTAGTTAGTGCGTTTTTAGATTGTAAAAAACGTATGCGTTTTTGTCCGGTTTTCTGAATTTGCGCAATTAAAAATGGAAGCGTTTTTTACGCATGCGTTTTTTACAATCTGAAAACGCCCTAAATAAAAACGCCATGTGTTACATCACCATTACTAGTCACATAACCTCAGATTTCCCTGCAGATCAGGATACAAAACACTGAACAAATACGGATGTGTGAATGATCTGTCACACAGCATCTATTGCATCAAATTTACAAAATGCAAGCGTTAATGCATGTCTTAACACACGTGTAAACAGTTGCTTTCTGTAAACACAACTGTTAAAAGCCATTTAATTAGGCAAATCTCTCTTCAGCTGATTCGTTGCGTTTTGAAACGCATGTGTTCAACACTGAGACATGCACCCGGAGACATTCAGGACTTGAAGCCTTGAAATAATCGCAAATGCTTAGCTTATTGCTAGTACTTGTGCCAGCGGGGTGTGAAGGTGGGCACAGTCAGCCGGCGTTACTGCCCCCATGCCTGCGCACTTGCTGCAGCCAGCAAATTTTCACATGAGGCAGGGCCTGGCGTAGAAATAAGGGTGGCACACGTTCAGTTTTTCACATGCAGTTTTTGATGCCCAAACCAGGAATGAAGTAAATGTAGGAGGAGCAGCAACTTTCAATTATATGTCTCCCCCATTATGATCCACACCTGCTTTTGGCTTCAAAAATTGCACCTGAAAAACTGAACGTGTGCCATCTCCCTAAGGGTGAAGACACACATGGCGTTTTTGGGCCGTTTTTACTAAGTGCGTTTTCAGATCGTTAAAAACGCATGCCTTAAAAAACGCATCTGTTTTTTGAAAACGCATGCGTTTTTGTCCGTTTTTCATTGCGCAATTTCGGAAAAACGGGCAAAAGCGCATGCGTTTTCAAAAAACGGATGCGTTTTTAACGATCCTGAAAACGCACTTAGTAAAAACGGCCCAAAAACGCCATGTGTGTCTTCACCCTCAGTCTGTTTTCCACATAGAGACTTTTTGGAATTACCTCCCTTATTTTCCACTGGTTAGTAAGCTGGATACTGCTACTGCACCCCTCATCTCCAGCCAGACATGTTGTTGTTGTTGCGGTAAGACTTAGCTCATTGTAGATTTGGTCCATTTTACTGTCTAAAACTCAATAGACTCTCCAGGAATAACTGACTTGCTTATTTGTGTGGTTTTTATACTAGGTCTATTTCACCCCTGATGAGCCTGCAATGTTCAGGCAAAACATGCCATGTTGGGTCGTGACCACAGTTGTAACTCCACACTGATGCACATAACCTTTTACTACAGTGCTGGGATACATGTTTCTGTTCTATGAAATACAGAAGTTTTTCAATACACGTAGAGGACATGAATATACGAACTCATCCACCTCTCCTCGTCCTTCTTAAGTGTAGGGTCTAAAGGCCGAGCAGAGGGCTAGGTTCCAGACAGGGTGGCAGCTGGTTAGGGTGGCGGTCTCAATTAGAGTCAATGTTGTGCACCCCTACCCCAACTATTTAATGCATCTATATGACACTCATACTTACCTTTTACTGTCCTTTGGTGGCTAGTCTTCATGATTTTTTTTGTACATGGTCTTATCAATGGTCAATATCTGTAGTTCCGAAACTGAGGAAACACAACCTTGGAGACTTATCTATCAATCTTGTATTGAGACAAGTATGTGACCGACCATATTGATATGTATGCTGAGTAGTATTTAAACTAAACTAACAGCATCCTTTACCATACATGCACTTCTCTTAATTATCACGTGGCAGCACACGATGATAACACAAACTTCCCTTAGGAATGCCCTCTGTCATCAAACATGGGTACTTATTGAACCGCCCTCGTATTTGAAGAAAAAAAAATGCATATAGATATTATTCATGTTCCCTGAAATAAGACATCTTGTAAATTAGACCTAGCAGCAGTCATTGCTATAGCTGACCCCACGCCATAAATTAGAATTAGTCGATCATTTATGTAGTGAAAGAGGTAATGAAATGGGTGAAGAATTCATGGGATAAAATCACTGTTGCATTGCAAATGCCCTACAAGCAACTACCCGGACAAGAAGTGCTCATTTAAGCATAGTACTTTTGCTAAACATGAGTTTGGGGTCAGAATTGGGAATCTTATAAGGATGTTAGAGAAGTTGTCAACATGACAATAGCTCCTAACCATCCTATATTTGGCAGGACAGTCCCGTTTTTTCACATCTGTCCCACCGTCTCGTGCGGTTGGGTGTTTGTCCCAATATGCCCAAAATTTGCCAAATAGTATTATGAAACAAGTAACATGAAAACTATCCAGCACCAAACACTGAACCATATTGTTAAAAAGAAAAAGATTGATTATGAATTTATGTATGGCTTAGAGATTGTATTTTAACGTCTTCTGATCTTTTAGCTTGATCCACGGATCCCTACGCCCATGTCTCATTTATACATTGGCAAGGGCCAAAATCACTTCAATAAATCTGTTGGGCAGCAATGCCCCAAAGACAGGGCATTTTGGTGTCCAATACAGCAAAAAAAATTTGAGCCATCCTCAGCCCCAATACCACTAAAATAAGTATCTCTCTGCAGTAACAATTATTTATGTATGTATATATATATATATATATATCCATGTAGTCCCTATACGGCACAAATAAATAAATACCTGCAGTCACTTAACTGTAAACATAAATGCATATCTATAGTAGTCTATATACTGTACACATTGCCAAAATCAGTGGTGCCCTCTGTACCACCGAGTCTAAGAGGCACCCGATTTTCACCAGAGCCCACTGCAAAGCGGGTTGGATTTGCTACAGTGTGGTACCACAAGGTCGTTCCACAGGCCTAACTTTGACCACGGTGGCAGCCAGAGCAAAGTACAGAATTAAGAGATAGAATCATGGCCGGGGACAAGCAGCACATTATCGGAGTCAGGATCAAGGCAAAAGGTCAAGGTAGGCAGTGCAGGAGTGGAGTCAGGAACGGAACCAGGGTCACAACTGTCATTCAGCAGTCGCAAGGCATAGGAACAAAGATTTCTCAATGGCAACGAGGCACAAAGATCCAGCAGGGGACACAGGAAGGGGGGACTGGAGCACGGGGGCTGTGGAGACCGTCGCTGGAGCCAGGGTAGGTGAGTGGGACTGCAGGCTGGCTCCGGGGGCACGGGGAGGCACACGGGTACGCTTGCAACCCGGTATATGGGTTGCAGGAGCACGTGTGACAATATCCCCACCCTTTGGCCTCCCCCTCTTCTTGGACTGGAGGTACCTGTGCAGAATGGCATGATCCAGGATGTTGTCCTTGGACTCCCAAGACCTCTCCTCTGGCCCAAACCCTTTCCAGTTCACAAGATAGAATTGCTTCCCTCTGACTTCATATCAAGGACCTCTTTTACCTTGAAGACATCAGTAGCATCAGCTTCAGGAGCAGGATGAGGTACTTGCCGGCAGAAGCAATTCAGGCTGACGTTTCAGCAGGGAGATGTAGAAGGAATTTGGGATGCACATCGTGGGTGGAAGACGAAGCTTGTAAGCCACAGGATTAATGCGTTTCAGTACCTCAATGGACCCAGGAAGCTTGGAGGCAGCCTGCGCTTTTTGTTGTCCCAGATGTTATGAAGAGAAGTCCAGTTTCACTTGCAGTTGGCTGCATAGAAAACGCCAAAACCGGGAAACAAACTGGACCCTTTGGTCCGATACAATATGTAGAGAGTGACCAAGAGGCTGGAAGATGTGGAGGAAAAACAGGCTGACAAGACGAGGAGATGACGGTAGACCAGGCAGAGGAACAAAATGGGACATCTAAGAAAACTGGTCTGTGATAGCCCAGATGATGGTATTTCCGGAAGATGGTGGAAGATCCGTAACAAAGTCCATGGCTATGTGAGTCCGGGGCAACTGGTATCGGCAAAGGCAGGAGCAGACATGCTGGCTTGAGACGTGATGTCTTGTTACGGGCACAGGAAGTGCAGGAGCTCACAAAATCTTGTACATCCTTGACCAGGTCTGGCGACCAGTAAAAAAGAGATATGAGAGAGCCAGATCTCTGCACCCCAGGGTGTCTGGCCGCATGAGAGCAATGTCCCCAGGTCGGTATCCTCCTTCAAAGAGGAAGCTGCCATAGGTCTACAGGACCAACCACAACCAGCCGTTTATGAGGAGCAATAAGGGCTCCGCGGCCGCACTTTCGTCGGGTTTCCCGACTTTTTCCGTTTTGCCCCAAATTCCGCAGTACGATCGGATTTTGGCGCAATCGCACCTGCCTTCACGCGACAGAAATCGGGGGCGTGGCAGCCGGAAAAACTGCAGAATTTAAGAAACGAAGTGTGTCGCAAAATCAAGCACTTACATGCACAGAGAAGAACCAGGTGAACTCCGACGGACCTTGGTGCAGCAGCGACACCTGGCGGCATCGGGCGCACGACCTTAGTGAATCGCCGTAAGACGCGAATCCTCGTCGGAGAACGTGCCGCTGGATCACGACAGGACCGGGTAAGTAAATCTGCCCCAATATGTCTAGATACCGGTTCTTCCCCAATTACATCAGAGGCAAGAGAGGGCATCAGCCATACTTCTCCGCAGGACAAAAATGTATCATGAAGTTGAAGCAGGAGAAGGAAAAGGACCAACGAGCCTGTCGAGGATTGAGGTGCTGAGCAGACTGGATAACGAGCTCCTTCTAGAAGATAACGCCATTCTTCCAAAGCTAGCTTTATGGCCAGAAGCTCCCAATCACCTATGGAATAATTCCACTGTGCGGCTGAGATGGTCTTAGAAAAGAAGCCGCAAGTGAGGGTTCCGCTTTTAGAAAAAGGCATCAACCTGTAGCAGGAACGGTCTAGCAGTATCAGGCCGGGTGAGGATGAAAGCAGAGGCAAAGGCAGACTTCAGCTTGTAGAAATCTTCTT
The DNA here is from genome assembly GCA_019512145.1 of Engystomops pustulosus. Taxonomy (NCBI): domain Eukaryota; kingdom Metazoa; phylum Chordata; class Amphibia; order Anura; family Leptodactylidae; genus Engystomops; species Engystomops pustulosus. The sequence continues at coordinate 50,300,700 of CM033650.1, forward strand.
CAGCCACCGGTGGCCAAAGTTTTGGATCAGCGTTTTTCTTAGTCAGCACCACGATGGGAGACATGAGAGCGGAAAAATGTGGCATAAACTGCCGGTAGTCGGGAACCTCTGGATAGCACGTAGTCCCATTGGGTGAGGCAACTGGAGTCCCACAGATAACTTGGAAGGATCCATCTGAAGTTCCTTGTCAGAGATGATGTACCGGAGAAAAGGAAGACTCTTTTGGTGAAATTTGGCATGCCATTAACTTGGCATATAGGCGATTGGCCCTTGGGCGACTGAGAACTTGCTGTACATGGGCCCAATGGGACTCGAGGTCCATGGAGAACACCAGGATATCATCTAGATAGACGACGACACAGGTTTAGAGTAAATCCCTGAAAATGTCATTGAAACACTCCTGGAACACAGTTGGTGCATTACAGTCCAAACGGCATTGTCAGAAACCACGGGTAGTGGACCCACTGGACGACCACGGATGATGACGTAAACCGATTCCTGAGAGCGGAGTCTAAGTGGCAGCCAGTTTTCACCAGAGCCTGCCACAAAGCGGGTTGGACTTGCTGCAGCGTGGAACCACCAGGTCGCTCCACAGACGGTGGCGGCCAAAGCATAGTACAAGATCGTGAGGCAGGAGCGTGGTCAGGGACAGGCAGAAGGTACTGGATCAGGATCAGAGTCAGGGACGTTGCAGTAGGTCAGGAAAGGCAGCACAGGCGCAAAGTCAGGAACGGAATCGAGGTCACAATGAGAAAACAGTACAAACGCACTTGGCAAGGAACTTTCTCTCAGGCACAGAGCACAAAGATCCGGCAGGGGACGCAGGAAGGGGTTGGAAATTTAACAGAACGGGCGGCTGGCCAACGGCAATTATCGTCGCGCTGGCATTTTAAATCTCTGAAAGCCGGCGTGTGTGTGCCCTAGGAGGCTGGGATGCGCGCCGAACTGCCAGAGCAAACGCTGGGGGGCGAGGTGAGACAGCAGGGGTCTGGGGAGCAGAGGGAGGCACTCGTGCGCCTGCGACCTCCGGCCTTTGCCGAAGGAATCTTTGCAGAAGGCCACGGTCCAAGATAAGAACCGCTTACCTCTTACCGTCTGTACGTTCAGAACTTCCTCCACCACGAAGACATCGGTGGAGTCAGCCTCAGGCGCAGGAACTTGCCGGGAGAAGCGGTTCAAGATGACTGGCTTTAGTATAGATACATGGAAGGAGTTCAGGATGCGCATAGTGGGAAGAAAGAAGAACTTATACGCCACAGGAATAATGCACCTTAACACTTCGAATGGACCCAGGAAACATGGACCCAGTTTGTCAATGGGGATCTTCAGGCGGACATACCAGGAGAAAAGTTCTGTGATCAACGGCGATGGATAGAGGTTTTTCACTGTAACTTTATTGAGACCGCTGTAATTGTTGCACGGGCGGAGGGAACCATCCTTCTTGGCCATGAAGAAAAAAACAGCATCGGCAGGAGAAGAAGAATTGCGTATAAAGCCCTACAGCAGGTTCTCCTTTACAAATACTGACATGGCCACAGTTTCAGGAACAGATAGCGGATACACTCGACCCTGTGGAGTATACATGCCCAGAATCAAGTCTATTGGGCAGTTACAGGGTCAGTGTGGAGGCAGAGTCTCAGCTTGCTTTTCTGAAAAGACATTAGCAATGTCTTGGTATAAAGCTGGGAGACCCACCAGTGGGTACCGAAGAGACTGTGATGGACACAGGATTAGGAACCACAAAAAAGCGAGACTGGCACTCCGATCCCCAACGAAGAACCTCCCCTGTCTGCCAGTTGAGCACGGGTGCATAGCGCTGCAACCACGGAAGACCCAACAGGATAAAAGACGTTGACCGGGGTAGCACATAAAAAGACTCTCTCCTTGTGCAATACCCCACCTTGCAGAAATAGAGGCTCAGTGTGGTACTGAACCGGATTGGATTTGGCCACTGACAGAGAAGATGACGAACCACAGGGAGATGTTACTGGGAGACCAGGGCAGCATCCACAAAGTTTCCTGCAAGAAAGGCAGAAATCTGGAACTGGCTACCTGTCCCAAAGCAGGGAATATTCAAACAGGGAGAAACTCAGCTCCCACCTAGGGACGCTTCTTCCAAGAAACCTAGGTGCGAGCTTTTCTCGGACACTGTGGACAGACTGGACAAGTCTCAAGAAAGTGCCCTGGGCTAGCACAATAGAAGCAGATATTGGGCGTGTCCGGATGCCAGCCGAGACAGGCGTCTGAGCCAGCAGCTCCGTCCACCCGGGCCTAAATAAAGCTACCCCAGCACCTTAAATCAGCCTGGATCTGCTTGTTATGGGGAATCGCCGCCGCACTAAGGCACAGGGAGTCTCCCCAGACCGGACAGGCGCCTCAACTCCCCGAACCCTGGACGACTTTGTGGTCCGGGAGACACGCGCCGGACCCAAGATGGCGCCGAGCGCGGAGAGCCTGGCGCCTCTTGCTGTGCAGGGGCCGCCTACAGCAGGCACAGCAGCCCTGCAGCCCGGCGCTCAGAGGGAGAAGACACGCGTGGGAGCACAGCGGGCAAGCAGCCCTACAGAGGTACACACACCTGCCCAGAACCCTCTCTCTACAGCTGAGGGGGGATATAAAGCAGTGCTCCCCCTGCTCATAGATTTACCTACACCAGCGGGAGCTGAGTGTCTCCAGCCGAGCCCCAGTCATCAGGCCACAGCACCTGCTGCTTCATCCCCCCCTCTCAGGGGCCACAATACTGCCAAATACAGAGATCTCCTAACAGGGAGCAGGAGGACATGGACTATTCTAATACACCCCCTATACTAAGGCCCCAATCGGGCCCTGGAGACTGGTCCCCAGAATCCCCAGAGTTGCATCAATCTTCATTGTCAGGTCCACCGCGGCCTCCGCCAGCGGATTGGTGGTCTCATGTGCATCAGTTACCTACTTTCTTTCTTAGTGCAGGGAAAAGGTACAGATGAGGTTCGCACTCTTTGCTCGTTCGTGGTAAAATCTATTCTTTATTTGTTCATGGATACAGCAGTTAACAAAGAGGAAAAAATCTGACGCGTTTCTGACCCTTGCGGTCCTTAGTCATAGATAAGGGTGAATGAAATGAGAGAGGCACTTATGTGCTGGTTACCGGAAATGGTATGGTAATTAACCAGGTGTGAGTGTCTCAATCTCATTTCTCTCCAGCTAAGTTTACAATTGTTAACGTTAAAAACATCGCTATTTATATAGACATTATGTCGAATAAAAAACACACACAATAACCTGATTCTAAACTTTAGTAGTTGACCAATAGATCGTTTCTCACATTGAATCCTCTTGGATATATACAATCTTTGGTGAGGATCCAAAAACCTTCTCGGTTTAGGAGTTTTCTTCTAAGGTCACCTCCCCTTTTGTTGTGTTTAACCCTTTCCAGGCCACTAAACATGAATCCTGATAAATCTCTATCGTGATATTTAATGAAGTGTCTCGCGGCATTGGACGGATTTATATGGTCTACATTAGTGATACCATTAAGATGTTCTCTTATGCGTTCCTTAAGTGCTCTACTAGTGCAGCCTATATAATCCTGGTTGCAAATTTTGCATGTGATGCAATATACCACATTCTTGGTATTGCAATTGATAAAATCACGTATGGTTATATTAACATTTTTATTTTTATCAAGTGTGGTTTTGCAATTGTGTGCAAAATTACAACATTTACATATTTTGGCCCCACATTTAAAGAAACCTTTCGTGTTCAACCAAGAGTTAACATGGGTATTTCTGTGTGTGTCACTCGGAGACAGTAAGTTGCCTAAAGTAGGGGCTTTTCTGGTGGAGAAGGAGAAGCCGTTTTGTAACAGTTGTCGTAAGGTGTCATCCTGGTATAACATAGGTATGTAGGTGTTGATAATATTTCTTATTTGTCTATGTTCTACACTATATGTTGTGACAAAAGTTGGTTTGATATTATGTATACGGGACTTAGTAAATTTATGGGAGTCAGAGAGTAAATTTTCCCTTGTTCTATTTCGACTTATATTTTTGGCTCTTTCTAGACTCCATTTACTGTAGCCTCTATTTTTTAATCTTTGTTCAATGTTGTTTATTTCGTTTGAAAATGCTATGTCTGTAGAACAGTTTCTCCTTGCTCTCAACATTTCTCCTACCGGAATACTTGTGATAGTGTGAACCGGGTGGCAAGAGGAACTATGTAGTATAGTGTTCCGTGCAGTCTCTTTACGATAAGTAGATGTAAAGATTTGTTTTGATCCTAAAAATGTGTCCAGGTGTAGATCCAAAAAGGTGATGTTGTTTTTGTGCCATTGAAATGTGAAATACAAGTTGAATGGATTGTTGTTAAGATACTCTATGAGTCTTAAGGGGGATGTAACATCATCTCCCCAGATGATGATGACGTCATGTATGTAACGACCGTATCTGATCATTTGAGTACTGTACGGGTTGTTCTCAGTGAAAATGTACATCTCCTCCCACCAAGCAACATATAGATTAGCCAGCGAGGGGGAAAACTTAGCCCCCATCGCCGCTCCCGATTTCTGCAAAAAGAAAGTATCATTGTATTGAAAATAGTTACTATTTAATAAATATTGGACAACTTCCAATATATACATGATTAAGTCTTTAGAATAATCGGAATATTTGTTTAGATGGTATGACAACGCTATGATGGCTAAAGAATGGGGTATGTTGGTGTATAAAGCTTCTATGTCGCATGTAAGCCATGAATAGTGGTCTTCCCATTTGGTTTGTTGTAAAACTTGTAATATATGTTTACTGTCTTTCAAATAGCCATAACATCGTGTGACCAGGGGCTGTAACAATGTATCTAGCCATGCTCCTGTGTGTTCATTTAAAGAGCCAATACCTGCGACTATAGGTCGCATAGGGGGAGGAAATTTGTCTTTATGGATCTTCGGTGCACAATGAAATAAAGGGATAATAGGATTTTTAACTTGCATATATTCTGCTTGTTTAGGTGTGAGAATGCCCAAACTAACTCCTTCTTCCAACAGTATGGTTAACTGTGTCAAAAAATGTTTCGTAGGGTTATATGTGAGTGGCGTGTAGTTGTTCCGATCCTCTAATAGCAGTTTAGACATTGTGTCATATAAACCAAAATTAAGGAGAACTACTGCCCCTCCCTTGTCTGCTCTACGTATAGTAAGATCCCTGTTGGATTTTAAAGAGTGCATGGCATGTTTTTCTCCTTTGGTTAAATTAGATTTTACATTTTTAGATATATTAATTTCACTGTGTAATTTGATAAGATCAGATTGAATGACCTCTTGAAATTTATCCAAAACTGGAGGTTTAGATTGTACTGGGTAAAATAGTGGGTTAGCAGTTTTAAAGTTATTAGCCATATTTATGGTATGATTATCATTGACAGGCGTACTACCCTCTAAGTTATCCAGTATATCACATATGATGACATCTTGAACAGATGGAAAATTCAAATTTTTATCTGCTATTTTAACATCATGTGCATTAAATTCTTTAGAGTCATCAACATCATAACCATCTATATCATCTACTTTGTAAAAATGTTTCTTAACCGTCAGCAAACGGACAAAGTTGTTAACGTCCAGGATAGTTTTATATAAGTCAAAATGATTGGTGGGAGCATAATTAAGTCCTTTAGATAGGAGAGACAATTCAGAGTCATTAATGATATATGACGATAAATTTAACACGCTTACTTTTTCTTCGCAGGCTTTGTGATTCTCCTCGGATAATGTCTTTTTGTGCCTTCTTCGCCCCCTCCTGGTACGTTTTTTGCTTTGTTTTGATGTTTATTGGTTCTATAGTAGCTTGGAGGTCCCGTTGACGTTGTGGTTTCTGATGTTATAGAGTCATCTGAATGGTATTCGGAACTTTCCGCTTCAGTAGAACTAAAACTGACCGCTTTCTTATTGCCATTCTCTTCTTCACTGTTATGTGTGGAAGGTTTCTTCTTTAATATAGATTTAGGTGTATATCTATTTCTCCTACCCCATTCATATACAGTGTTGGTCTGATAGTCCAGAAGGTCTCGTTGGAATTTATTTTTCTTGATTGAAGTAATTTGTTTCTCAAGGTCCGAGATGTACTTTTTCAATTTGTTATCAAGATCTGCAAACTGGGCATGTTGCATATGGGGTTGCAGGTGTTTTTGTGTGGTTAGTATATCTGTTCGTACACTGTCTAACGCCATTTTTTCGTGTTTTAATATTAAGTCCATCAGGCGTAAAGAACAGGTAGTAAGAATTGAGTTCCAATTTGTAACAAATTCCTCTGAATACACAGTGGTGGGAATTTTTTTGAGGCGAAGGCCTCTTGGAATCATGTTCTTCTCTGCATATTGTTGTAATGTTGAGTAGTCCCACCATGTGCGAGTTTCTTTAACGAGGAGCTTTTCAGTTACCTACGAAACAAGACTTTCAGGCGTTGATACTTGAAGTTAAAGACACCTGTCGGTCAGCCATAGCTGAAATGCGCCAGGATCTAACCGCAGTGGCTAATAGGGTCGATCAACTAGAAGATGACCACGCATCCTCCAGAAAAGTAGTTAATGCTCTCCATTCTCGTCTTCTGGAGCAATCTGAGAAAATACAAGACCTCCAGTTGCATATAGAGGATCTCGATAATCGAGGTCGCAGGAACAACATCAGGGTTCGGGGTATCCCGGAGTCGCAGAACGTTGAAAATGTTCCGGAGGTTCTTAATCTCCTGTTCTCCACCATATTGGGAAGAAATCCAGGTGATCCTGTTAAAATGGATAGGGCCCACAGGGCACTTAGACCGAAGCCAGTTTCTGGACGACCTAGGGACATTATTTGTTGCATTACGGACTTTCTATTGAAAAAAGAGATTATGGCTAAAGCACGTAATAGGCCTCATATTGACTTTAAGGGTGCCCAGGTACAACTATTCCAAGATCTCTCATGGATCACTCTGCAACGCCGGAGAACTTTGCGCCCCTTACTAGAGGTTCTGCGGAAAGCTGATGTGCCCTACAGATGGGGATTCCCCTTCAGTTTGACAGCCCGCAAAGAGGGCAGAACAGCTACACTGCGCTCACCAGCGGATCTGAATGACTTTTGTGCTTCCCTAGACCTGCAGGTACCAGTCATCCCGGAATGGAAATTACCAACACAAGATCCACCACTCTCACCAACCTGGCAACGCAATGTCCCTAGGAAACAACAGAGGAGATCCCCGGAGCCATCTGGATCTTCTCCGTCCTTTGCTCGCCTGCGCACAACACCAAAAGGCCCCAGAAACTAGGACGAAGAGTCACAAGATTCGTGAGGAGCCTTAGTGGTTTTGACCACCAGCAAGATGGTAGTTGTTTGTTACCCATGGTATCCTTTTTGTGTGAATAAGGCAGGCCCGAGGTGGTCGGTTTCAAACTGTTGTTTTTTTTTTTTTTGGCGGGTTGAAGGTTTGATGTCTGATACGTCACCCCCTAATGGGTTAGTCTGCCTCCCTGTGTGTTGGTCCCGGATTCGGGACTCTGGCACAACGGGAGGCATCACCCGATTCTTGGACTCCATGTCGGGCATTTTAGGCCCCGCATGTAGTCTGAGGCATGTAATCAAAAATGTTTTTGTTGGATCTGTAATTTTCATTTTCACTGTACTGTTGATTGTTCATATTGTTGATGTCACATTAAGTATGTACATGTATCATATGATGCCATCTGAGCGTAGGAAACAACCTGGCACTCTCTGCACTGCACCTCGTCCATGCTTGAGGATCACACCTAACTCAACCACACATTGTAAAAAATGGTTAAGATTGTTACTTTAAATGTCAAAGGGCTGAATTCTAACTCCAAGCGTCAGTTGTTGCTGCAGGAGCTGAAAAGACTCAAACCAGATATAGCGTTCTTACAGGAAACCCACCTGACGGCTTCAGGCTCATTTAGATTTATTAGGAGAGACTATCCTCAGAGCTATCAAGCTACTGCAGCAACAAAGACGGCGGGGGTGGCAATTCTGATATCCCGCTCCTGCTCTTTCCGGGTACAGGACACTTACTCAGACCCAGAAGGACCCAGAAGGACGGGGAGCCCTTGGGGGACTCCAGCTTGTTTTATGTAATATATACTCCCCGAACTCCGGACAATTGGGATTTCTATCAAGGGTTCTCTCTCATTTAGCCCAATATCGGTCGGAGCCATCATTGATAGGAGGAGATTTTAATGTTATATTTTCTGAGGTTCGAGATCGCATGTCCATACAGGATACCCCCCCATCGCAACAGCAAAGTAGGCTCTCATTAGGCTTCAGGAAATTGGTTCGCAGAAATGATCTTTTTGATTTATGGCGGGTAGACAACCCTACAGCTCGGGGATATTCCTTTTATTCGCCCCCACATAAGACACATACACGTATAGATTTCTTTCTCGGAGATGTCTTGGTGCTCCGAACTTTACATTCAGCAGACATAGGGTTAATTACCTGGTCGGACCATGCTCCGGTTACGGTCGAACTGTCATTTGTAAATCCCCCACCTCGTCCCCTCCATTGGAGACTTAACGAGACACTCTTGTCTCATAAAATCACAAAGGAGGCGCTACGTACCTCTCTAATTCAGTATTTTGCAGATAACTCCCCGTCGGCCCCCTCATTGCCTGTATTGTGGGAAGCGCATAAAGTAGTGTATTGTGGGTATGCCATATCTCAGGCGGCCTATAAAAAGAAGGCGGTGGAGGCGGTGCGACAGCAGTGTGTGAAGGAACTTAGAGACTTAGAAAGCAAATTAGTGACTCGCCCTTCACTTACAGTTTTACAAAAGGTTTTAGCTACTCAGGCCCAACTTCGGGAAATAGATTTGGTGGGGGCAGAAAAGTTGCTCCGATACTCTCGTCAGCGTTTTTACGAGTACGGTAATAGGGCACACACGCTGCTAGCTCGCCAACTCCAGGATAGGATGGCGGCATCTAACCCACATAGCCTCAGGGATGGTACAGGAACTGTCCATTACAATCCAGAGAAGATAGCACAGATATTTGAATCATATTATCATGGCCTTTACAATCTTCCTGCCCGTCCTTCCTCATGCTCACAAGCCCAAGGGATGACCTTGGAACAGTATCTTAATGATTGTAGTCTCCCTAAACTATCCTCCACTGCTTTGGACGCATTGAACCAAGAAATCTCAGAGGAGGAACTACGAGAAATGGTGAAGGAACTTCCGAATGGGAAATCCCCAGGTCCTGATGGCCTCCCATACACTTATTTTAAAACATACTTAGATATCCTGACCCCCTATATGGTTAAATTGTTTAATGCTTTTATGACTGGCACCCCAATCCCTGAGGCTATGCTAAGATCCTTTATAACGGTGATTCCGAAACCAGGAAAAGACTCCCTAGATTGTACTAGCTACCGTCCTATATCCTTTGAACTCCGACCTGAAGATTTTTACTAAAATACTGGCGAATAGGTTGGGGGACTGGCTCCCGCAGTTAATACATAAAGATCAGGTGGGCTTTGTACGCTACAGGCAAGCGGGAGACAATACCAGGAGATTAGCTGACTTGCTGGAGGTCATTAGGAAAACGGATGGAAGTGCTCTTCTTCTCAGTCTAGACGCGGAAAAGGCGTTTGATCGTCTGGACTGGGGATTTATGATGGCGACTTTACGGCAGTTTGGTATGAGGGGCCCATTCCTGCAAGCCCTGCAGGGGCTATACTCTATCCCTAGCGCAGCGATACGCCTTCCTCATGCAAATTCCCGTTTTTTTCATATCCGCAATGGCACCAGACAGGGATGCCCTCTCTCCCCCCTGTTATATGCGCTGAGCATTGAGCCCTTGGCAGCGTACATTCGAGCATCAGTGGATGTGACGGAGATAAGAGTCAGGGACAAACAATTCAAGATCTCCCTCTTCGCTGATGATGTACTTCTTACGCTTACAAATCCTATAATAAGTCTCCCAAATCTTCATAAAATATTGAATGTGTATAGTCACCTCTCTGGATATAAGATTAACAGTCACAAGACCGAGGCCCTCCCTATAAATGTCCCCCCAGACGAGCTGGCGGCCCTTAGGGGCTCATTCAAATACACGTGGCAAACAGAATCACTGAGGTATTTAGGAGTCCGTATAACTCAATCCTATAAGACTCTATACGCAGTTAACTTCCCACCAATGATTAAAGAAATCCAGGACCTCTTAACTAAGTTGCAGTCTATACATCTATCATTACTGGGACGTATAGCGGCTATTAAGATGTCTATCTTGCCAAAGCTTTTATATCTGTTCGAGACTCTTCCGGTAGCGGTCCCAATGGCAGTCCTGGGCAGGTTACAGTCTATGTGTCTGGGGTTTGTGTGGGGGGGCAGGAGTCACAGGATCTCTAAAACGGTGTTGACGGCGGGGGTCACCAGCGGAGGATTAGCCCTCCCTGATATTAAACTTTATTATCTAGCGACCCATCTCCGTCACATCGCCTCCTGGTCAACAATGTGTGCATATAGCCGATGGACCGAACTTGAGAAACTATGGTTTGCCCCGTTACACCCAGCTGTGTTGATATGGGGCCCTCCACCAGTAGGCTTGGTGCCGACACTTTTAGGCCCTATGCAGTTTACCCGTGATATTTGGTACAGATGTAGGATACGTTTTCAGTTGGCTTCTATGCAGTCGTTGCTTACCCCAATACTTTTTACATCACATCTCCCAGATAGTCTCACTAGCAGTTACAGACCTTGGGTGCAGGCAGGCACCTTTCAAATACGGACCCTGTTAGATCCCCTCACACGCAAGATACTCCCATTAAGGGCGCTAATTGACAAACATCCTTGCTTGGTGGGTGCGGATTTTACCTATCAACAGATTAAACATTTTATTTCATCTGTTCTGGGGGCCGAACCTACCCCCAGACCTACCCCATTCGAAGTGATTTGCGCGGAAGGTCCTTCTACAAAGGGCTTGATCTCCAGCCTGTACTCCATTCTCAATGAGCGGACAAATATATCACATCCCTATATGAATAGGTGGGAAACATGGTTGGGTAAACGTTTTACCCCTGACCAGTGGCAGAATATCTGGACGAGAGCACGACAAACGTCTATCTGCACTCTCTATAAGGAGAACCAACTAAAAATTTTATTAAATTGGTACCGCACCCCTGAGCTCTTACATAGATTTTACCCGTCAGTTCCTAATTTATGCTGGAGGTGTGGAGGGCCTGACGCTACACTCTTCCATATCTTCTGGAGTTGCCCTGCCCTAATTCATTTTTGGCTGGAGGTCAGGTCTCTTATTGGGGGGATCCTCAATGTGCAAGTCCCGCTGGACCCTGAAATCTATATACTCAATCTCTATCCCAGCTCTCTTAGGGGTCCGAGTGCCAGGTTGTTCCTACATATAGTTACGGCAGCAAAGTGTTTAATATCATTGAATTGGAGACGGTCCGCCCCTCCATCATTGTTGGAATTATATGCACGACTCCGTGATCTCCGATCAATGGAATATATTACCGCTGTGCTTCGTCACACTTGTGATAAATTCGAAAAGACCTGGACTCAATGGGACGCATATAACGCTAGATTGATTTCCTGATGTTAATGAGTAATTACACTACTTGGGATGCTATCATATCTATGCTGTGCTATAAGAAATACTTAATATATGTGACGGTTGTTACTTGATTTCTTTTTTTTGTTTCTTTCTCTTCTTGTTTACTATGTTCTGCTATTGTGGAATCCTGTACTCCCCTTGGTTCTTTTATGTACTTTTTCTGCATTTCGATGTATATTTTTGTTTCTATTGGAAAAATACAAAAATAAAGAGTTGATAAAAAAAAAAAAAAAGAAGCAGATATTTTCCTGTCTTCAGCTGGAATGCTCTTGAGTAGTCAGATGAGTTCTATGCACCTGCATCAGTTCCTCTGCAGCTGACGCAGAAGATGGCTGAGAAGGTCTTTGGTGGACAGGAGCCAGGTGGGGCAGAAATTGGGTCCTGACGGTCCAGGCGCTGCTTCTCAGAGCACTCAGCAAAGTGGATGTCAATCTGGGCGGCCAGAGAGATGAGACCACTCGGCATAGACGCCAAGTCACGTACAGACAGTGCATCTTTAATCTGTCCTGATAGTCCTTTTTTAAAGGCTGCGACCAGGGCAGCTTCATTCCAGGCTAGCTCAGAATACAGGGTACCGAACTGAACCCCATAGTCACCAACAGAAGAGTACCCCTGACACAGGTTCAGCAGTGTGGACTCAGCAGAAGACACCCAGGCTGATTCCTAGAAGACAAACAGGAATTCAATGAGAGTAGCCGTGACCGAATCATTCCTTGCCAGGGCTTTCCCGGAAAGAAGGCTGCTCATGAAAGCCACCTTAGCACGTTCTGTGGCGAACCTTGACGGCATCAGTTCAATACGTAACGAGCACTGGGTAATGAAGCCCCTACATAACTTGGGATCTCCATCATACTTGAAGGGTATGGATAATCACACTCTGTGTGTGAGTAGACGGCACACAGTGTGGATGGGTAGAGGGCACAGATTTATTTCTGCCTTCAATACTGCACGGGACGCCATGGGATAAAGTGGAAGATGGAGCACAGGAAGTCAATACAGTTTTTTTTTTTATACAATAGGGGCCCTGTAACTGATAATGGACAATTTATTCGTGAGGGGAGACTGCTGCTAGACATGTTATTATTAAGGGGAGGCTGTTACTGGTTAATTTATTGAGTAGAGGCTTCTGATAGGCATCTTATTAAGGGGAGCGGAGGTTGCTGCTGGACATTTAATGGAGTGGAGATTGCTGATGGCAATTTTATTGAATGGAAGGTGCTGGTGGTCATTTTATTGAGTCGAGGCTGCTTCTGGACATTTGATTGAGTAGAGATTGCTGCTGATCATTTTATTGAGTGAAGGCTGCTACTGGTCATCTCATTAATCAGATGAGGCCGTTGATGGACATTTTACTGAGTGGATGCTGTAGTTGGACATTTTGTTGAGTGGAGGCTACTGCTGCTGGATAGTTTATTCAGTGGAGGCTGCTGCTGGTCATTTTATTGAGTGGAGGCTGCTGCTGGAAATTTATTTGAGTGATGGTTGCTGCTGGACATCTCAATCAGGGAAGGCTGCTGCTAGTCATTTTAGTGAGTGGAGGCTGCTGCTGGACATTTTGTTGAGCGAAGGTTGCTGCTAGACATCTTATTAATCAGGGAAGGCTGCTGCAGAGAATTACATTGAGTGGAGGTTGCTTCTGGACATTTCATTCAGTGGAGGCTTCTGCTATTCATTTTATTGAATGGAGGCTGCTACTGGCTATTTTATTGAATTGAGGCTGCTGTTGGCTATTTTATTGAATGGAGGCTGCTGCTGGCTATTCTATTTAATGGAGGCTGCTGCTGGCCATTTTATTGAGTGGAGGCCATATTATCTGCCATAAAGATTGGGAAATAGTCTGCCCGATATGTGCTTTACACTTAGCCACATATTTGTGCAGAGGGGCAGAAAGGATTTGGTAGATCTGAGATATCGTACCCCAGATTGATGTACCTCTTCTAGGCAGCCTTTCAAAGTCAGAAGGCTTAGAGACTATAGTGAACCCAAAGTGACCAAAGACAAAATGTTTCACCTGTAAGTAATGGTACCATTCACCCCTAGGCATGTTACACTCTTCAAGATATTTAAACTGGCTCAGCTCTAATGTAAGAGGATCAACTACATCGGCTAAATGAAAACCCCCCGTCCCGGACCAATGTTTTACCATTGCAGGTATGTCAAGATTATACAAAACTGACTCCAATGGTTGGATAGGATGAAACACTTACATCATATCTGCTACACAAACCGAATAAAAAGTGGAAGGCTGTTGGTGGGTGGGGGGGTTAGGTCCCCATAAATAAGAGTTGGGGCCATCTACAGCCTCTCAATCTCAACACACTTAGTATATGCAGCCAAGACAGTTCAGTATGGCAGATACCGCAGTTGGGTTGCCCAGTAGTAATGTACAATAATTGTTATTGAGAGGCATCTTACAATGGCTTCTTACAGAGCTTGCAGGCAGCTTCCCTCATAAAGTGTGAAAATAGTACAATAGCTTAGGGAGCCAGATCATCTTGACCGCTGCCACTCTACCAAGCAGAGATATATGGTGCAACTGCCATTTAACCAACATTGCCTTTTTAATTCCTTACATAGAGGGGGCGAGTTGGCTCCATAGAGTGAGGAGTAAAAAAGTGTCATCTGCACCCCAAGATATTTGAGGGCTGTCGTTTTCCACTGGAATTTAAAATTCTGCAACAGAGACAACTCCCCATTTCATATATTCAGATGGATCATATGGCAGTCAAAAATGCCCCACCTTCCAAAGCATAAATGACCAGTCTGTCAAAAGTCTGTCACATCCAGGCTAAGAAGCAGTGCTGAGAGGGATTCCACATTGAATACTTCAATAAGGTCAATGGCCCACCTCATATTATCAGATCCCTTTCGCCAGTAAACAAAGCCAACCTGGTTTTTAATTAATCAGCAACAGGAGCCAAGGACTATGCCTTTTAGCAAGGATGTTACCACAATCATTTAGGTCTTTACCAAGCTTGGGTATCAATGAAATATAAGAAGATAGCTATCCCTATGTGGCTGAGTGCCGTCCAGAAAAAAAGTTAAATAGCAAAGGCATATAGGGGCCAGGTCTTCTAAAAAGACCATTTAGTAGAAATAGGTAAACCCTTTGGTCCCAGGGGATTTTCCAGAGGGGAGGGACGTAACTACCTTAACTCGCTCCTATCGAGTTATAGGAGCATTAAGTTGGCAACAATTTTGGTGGAGTTGTGATAAAATAGACTGACTCAGACTCCAAATTTTAAACATTTCTAAATTTCCTTTCAATTTAAGGCATTACCTCTGCAGGATGGGAGCTCTGCGCTGGTAATACCCCCTGCCCCCGATATACAGGTATACAAAGCACTGCACCCCAGGTATCTAACATACTGCCCCCCGGAATATAGGCACCCAGCAAACTGCAACCCCCCTGGTATATAGAAATCCAGGACACTGCAAATCCCACCCCTTCCCCAGTACACAGGTAGCCAGCACACTGCAGCCCCCACTCCAAACAGTAAAAAGGTATCCAGCACACTATAACCCCCCCTACCAGTATATGCAGCCCCCACCCCCTATATACTTAGCCAGCACACTGCAGCCCCCTCTCCTCCTAGTATACAGGTATCCAGCACACTGCAGCCCCTCTCAGTATATAGGTAAACAGTACACTGAAGTCATCTTCCCCAGTAAATAGGTAGCCAGCACAAGAAGCGCCCCCCTCTCCCTCCCAATATATAGGTAGCCAGCACACGAAAGCCACCCTCAGTATATAGGTAGCCAGTACACATAAGCCTTCCCCCAATATATAGGTAGCCAGCACACTGAACCCCCCTCTTCCCCCAGTATATAGGTAGCCAGCATACTGAAGCCCCTCTCACCCCCCCAATATATAGGTAGCCAGCACACTGAAGCCCCCCTCACCCCCAGTATATAAGTAGCCAGCACACTGCATTCCCCCTCAGTATATAGCTAGCAGCACACTGAAGCACCCCTCCCCACCCAGTATATAGGTAGCCAGCACACTGAAGCAGCCCCCTCCCCTAGTGTTTAGGTAGGCAGCACAATGAAGCCCCCCTCACCCCAGTATATACATAGGCAGCAAACTAAAGCCCCCTTCCCAAACAGTATATGGTTAGCCAGCAAACTTCAGCCCCCTTTGTCAATATATAGGTAGCTAGCACACTGCAGTCCCCACCCTCTATATAGGTACCCAGCACACGAAGCCCTCCCCCAGTATATAGGTAGCCAGCACATTAAGCCCCTGTAACCCACCCCCCCAGCATATAGGTAGCCGGCACAATGAAGCTCTCACACCGCAACCCCCCTCCCCCCGTATATAGGTAGCCAGGACAGTGAAGCCCCCCTCCCCAGTATATAGGTAGCCAGAACACTAAAGCCCCCTCCCCCTATTGCATAGGTAGCCATCACACTGAAGACCCCCTCCCCCAGTATATAGGTAGCCAGCACACTGCAGCCCCCTTAACCCCAGTATATAAGAAGCCAACACACTAAAGCCCCCTCCCCCTATTGTATAGGCAGCCAGCACACTGAAGACCCCTTCCCCCAGTATATAAGTAGCCAGCACACTGCAGCCTGCCTAGACCTAATTGGTACCAAGCACACTGAAGCCCCCGTCACCCTCACAGTATATAGGTAGCCATAACACTGAAGCCTCCCAGTATACAGGTAGCCAGCACACTGAAGTCTCCCCTCAGTATATAGGTAGCCAGCACACTGACGTCTCCCCTCAGTATATAGGTAGCTAGCACACTGATACCTCCTCCAGTATATAAGTAGCCAGCACAATGAAGCCCTCCTCACCACCCCAGTAAATAAGTAGCCAGCACACTGAATCCCCCCTGACCCCCAATATATAGGTAGCCAGCACACTGCAGCCTCCCCTACCCCCCAGTTTGAAGGTAGCCACAAAACTGAAGCCCCACCAGTATATAGGTAGCAATCACACAGAAGCCCCCTCCCCCCAGGTAGCCAGGACATTAAAGCCCTGCCACTATATAGGTAGGTAGCATACTGAAGACCCCCTCAGTATAAAGGTAGCCAGCACACTAAACCCTTCCTGTATACAAGTAATCAGTACACACTGAAGTCCCCCCCCCCCAGCATATAGGTATCCAGCACACTGAAGCCCACACCTCCCCCATTCCCGCTTTTCTTATCTTCCCTACACCACTCTGCTACTTCTTCTTTCCTCCATGTGTCAGTCTGCTCTGTGTCATAGATGCGATGCATCAGGACCCGAAGCATAACTGCTGCAGGAGGAGGAGAGGGCCACAACACCTGGGTCCTCTCCTGCAGGCACCTTTGTCTGGGTCCTGACCTCGACATATACAACCAATGTCACAAAGCAGAGCTGCAGGAAAAGACCCACGATCTTCTCAGCTGCATTAACTGCTACCCGGCCCCCTGCACCAATGAACGCATTCATCGGTTGTTACATCAGTGCGCGAGTCCCCCCCGATAGGTCCCCACACTGAAGCCACACCTCCCCCATTCATCGGTTGTTACATCAGTTCGTGTAGTGCTCACTGGCTCTGCATAATAGCAGACAAAAGGTGGCTTGACCAGACTGCATGTGGGCCTGTTTGGTGGAAGTTTTCCACCCCTGATCCCACTTTTAGTGAGATGAAGTGCTGCACTTTATGTACATGACTCAGGAGTTAGGCTCCTCTGCTATAGATTACAAAAATGTGACACTTCCCATGACTTGTCCAGCATTACAAACCTACATCGCACTAAAGGCATGCTATTGGTTAAAAAGGCTATGACAAGTGGATTAATCCTTCAAAGGGTAATAATTCATTTATTTTAGTCTATAGGATCGGTCATATATGTGTGGTCAGGGCCGGATTATAGGCGGGTCCCGGGCTCGAGCCCCGGGGCACACCACCATCTTGTCACCCCCAGGGGGCAACCCCCCCAGATCGCGCACACCGGGGGCTGACTCCTGAGTCGCCACATCGCTGAGCCGTCCGCCTGCCCCGGCACAGGTGACCAGCCTCACACCAAGCATACCCCTTCATGGACGCAGAACGTACAGCCCCCGGCAAAGGTTCAGAACCTCCCGCCAGCCACTCCGCTGCATGGCTAGTAACCCGCCCGCTGCGTAACCCTGCTCGCGCTACCTCCCCCCTGCCAGAACAAGCGGCCAGTCCTCAGCTCTACTCTCCACCACCACCCCGCTCGAACAAAGAGCCGTCCTGCCGCTCCCAACCAACGCCTGAAAAGCGGCGTGATCCGCTCCCCAACCCCCCACCGGCGGAAACAACGCCGTCTCGCTCAACCCCCATCCTCCCGCAAGAACAAGCGGCGTGCTCCGTCTCACCCACAACCCCCCGAAAAGCGGCCGTCCTCGCTGCTCCACCCCTTCTCTCCCCCTGGCGGCACAAGCGCTCTCCTCCGCTCCAACCCACCCCCCCCGGAACTAGCGGGGGCGTCACGACGATCTTCCCCCGCCGGAAAGGTGTACGTCCCCGTCAGCCACGCCCAAACGCCCCCACACTTCCAACCCCCCCCCCGCCGCCGCCGAAAGGAAGCTTCAATCCTCCTACCTCCCCACCCCGGCGGAACACGGCCGTCTCCTTACCTCTCTACACCCCCCGGCCGGAACAAGCACGTCCTCCGTCCCACTGTCTTCCCCGTCCCAACCTGTTTTCCCCCCCCACCCCCTCCTCCCGTCCAACCAGCAACACGACCCACCTGTCCCGAAACAAGATCCACCCCTGCACACCCGCCTGACGCGATGTTTGGTCATCCAAAAAGGGGAAGTATACACTACATATGTATTTCTCCGTGTGCATATGATGTATATTTCAATGGTATAGACAGGGGTAGTTACAGTGTATATCACTTGTGTTATCTGATCTACTGTCTATATATTTATATACGTGTTTAATCATTTTCGTGTAATATATGGATATGGTACTGGATGTGTATTAGCTCTCTGTCAATTATCAATACTGTGATAGTCTTTACTGGGATGAGTAGTTACGTATGGGTCATGTGTCATTATATACTTGTCGATATAGCGACGTGATATACTGTGTATATAGCATTACGAATTGTAGTACCCTGCCCCCTCCTTCCATCGATATTATTCCTATATATAATCTGTACTTGCTTGTTAGGTAATACTGTTTTTGCATTTACTGTCTTATTATAGGTCTATGACGGTGTCATTGCATTTACTGTATTTTACACCATAATTTGTCGAAGATCCTATATATAATATATATTTAGATATATATTTATATTATGATGTATGTTTATGTTATTAGGCTGTGTATTGGTTGGGATGTATATGTTCTGTATTCTGAATGGTGTTGTTATTCCCGTCTGTGTGAGGACACTGCTGGATATACGAACGCGGTGGATTGCTGTGATTTGTGTATATTCTGTATGTTATATGCCAGCATGTGTAATGGATCAGTATGCCGTGTGTGATATATGTTTATATATATATAATGTATATAATGTGTATAGCCGTTTTTATGGTTATTGTGATATATACTGTATGTGTTGTAGAACTTTATGACGTTTTGTGTTTTAATGTCTAAATGTATATGGTGGCATAAATGTGTGTGTATACTTGGTATATGATATAGGGTGCAACAACGATGTCTCGACTGTTATTGTGTATATAGAAGGTGTGTATTCATCAGTGTTATACATGAGGTAATTGTTACATGGTGGGACCGCATGTCTGGTGTGGGTGCTGAAGTGTAGTTAAATGGAACTGCCTATCTGTTAGGAGAAGAAGGGTAGATACAAAGATGTGTTACTGGGGGCAGTGCGGCTGTATGTCGGTTGTGTTACTGGGGGTGAGGCGTGACTGTAGTAGCTGTGTTACTGGGGGTGGGTGGGCGATGTATTACTTGTGTTACGGGCGGGGTGTATGTTACTGGGAGGAGGCGGCTGTATGTAGCGGATCTGTTTCTGGATGAGAGGCGGCCTGTATGTAGCTGTGTTATGGAGGATGAGGCGGCTGGATCGTGTTATGTGGATGGCGTCAGTTATGTTAATCTGGTGAGCCTGCTGTATGTGAGACTAGTGTTACTGGTGATGAGGCGGCTGTATAGGTGTTAGGCTGCTGTATCTTTACTGGGGTGAGGCGCTTTATGGAGCTGGTTTAGACTGGGTTGATGAGGAGGCTTTATGTAGCTGTGTGTTATAGGGGATAGAGGGGGCTGTAGTATGTGACTGTTACTGGAGGTGGTGAGCGGGGTATGGGGATTAGGGGTTGCGGTACTGTAGCTACCGGATTGAGCGCTGTATGTCCTGTGTTACTGGAGGATGAGGGGCTGTATGTAGTCGTAGTGTATGACTGGAGACGTTCGGCTGGATTAGCTGTGTTAACGATGGGGGGTGTTAGTGGCTGTATGGTGGTGCGTCGGTGTTAGCTGTGGGTTAGCGTGTATGTCGCAGGTGACTGGGGCGTGATGTATGCTGTGTCTGGGGGCGAGGGGCGATGTGTATTAGCGTGTATTGACGGGGCGGCTGTATGTAGCTGTGTACTGGGGTGAGGCGGCTGTATTTAGCTGTGTTACGGAGGAGGAAGCGACGTATTAGCGGGGTTACTGGGGCGATCGGCTGTATGTGCTGTTTAGCTGGGGGAGAGTCAGCTGTATGTAGCGGTGTATGGGGGTGGGCGGCTGTATGTAGCTGTGTTACTAGGAATGAGCAGCTGTAGTAGCGGGTGTTACTGGGTGAGGCGGCTGGCTTGTATGTGGGTTACTGGGTGGGGTAGGGGGTGGCGGCCTGTTGTAGCTGGCGGTTACTAGTGGATGAGGCAGTGTGAATAGCTTGTTACTGGGGATGAGGCAGACTGTATGTAGCGGTGTTCGGGTGTTAGGTGCGTCTGTTTTTCTGTTTTGGGGATAGGCGCTGTTGTAGCTGTGTAACTGCGGGTGAGGCGGGCTGTATGTAGCTGTGTTACTGGGGGCGAGGCAGCTGTATGTACTGTGATACTGGGGGTGAGGCGGCTGGTAGTTCTGTGTTACTGGGGATGAGGCGGGATTGTACTGGGTATGTAGATGGTTCTGTGGTTAGCATGTATGTCGGGGTACTGGGGGTGTGGCGGTGTAGTTTAGAGTGTTGACTGGGGGTGAGGCGGCTGTATTCAGCTGTGTTACTGGATGAGGCGGCGATGATGTAGGTGTGTACCTGTGGGGTGCGGCTGTAGTAGCGGTTTTTACTGGTGGGTTGAGCGCTGTCATGTCAGCTGTTGTTAAGGGATGAGGCGAGCTTTCTGTTATGTAGCGGTGTGGGCCTTACGTGTCGGAACGACAGGCCAACTAATCACAATGGTATGTACTAGACCGAGCCTCATTACCATCATGATAAATAGTACAGGTATCCTTGGAGGATGATAGATAGAGCTGCTTCTTTTGTTTCATGATCGATGCCATAATGAAATGGTGCTTTTGAGATTTGGATATGTTCCTTATGGGGGATGTAGGCCACTTTGCCCTGTACAACCAGTTACTATCTTATTTTGGATTACCCCCATGTGGGGGGATTCATACACATATCTTCCCAACCACACGTCCCGGAGCGGTAGCACTTAATCCCATGCATGACCCGGCAAGATTTGTCCTGACTTTGTGTAGTGTCTCCGCTTCCCTTTCCCATTACAGCCTGTTCCTGTTTGGAGGGGTTTATGGTTTTTTTTAGGTGATGTGGAGAAAGGTAATTGTACGTTATAATTTTTTGGTTGGAATGGGCTTGTTTTTGTAGATAGTTTTATGTATCTTGTTTACTACTGTGAGGCAGCTGTATGTAAGCTGTGTTAATAGGGGAGGAGGCGGCGGTATTAGCAGTGTTAATGGGATGAGGCGGCTAGTGGAGCTGTGTTACTTGGGTGGGCCTTGTCATGTAGCTGTGTTCTGGGGGGGGTTTTTGTTTTTTTTTTGGAGGCGACTGTATGTCTGTGTTACTTTTCGAGGCGGCTGTATGTGAGCTGTGTTACTGGGGATGAGGCCGGCTGTAATGAGCTGTGTAACTGGGGGTGAGGCCGGCTGTAGGTAATGCTGTGTTTACTGGGGATGAGTGGCTGTATTAGGCTGTGTTACGAGGGATAAGGTGGCTGTATGTATCTGTGTTACTGGGGGTGAGCGGTGTATGGAGCTTGTTAATGGGGATGAGGCGTCTGTAGTAGGCTGTGTTACTGGGGATGAGTGCTTTATGTAGCTGTGTTACTAGGGATAAGGTGGCGTATGTATCGGTGTTAACTGTGGGTGAGGCGGGTGTATGTAGCGGTTTACTGGGGGTGATATGGTATATGAGCATGGGAAGAGGCACGTGTTTCAACTCCGTACACTCAGTTGGGGCCGTCCACCAGTAGTTGCGCCCAGGGGCCCCCACCACCTTAATCCGTTCCCTGTGGTGTGTAGTTAAGTATCAAAGGCAGAGTAGTTTGTGTAAAGAAGAAACCACCTACCCTGGAGATGAAGGGTCAAATTATCACCCGTGCTTGCTAAATAGCTAAAATTTGCTGTCCTGTTGTGGAGAGTGGTACAATCATCAGTGGCTTTCATTCGATAGACTCGGGAGGTGAAATAAAGTTACTTACTTAGTATAGCCTTGACAGTCGGGAGTGATTTGTGCTTCATCCCCGCTGTCAGCTCTATTAGTAATGCCGGCTTATGCGCAGAAAGGTCTCTGACCTGCGCGGTGTGGCAGAAGGATAGATGGATGGCGAGAAGCGCTGGATCGCAATGTAGGGAGAGTGAATACGCTGCAGTGATACTTAGAATCTAGTCCAGGAAATGGTAGTTACTGGATGGATGTTCCAGTAAACGGATATATAATTACAGGTGATTGGGGTCTAGAAAGGACGATGTAGTATTTGGGTGGCATCAAAGCCAAAAAGCAGTGTGCCACTGACATACTGGGTTCAGAAAAACATAACAAATTTTATGTATCAAACACTAACACAAACACATATCTAAAATCAATTAAAATTGTACCGAAGTACATACAATCTACCATGTTGTGCACTTAGTTGGTGGCAGAACAAGACACCTCCTGAATGGGCAAAATATACCCAGGCCACCCCTAGTATTGAAAAAACAGTATAAAGTGCAAATGCATATATCAAGCTGCCATAAAGGTAAATGCGAGGTAAATGGATTCCACAATGCAATCAGTATAACATTCAATACAGGTATGGAGCAACCCTAGTGGCAAATACAGTAACCTGGCAATAAGCCAGTAAAATAGCACACAACGCGTGGTAAAGTGGTCAGGAGGTGGAGGCCCCACACTGGAGACTTCCTCAGGGGAAAGAGTGGTGGGCAATATGATAGTGGAGAGTACATAAATAACTAATTTTGAGTTGGAGCGTCCTTTTTCCCTGAACCGTCTCGGTAAGAGTTGATTGTTCGTTGAATGTTTTGTTTTCTGAACAGTTTTTTCTGATACGCTTATAATGGCGTAGGTGACATTATTCAGCCAGCTTTCTAATGCGCACGACGTGTAGTCCAGAAACTGTTCACGTCAACCGATTTGAAGTACGTGCTTGTTGAGAGGCCATCTCGTTGTGGTTTACTGATATCATAGGTCGAGAAATTGATGAGTTGTGGAAAAATTTAGTGTTAGTGAAATGCCCCAGTTATTCTGGTTAATGCACGGCAAAGTCCAGTGCTTCCTGTTTACTTCCCTGCCATGCAATAAGGAGGTTCTCTTAACCCCTAGGACCAGGCACTTTTTCGTTTTTGCGTCTTTATTTTTCACTCCAACCTTCAAAACTATACTTTTATTTTTCCAGGTAAAGAGTTGTGTATGGGCTTATTTTCTGCATAACAAATTTCACTTGCATGTGGGTATTCAATATTCATGCCATGACTGGAAGCAGGAAAAAAATCTAAACGCAGTGAAAAATGATGAAAAACATATTTGCCGCCATTTCTTGTGGGTTGGGGTTTTACAGCTTGCTTCACTGTGCGCCCCAAATGACAGGTCTACTTCATTCATTGGGTCAATACAGACACGGCGATACCAATTTTGATAGATTTATAATGTTTTCATACTTTTTACCAAAAATTAAAACCTCCTGTACAAAAGAAAAAAATTCTTCATTTTGCCATCTTGCGCTAATAACTTTCGTACTTTAGTGTACAGAGCTGTGGGTGGTGTAATTTTTTGCGACTTTTGATGACGTTTTCAATGCTTCTATTTTTAGGACTGCACAACCTTTTGATCCCTTTTTATAGAATTTTTTCTATTTTTCTAAATGGCAAAAAACTGCCATTTGCGACTTCGGGCGCTATTTTCCGTTACGAGGTTAAACGCAGTGAAAAACCGTTATTATATTTTGATAGATTGGGCATTTTCGGATGTGGCGATACCTAATGTATTTATAATTTTTACTGTTTATTTATATCATTTCTAGGGAAAGGGGGGTGATTTGAATTTTTATGTGTTTTTTTAATATACATTTTTTTTCATTATTTTTTTTACTATTTTTCAGACTCCCTAGGGTACTTTAACCCCTTAAAGAGAACCCGTCATGCAAAATAACCCCCCTAAACTAAATATATTTTCATAAACTGCCATTAGAGAGCATTGCCTCTATCCCTTCATTGTCCCTCTACATGCCTGTAAACCTAAGCAATGAGGTCCTAAAGCTGTATGCAAATGACCTGTGAAATGTCCAATGAAGCATTAGCATATTCAAGCTGTCCACTCTATTCATGAGTGGGAGGCACAGCCACACCCCCAGTGCATGACTGACAGCCTGTGTAATGATGTGAGGCTGTATAATGATGTGCTTCCTGGTGCTGGTGGCCACGCCCACTGCAGCCTGTGTGTGCATGTGTGTGTATATAGGAGAGGTCCAGCAGCTCCAGGCAGCCATGTTACAGCAGAACATGTCAGATTCATGTGAAGCTGATGTTTGTGTCTCTCACCTGTATATTAGGAGGATGCAGCATGTCAGCAGATGCAGCACACACTAGCCATGCTTTACTATACATTACACACAGACATGAGCACGGGGAGGGGAGGGGTAACAGGGGTGACATCACTGCCTCTGACCATGTGACCAGCCTCATTTATATGATAAAAAATAGATGATTTTACAATAATTAATGTATGAAATAACTAGATAAAGGCTGTGATGGGATCCTTGTGAGCTGCTCCAACAGGTAGAGGTGACAGGACTAGTGACACAGACCTGATGACAGGTGTCCTTTAACGACTTGGCCTTTTTTAGTTTTTTCACTTCCATTTTTCACTCCCCACCTTCAAAAATCTATAACTTTTTTATTTTTCCACATAAAGAGCTCTGTTATGGCTTATTTTCTGCGTAACAAATTGCACTTCGTAGTGACGGTATTCAATATTACATGGCGCGTACTGGGAAGCGGGAAAAAAATTCCAAATGCAGTGAAAATGGTGAAAAAACACATTTGCGACACTTTCTTGTGGGCTTGGATTTTCACAGCTTTCACTGTGTGCCACAAATGACAGGTCTAATTTATTCTTTGGGTCGGTTCGATCACGTGGATACCAAATTTGTATAGGTTTTATAATGTTTTCATACATTTACATAAATTAAAACCTCCTGTACAAAAATGTTTTTTTTGATTTTGCCATCTTCTGGCGGCAATAACTTTTTCATACTTTGGTGTACGGAGCTGTGGGTGGTGTCATTTTTTGCGACTTTTGATGGCGTTTTCATTGCTATCATTTTTAGGACTGTGCGACCTTTTGATCACTTTTTATAATTTTTTTTATATTTTCCAAAATGGCAAAAAAATGACATTTTTTACTTTGGACGCTATTTTCCATTACGAGGTTAAACGCAGTGAAAAAACGTAATTATATTTTGATAGATCGGACATTTTCGGATGCGGCGATACCTAATGTGTTTATGATTTTCACTGTTTATTAATATTAATATCAGTTCTGGGGAAAGGGGGGTGATTAGAATTTTTAGGTTTTTTTATTTTTTATTTTTTTTACTTTTTTTAACTTTTACTTTTACTATTTTTCAGACTCGCTAGGATACTTTAACCCTAGGTTGTCTGATCGATCCTACCATATACTGCCATACTGCAATATGGCAGTATTTGGGGATTTTACTCCTCATTCATTACAATGTGCTGATTGCACCTTGTAATGAATGGGTTAAAACGAGACTGCTTCGGGCCTTCGTGAGACCCGAAGCTGTCATGGCAACGGATCACCGCTCCCCGTGACGTCATCGGGGAGCGGCAATCCGCGGCAAGATGGCGGCGCCCGTGCGGCGCCATCTTTTTGGAGCCTCCAGCAGCATTGCCGGCGGCGATCGCCGCGAAAGCACCCGCGATCGGTGCTAGCACTACCGGGTACTATGCAATATGCAGCAAAGACTTACCGGCTATGGAGAGGGTTCGGCCTGCGAGCCCTCTCCATGCACCGAGACCCCGCGCGCGCCGTACTAGGTCGGGAAGGGGTTAACCCTAGGTAGTATATGGGGATTTTGCACAGCATCTATTACAATGTGCAAATCGCACATTGTAATAGATAGCCTAAAACATGATAGCCTCGGGTCTTTGTGTGACCCGAGGCTGTCAAGACAACAGATCGCCGCTCCCCGATGACGTTACGGGTAGCGACCATTGGAGCCAATATGGCGGCGCCCACGTGCCGCCGGCTCTTTAATGCCCCTGGCAGCTTTGCCGGCGGCGATCAAAGGGTTAACACCCGCAATCGGTGCTAGCACCGGTCGCAGATGTTAGCAAAAGCCGTTTGCCCGGCGACTATGAAGAGGGCTTAGCCCGTGAGCCCTCTTCATACACCCCCATGCGCAATAAGACGTAAGGTTACGTCTTATTGTGCTATGGGCATAAAGAACTTAATTTTAGAGGCAAACTTGGGGTTGTTGTTAACGTAGGTGGACTCAAATTCGCCCATGAAAATGTTGGCGTAGCTCGTTGTGAAGCGAGTACCCATTGCCGTACCACTCTTTTGTTGGAATATTTGAGTTTGGAAGCTGAAAACATAATGTTCCAGTATAAATTTTATACTCTGAATTAGGAAGTCTGCTTGGGCTATAGGTAGAAGGGGGTCTCTTTGGAATTTTTTCTGGATTACTTTGATACCTAAATCGTGGGAGATGTTAGTGTACAAAGCTGTAACATCCATTGTCAGTAAGTTCAATGAGGTGTCCCACTGGAAATCCTCCAGTTCTAGAATGAATTGTGAGGAGTCCCAGAGATATGTGGGAAGGGCTTTGACATAAGTTTGCAGGTATGAATCCACGTATGCTGATAACATGTGATAGAGTTAATGCCCGATATGATGGGCCGGCCCGGTGGGTTGATGGGGTCTTTATGGACCTTGTCAGGTAATAAAACCGGGCCATTCGTGGATGGGAGTGTTCTTTTTTTTGTTAGGATCCCTGTTTGGTGAGCTCGTGGCTAGGGTTAAGGTCCAGTTTTTGGTAGTAATCCTCATCCGAAAGTATCCTAAGGCTTACTCTTGTGTAGTTTGTAGTGTTCAGGATAACTGTTCCCCCTCCCTAATGTGTCGGTTTTACGGTCAGATTGGAGTTGCTTTTTAAATCGTTGAGGGCTTTCCTCTCTGGTCCTGAGAGATTGGGGCAGATTTACTTACCCGGTCCAGTCGCGATTTAGTGGCACGTTCTCAGATGCTGATTCGGGTTGTGCCGGGATTCACTAAGGTTGTGCGCCCGATATCCACTAGGTGTCGCTGCTGCGCTGAAGTCCACCTTCTCCGTCTCTGTGTATGTGTGTCCTATTCTTGCGACACAAATTTTTTAAAAAATTCTGCGGTTTTTCCGAATCCGGCAAAATCCTGTCGGAATTCGGCAGAAAAAGTCGGGAAACCCAACGAAAGTGCGGCCGCAGAGCCCTTAGTAAGTAAGCCCCACTGTCTTTCAGTTTCCTTAGAAGAGGTCTCGATATATGGTCCTCTACTCTGAATGGGGTTGAAAGTCAAGGTGGGTTTGATATTAGAATGAATATAGGCATCATCCTGGTCTTCCGGTGTGTCCTTGCTTTTAGTCTACGTAATGGAAAAATGCCTTTTCAGGGTTAATTTACAGAGGAAACTGTCCAGATCTAGAAATAGATTAAATAACTTTTGTCTTGTTGTTGAGTTATTCCCGAGCTATTAGTTTTCTTTGTTGAGTTTGGCTCATCCGCTTTTTCCTCTTACGGTTTTTTACTTTTTTGTCCCATGTTGGTCTTGGAGAAGATGGCAAACACTGCTTTCAGGCTAATTCTTATAATCTCGTCTTTTAAAGGTGGAGCTTTCGAGATGTGGGGAAGCTCTAAAAAAATGGCATGAGACTGCTAGAGAGTGAGATATCGGAGGTTTGGTGAATTCGACTGGACATATCTCGTTTTGATGTCCTTGCATGGTAGGCAGTGTTCCTGAAATCGTCTCAGAGGAATTCTGATCATGAACCATCAGTGATATTAATTCTGCTGGTAGGGTGATTTCTATGGTGCCTGACAGTGTTATTTGGGTAGAAGCTAGGAGAATCGGTGATGTAAGGTCTGATTCGCAACAAAGATTTCTGGTGGATGCGCTTGTTTGTTGGGGTGGGTTTTTTTATGGTAGAATTTCAATAGTATTGTTAGTAGTGGTGGTATTTCTTACGGTCCCTACTGGAGGTGTGGGGTTTGCTTTTATGGTTTTGGTTGGTATACACCCTATTTCTATTTTCATAATGGCGGAGTAGGGTATGAGGGATTTTGGTCAATGGAGGGGGTTGGATGATGGTGGTCTTTAATTTCTGTGGTTTATTAGTGGTTGTGTTTCCATCTGTCTGTGTGTCTGGGTTAGGTTTCCAGATTCTATGTAAATTGTGTATAAAAGAAAGTTTATATGCAGCTCACCCACTCGTCACACTTCTTTAGGAGCGGTTCACACCGGGAGGTTGTATACAAACACGTGTAGCTGGCACGTGTGGGAGTGCAATCGCGTTCTGCCGCTTGGACTGCGGACGAAATTGTAGACTTCAGAAAGGTGAGAAGACACGGCACATCCACTTAAAATCTTATAATGACAAATTTAACTCCCCGCCTGAGACGAGCCCTCACCGAATTAGAATCGAACAAACAAATTATCATAAAGATGGCGGATAAAGGGGGGAAGGTGGTCGCTTTGGATAGGAATCTTTATAAAAAATTAGCCATGAACATACTAAACGATAAATCTACTTACAGGAAAATTGAGGCAGATCCCACAACGATATTCCAGAAATTAATCTCTGATCTTGTACAAGAAGGGATAGCTCTGGGTATTATACCCGAAAACAATGCAGATGTTTTCTGTCCGTCCCACCCTGTCATACCCATATTTCATGGGTTACCAAAAATTCATAAAGACACCTTTCCCCCGTCTTTGAGACCTATAATAGCAGGGATAGGCTCACTTAATGAACATTTATGTGAATGGTTAGACAGATTATTGCAGCCTCTAGTACTCAGGTTACCAGGATATTTGAAAGACAGCAAAGAAGTACTTAGAACTTTCAATAAATTTGTATGGGAGGAACGGTTTATATGGGTCACTTGCGACGTCAGTTCCCTCTATAGTGCTATTCCCCATGACCTGGCAATTATTGCATTGGCACACCATCTATACAAGTCTAGCCTATATTCGGTGGAACTATGTGAATTTTTAATTGATGTGACTAAGTATCTACTTACCCACAATTACTTTTCATTTGATGACATTTTCTTTTTGCAGACAAGAGGAGCGCCAATGGGGGCACGTTTTTCACCCTCATTGGCGAATCTCTTTATGTCGTGGTGGGAGGAGGAGTTCATTTATTCAGAACGGAATCCGTTTTTGGGGAGCATCGCCTGGTACGGGCGATACATCGACGACATACTTATAGTATGGTCGGGAGGTGTGTCGTCCGTGCCAGGTTTTGCTGCCCATCTGAACTCCAATAATGCCAACCTCCGCTTCACATTTGAGTGGAATGCCAAAGAAATGGCCTTCTTAGATCTTATGTTAATAGGTTGTGCATCTGAACATAGAGTTAGGACTACTCTGTTCAGAAAAGCGACAGCGGGTAATACGGTGCTCAGTGCCAAAAGTAACCACCCAACACACACCCTAAAAGCCATTCCAGTAGGGGAGTTCATCAGACTCAAAAGAGCCTGTACAGATGAAAAAGATTTTTTAGATCAAGCAAAATCCTTGAGTGCGAGACTTCTTTCTAGGGATTATCCCCAATGGTCCATTAATAGAGCGTTCAGTATAGCTTCATCAAAGGACCGACAAAATCTTCTCAGAAGTAAAATTAGATCTACCTCACGTAATGCACATAACTCTAAAGTCACTTTCTCCACCCAATACAGTGTGGATTTCCCCCACATTGTAAATATTCTGAAAAGTTATCTACCGATTTTGTGTCAAGATGATAAACTTAACATCATACTCAAAAGTGGTTGCAATTTTGTGTCCAAGAAAGGCCCCACTTTGGGCACTAAATTATCTCCTAGTCTTTTTCAAAATGATACCAACATTGATAGTAAAAATACTTGGTTGAGCACAAAAGGCTTCCATCGCTGTGGATCTACAAGATGCAATATATGTCCATACGCCAAACAGTTAACATCTGTAGTTCAGGATAGTGACCATCCACCATATACCATAAAAACGTTTATCAATTGTGACTCTAAATTTGTAGTCTATATTATTAGATGTGAATCATGTGATGTGTCCTATGTGGGATGCACCACAAGAAAATTAAAGACACGCATTGCAGAACACCTCCGGGATTGCTCTAAGGGGGTTGAAAGCAACATGTCTGGAGCATCCAGGCATTTTGCAGCCATACATACGGGGGATGTTTCTACTTTTCGTTTTTTTGGTTTAGAAAAAATTCATAAGGGCAAAAGAGGAGGTGACAGACATAAAATCCTTTTGAAACGAGAAGCCTTCTGGATTTTTAGACTGGGTACGAGGGCTCCCAGAGGCTTGAACCTGAGAACAGATCTTTCTTTCCTTTACTAAAAAATAATCTCTTTTTTTCTCTTATTTGTCCCTTTTTTTGTTTTCCATCTTTTTTCTCTCTTTATCTGCTGGTTTTCATATATCGTTACATATTTTTGGCAGACATCACGATATAACATAGATAATCTGTGATATTTTTATGTGTATGCCATTTTTTGTACTAATAACTATTATTCCCCGGTTTTGAGACTAATGTATCTATTTTACAAATGTTGTTATTCTGTTATTTTTCGATATTTGGGGAAGTCGCATATGTGTGGCACCGCTGCAGGAAGTCCACGCCTCCAATGATGTCACTCGTTACGTGTATGTTTATCTCCTCTTACCTTGTCATGTTGACATCGAGGAGATTCACACACGTGCGGGATTATCACAGGAAGTTCACACCTCCGATGACATCATCTGTGACGTATGTGTACACACCCCCTCTACGGTGATTGGTGGTCTATGGTTTTAAATATTTTACCTGTGTAATGAAGTGTATGCCATGACTAAGAGCACGGACGTGCTCGAAACGCGTAGGCGATTTCACTACCACCCGTGATGTTTTAAAGAATCTTTATGTAAATTGTCCTCATAGTCTAATCTGTCTCTGGATAGCTTTTTGGATTTTCTAAAAATGATCTCATTTTCCATAGATCTGAGGCAATGTGATGTGGATAGATTAAGTGTGTGATCGTCAGGATGGCAAGAGAAGGTTTCGAGGTCCTGCCTAATTGCATCAATTTCATTAGTTACTTTCTCGACTAAAAGTGATCTCTTTTGAATGAGTCTCATGATCATGCCCCTAGAGCAGTGATTTTCTACCTTTTTTGAGCCCGGCACACTTTTTATACTTAGAAAATCCTGGGGCACACCACCAACCAAATTAAGAGCCCCTAGCGGCCTCCCTTTACTAATTAAGAGCCCCTAGCGGCCTCCCTTTACTAATAAAAAGTCCCTAGCGGCCTCCCTTTACTAATAAAAAGTCCCTAGCGGCCTCCCTTTACTAATAAAAAGTCCTAGCGGCCTCCCTTTACTAATTAAGAGCCCCTAGCAGCCTCCCTTTCTATTAAGAAGCCCCTAGCGGCTCCCTTTACTAATTAAAAGACCCTAGCGGCCTCCCTTTACTAATAAAAAGTCCCTAGCGGCCTCCCTTTACTAATTAAGAGCCACAATTACGGCCTCCCTTTACTAATTAAGAGCCCCTAGCGGCCTCCCTTTACCAATTAAAAGCCTTTAGCGGCCCCCCTTTACTAATTAAAAGGCCCTAAAGGCCCCCCTTTACTAATTAAAGGCCCTAGCGGCCTCCCTTACTAATAAAGGCCCTAGGCGCCTCCCTTACTACTTAAAAGGCCCTAGAGCCCCCCTTTACTATATTAAAAGGCCCTAGAGCCCCCCTTTACTAATTAAAAGCCCTAGAGGCCCCCTTACTAATTAAGGCCTAGAGGCCCCCCTAACTAATAAAAAGCCCCAGCCTCCCTTTACTATAAAAAAAAGACCCTAGCTACCTTCCCTATACAAATAATAACCTTAATACTTACCCTTGATGTCTTTTCCCGCGTACCTTCACTCCTAATGGCGATCCCCCACCCCGCGTCGGCGATCCGCCTCTTCTGTAGCTCCTGCACCCGCGCGCCTCTGGTCACGTGACTTACGCGACCTGACGTCAGGTCGCGTCAGTCACGTGACATGGGCCGGCGGTGCAGGAGCTACAGAAGATGGGCGGATCGCCGACTCGGGGCTTGTAGGTAAGTATGGGCAGAAACGACGGGGCGCGGCGGCAGCACTACACCGGGGCGCCATAGTTCGGGGAACTTTCCCCGCGCAACAGTCACCATGTGTCGCGGCACACAGGTTGAAAATCACTGCCCTAGAGCACTCCTCAAAGTCATTAGGAAAAGAGGAGGCCTCTTGGTGCAATGTTTTTTGCAAGGTAGATTTTAAGAAAGGAAATACCTATATACCGAGTATAAGCCTAGTTTTTCAGCACAAAATTTGTGCTCAAAAACCCTAACTCGGCTTATACTCGAGTCAACTAAAAACATAAAGACAAAACTCACGTTTCTGACGTCACCCATAGGTCCTCTTCTGTCTGAGACAGTCTGAGACAGAAGAGGACCTATGGGGGACGTCGGAAAGATGAGTACAATGTTATTTTTTTTCCTACTACAGGGGCTGGGCAGGCTGTATGCTACAGGGGTTGGGCAGGCTGTATGATACAGGGGCTGGCAGACTATATACTGGGAGGCTGTAACCAATGCATTTCCCACCCTCGGCTTATACTCGAGTCAATAGGTTTTCCCAGTTTTTTGTGTTGAAATTATGGGTCTCGGCTTATACTCGGAACGGCTTATACTCGAGTATATACGGTATCTAACGTATGTTGTATTTCAACTCTTAATAGGTTTTACAGTTTCAGGAATAAGCTCGTCATGTTCTTTGTTTGTGAGTCACTAAAGGTGGCTGCAATGGTTGTGTTGTCGTTTGGGGAATGTTTACTCTGAGAAAATTTACGGATCAGTGACTCTTGAACGGAGCAGGTGACGGAAGCTATATAATATATAGCCGACACCCGCCTCTAACCCCTTAAGTGTACAGGGTATTTCTTGTGAAGCAGACAACCCCCCGCGGCACTTACCAGGGGGGTCCGTTGCTCCCCCGGGGGTCTGCGAGTGCCCCGGGGCTGCGCGATCCTTTTCCGGAGCCAAGTCCTGCACAGCATGCTCAGTGTGCTACAAAACAGTGTAATATATCAGTGTAAGAACAGCTTGAACAAGCGATCAGAGGATAGCTTGTTCAAGCCAACCTGTAGAAGTAAATAAATAAAGTTAAAAACACATAATAAAAACACTTTTTAATAAAAAGAATTAATTAAATAAAGTTAATGTCCCCTGAACACAAACATTCCCTGTACACGTCTAATAAAGTAAAAAAAAACACTTAATCACCAAAAAACCCAATCAACACCAATAACTCAGAAACATTATTTGACACGCTCGGTGAATGCCATGAAAACAAAACTCGAAAAACTCGCCAAAAATGTAAATTTTAAAATCCAGTAAAATTGTAAAAATATATAAAAAAAACTATATAAATGAAGTATCACCGTAATCAGAGTGATATATTGAATAAAGATAATATAGTATTTTTAGTGTACGGTGTAGAACCTCCAAAAAGAGCAAAAAGAAAGGAAACCAAAATTGACAATTTTCTTCTGTACATTAAAGAGTTAATAAAATATCACCAATAAGCTAATGACCCACTAAAATGAAGTATTTGTAAAGTGCATCTCATGTCGCAAAAAATAAGCCCTTTGCCAAAAAAATAAAGATTGTATAGCCAATAAAAAGTAACAATGCATAATCTGCTCTGAATGGCGCAGCTTCCCTTCGATTCCCTGGCGTGTGCCCATACAGCAGGTGACCACC
The DNA here is from genome assembly GCA_019512145.1 of Engystomops pustulosus. Taxonomy (NCBI): domain Eukaryota; kingdom Metazoa; phylum Chordata; class Amphibia; order Anura; family Leptodactylidae; genus Engystomops; species Engystomops pustulosus. Next base: position 50,334,677 of record CM033650.1, read on the forward strand.
ACATATGGGGTATTATTATACTCGGGAGGGATTGGGTATCAAACTTTGTGGCGCGTTTTGGTATTTTATCCACTGGAATTTGTACATATTATGAAAAACACATTCATTTAGCCAAATAAATTTTACTTTCAAAATTGCATCCGATTTTGTTTTAACCCCTGTAAAACAATTAAAGGCTTAACAAACTTCATAAAAGTTGTTTTACGTACGTTGAGGGGTGTAGTTTCTATATTGGGGTACTTTATGGGGTTTTACTTTTATTTAGGCCTCTCAAAGTGATTTGAAACCTGAGCAGGTCCCTCAATACCAGGATTTTGCGTTTTTTAAGAAAATGTGAAAAATCGCACCTAACGTTCAAAGCCCCATAACATCCTACAAATATAAGAGTATGCATAAAAAACCATGTCCACATAAATTAGACATTTAGTGAATGTTAGTTATTAAGGTTTTTTGGGGTTATGACTATGTATAGAAAAAGTAGAACAGTTTGATTTTCGAAAATCAAAAATTTTTCCAAATTTTCACCAAATATCTGATTTTCTCATAAATAAATGCAAAACATACCACCAAAATTTTTCAACTAACATAAAGTACAATGTGTCACGAGAAAACAATTTTAAAATCACTTGGATATGTTAAAGCGTTTCAAAGTTATAACCACTTATAGTGACACAGGGCAGATTTGAAAAAATGGGCCGTGTTAGGAAGGTGAAAAGTGGCTCCGGCGTTAAGGGGTTAAAGTTGTTTTACGTACATTGAGGGGTGTAGTTTCTATAATGGGGTAATTTATGGGGTTTTACTTTTATTTGGACCTCTTAAAGTGACTTGAAATCTGAGGAGGACTCTCAATAGCAGGATTTTGCGTTTTTTATGAAAATGTGAAGAATCACACATAATGTTCAAAGCCCCATAACATCCTACAAAAATGAAAGTATGCATAAAAAACCATGTCCACATAGAGTAGACATTCGGTGAATGTTAGCTTTTTTTTTTTAACTAACATGAAGTACATGAAGTGTCACGAGAAAACAATTTCAAAATCACTTGGATATGTTAAAGCAGTCCGAAGTTATAACCACTTATAGTGACACAGAGCAGATTTTAAAAATGGGCCGTGTCAGGAAGGTGAAAAGTGGCTTCGGCCTTAAGGGGTTAAACACCATACTGGCACCTACAAAACCCTGAAATTCAAAAAAAGTGAAGGCAAAAACCACACAGAACATTGGGGCAGATTTACTTACCCGGCCCATTCGCGATCCAGCGGCGCGTTTTCTGCGCTGGATTCGGGTCTGGCCGGGATTTATTAACGCAGTTCCTCCGACATCCACCAGGTGGCGCTGCTGCGCTGAAGAGCATCGGAACGCACCGGAATACACCGAGCCGGGCTGAGTGAAGGTAAGTGCAATTTTCGCAGCACTTTTTTTTTTTTAAATGCGGCGGTTTTTCCGAATCCGTCAGGTTTTTCGTATCCAGACATTGCACTTCCCACCATGAATGGAATTTCGACAGCCTTACTTTGATTCCAATAGAACAGATTTCTAGGGACCATCCAGATAGACACAGGCAATTGATTAAAAGAGAAAATTACTGGATCCTTAAGATGAACACAATGGGGCACATCTACTTACCCGTCTCAATCCCCGAGGTGCGTTGTCTGACGAGGATTCGGAGCTGCCACGATTCACTAAGATCGTGCGTCCCTTCCCCGCTCAGGTACGCCGGAGTTCACCATCTTCTTCCCGGTGCATGTAAGTGCATGGCTTGCGACACAATTTTGAATGTTAAATCCCGCGCATTGTCCGAATCCGTCCGATTGTCCGTCGGCCCGCAACCCCGATTTCTGTCACATGAAAGTTTGCGCCAAAATCCAATCACGTGCGGCACAAACTGCTTTTAAATGCGGTGCAAAACAGTAATCGTCAGAATATCTGAAGTTTGTGGCGTCTGCGATGCCTTAGTAAATGAGCCCCAATGTGTCCTTATGGAATAATTGAGACACTAGAATCAGTGTAACATCATAAGAACCGTCTGCAATACATTTTCACTACTCTTTTTCACATTACTTTTCCATAGAAAACGAACCTAATTGAATATATCCCTAAATCATCATGTGCCTATCTGTAAGAGCATTTAGTCATATGGCCAGGCTCCTCTCAAATTATTCATATGTGGATCGACACCGCTACACACAGTATTCAGCAACACCATCCATCCAGTTATACTACCATTTACTGACTAGATCCTAAGTATCACTGTAGCGTATTCACTCTCACCCATACATCGCGATCCAGCGCTTCCTCCGCTCCCATCCACTATCACCTTCTGCACACCGCGCAGGTCAGAGACCCGTCTACTTAATAGGGGGATGCAAGCACACAACTAAGTAACTTTATTTCACCTCCCCGAGTCGCGATCAGAATGAAAGCCCTGACGATTGTACCACCTCTCCACACAGGTACAGCAAACTTTTTAGCTATATTTATCAAGCACGGCTGTGATCATTTTGACCCTTTCAACACCAGTGGAAGGTTGTTTCTACTTTTACACAAACCTTTGTACCTACAAAATGTGTATACATATATATACTTCTTCTGCTCATTTTTAACACCTAGACATCACATCACTATTTAAGGAGGTCTACACACTTCTACCCTTCACAAGAGAGCCTAAGAATGCCGGGTCAGTACCTTTTAGACCATGCATCAAAATATGCTCAATTGCTTTATTTATGAAATGCACATTTTTAATATTATGTTTTTATATGAAAGTGTTATTTTTTTACATGCACATTTATTTATATATATTGCTACAGTAGCAATTGGTCTATTTTGCACTCTGGGACCAATTCTTTGTACTTTTATTTCTCATTCTGATTAGAACATTGTGTAATTATATGGACTTGAGGGAGCCGTACGCCCCCGAAACGCATCGATTGATCTTCTATCCAGGCATATGTGCTTTCGGGACACATGAACAAGCAACATCGTGCCTTACCACCACCATCTGGAACACTGGACTTATAGTGCTTTCAAATATGTTTTGACTGGACCTTTGATGCGCTGTGTTATATATTTTTTTTCTTTTATCTACTTAATGATTGGGTGAGAGAGACAAACACTTAATTTTTGCTGCTGGTCACGTAGTCCTGTCCTTTCTTAGGCCCCATGCACATGGCTGTATATACGCCTGCAATACGGCCCCATGTATTCCAGTGAGCAATAGGGCCATCCATGTACCGTATGCGAGCCATATAAAAATATAGAGCATGTCCTATTTTCCACCGTATTTTCGTTCCATACGGCCCAGTCATGGGAATGTATGAAATACGGGCTAAATACGTGCTGCATACGGCTGTGTACCGTATGCTGCCGTCTATATGTGCAGTATCCACAACCGTTTGCATGAGGCCTTACTTTGGGTTTAGTGCCAAAATGTTCCAGTTGAAACTACAGAAGGCAACCACACATGGAGGGTATGAAATGAATCTGCAAAATTGTAGCAGAAACCCAACTCCTGCTGCGGAACATCACTAGCTCTAAATCCTCTGGTTACACAAGGCTTGGGAGGACCATTCTATGGCAGTGCCTTGACAAATGGTGGAATGCTGGAGATGCAGTTGGAGGGAGCCACAGGAGTAGATCACCAGCCTGGATGCAAAGGGCAGGCTGGGAGATAGCTGTGTCCTAGTAGGATGCTTCAGCTTGTCCTGGGTTACTTCAGATATCACCCTTGAAGGTAGGATGATACCCCTTTCCTCTCACTAACTAACTCACTCCACTCAGGCAGGGTGCTGAGCTCTCCTGCTCTGGTCTGGTGTGCTGGCGGCACTGAATCCTCTCTACTCTGATCTGAGAGAGCCCTTGAACTTTCCTGACCAGGGGTTTTATTACTCCCACTGGTCAGGTGGTGGTTACTCCTCCAATTGCATCCCAGCTTACAGATACAATACATGAACTGATGTGATTGGTTAACACATTGTACATCACATTCTACACTTAACTCCTGCCTTACCAGGCAGACTCTACCGCTGCAGTGTTCCCCTGTGTTATGTAGTGACATGCTGTGGGGCTGATCAGACCCTACACAGGCTGCAAGCTACATGGTGGGACGTATTCGCAACAACTCCTCTGCCTTGCATCGGCAGGGGTGTTGCAAATTGTGCACATGACATGCTGTGTGCCAGGAATAGAGAGAGGGGCTACATTGCTCTCTGTATAACATGTATATGTGGGGTCCTCAGTGCAGGCCTCCATTACTATGTGGGGATATACATTGTGCACATGGCATGCTGTGTGCCAGGGATAGAGAGGGAGTACATTGCTCTCTGTATAACACGTATATGTGGGATCCTCAGAGCAGGCCTCCATTACTATATGGGGATATACATTGCTCTCTGTATAACATGTATATGTGGGGTCCTCAGAGCAGGGCTCCATTACTATGTGGGGATATACTTGTGCAACATGGCATGCTGTGGCCAGGGATAGAGCGGGCGTACATTGCTCTCTATATAACACGTCGTATGTGGGATCCTCAGAGCAGGCCTCCATTACTATGTGGGGATATCATTGTGCACATGGCATGCTGTGTGCCAGGGATAGAGAGGGAGTACATTGCTCTCTGTATAACACGTATATGTGGGATCCTCAGAGCAGGCCTCCATTACTATGTGGGGATATACATTGCTCTCTGTATAACATGTATATGTGGGGTCCTCAGAGCAGGCCTCCATTACTATGTGGGGATATACATTGTGCACATGACATGCTGTGAGCCAGGGATTGAGAGGGAGTACATTGCTCTCTGTATAACACGTATATGTGGGATCCTCAGAGCAGGCCTCCATTACTATGTGGGGATATACATTCCTCTTTGTATAACATGTATATGTGGGGTCCTCAGAGCAGCAGCCTCCATTACTATGTGGGGATATACATTGTGCACATGGCATGCTGTGTGCCAGGGATAGAGAGGGAGTACATTGCTCTCTGTATAACACGTATATGTGGGATCCTCAGAGCAGGCCTCCATTACTATGGTGGAATATAACATTGCTCTCTGTATAACATGTATATGTGGGGTCCTCAGACACGGCCTCCATTACTATGTGGGGATATACATTGTGCACCTGACTGCTGTGTGCCAGGGATAGTGAGCGGCTACATTGCTCTCTGATTACATTTATATGTGGGGTCCTCAGAGCAGGCCACCATTACTATGTGGGGATATATTGCTCACAAGTCGTCTCTGTCAGGGGCCTCCGTTCGGATCCATGGAAGGTCCCTACCAGTGGCTACAATAGTATCGATGGGCGGCCGGAACGGTCCGCTCGAGTACTATCACTGACTGCATTGCAGCCAAAATATTGAGTGCGACGCAGCCGGATGCTTCCGGCGCACACCGCACTCAGACCCTAGGTGCGCGGATCTCTACTAGCGGCGAAGTTGGACACTGCAGGTGAGTAAACGATTTTTTTTTTTGTCTAAAATATGGAGCAGGGGAGGGAGCCTTAATAAATATGGAAGAGGGGTGACCTTAAAAAATATAGAGGGGGGGGGGGCTTAATAAATATGGAGAGGGATGGCAGTTTGAATTGGGGGCCCTTAATAAAATATATGGAGGAGGGGGGGGGGGCGGCAGTGTGCATGGGGGGCCTTAATATTATATGGCGGGGGGATGGCAGTGTGCATGGGGGCGTTAATATAAAATGGAGGGGGGGGGTGCTGCAGTGTGCCATGGGGGCCTTACAATAATATGGAAGGGTGGGATGGCAATGTGCATGGGGGGGGGCCTTAATAAAATATGGCGGGGTGCGGCAGCTTGTGCATGGGGAGTTTTTCCTTAATAAAATATGAGGGGGGGGATGAATGATAGTGTGCATGGGGGGGGGGGCAGTGGTGTATGACATTGTTTATCCAGGTGACATTATACGCTGCTTCCCAGAGCTGAATACATATGCCAGAAAATTCTGCAACCAGATTTTACGACGATTCTGGCGTGAAGGAGAAGACAGTACACTGTCCTAGACCTGTCAGGTGAGAGAGCCAGGTGAATTGTCTATGTGTGTGGGGATGCCAGAGTAGGGTCATCAGTTCTTATAAAGGTTTTCAGCATTAACTTATTGGAAGGTTGGTGACAGTGCCAACACTTACTCCTAACCAGCCCAGCCCACCAGGAGAAGCCCGGGAAACTAGGGGTACTCTTATACTATTCCTATCATTATGCCCTGAGATAACGTCACCACTGCAAGCCCCTGTACTCAAACCAAGGCCCAGCAATAGCAGAGAGGGAGGGAGAAAGGGATTCGCTGGCCCCCACACCCACTACCCTAGTGATTAGAAATTCCCTTATGCCATAATATTTCTATGTAGTAATAGGGGGACCCAAAAATCCAATTTCTTGGTGGGCCCCAGGTACCCCTGATTGTGCACATGACATGCTGTGTCCAGGCATAGAGAGGGGCTCACATTGCTCTCAGTAAACATAAGCAAATGGGGTATATGTGGGGTCCTCAGAGCAGGCCTCCATTACTATGTGGAGATATACATTGCTCTCTGTATAACATGTATATGTGGGGTCCTCAGAGCAGGCCTCCATTACTATATGGGGATATACATTGCTCTCTGTATAACATGTACATGTGGGGTCCTCAGTGCAGGCCTCCATTACTATATGGGGATATACATTGCTCTCTGTATAACATGTACATGTGGGGATGTACATTGCTCTCTGTATAACATGTATATGTGGGGTCCTCAGAGCAGGCCTCCATTACTATGTGGAGATATACATTGCTCTCTGTATAACATGTATATGGGGTCCTCAGAGCATGCCTCCATTACTAGTATGGGGATATACATTGCTCTGTATAACATGTACATGTTGGGTCCTCAGTGCAGGCCCTCCATTACTTATGGGGATATACATTGCTCTCTGTATAACATGTTCATGTGGGGATTACATTGCTATCTGTATAACATGTATATGTGGGTCCTAAGTGCAGGCCTCCATTACTATATGGGGATATACATTGCTCTCTGTATAACATGTACATGTGGGGTCCTCAGTGCAGGCCTCCATTACTATATGGGGATATACATTGCTCTCTGTATAACATGTATATGTGGGGTCCTCAGTGCAGGCCTCCATTACTATATGGGGATATACATTGCTCTCTGTATAACATGTACATGTGGGGAGTACATTGCTCTCTGTATAACATGTACATGTGGGGTCCTCAGTGCATGTCTCCATTAGTATATGGGGATATACATTGCTCTCTGTATAACATGTACATGTGGGGTCCTCAGTGCATGTCTCCATTAGTATATGGGGATATACATTGCTCTCTGTATAACTGTACATTGCTGATGTCATGTTCTCACTCGTATAACATGTATATGTGGGGTCCTCAGTGCATGTCTCCATTACTATGTGGGGATATAATTGCTCTCTGTATAACGCATACATCTGGGGTCCTCAGTGCAGGCCTCCATTACTATATGGGATATACATTGCTCTCTGTACAACATGTACATGTGGGGATGTACATTGATCTCTGCTGTTGGGGGGAAGGGAAAACGGTTGCGCACAGCAGCCAATCCTTCTATAGGCTGTGATAAGAGCCGGGATGTGATTGGTCCAGATGTGCACTTTCATCTTACACTACTCTTAATAAATCTCCCGCTTGTGTCCTGGAGCAGAGTAAATTATAGTCAGATTCACACATATATGTTTATACACATTATTGAGGGATTGTCTTGTATGTTATAAGTGACGGGTTACCTTCACCCTGGCACTTAAAACCCCGGGGGACATGCGGCCGCTCCCTGGTTAGCAGTGCCGCCAGAGAAGGCCCCAGCAGTTCACACCTCATTGCGCCTGCGCAGATCTCCCGCGCAGTCCCACCCTCCACAACCACTGCTGAGTTCTCAGCTATTACTGGAGGTCTAACACCGCCCCTGGCGCTTAAACCCGCCCTCGTCCGCGGAAGCGCGCCTGTCCTGCACAGGTTTGAGATCGCGCTTAAAGGGACCGCAGAGGGGGCGCGCCTGAGAGAGAGCGACAGAGTGCTGAGACAGCCAGAGACGTTGAGATAGAGACCTCTCGAGAGTGGCGGCTGCGCCAGAGACTGATGTGGTAAGAGAGAGCGGCTGCCGCTTGCTCATAGTCACTGGACGTGTCCGAGGAGGGGGTTGGGAAAACACCCGCCAAGGGGTGGGGACGAATCCCGTGAAGGTATGGTCGTGGGAGACACGGCGGCAAATAGAACAGTGGAGGTGAGGAGGGCTGCCAGGCGCTGCCTGCTCCGGGAGCCCGCATCCGTCACAACCCCTTGGTGTGGGGCGATGATCCGTGCGCTACTCGGACTGGGGATGTGTGCTCTGAACATGTGATGGTCGCTCCCGGCCCAGGTAGGTGTAAGGCGGAGAGGGCTGGGGGAGGCAGGGGCTGGGTGGGGTGCAGGGTGCATGTATTGGGGTGCTGGGAGCATGCAGCATATTCGGGAGCTCCTCAATCCTGTGGTTGGGGGAGGGGTGAGGCCGGGGGCACTGGCAGGGGAGACCCTTGGGGCATGTCTGCTGGGTGATAGTAGGATCACCATTGTATCGCTAGAAGATGGCTGAATTTTGGATCAGAGAGCAATGTATATCCCATATAGTAATGGAGGCCTGCACGTAGGACCCCCCACATATACTGTTATAGCAGAGAGCAATGATACCTCCCATATAGTAATGGAGGCCTGCACTGAGGACCCACATGTACATGTTATACAAGAGCAATGTTATCCCCATATAGTAATGGAGGCCTGCACTTAGACCCCACATATACATGTTATACAGATAGCAATGTACATCCCCACATGTACATGTTATACAGAGAGCAATGTATATCCCATAAGTAATGGAGGCGCCTGCACTGAGGACCCAACATGTACATGTTTAACAAGACATGTATATCCCCATTAGTAATAGGCAGTGCTCTGAGAACCCCATATACATTTATACAGAGAGCAATGTATATCTCCACATCATAGTTGGAGCTGCTGCTGGACCCCCATATACATGTTATCACAGAGAGCAATGTACATCCCCACATGTACATGTTTATCAGGAGAATGTATATCCCCATATAGTAAATGGAGGCCTGCACTGAGGACCCCACATTTACATGTTTTACAAGAGCACTGTATATCCCCATATAGTAATGGAGGCCTGCTCTGAGGACCCCCCATTACAACATGTTATACAGAGAGCAATGTTATCTCCACATAGTAATGGAGGCCTGCTAGAGGACACAATCCACAACATATCTGTTTACGAGAGCAATGTAAGCCCTCTCTATGCCTGACACAGCATGTCATTGTCACAATCAGGGGTACCTGGGGCCCACCAATGAAATTGGATTTTGGGTCCCCCTATTACTACATAGAAATATTCGGCATAAGGGAATTTCTAATCACTAGGGTAGTGGGTGTGGGGGCCAGCGAATCCCTTTCTCCCTCCCTCTCTGCTATTGCTGGGCCTTGGTTTGAGTACAGGGGCTTGCAGTGGTGACGTTATCTCAGGGCATAATGATGAATAGTTAAGAGGTCCACCCTAGTTTCCCGGCTTCTCCTGGTGGGCTGGGCTTGGTTAGGGATGTAATTGTTGGCACTGTCACCAACCTTCCAATAAGTTAATGCTGAAACCTTATAAGAACTGATGACCCTACTCTGACATCCCCACACACATAGACAATTCACCTGGCTCTCTCACCTGACAGGTCTAGGACAGTGTACTGTCTTCTCCTTCACGCCAGGAATCGTCGTAAAATCTGGTTGCAGAATTTTCTGGCTAATGTATTCAGCTCTGGGAAGCAGACGTATATCACCTTGGATAAACAATGTCATACACACACTGCCCCCCCCCCCATGCACACTATACATCCCTTTCCTCCTCATATTTTATTAAAAAGGCACCCCCATGCACACTAGCCGCCGCACCCCGCATCCATTTTTATTAAGGCCCCCCCCCATGCACATTGCCATCCCCCCCTCCATATTATTTTAAGGCCCCCATGCACACTGCCACCCCCCCCCCCTCCATTTTATATTAACGCCCCCATGCACACTGCCACCCCCCCGCCATATAATATTAAGGCCCCCCATGCACACTCGCCGCCCCCCCCCCCTCCATATTTTTATTAAGGGCCCCCAATTCAAACTGCCACCCTCTCCAATTTTATTAGCCCCCCCCCCCTCTATATTTTTTAAGGTCACCCCTCTTCATATTTATTAAGGCTCCTCCCTCCCCTGCTCCATATTTTAGACAAAAAAAAAAATCGTTTACCTCACCTGCAGTGTCCAACTTCGCCGCTAGTAGAGATCCGCGCACCTAGGGTCTGAGTGCGGTGTGCCCGCCGGAAGCATCCGCTGCGTCGCACTCAATATTTTGGCTGCATGCGTCATGATAGTATCTCGGCGGTATAGTACCCAGCGGTTCCTTTCCGGCCGCATGCATACTATTGTAGCCACTGGTAGGGACCTTCCATGGATCCGAACGGAGGCCCTTACAGACCGACGTCTTGTGAGCAATGTATACTTCCCCACATAGTAATGGTGGCCTGCTCTGAGGACCCCACAATATACATGTAATAAGAGAGCATGTAGCCGCTCACTATCCCTGGCACAGCAGTCATGCATGTGCACAATGTATATCCCCACATAGTAATGGAGCCGTGCTCGAGGACCCCACATATACATGTTATACAAGAGCAATGTTTTCACCCATAGTAATGGAGGCCTGCTCTGAGGATCCCACATATACGTGTTATACAGAAGAGCAATGTACTCCCTCTCTATCCCTGGCACACAGCATGCATGTGCACAATGAATATCCCCCAATAGTAATGGAGGCCTGCCTCTGGACCCCACATATACAGTTTATACAAGAAGGAATGTATATCCCCACATAGTCAATGGAGGCCTGCTCTCGAGGATCCCACATATACGGGTTATACAGAGAGCAATGTACTCCCTCTCAATCCCTGGCTCAACTCAGTCATGTGCACAATGTATATCCCCACATGATATGGAGGCCTGCTCTAAGGACCCACAATATACATGTTATCAGAGAGCAATGTATATCCCCACATAGTAATGAGGCCTGCTCTGAGGATCCCACATTACGTGATTATTACAGAGAGCAATGTACTCCCTCTCTATCCCTGGCACACAGCATGCCATGTGCACAATGTATATCCCCACATAGTAATGGAGGCCTGCTCTGAGGATCCCACATATACGCGTGTTATATAAGAGCAATGTACGCCCGCTCTATCCCTGGCCACAGCATGCCATGTGCACAATGATATCCCCACATAGTAATGGAGCCCTGCTCTGAGACCACCACATATACATGTTATAAGCAGAGAGCATGTATATCCCCATTAGTAATGGAGGCCTGCTCTGAGGATCCCACATACGTGTTAATACAGAGCAATGTACTCCCTCTCTATCCCTGGCACACAGCATGCCATGTGCACAATGTATATCCCCACAAGTAATGGAGGCCGTGACTGAGGACCCACATAATACATGTTATACAGAGAGCAATGTAGCCCCTCTCTCTATTCCTGGCACACAGCATGTCATGTGCACAATGTTGCAACCCCCTGCCGATCAAGGCAGGAGTTGTTGCGAAAAACGTCCCACCATGTAGCTTGCAGGCCTGTGTAGGGTCTGATCAGCCCCACAGCATTTCAACTACATAACACAGGGGAACACTGCAGCGGTAGAGTCGCCTGGTAAGGGCAGGTTTAAGTGTAGAATGTGATGTACAATGTGTTAACCAATCAATCAGTTCATGTATGTATCTGTAAGCTGGGATGCAATTGGAGGAGTAACCACCACCTGACCAGTGGGGAGTAATAAAACCCCTGGTCAGGAAAGTTCAAGGCTCTCTCAGATCAGAGTAGAGAGATTCAGTGCCGCCAGCACACCAGACCAGAGCAGGAGAGCTCAGCACCCTCCTGAGTGGAGTGAGTTAGTTAGTAGAGGAAGGGGTATCATCCTCCCTTCAAGGGTGAATCTGAAGTAACCCAGGACAAGCTGAAGCATCCTACTAGGACAGCTTCTCCCAGCCTGCCCTTTGCAATCCAGGCTGGTGATCTACTCCTGTGGCTCCCTCCAACTGCATCTCCAGCATCCACCATTTTGTCAGGGGCACTGCCATAGAATGGTCCTCCCACCTTGTGTACCCAGAGGATTTAGGAGCTAGTGATGTTCCGCAGCAGGAGTTGGGTTTCGTGCTACAATTTTGCAGATTCATTTCATACCCCCATGTGGGGTTTCCTTCGTGTGTTTCAACTGGAACATTTTGGCACTAAAACCCAAAGTAAGGCCTCATGCAAACGGTTGTGGATTACTGCACATATAGACGGCAGCATACGGTACACAGCCGTATGCAGCACGTATTTAGCCCGTTTTCATACATTCCCATACTGGGCCGTATGAACGAAAATACGTGGAAAGGGACATGCTCTATATTTTTATATGGCTCCGCATACGGTACATGGATGGCCCTATTGTGCTCACTGGAATACATGGGGCCGTATTGCAGCGTAATAACAGCCATGTGCATGGGGCATAAGAAAGACAGGACTACGTGACCAGCAGCAAAAACTTAAGTGTTTGTCTCCCTCTCTCACCCAATCCCATTAAGTAGTAAAAGAAAAAAAATATATAACACAGCGCTCAAAGGTCCTAGTCAAAACACTATTGAAAGCACGATAAGTCCAGTGTTCCAGATGGTGGTGGTAAGGCACGATGTGCTTGTTCATGTGTCCCAAGCACATATCCTGGATTAGAAGATCAATCGAATTTGCGTTCGGGGGCGTACGCTCCCTCACGTCCATATAATTACCACAATGTTCTAATCAAATAAGAAATAAAGTCAGTAAGATTTGGTCCCAGAGTGGCAAATAGACCATTGCTACTGTCGGCAATATTATAAATAAATGTGCATGTAAAAAATAACCACTTTCATATAAAAACCAATATTAAAAATGTGCATTTCAGAAATAAAGCAATTGAGCATATTTTGATGCATGGTCTAAAAGTACTGACCGCGACATCTTTAGGCCTCTTGTGAAGGGTAGAAGTGTGTAGACCTCCTTAAATAGTGATGTGATGTCTAGGTGTTAAAAATAGCAGAAGGAATTATATATATGTATACACATTTTTAGGTACAAAGTTTGTGTAAAAGTAGAAACAACCTTCCACTGTGTTGAAAGGCAAAATGATCACGCCGTGCTTGATAAATATAGCTAAAAAGTTGCTGTACCTGTGTGGAGAGGTGGTACAATCGTCAGGCTTTCATTCTGATCGCGACTCGGGGAGGTGAAATAAAGTTACTTAGTTGTGTGCTTGCATCCCCCTTTTAAGTAGACGGTCTCTGACCTCTGCTTGGGTGTGCAGAAGTGATAGTCGTATGGGAGCGGAGGAAGCGCTGGATCGCGATGTATTGGGTGAGAGTGAATACGCTACAGTGATACTTAGGGATTCTAGTCAGAAATGGTAGTATATACTGGATGGATGTGTTTCTGAATCTGTGTGTACGGTGTCGATCCACATATAATAATTTGAGAGGAGCCTGGCCATATACTAATGCTCTTACAGATAGGCACCATGTATGATTTAGGGATATATTCAATTAGTTTCGTTTTCTATGGAAAGTAATGGTGAAAAAGAGTATGTGAAATGTATTGCAGACGGTTCTTATGATGTTACACTGATTTCTAGTGTCTCAATTATTCCCATAGAACACATTGGGGCTCATTTACTAAGTGCATCGCCAGACCCACAAAACTTCAGATATTCTGACGATTACTGTTTTGCACCGCATTTAAAAGCAGTTTTTGCCGCACGTGATTGGATTTTGGCGCAAACTTTCATGTGACAGAATCGGGGTTGCGGGCCGACGGACAATCGGACACGGATTCGAACAATGCGCGGGATTTAACATTCAAAATTGTGTCGCAAGCATGCACTTACATGCACCCCGGGAAAAAGATGGTGAACTCCGGCGTACCTGAGCGGGGAAGGGACGCACGATCTTAGTGAATCGGTGGCAGCTCCGAATCCTCTTCAGACAACGCACCTCGGGGATTGAGACGGGTCGTTTGTAGATGTGCCCCATTGTGTTCATCTTAAGGATCCAGTAATTTTTCCTTTTAATCAATTCTGTGTCTATCTGGATGGTCCCTAGAAATCTGTCTATTGGAATCAAGACTAGGCTGTCGAAATTCCACTTAATGGGGGGAGTGCAATTGTCTGGATACGAAAAACCTGACGGATTCGGAAAAACCGCCGCATTTTAAAAAAAAAAAGTGCTGCGAAAATTCGCACTTAACCTTCACTCAGCCGCTGTCGGTGTTTCTCCGGTGCGTTCGTGCTCTTCATTGCGCTTCAGCGCAAGCGCCACCTGGGTGATGTCGGAGGAACTGCGTTATAAATCCCTGCCAAAGACCCGAATCCAGCGCAGAAAACTCGCCGCTGGAATCGCGAATGGGCGGTAAGTAAATCTGCCGCCCCAATGTTCTTGTTGGTTTGCCTCTTCACTTTTTTTTGAATTTCAGGGTTTGTAGGTGCCAGTTATGGTGTTTACCCCTTAAGGCCGAAGCCACTTTTCACCTTCCTGCACACGCCCATTTTTTAAAATCTGCTCTGTGTCACATAAGTGGTTTTAACTTCGGACTGCTTTAACATACCAAGTGATTTTGAAATTGTTTTCTCGTGACACTTCATGTACTTCATGTTTATTAAAAAAAAAAAGCTAACATTCACCGAATGTCCTACTCTATGTGGACATGGTTTTTTTGCATACTTTCATTTTTGTAGGATGTATGGGGCTTTGAACATTCTGTGTGATTCTTCACATTTTCATAAAAAACGCAAAATCCTGCTATTGAGAGTCCTCCTCTATATTCAAGTCACTTTAAAGAGTCCAATAAAAGTAAAACCCCAATAAATTACCCCATTATAGGACCTACACACACCCCTCAAAACGTAAAAACTAACCCTTAAACTACGCCGGAGCCACTTTTCACCTCCTAACACGGCCCATTTTTTCAATCTGCCCTGTGTCACTATAAGTGGTTATAACTTTGAAACGCTTTAACAGATCCAAGTGATTTTAATTGTTTTTCTGTGACACATTGACTTTATGTTAGTGAAAAAATTTTGGTGGTATGTTTTGCATTTATTTATGGAAAGAAAATCAGATTATTGGTGAAAAATTGGAAAAATTTTGATTTTCGAAATCACTGTTACTACTTTTTCTATACATAGTCATAACCCCAAAAAACCTTAATAACTACATTCACTAAATTCTATTTATTTGACATGGTTTTTTTGCATACTCTATATTTGTAGATGTTATGGGGCTTTGAACGTTAGGTGTCATTTTTCACAATTTCTTAAAAAACGAAAATTCCTGGTATTGAGGGACCTGCTCATGTTTCAAATCACTTTGAGAGGCCTAATAAAAGTAATAAACCCCATAAAGTACCCCAATATAGAAACTACACACCCTCAACTTACGTAAAAACAACTTTTATGAAGTTTGTTAACCTTTAATTGTTTTTACAGGGGTTAAACAAATCGGATGCAATTTTGAAGTAAAATTTATTGGCTAAATGAATGTGTTTTTCATAATATGTACAAATTCCAGTGGATAAAATACCAAAACGCGCCACAAAGTTTTGATACCCCAATCCCTCCCGAGTATAATAATTACCCCATATGTGGTGGTCACCTGCTGTATGGGCACACGCCAGGGAATCGAAGGGAAAGCTGCGCCATCAGAGCAGATTATGCATTGTTTACTTTTATTGCTATACAATCTTTATTTTTTTTGGCAAAGGCTTATTTTTGCGACATGAGATCACTTTACAAATACTTCTCATTTAGTGGGTCATTAGCTTATTGTGATATTTTATTAACTCTTAATGTACAGAAGAAAATTGTCAATTTTGGTTTTCCTTTTTTGCTCTTTTGAGGTTCTAATTCTTACAGTACACTAAAAATACTATATTATCTTTATCAATATATCCTCTGATTACGTGATATACTCATTTATAGTTTTTTTTTTATATATTTTTAACAATTTTACTGGTTTTAAAATTTACATTTTTGGCGAGTTTTTTCGAGTTTTGTTTTCATGGCATTCACCGAGCGTGGTCCAATAATGTTTCTGAGTTATTGTGTGTTGATTTGGTTCTTTTGGTGATTAATGTGTTTTTTTTTACTTTATTAGACGTTGTACAGGGAATGTTTGTGTTCAGGGGAACATTAACTTTATTTAATTAATTCTTTTTATTTAAAAAGTGTTTTTATTATGTGTTTTAACTTTATTTATTACTTCTACAGGTTGGCTTGAACAAGCTATCCTCTGATCCTTGTTCAAGCTGTTCTTCTACACTGATATATTCACTTTTTTTGTAAGCACACTGACATGCTGGCAGGACTTGGCTCCGGAAAAGGATCGCGCAGCCCCGGGGCACCGCAGACCCGGGAGCAACGGACCCCCTGGTAAGTGCCGCGGGGGTTGTCTGCTTCACAGAAATACCCTGTACACGTAAGGGTTAGTCGGTGTCGCTAATATTTATTAGCTTCCGTCACCTGCTCCGTTCAAGAGTCCTGAGATCCGTAAATTTTCTCAGAGTAAACATTCCCCAAACGACAAACACAACCATTGCAGCCACCTTTAGGGACTCACAAACAAGACATGACGAGCTTATTCCTGAACTGTAAAACCTATTAAGAGTTGAAATACAACATACGTTAGATACCGTATTACTCGAGTATAAGCCGTTCCGAGTATAAGCCGAGACCCATATGTTTCAACACAAAAAAAACTTGGGAAACACTATTGACTCGATTATAGCCGAGGGTGGGAAATGCATTTGGTTCCAAGCCTCCCCAGTATATAGCTCTGCCAGCCCCGTATCATACAGCCTGCCCAACCCCTGTAGCATACAGCCTGCCAGCCCCTGTAGTAGGAAAAAAATAACTTGTACTCATCTTTCCGACGTCCCACATAGGTCCTTCCTTGTCTCAGACTGTCTCAGACAGAAGAGGACCTATGGGTGACGTCAAAGAACGTGATTTTGTCTTATGTTTTTAGTTGACTCAGTATAAGCCGCGTTGGGTTTTTGAGCACAAATTTTGTGCTGAACATCTAGGCTTATACTCGGTAGATAAGGTATTCCTTTCTTAAAATCTACCTTGCAAAAACATTGCACCAAGAGGCCTCCTCTTTTCCTAATGACTTTGAGAGTGCTCTAGTGCAATGATTTCAACCTGTGTGCCAGCGACACATGGTTACTGTTGCGCGCGTGGGGAAAGTTCCCCGAACTATGGCGCCCCCGGTGTAGTGCTGCCGGCCAGCGCCCTCCGGTCCTGCCCCATACTTACCTACAAGCCCCGATTCGGCGATCCGCCCATCTTCTGTAGCTCCTGCACCGCGCGCCCATGTCACTTGACTGAGCGCACCTGAGTCAGGTCCGTAAGTCACGGTGACCAGAGGCTCGCGCGGTGCAGGAGCTACAGAAGATGGGCGGATCGCCGACGCGGGGTGGAGGATCGCCATTAGGATGGAAGGTGTACGGCGGAAGAACTCATGCGGGTAAGTATCTAATGTGGTATGTATTTGTATGGGAAGGTAGCTAGGGTCTTTTTTTTTAAGTACAAGGGAGGCTGGGGCTTTTATTTTATTAGTTAAGGGGGGCCCCTCCTAACCTTTCTAGGGCTTTTATTAGTAAAGGGGGCTCTCTTAGGGCCGTTTTAATTAGTAAAGGAGGCTCTCTCTTAGGCTGCCTTTTAATTTGTAAAGTGGGGGAGGCCTCTAGGCCTTTAATTACGTGCAAAGGGAGGCCGCTAGGGCCGTTTAATATTAGGAAAGGCGAGCGCCCCCTTGCTAGGGCCTTTTTCTCTTTACTCTCATTATCTGGATTAGTAAAGTGGGGGCTTATTTTAGGCTGCTTGCCTTTTAATTAGTAAAGGGCGGCCGCTAATCACGTGCCTTGTGAAAATTGGTCAAAGGATCGTGCCGCTAGTTGTGGGCCTCTCTATTGTTGTAAAGGGACGGCCGTAAGTGTTGGCTCTTTAGTAGTAAAGGGAGGGCCGCTTCTAGGGAGCTTTTATATAAGGTGAGGCCGCTAGGGTCTTTTCACAATTTATAATATAACAGGCGAGCCGTCTCACGGGGTCTTCATTAGTTCCTTAACTCCGGAGCTGCTGATTCGGGGCTCTAATTAAGTCAGGGAGGCTCGCTTTAAGGACTTTTTATTATTAAGGGAGGCCGCTGGTGACTTTTATTACAGTAATAGGGAGGCGCTAGCGTTCTGGTTGTTATGCTTCTCAGTAAAGGGAGCCGCTAGGCGGCTCGTATTAGTAATGGGAGGCCGCTATCTATTTCGTCGTGTGCTCTTAATTAGTAAAGGGAGGCCGCTAGGTGCTCTTAATTAGTAAACCGGCGGAGGTCCCTAGGGGCCGCTCTTCTTACCAATATTGGTTGGTTCGTATAACATGTACATGTGGGGATGTACATTGCTCTCTGTATAACATGTACATGTGGGGTCCTCAGTGCATGTCTCCATTAGTATATGGGGATATACATTGCTCTCTGTATAACATGTACATGTGGGGTCCTCAGTGCATGTCTCCATTAGTATATGGGGATATACATTGCTCTCTGTATAACATGTACATGTGGGGATGTACATTGTTCTCTGTATAACATGTATATGTGGGGTCCTCAGTGCATGTCTCCATTACTATGTGGGGATATAAATTGCTCTCTGTATAACACATACATCTGGGGTCCTCAGTGCAGGCCTCCATTACTATATGGGGATATACATTGCTCTCTGTACAACATGTACATGTGGGGATGTACATTGATCTCTGCTGTTGCAGGGGGAAGGAGAAACGGTTGCGCACAGCAGCCAATCCTTCTATAGGCTGTGATAAGAGCCGGGATGTGATTGGTCCAGATGTGCACTTTCATCTTACACTACTCTTAATAAATCTCCCGCTTGTTCCTGGAGCAGAGTAAATGTATAGTCAGATTCACACATATATGTTTATACACATTATTGAGGGATTGTCTTGTATGTTATAAAGTGACGGGTTACCCTTCACCCTTGGCCACTTAAAACCCCGGGGTGACATGCCGCCCGCTCCCTGGTTAGCAGTGCCGCCAGAGAAGGCCCCAGCAGTTCACACCTCATTGCGCCTGCGCAGATCTCCCGCGCAGTCCCACCCTCCACAACCACTGCTGAGTTCTCAGCTAATTACTGGAGGTCTAAACTCCGCCCCTGGCGCTTAACCCCGCCCTCGTCCGCGGAAGCGCGCCTGTCCTGCTACAGGTTTGAGATCGCGCTTAAAGGGACCGCAGCGGGGGCGCGCCTGAGAGAGAGCGACAGAGTGCGTGAGACAGCCAGAGACGTTGAGATAGAGACCTCTCGAGAGTGCGGCTGCGCCAGAGACTGTATGTGGTAAAGAGAGAGCGGCTGCCGCTTGCTCATAGTCACTGGACGTGGTCCGAGGAGGGGGGTTGGGAAAACACCCGCCAAGGGGTGGGGAGCGAATCCCGTGAAGGTATGGTCTGTGGGAGACACGGCGGCAAATAGAACAGTGGAGGTGAGGAGGGCTGCAGGCAGCTGGCCTGCTCCGGGAGCCCGACAACGTGCACAACACCCGTTGGTGGGTGGGGCGATGATCCGGCGCTACTCGGACTGGGGATGTGTGCTCTGAACATGTGAGGTCGCTCCCGGCCAGAGTGTAAGGCGGGAGAGGGGCTGGGGGAGGCAGGGGCTGGGTGGGGTGCAGGGTGCATGTATTGGGGTGCTGGGAGCATGCAGCATATTCGGGAGCTCCTCAATCCTGTGAATTGGGGGAGGGGTGAGGCCCGGGGGCACTGGCAGGGGAGACCCTTGGGGCATGCTGCTGGGTGATAGTAGGATCACCATTGTATCAGCTAGAAGATGGCTGAATTATTGGGGTGAACAGATGATCTGGGATTGCTGGAAGGTCTCTGGACCTGCATAATGTGGTGTCATATACCTCCTATACATACAGTGTGCTAGTAATCCCGATATATAGATAAGTGTCAATATAACCCCAGAAAAGTAAAAATGTGCTTCTCTTACTTAGGAAAGTTGGATGACAACCAATATGGCTGCCATTATTATGCTGGCAGTAGTAGTCCTCCGGCTTGTGTGCAGGGTCTGGAGGCTGGGTAGGCTTCACCGTGTCTGCCATGCTGACTACCCAACTCCCATTGATATGCCGATATAGGGTTATCCCATTAAATTAACCCCACAGCAATGGTGGGGACAAGGCCATACTTCAATGGGGAAGATAAGGGGACCACATTTTTAAGAAAATTGAGTGTTCCCATCAGTGTTACCCCCAGTGTTCAGGCACTTCATGCAAATGCAGTTGACAATGTGTATAGTAAGAGACCCAGTTATAATAAGCAGCAATAATCTCCACAAGGGGGTCTCTTTCTATTATTATTACATATTAGCTATATGTTATATCTAGATGACTTCTATGTTCTACTATTTTTCTTTAGAAAATAATGAATGGAGAGAAAACATTGATTGTATCTGACATCTATTCAAAGTCCTTTCTAGTTTTAGGGAACCTAGTATGGACCCTGATCACTGTACCACCTAGATTATAGGCACTGGCTGTATTCTAATTTGCTTCAGTTTTCTGAATCTCCTTCCATAAACTCTGCATTTCCAAGACTGTGTGTATGAAGGGTCTGGTTTGCTGCTTTTGTAACTTTTTCAGCCTTATTCATGTTCTTCACCGATTCTTTTTAGGGGTATTTTCATAGGACCCACAGGATATCAAATGGTCACAATTGCACCCTATTGATAATGACAGGGTCCCCTCACTGTCTGTCTGAAGTGGTGGTCTCTTTTTGGTGAACTGGATCAGCTGGCTCCTCTGGCTTCTGAATGGTTCTCTATGGAGCGTATTATAGGGAGCAGCAATGCAGTCAGTAAAACCTCCCCAAAAAACATTCTAACCTAATAAAATTGGGACATTTAAGGGACAGAGTTTACAATAAGGGGATATGGTTAAGAGCCATTGGCTCATGGTATTCAACATAAAGAGCTGGTTCATTCATGAATGACCCATAACTAGAATAGAGGCGAACAGTACACTTGGTATGAATGCTCCCTTAATGGTCTTCTCTGATCATGGGCAGTCCAGATTGCTGGATTGTCCCTGATCTATAGAACAGTGGGCCGCTAGTCCTACTTGGATCTCCTGTACTGCTGGCTTTCTTTGAGTCCCAAAGCAGTCTGAGGAATAATGCAGAAAAACATTTGTAATTTGTAGACCCCCATTATCATGATCTGTAAATGTTAGGACTTCTAATTGAAAAGACCTTCTTTTCTTTTGTCTCGCCTCTAGTGCCCCTTTAAAGGTGCTTTAACTTCTTGGCTAAAATTATTTTTCAGAAGTTTCCCTTTAAATCTGTCTTAAATAGGACCTGTCGCCCATAATTTTGGCACTAGAAGCTGCTTACTAAAGTAAGAAGCTCCTAGGGCTTAAACAAACGCCGCAGTGTTGCAGTGTTAGAAGGATAGCGTTACCGGAAACCTCCGTTAACGCTATCTAACACTGCAGCGGAGTACAATGTAATCGTCGGACCGCTTTGTATTCATGCTGCAGTCACCGCCCCTAACCACCCTCAACCCCGCCCCTTCATTAAGCGGTCCGCTGTATTCATGAGGGGGTAGTCTGAGGCGCAGTCACCGACCCCTCATGAATACATCGGACCGCTATGTGAGCGATTACATTGTACTCTGTCGCAGTGTTAGATAGCGTTACCGGAAACCTCTAACACTCTATCCTTCTAACACTGCAGCGTTTGTCCTAGTGCCAAAATTTTGGATGACAGGTCCTCTTTAAAGATTGAGGAGACCCAATTCATTGATTTGTCGCTGGAGTGGTTGCAGCTTTGACAGAAATAATTATAGGTTGTAGCTACCCTTTTCTAACTGCACTAGGTTTGGTGGAAAAAAAAAAAAATTTTTTTGTTTCTTTTAATAGTCTATTGGGTTCAGAAGATTTTTAAAGGACATCTATCACCAGATCAAGAATTGTATCCAAACATACAGACATACTGATAAGTGCCCCTCTGGCTGGATCTGCTGTTCTTTTAGCTTCTTATGCCCTTGTTTTTAAGAAAAAAGGGCTTTAAAACTATGCAAATGAGCCTGAGGGGCTCCATGCTCCATTAACTCCTATGAAGCCTGGAGCTCCTCAGGTTCATTTGCATAATTTTATAAGCCATTTAAAAAAAAATAAAAACCAGGGTATAAGAAGCAGGTCCAGCCAGAGAGGGCACTTACCAGCATGTCTGTTTGTTTGTTTGGTTTACAATCCTTGATCTGGTGATAGATGTCCTTTAACCCCTTAAGGACGCAGCCATTTTACAGCTTAAGGCTCAGCCCCATTTTTTGGATTCTGACTTGCGTCACTTTATATGGTTATAACTTTTGAACACTGTTACTTATCAAAGCGATTCTGAGATTGTTTTTTCCCCACATGTTGTACTTCATTTTAGTGGTAAATGTTGGCTGATAAGTTTTGCGTTTATTTTCCAAAAAAAGAAAAAATGATGAATTTTTAGAAAAATTTCACTTTTTTAGAATTCAAAATCATTACATTTTCAGGCAGATAGATTTACCACCTAAATAAGTTGCTGCATAACATTTCCCATGTGTCTACTTTATATTTTCATAATTTTTGAAATGTCTGGATAATATATTTTGATGTCGCTCGGCTTACAAATCGAATAGCGATTTTCCGTATTTTCAGAATTTACTCTTTTGCGGATAAATACAGTTTTGAATGAAATGTTACATATTTAGTATCAAAACCCCCATATATAATCAACCCATTTTCAAATCTGCACCCCTCAAACTATCAGAAACAGCTTTTAGGAAGATTGTTAACCCCTTGAGATCTTCATAGTAATTGAATCAAAATGGCGGTGAAATTTAGATTGGTCAAATTGTTCCGGTTATATGCTCATTTAGCCCTAAAATTTACACATTTCCAAAAGATAAAAATAGAAAACCCACCATACAATTTGTTCTGCAATTTCTCCCGAGTGCAGAGACCCCCCACATGTGGACGTTACTTGTTTTATGGGTACACAGCGAGGCGCAGAATGGAAGGAGGGACCTGCAGCTGCCAGAATTTTAGTTTCCTCTTTGGTCCCTTTTGTAGGCTATACATTTTCGCTTTTTCGTTATTGGGGCCATGTGTTGGCATTTTTTTTTTTGCTGGATGAGATGCTTTTTCCAGTGTTGCCATTTTGGGGTTGGTATCACCTATTGTTGAAAATTTAGGAACTCGTTTTTGAGGGTATGAGTAGAAAATTCTGTACTGGATTTTTGACTTTTTTTTTTTTCGTGTTCACCGTTTAGCCTAATAATCCTGTTATCTTTATTCTATGGGTCGATACGATTACGGGGATACCAGACTTGAATATATTTTCTTACATTTTACTAAATTTGTCAAATAAAACCGTAATGTGGGAAAAATCTATAATTTTTGCATTGCCGTCTTCCAAGTGGCATAACATTTTTACTTTTTTGACTTGGGAGCTGGTTGATGGCTTGTTTTTTTGCGGGACATGCTGTACTTTGCAGCAGTATCATTATGGAGTACATATGTTTTTTTGATCACTTTTGATGGCATTTTTTGTAAGATTGAATAGGTAAAAATGTTAATTTTTGGTGGGTTTTCAATAGTTTTTTTTAACGGCGTTCATCGTACGGGTTCAATAATGATTTACTTGTATTCTACGGGTTGTTACGGACGCGGTGATACTATATATGTGGGTTTTTTGTTATGATTTAGACTTTTTTGGGGTTATATGTCTCTTTATATGTTATGGGGCTTATGAGCATTTTTATTGATTTATTTATTTTTTTATTGAATAACATTTTTTTTTTTACTTTTTCACTTTTTCCACCATGGGAAATGACCAAGCAATCATCTGATTGCTTGTTCATGATAATACTCTGTAATAATCATGTATTGCAGGGTATTATCAGTGTTAGCCTATGCACTTGCATAGGCTGGCACTATGCCAGTAAGATGACGTCACAGATGCCAACTTACTGGCAGTGCCTGCAGGCATAGCAGCGATCGGTGCCCCCTGAAAACGGTTCGGGGGGGCCGATCGTGGGGGAAAGACCCCCCAGAGACATGTTAGATGCCGCGGTTGCGCGGGTGTTACACTGGGGTGCCGGCTATTAGTTACAGCCGGCACCCCGTGTTTCCTGATGCCGGTTCGGCTCTGATCCAGAGCCGAGCCAGCATAAGCGCCGTGGCGGATATATCCGCCACGGAGCGTGAAGGGGTTAAAGGACATCTACCATCAGGATCAAGGATTTTTTTAGTATCTTATGCCTTTGTTTTTTACAAAAAATGCTTTAACAATATGCAAATGAGCTTGAGTAGCTTGTGTTTTATAAATACAATGTTAACAGCAATGTTATTGCAAATCTCCTCCTCTCAGCTGTTGTGATGCGTTTGAAAACTCATGTGTGACACAGCCATTGAAAACGCGTGTGTATTTGCATGGTTTGACTGTTTTTCCTCATTTCTGAAATTGTAAGCAACTGTGAATTCTGATATTGAAATTCTTTATTGATATTAAAGGGAACCTGTCACCAGAATTTACCTCATCAAACTGCCCAAGGTAGGGAATGCTTTCTAGAATTCCCTTTTTTATCTGAAATCTTGCCTGTGGAAAAAAAAACTCCTTCAAAGTCATGTGAAAATGAGCAGGGAAGAGTGTTATTTTTATGAGATGAGGCCACGGTCACACGTCCCACACCCCACCCCCTGCGCGCTAGCATCACGCTATGGACGCAACCAAATATGTGACCATCGCCTTAGAGGCTGTAGGGGGATTGTCACTTCAGAATCCACTGTCTTTGGTTCTTTAGTGCCTAGTAACATTTTGTGGCATGTTAAAGAGCATTTCATCTTTCAGGTCTCAACTACAGAACCAAAGACACGATTATAGGTTCCTCCTTCTTTCTTCATCCCTGAACTGTATTTGTCGAATCATTGAATGTAGCCAAACTAGACAAAATCTTTATCTTGCCTTTGATTTCCTGCCTCCTTGCGCATCCTAGTCACGCTCTTAATCTTGCTTATGTCTGAGCACAAGATATAGTATCAGTCTATGAAGATTCTTTGCTACCGCCGACACCGGTGCAGGAGCTACTGCGCATGTGCAGAGCTCCGAAGACGCTGGCAGCGCGACTACATTTTGTGCTAAAGAACAGGCAAGCTAAGGGTGATGCCCCAAGTCCAGTTTTTGGTCCATTTAAAAGCGCATGCATTTTTGACTGTTTTATTTTGTGTTTGGTTTCTTTGATCCTGTTTATCTTAATAAACAGGTTCAAAGCCGCTAAATGCATGGTAAACCGTATAAAACGGATGTGTTTAAAAAAACTAACTGAAAACGCATGCTTTAAAACGGTCCAAAAACGTGGTATGTGGCATCACCCTCAGGACCACGACCAGTATTTGCAAGGAGGCGGGACATCAGAGGCTACTGGGGGATGGAGAAACCTTTGCTCCTAACACCACCTTTTATTTACATGCTAAGTATACATCGGGAAAGCACCCAACGTATACACTTAGCATATACATTGGCAGACAGAAGCGTAGTTGTTGAATCAGTCTGGCCACTATTCATTCTGCACGTCAAAAAATGCAGGATGGAAAGCCGTAGCAAGCACAGGCAATGGGCAGCTATGGGGAGCGGATGCAGACTATTACATGTCGCCCATCAAGGTAGGATCTGGTGATGTCACAGTCCATATAAGGACAGTGACTGCCCCCCCCCCCCCAAACGTTTGGCAAATAAGGAGGTGTGAACCTAGCCTACTAGCCTAAATGCCTCAGTAGCCTCTGCTGATAATTTGAATATACCAATTATGAATATTGCCAAACTTGATAAAATCTTTAAGTATTGGAACGGGACAGAGGACCTTGTTTGTCCATCTACTACTAAACAATGAATTTGACTACACTGATGTTTTGTAGGTGAGCTCTATATTTGTATTATATTCATGTCTTCTCTCTCTCCAGATTGGGGCCACTCTAACACCAGCACCCCTGTGAGTGGTGGCCTTAAGTCTTGGACTGCCTGGAATTCTTAGTCCTCCGAGATGGAGAGTGATGACAATAAAGAGCCTGACGGACAAAAAGAGGAAGATGCTGCGGAAACAACAACTGAAGAGCATGGGAGTAAGACAAACAAAAAAGTTAAGGTTGACACAAAAGGGATTATAAAAGAAGAAAACTCTAATGTGGAGCCTCAAAGTAAAATACCTCCCCTGGATCCAGCAGGTAATGATGGCAATGATGATATAGTCTTTGTCGCAGCCAGCATGACCAAAAAACCTGAAATGGAACGTACAAGAATCATCAAGATAAAACGAATAGAAGCAAACGGTGATCCGGGCCGGAAAGTCTCTGCAACTGGGGGTAACAAAAACTGTCCACCAGACGAAAAAGCAGCGGGAGAAGCTCCTGAAACACAGGCAGACCCACCACAGCCCAGTCAAACACTGCCGAGAAGGATGAGGCTTCGGCCTACATTAAAACCTCGCTCCTCTTTGCCACCTAATGCAGACCATGATGTAAGCACTGATAAAGATACTAGTCCAAAGGAAAAGGAGACGCCTCAACCCAACTTTTCATCTGAGAAGCCTGATATGGAGGCCAACTCCAGGTCCTCTTCTGGTGCGTAGATAAAGTTCCTTACTATTTGTGCCTGGCATGGGGTTGCTGGATTTGTCTTTACTAGTACATTGTGAGAACTGCACTGTGCATATGACTGGGCTCTTGAAGGTTTGGTGTACTTGGTGACTGTCTTATTATGTCTTCAAATACTCCCTCTGAAGGCGCTTATAGCTTGCATCAAAAGATTGTAGAAACCTTTTTTTCTTTTTTAATAAATCCAGAAATTTTATTTTCCATTTGTGACTAGTGCAGTGGCCAGCCTGAAAAATAACCGCTGCTGAATGAGGGTCCGGAGTGCTGCTGCTTATAAACACTGCGGATAGTCTAGGATGATACCCATCTCTAGTCATTGTTATTATAGCAATTGTTTAGGGACCCGTGTAACAAACACCTTTGTTGTTTATTCTTTGAGTTAGCTTTTTCTCTTGTCTTTATCTGAGCCATTGTATTTGAGTATATACAGGCAGTTTGGAACGGAGTATCACTGTAGCCCTGCTTAGTACGCTCAGGAGCACAGTGTCTAATGTAACACATGGGTTACATTTTTTAGATGATTTTATTCTTTGTATGTTGTGTATATTCAATAAAGATTTGTTTATTTGGGTCACTATTGCATTGATGCATGACCACTTCACTCATTTTTGTGACTATAGTGCTCGCCTTTTGTTGTTTGTTGGACTATCCCTAGTATTGATGATCTATCCTATGGATTGTTCCCTGGATTAACCACTTTAGTCACCTGGCAGTTGATTATCTCTAGCGATGGCCACTTATTGTAAACCGCATCTAGCTATAAGTTTCCTGTGTAGTCGATCAGGCCAAAACGGCCTTCTGTTCTGGCCTATAGAATGGGAATCTAAAGTAGGAAACCTCTCTCTTTGATGTACAGGTTTCATATTGATCTTCTGGTCGTTTGTTAATCTGGCAGTTGTTTCTGTGAAAGTAAAATAACTATTCTAAGTCTTCTAATAATCAGGCTTGTAGCCGGTTCCAGTGGTAGTGGGTTAAAGGAAATCCACCATCAAAATACATCTGGTTGTTGTTTATTAGGTCAATTTCTGATGACAGGTTCCCTTTCTGGAGTTAAAGGAAATCCATCATGATTAACCAGGGACCCTTACTCATAGATCCAGGGACTGTGGTAATCTTCTTGCTTGCTAATGAGACATTAGTACTGTGCGGGGCGGGTGTTGTTACTAGGGCCCCTCCATGCTGCAGCCTCACTGGCTTCACTGTCTTCCCTCCTTCAGCCTGCCTTTTTAGTAAGTGTCCCAGGTTTCTCATGCTTGATTTTGATGGTAGATTTCCTTCAAAGAAATGTTTTTTTATATATTTCATTCATATAGTAATATTAGTTTACTATAAAGAATAACTACCATGTGGTTACTGATGTATAGAATGTTTTCTGAAGGCCTGTAGAAGGTAAGAAATGATGTATGAGGGAGCACTTCTTTCTGAAGCCCCTGTCTCTTGTGCTGTAATACACACCTTGCACTTGAAATGTCTCCTCACAACAGTGAATGTAATACAGCAGCACCACGACGTGTCTGACTATGGGTTGAGAAGGCTGGAATTACTGTTCTATATGTAATACCTGAGTGGTTACTGTAAAGAAGTAAATCTTAATACAAAAACTGCTTTTGTTGACCGAGCCGTAACAGGGGTTTTGTCAAAAATACACTTCCCACCTGTGGTAAGCAGATACCATCAGCCCCCCACCCCCCACCCCCTCCACAAATGTTAGCAGGTGATCCTTTTTTAGGGTCACAGTTATCCGACACGTTTAATATATACACACATATAAATACAGTCACACTTACCTTCCTGCATTTTGTGTTCTGCCATCGGACATTGTGCAGTGGTGAATAAATTATACCGGAAAGTCCATTTGTCTGTAATTAGTATGTATGATTTTCATTCTATGGCGCTTCTATTTAGGCGAAACAATATTATGGGAAAATCAGAAATTCTATTTTAAATGCCATGTTTGTGTACTTTTTTTCAGGCGATGGTCAAGAAGAGAAGGGGAGTGAGACAGACAGAGCATCCGGGGTAAGAATCCCAAATACTTTGTATTTCTTAGCATTAGTATAAACTCATTGCTCAGATTCAAGATTACAGTGCCACATATGGGTGCCACTTTTTTTTTTTTTAATAAATTGGCAACTGGAATGGACTTACTGGGACACTGGAGGAAAGGTCCTCAACCAGTTTGTAGAAAATCCTCTGTAAAGGTGTAGATTGTTGCAGATGGTTTCTGGAGAATGTGTGCAAATAATTTGTGTATCTATAATTAATCTAATGGTAGAAGGTGACATGTTGCATGTGACATGTGCCATTTTTAGTCCATGTACTACAAGATAAATCCATACTATTATGTAGTACTGCCTTATACAACTTATTATACATGCATAGAAAGGCCACAACCCTGGAGCCCTGAGAATATCATTTCCACAAAGCTTCTTAAGTGTCCTATACAATGGTGGTTTTACTTATGTGGTTAAATAGTGAAGGTATACTCCCGTTAAAGGGGTTTTCCCACAAATTTAAGTTACTCACTTGCTGATCGGTGGGGTTCTTGGTGATGAGACCCCCACAAATCACAAAACGAGCGGTCTACTTGGGTCCGAGGTACCTCCGTCAGACCCCTCGTCGCTCCATGAGAATAATGGAGCAGGTGGCGTGCATGACCGTTCTGCTCCATTCATCTCTGGAGCTGACGGAGATCGCCAAGCGATAGGGCCTAACTTGAATTCGTGGGAAAACCCCTTTCACTCCAAGTTGTTTTCATTTCTAGTGGCTACATTTAATATTCACTTTTTTTTTTATTTCTACTTGAAGAAAATGGGGAGAAACTGGCATTTAGGTGTGATTTTACATGGTGCATCCTCGGAAATAATTGTTACATTTTAATCTGAAATTTTGTGAAGGGGAGATGCCTAATATGTTTATAAATTTACTATTTATCGGTGTTCTAGGGAAAGGAAAAAAACTTGTAGAACAACTTTGCCTATTCTCTTACTTATATCCAGCAGTTTCTTTGCCATCAGCACAGTTTAGCCCAGCCCTGAAATAGCTCCATCACCTGCCTGTGCTGAAAAGCCCTTTGACTCCGTCCTTTAAACAAATCCACAAAATGTACAGTCTCACAGGTGGGGAGGTCGCTGAATCCACTTGGCTGCTATTAGCTTACAGGTCTGATGATGGGTGTAATGGCCATATCACCCTCCAACAGTCCCATCAGGCAGAACCATGGGGATGCCTCTAATCGTATTAAATATACCTTAAATAAGAACCAGTACTTTTTGCCAATACCCTCCCAACTTTGTACATTCCCAGTATATATATGCATAAGATGTGCATGTTACATCTCAGACTGTTTGAGTCTGACCTGGCCCCGATTTTTGCCAGAAGAGAAGGCGTTTTATAAGCCCTGTGCAGAAATCAGAAAATCTCTTACTTTCACAAAGGGAGAACACTGGTGTTAGGGGAAAGGATGGTTCCCATTAATCATTGGTAAGTGGCCCTATATCAGCTTCCCATTTGGGCCTGCTGGGAAATGCAACACTTTTTGAGAAATTTGTCCTGCAATGCCCCATATAATGGTGAAATGAGCCCCTTAGAGGAACCAGGCGGTGTGTGCTAGTTGATGCACCTCTCTGATGGCTTCAGAGCTTTTTAGTTCCCCATCGGTTTGAAACTCTAAGTGGTACAATGCTCATCTTGGACTACAACTGTGGCTCCTCCATGTTCAGGAATTCCTCAAATCTGCAATTATGTCAAATTGGTATAGCTACACAAGCCTACCAATCCCAACATGCTCTTCCCCCTATCCTATAACGTATATTGTAAAACCAATGTTTTACTGCTTCCAGGACATGTATGGGTATTTCACATGGTGAGTCTTCTACTCCACTCCAAGTCCTTCTCTCGTACTCCATCCCCGAAAATGTTGTGGCTGCGATACTATGTAATAAACCCAGGGGTTTGCCACTGCAAATACCCCAGCCTCCTTGCCTCTCAGCAGGGTCTCTAGTTTAATTCTGGGGTGGCTTTTTTCCAAATTCCCTAAATATGGAATCCATCCATTAGAAATACTTCCAAGTGATCCACACCGACAAATTGTGAATGCTATAAAGGAGCTGTGGCATCAGTAGCATTGTAATCAGATTACACCTGCAGACCTCAGACAATGGCAGCCTGCACCAGGTATTCACTTTAACCTGGAAGCGATCCACCAATGGAAGCAACTTATTCTGTACATGTTGGCCTGCTAGATACCACCAACCCAAATATTTGAATTCGCTCACTACTCTAAGGGGAAAGGAGTCAAGCAACAAGGAGATTTATATGTTTTCTAAGAACAACAGGAGGTCATCCGCTTAGAGAGCGACCTCTTCTCTATGGCAATTCATTTGAATCTCACTGTATTGGGCGCCCCTCTAATCTGGTAGGCTAGAGGCCATATGGCCAGCGCAAAGAGGCAGCCTTGCCTTGTCCCCCACTCCAATTCAAAACTGATAGGCGCGGTAGGCTCTGCATATAAAAGTTGAACCAGTGCAATGAACTTGGGCCCAAAGCCCTTTCTGCACACCACTGCCCATAAGAATTCCTGCTTGTCAATGTGAAAAGCTTTGGCAGCGTCCATTGAGAGTGAGATGACTGCCTTTGTGTGTGAACAATTTACATATATTAGATGTAGACCTATTAGGTTTGCTTATGATTTGTTCCACTTATTTCATGTTCCATGCTTCTACATGTGATGGAAGCTGCCAGGCTAGTCCCTATATACATCCTGTATATACAATACGCAGTGTTCAGTGGATTTACTTGTAGGTATCTCACAGGATTTGCTGCTTAATTACTGAATGAGAGAAGACGAGGCATCATGGGATCTGTGGACAGAGTGATTTGGACTCCGCTTCAGGGCAGATGCAGGAAGAGATTTCCGCCCACTTCACCTCTGCTGAGAGATTTTTGTCAAACACTTTTAGAACAAAAAATGGCATAATTTTGGAAAGAAAAGGACGATCAACACAATGTTGGCATTGTTCTGTTTATTTTTAAAGGGGGAATCACATATGACAAATTGGTAAAAATTACTAACTGCTGTGATTGGTGCCAACACCAACCATGGCAGTTACCAGTAGGAACTACAGCTGACAGCCCTTTGCATCTCACCTTCATGATTGTCCAACATATATTTCAGAACTTTGCTGTTATGAATAAAAGTAAAACCTCTTCAGGCCTACCTCTACAGGAACTGTATGGGGGCTTTAACCCCCTACCGACCTGTGATGTATCTGTATCACAGGCTGAGCCCTCTCTATACTTGGTGGGCGTTTGCTTCATATTACAGCGAACACCCACTGGTAACACCCGTGGGCAGTGCTGGCACCAATCGCGGGTGTTAACACTGTAAATGCCTCTGGCAAAGCTGCCAGGGGTGTGTGTCCGCTGCCATATTGGATTTGATCGCCGCCCCTGATGACTTTACTGTTGCTATGACAAACTCGGGTCATACTCTGGCTGATGTCATCAGTAAGTGCTGTGTTGGATTGGATCCCCAGATGTAGCATG
This sequence comes from Engystomops pustulosus, assembly GCA_019512145.1. Lineage (NCBI taxonomy): Eukaryota > Metazoa > Chordata > Amphibia > Anura > Leptodactylidae > Engystomops > Engystomops pustulosus. The sequence continues at coordinate 50,367,111 of CM033650.1, forward strand.
GAAGTGTATGTAGGATCAATCCGACAACCTACGGTTAAAGTATCCAAGTGGTCTGAAAAAATAGCAAAAAATTAAAGGGAACCTACCACCACAATTCTACCTATAAAGGTAGAACGGGTGGTAGGTGGATGTATGGGACGTGAGGATTAGCCCTTTTTTTGGGCTAATCCTCACGTCCCGGCTATCCTATAGTAAACTTTAATGCTGGTATATGCAAATTTTTTTAAGCAGCTACTGGGGCGTGGAGTAGCCGGACATAAGCAGCTACTGCGACGGTAGCCTCATGTCCGGCTACTCCACGCCCCAGTAGCTGCTTAAAAAAATTTGCATTGGGGATATACATTGTGCACATGGCATGCTGTGTGCCAGGGATAGAGAGGGAGTACATTGCTCTCTGTATAACACGTATATGTGGGATCCTTTTTTATTGCGGCCTCCCTTTACTAATAAGGAACACATACGGCCTCCCTTTACAATTAAGACGCCCACAATAGAGGCACTCCTTTACCAATTCAAAGCCTTTAGCGGCCTCCCCTTTACTAATTAAAAGGCCCAAGGCCCCCCTTTAACTAATTAAAGGCCCTAGCGGCGCCTCCCTTTACAATTAAAGGCCTAGCGGCCCCTCCCACTAATTAAAAGCCCTAGAGGCCCCCCTTTACTAATTAAAAGGCCCTAGAGCCCCACCTTTACTAATTAAAAGCCCTAGGGCCCCCTGTACTAATAAAAGGCCTAGAGGCCCCCCTTAACTAATAAAATAGCCCCAGCCCTCCCTTGAATAATAAAAAAAGACCCTAGCTAATTCCCTATACAAATAATACACCTTATTAACTTACCCTTGATGTCTTTTCCGCCGTACCTTCACTCCTAAGGCGATCCCCACCCCGGTCGGGCGATCCGCCTCTCTGTAGCTCCTGCACCGCGCGCTCTGGTCACGTGACTTACGGACCTGACGTCAGGTGCGGCAGTCAACGTGACAGGGCCGCGCGGTGCAGGAGCTACAGAAGATGGGCGGATCGCCGACTCGGGGGTTGTAGGTAAGTAGAGGGCAGAAACCGGAGGGCGCGGCCGGCAGCACTACACCGGGGCGCCTAGTTCGGGGAACTTTCCCCGCGCAACAGTCAACCATGTGTCGCGGCACACAGGTTGAAATCACTGCCCTAGAGCACTCTCAAGTCATGGAAAAGAGGAGGCCTCTTGGTGCAATGTTTTTGCAAGGTAGATTTTAAGAAAGGAAATACCTTATAACTCGAGTATAAGCCTAGTTTTTCAGCACAAAATTTGTGCTCAAAAACCCTAACTCGGCTTATACTCGAGTCAACTAAAAACATAAAGACAAAACTCACGTTTCTTGACGTCACCCAGGTCCTCATTCTGTCTGAGGACAGTCTGAGACAGAAGAGGACCTATGGGGGACGTCGGGAAAGATGAGTACAAGGTTATTTTTTTCCTACTAAGGGGCTGGCAGGCTGTATGCTACAGGGGTTGGGCAGGCTGTATGATACGGGGCTGGCAGACTATTACTGGGGAGGCTGGTAACAAATGCATTTCCCACCCTCGGCTATAATCGAGTCAAGTGTTTCCAGAGTTTTTGTGTTGAAATTAGGGTCTCGGTTATACTCGGAACGGCTTATACTCGAGTATATACGGTATCTAACGTATGTTGTATTTCAACTCTTAATAGGTTTACAGTTTCAGGAATAAGCTCGTCATGTTCTTTGTTTGTGAGTCACTAAAGGGTGGCGCAATGGTTGTGTTGTCGTTTGGGGAATGTTTACTCTGAGAAATTTACGGATCAGGACTCTTGAACGGAGCAGGTGACGGAAGATAATAATATATAGCGACACCCGTCAACCTAACCCTTAAGTGTACAGGGTATTTCTTGTGAAGCAGACAACCCCCCGCGGCACTTACCAGGGGGTCGTTGCTCCCCGGGGTCTGCGAGTGCCCCGGGGTGCGCGATCCTTTTCCGGAGCCAAGTCCTGCCAGCATGCTCAGTGGCTACAAAACAGTGTAATATATCAGTGTAAGAACAGCTTGAACAAAGCGATCAGAGGATAGCTTGTCAAGCCAACGTAGAAGTAAATTAAATAAAGTTAAAACACATAATAAAAACACTTTTAAATAAAAGAATAATTAAAAATAAAGTTTAATGTCCCCTGAACACAAACCTTCCTGTACACGTCTAATAAAGTAAAAAAAAACACTAATCAACCAAAGAACAAAAAACAACACCAATAAAACTCAAGAACATTATTTGAAACGCTCGGTGAATGCCATGAACACAAACTCGAAAAAACTCGCCAAAATGTAAATTTTAAAATCCAGTAAAATTGTAAAAAATATATAAAAAAAACTATATAAATGAGTATATCACGTAATCAGGGGATAATTGAATAAAGATAATATAGTATTTTAGTGTACGGTGTAGAACCTCCCAAAAGAGCAAAAAAATGGAAAACAAAAAATGACATTTTCTTCTGTACATTAAGAGTTAATAAAATATCACCAAAAGCTAATGCACCACTAAAATGAGTATTTGTAAAGTGATCTCATGTCGCAAAAATAAGCCTTTGCCAAAAAAAATAAAGATTGTATAGCCAATAAAAGTAAACAAGCATAATCTGCTCTGATGGCGCAGCTTCCTTCGATTCCCTGGCGTGTGCCCATACAGCAGGTGACCACCACATATGGGGTTTATTATTACTCGGGAGGGAGTGGGTATCAAACTTTGTGGCGCGTTTGGTATTTTATCCACTGGAATTTGTACATATTATGAAAAACACATTCATTTAGCCAATAAATTTTACTTTCAAAATTGCCTCCGGTTGTGTTAACCCTGTAAAAACCAATTAAAGGCTTAACCAAACTTCATAAAAGTTGTTACGTACGTTGAGGGGTGGTAGTTTCATTATTGGGGTACTTTATGGGGTTTTAATTTTATTTAGGCCTCTCAAAGTGATTTGAAACATGAGCAGGTCCCTCAATACCAGGATTTTGCGTTTTTTAAGAAATGTGAAAAATAGCACTAACGTTCAACGCCCATAACATCCTACAAATATAGAGTATGCAAAAAAACCATGTCCCATAAAATTAGACATTAGTGAATGTTAGTTATTAAGGTTTTTTGGGGTTATGACTATGTAAGAAAAAAGTAGAACAGTTTGATTTCGAAAATCAAAATTTTTCCAATTTTCACCAAATATCTGATTTTCTAATAAATAAATGCAAAACATACCACCAAAATTTTTTCAACTAACATAAAGACAATGTGTCACGAAAAACAATTTTAAAATCACTTGATATGTTAAGAGTTTCAAAGTTATAACCACTTATAGTGACACAGGGCAGATTGAAAAAAATGGGCCGTGTTAGGAAGGTGAAAAGTGGCTCCGGCGTAAGGGTTAAAGTTGTTTAACGTACATGGGGGGTGTAGTGTTATAATGGGGTAATTTATGGGGTTTTACTTTTATTTGGACTCTTAAAGTGACTTGAAATCTGAGAGGACTCTCAATAGCAGGATTTTGCGTTTTTTATGAAAATGTGAAGAATCACACAGAATGTTCAAAGCCCCATAACATCCTACAAAAATGAAAGTATGCATAAAAAACCATGTCCACATAGAGTAGACATTCGGTGAATGTTAGCTTTTTTTTTTTAATAACATGAAGTACATGAAGTGTCACGAGAAAACAATTTCAAAATCACTTGGATATGTTAAAGCAGTCCGAAGTTATAACCACTATAGTGACACAGAGCAGATTTTAAAAAATGGGCCGTGTCAGGAAGGTGAAAAGTGGCTTCGGCCTTAAGGGGTAAACACCATAATCGGCACCTCACAAACCCTGAAATTCAAAAAAAAGTGAAGGCAAAAAACCACACAGAACATTGGGGCAGACTTTACTTACCCGCGCATTCGCGATTCCAGCGGCGACTTTTCTGCGCTGGATTCGGGTCCTGGCAGGGATTTATAAAGCAGTCCTCGACACCCCAGGTGGCGCTGCTGCGCTGAAGAGCAATCGGAACGCACCGGAATAACACCGAGCCGGCTGAGTGAAGGTTAAGTGAATTTTCGCACACTTTTTTTTTTTAAAATGGGCGGTTTTTCCGAATCCGTCAGGTTTTCGTATCCAGACATTGCACTTCCCACCATGAAGTGGAATTTCGACAGCCTTACTGATTCCAATAAACAGATTCTAGGGACCATCCAGATAGACACAGGCAATTGATTAAAAGAGAAAATTACTGGATCCTTAAGATGAACACAATGGGGCACATCTAAACGCTACCGTCTCAATCCCCGAGGTGCGTTGTCTGACGAGGATTCGGAGCTGCCACGATTCACTAAGATCGTGCGTCCCCTCCCCGCTCAGGTACGCCGGAGTTCACCATCTTCTCCGGTGCATGTAAGTGCATGCTTGCGACACAATTTTGAAGTTAAATCCCGCGCATTGTCCGAATCCGTCCGATTGTCCGTCGGCCCGCAACCCCGATTCTGTCACATGAAAGTTTGCGCCAAAATCCAATACGTGCGGCACAAAACTGCTTTTAAAATGCGGTGCAAAACAGTAATCGTCAGAAATCTGAAGTTTGGGGGTCTGCGTGCACTTAGTAAATGAGCCCAATGTGTCCTTATGGAATAATTGAGACACTAGAAATCAGTGTAACATCATAAGAACCGTCTGCAATACATTTTCACTACTCTTTTTCACATTACTTTCCTAGAAACGACCTAATTGAATATATCCCTAAATCATACATGTGCCTATCTGTAAGAGCATTAGTCATATGGCCAGGCTCTCTCAAAATATTATATGTGGATCGAACCGCACACACAGTATTCAGCAACACCATCCATCCAGTATATACTACCATTTACTGACTAGAATCCTAAGTATCACTGTAGCGTATTCACTCTCACCCATACATCGCGTATCCAGCGCTTCCTCCGCTCCCATTCCACATCACCTTCTGCACACCAAGCAGGTCAGAGACCCGTCTACTTAATAGGGGGATGCAAGCAACACAACTAAGTAACTTTATTTACCTCCCCGAGTCGCGATCAGAATGAAAGCCCTGACGATTGTACCACTCTCCACACAGGTACAGCAAACTTTTTAGCTATATTTATCAAGCACGGCTGTGATCATTTTGGACCTTTCAACACAGTGGAAGGTTGTTTCACTTTTACACAAACTTTGTACCTACAAAATGTGTATACATATATATATTCTTCTGCACTCATTTTTAACACTAGACATCACATCACTATTTAAGGAGGTCTACACACTTCTACCCTTCACAAAGAGGCCTAAGAATGCCGGGTCAGTACTTTTAGACCATGCATCAAAATATGCTCAATTGCTTTATTTTGAAATGCACATTTTTAAATATTGTTTTATAGAAAGGGTGGATTTTTTACACGCAATAATAGCGCACAGCGGTATGAGATCGGCTATGCTTCTCAGCTATAACAGTGAGAACGTGTAAATTCTTTTGAGGGGCCTGAGCACCACCACGCTCGAACATATGTGTAACTTCATAATGGACGTGCGAGGCGGATGCAATGTACGGCCTTCTCCGAACGCAGAGAGAAACGGAATAGGCCATGGGAAAAGCAAACCAAGCAACATCGTGCCTTACCACCACCATTGGAACACGGACTTATAGGCAAAGCGGCCAATAGGGACTGATGCGACGCGGGTTAATATCATAACTATAATGGGAATGGGTGAGAGAGGGACAAAACTAATTTTGTGCTGGTCACGTAGTCCTGTTCTTTCTTAGCCCCATGCACATGGCTGTATATTACGCCTGCAATACGGCCCCATGTATCAGTGAGCAATAGGGCCATCCATGTACCGTATGCGATACCATATAAAAATATAGAGCATGTCCTATTTCCCCCGTATTTTCGTTCCATACGGCCCAGTCATGGGAATGTATGTAAATACGGGCTAAAATACGTGCTGCATAGGCTGTGTGACCGTATGCTGCCGTCTATATGTGCAGTAATCCACAACCGTTTGATGAGGCTACTTTGGGTTTATGATGCCAAAATGTCCAGTTGAAACTACAGAAGGCAAACCCACATGGAGGTATGAAAATGAATCTGCAAAATTGTAGCACGAAACCAACTCCTGCTGCGGAACATCACTAGCTCTAAATCCTCTGGGTACACAAGGCTGGGAGGACCATTCTATGGGCAGTGTCCTTGACAAATGGTGGAATGCTGAGATGCAGTTGGAGGGAGCCACAGGAGTAGATCACCAGCCTGGATGCAAAGGGCAGGTGGGAGAAGCTGTGTCCTAGTAGGAGCTTCAGCTTGTCCTGGGTTACTTCAGATTCACCCTTGAAGGTAGGATGATACCCCTTTCTCTCACTAACTAACTCACTCCAATCAGGCAGGGTGCTGAGCTCTCCTGCTCTGGTCTGGTGTGCTGGCGGCACTGAACTCTCTACTCTGATTGAGAGAGCCTTGAACTTTCCTGACCAGGGGTTTTATTACTCCCCACTGGTCAGGTGGTGGTTACTCCTCCAATTGCATCCCAGCTTACAGATACAATACATGAACTGATGTGATTGGTTAACACATTGTACATCACATTCTACACTTAATCCTGGCCCTTACCAGGCAGACTCTACCGCTGCCAGTGTTCCCCTGTGTTATGTAGTTGACATGTGTGGGGCTGATCAGACCTACACAGGCCTGCAAGCTACATGGTGGGCACGTATTGCAACAACTCTCTGCCTTGATCGGCAGGGGGTTGCAAATTGTGCACATGACATGCTGTGTGCCAGGAATAGAGAGAGGGGCTACATTGCTCTCTGTATAACATGTATTATGTGGGGTCCTCAGTCGCAGGCCTCCATTACTATGTGGGATATACATTGTGCACATGGCATGCTGTGTGCCAGGGATAGAGAGGGAGTACATTGCTCTCTGTATAACACGTATATGTGGGATCCTCAGAGCAGGCCTCCATTACTATGTGGGGATATACATTGCTCTCTGGATAACATGTATATGGTGGGGTCTCAGAGCAGGGCTCATTACTATGTGGGGTATACATTGTGCAACATGGCATGCTGTGGCCCAGGGATAGAGCGGGAGTACATTGCTCTCTATATAACACGTATATGTGGGATCCTCAGAGCAGGCCTCCATTACTATGTGGGGATATACATTGTGCACATGGCATGCTGTGTGCCAGGGATAGAGAGGGAGTACATTGCTCTCTGTATAACACGTATATGTGGGATCCTCAGAGCAGGCCTCCATTACTATGTGGGGATATACATTGCTCTCTGTATAACATGTATATGTGGGGTCCTCAGAGCAGGCCTCCATTACTATGTGGGGATATACATTGTGCACATGGCATGCTGTGTGCCAGGGATAGAGAGGGAGTACATTGCTCTCTGTATAAACACGATATGTGGGATCCTCAGAGAGGCCTCCATGACTATGTGGGGATATACATTTTCTTTGTTATAAACTTGTATATGTGGGGTCCTCAGAGCAGGCCTCCATTACTATGTGGGGATATACATTGTGCACATGCATGCTGTGTGCCAGGGATAGAGAGGGAGTACATTGTCTCTGTATAACACGTATTGTGGGATCCTCAGAGCAGGCCTCCATTACTATGTGGGAATATACATTGCTCTCTGTATAACATGTATATGTGGGGTCCTCAGAGCAGGCCTCCATTACTATGTGGGGATATACATTGTGCACATGACATGCTGTGTGCCAGGGATAGTGAGCGGCTACATTGCTCTCTGTATTACATGTATATGTGGGGTCCTCAGAGCAGGCCACCATTACTATGTGGGGATATACATTGCTCACAGAGTCGGTCTCTGTCAGGGGCCTCCGTTCGGATCCATGGAAGGTCCCTACCAGTGGCTACAATAGTATTCGATGCGGCCGGAAACGGCCGCTCGAGTACTATCACTGACTGCAGTGCAGCCAAAATATTGAGTGCGACGCAGCCGGATGCTTTCCGGCGCACACCGCACTCAGACCCTAGGTGCGCGGATCTCTACTAGCGGCAGAAGTTGGACACTGCAGGTGAGTAAACGATTTTTTTTTTTGTCTAAAATATGGAGCAGGGGAGGGAGCCTTAATAAAATATGGAAGAGGGGGTGACCTTAAAAAAATATAGAGGGGGGGGGGGCTTAATAAAATATGGAGAGGGATGGCAGTTTGAATGGGGGCCCTTAATAAAATATGGAGGAGGGGGGGGGGGGGGGGGGGGGGGGGGGGGCAGTGTGTATGACATTGTTTTATCCAGGTGACATTATACTCTGCTTCCCAGAGCTGAATACATATGCCAGAAAATTCTGCAACCAGATTTTACGACGATTCTGGCGTGAAGGAGAAGACAGTACACCTGTCCTAGACCTGTCAGGTGAGAGAGCCAGGTGTAACTTGTCTATGTAGTGTGGGGATGCCAGAGTAGGGTCATCAGTTCTTATAAAGGTTTTCAGCATTAACTTATTGGAAGGTTGGTGACAGTGCCAACACTTACATCCCTAACCACAGCCCAGCCACCAGGAGAAGCCCGGGAAACTAGGGGTAACTCTTATACTATTCCTATCATTAATGCCCTGAGATAACGTCACCACTGCAGCCCCTGTACTCAAACCAAGAGCCCAGCAATAGCAGAGAGGGAGGGAGAAAGGGATTCGCTGGCCCCCACACCCACTACCCTAGTGATTAGAAATTCCCTTATGCCAGAATATTTCTATGTAGTAATAGGGGGGACCCCAAAATCAATTTCATTGGTGGGCCCCAGGTACCCCTGATTGTGCACATGACATGCTGTGTGCCAGGCATAGAGAGGGGCTACATTGCTCTCTGTATAACATGTATATGTGGGGTCCTCAGATTTTTTTAAGCAGCTACTGGGGCGTGGAGTAGCCGGACATGAGGCTACCGTCGCAGTAGCTGCTTATGTCCGGCTACTCCACGCCCCAGTAGCTGCTTAAAAAAATTTGCATATACCAGCATTAAAGTTTACTATAGGATAGCCGGGACGTGAGGATTAGCCCAAAAAAAGGGCTATCCTCACGTCCCATACATCCACCTACCATCCGTTCTACCTTTTATAGGTAGAATCGTGGTGGTAGGTTCCCTTTAAGTAAAAAAAAAAAAATTCTAATCTCCCCCTTTCCTTAAAACTGATATAAATAAACAGTAAAAATAATAAAAATAGTAAAAATAAACGCATTGGGTATCGCTGCGTCCCAAAATGTCAGATCTATCAAAATAAAATTACCATTTTTCCCGTCATTTAATCCCGTAATAGAAAATGTCATCCAAAGTCGAAAATTATTATTTTTTTTTTTTTTTTGCCACTTTGAAAAATATTTAAAAGCTTCTATAAAAAGTGATCAAAAGGGCGTAGAGTCCTTAAAATGGTAGCATTGAAAACGTTGTCAAAAGTCGCAAAAAGTTGACACTGAACACACCAAAGTAATAAAGTTTATTAGTGCCAGAAGATTGCAAAATGAAGATTTATTTTGTACTGGAGATGTTATTATTTGTAAATGTATGAATAAATTATAAAGCCTTTATAAATTTGTCATCCCCCGTGATAGTACTGACTTAATGAATACAGTAGACATGTAATTTGGGGCGCAAAGTGAAAGCTGTAAAACATCCAAGCGCACAAGAAAACTGCAAATTTTCACCAATTTCACTGCATTTGGAATTTTTTTCCCCACTTCCCAGTACATGGCATTGAATATTTAATACTGTCACAATGAAGTACAATGTGTTATGCAGAAAACAAGCCCACGTACAGCTCTCTACATGGTAAAATAAAAGTTATGGCGTTTTGAAGTTGGGGAGTGAAAAATAAAAGTGAAAAAATGTAAAAAAAAAAGGGGGCCTAGAAGTTAAGTCACTGATGAAGTGCCTCCTGTATCTTGCTGGAAGCTACAGATAGGTAGGAGGAGTTCTCTTCCTTTGCCTGTGGTTTGACTTGGGAAACCCCTGCCCAATCTCAGTACACAAGAGATAAGGGTGAAACAACTTGTCTCATTTTATTGTATGTGGAGCCAAAAGATATGGGTGCAATCTGGGTAAATACATAAAATGAGATATATTAATTTCTAGACTTGCACTATTTACTTTATTAGACTATGACTTAATATTGTGACATGTACTTCTATTACATGTAAATGGTATTGTCTTGTTATAAAGTTTAATTAACCCCTTAACGCCAAAGCCACTTTTCGCCTTCCTGACACGGCCCATTTTTTTCAAATCTGCCCTGTGTGACTACAAGTGGTTATAACTTCAGAACGCTTTATCATATCCAAGTGATTTTGAAATTGTTTTCTAGTGACACTTTGTACTTCATGTTAGTTTAAAAATGTTGTTGGTATGTGTTGCGTTTTATTTATTAAAAAAACAGATATTTGTTGAAAATTTGGAAAAAGTCTTGATTTTTGAAATTGAAAATTTCCTATTTTTTCCATACGTAGTCAAAACAGCAAAAAAAACTTGATAACTACGGTAACATTTACCGAATGTCTGCTTTATATATCCATGGTTTTTTTTATGCATTCTCTTTTTTTGTAAGATGTTATGGGGCTTTGAGGTACGATTTCTCAAATTTTCGTAAACACAAAATCACGCTTTTGCAGGACCTGCTTAGATTTCAAATCACTTTAAGAGGCCTAAATAAAAGTAAAACCCCATAAATTACCCCATTATAGAAACTACACCCCTTAATGTATGTAAAGCAACTTTCCTGAAGGTTGTTAACCCTTTTAATTATTTTACAGGGTATAAAACAAGATCAGATGCAATTTTGAAATTTACATTTTTTTGGCTTAATGAATGTCTTTCAAAAAATGTACAAATTCTCAGTGGATAAAATGCCAAAACTGTCCACAAAGTTTGATACCCAATTTCTCCTGAGTGTAACAATACCCCATATGTGGTGGTAAGCTGCTGTATGGGCACGCACCAGGGCATCAAAGGGAAGCTGCGCCATTCAGAGCAGATTATGCATTGTCACTTTATAATGGCTATACAATCTTTATTTTTTGGCAAATTTGTCTTATTTTTTGCGACATTAGATACACTTTACAAATACTTCATTTAAGTGGGTCATTAGCTCATCGATGAGATTTTATTAACTGTTAAGTGTATGTAGGGAAAAAAATTGAAATTTTTGGTTTCCTTTCTTCTTGTATTTTTTTTTGGGGGGGGGGGGGGGGGTCATTCACCGTACCATAAAAATAACATATTATCTTTATTCTATGGATCACTACGGTTATGGTGATACCTCATTTATATAGTTTTTTAATATATTTTTACAATTTTACTGAATAAAAACTAATACAGCGAAAATCTCATTTTTGTATCACCATCTTTACGGAGATATAACGCTAATATTTTTTTGTTGACAGAGCTAGTTTAGGGCTTATTTTTTGCGTGTTGTGCTTTTCAGTGATACCATTTTGGCGTGCATAACTTTTTTTTTAATCACTCATAGAAAAGTGTTGTGAAGCGATTTAATGAAAAATGTACATTTTTGGCGAGTTTTTCGGGTTTCGTTTTTAAGGCGCTCACCAAACTGGTCCAATAATGTTACTGAGTTATTGTACAGATTATTACGGAATGTAGGGAATGTTTGTTTAGGGGACTTTAACTTTATTTAATTCTTTTTATTAATAGATGTTTATATCAAGTGTTTTTAACTTTTTTTTATTTTTTTATTTTTTTACTTTAACAGGTTGGCTTGAACAAGCGATCCTCTGATCGCTTGTTCAAGCTATTATTCACCTAATACAGTGTAATACAGATTTATTGCACTGTATAATGTGACACACTGAGTCACACATGCTCAGTGTGTCACAACTGGGTCCTGCCAGAAGGCAGTGACCTGGCTGCCGGAAGATGCCCACGATCGGAGGAAACTTAGATCGCAGGTACTATAGATGGGTGCCAGCTGTAACATACAGCTGGTACCGGCTCCGTTCAGGCCGGTACCAGAAGCATGACGTAATAATACTGCCAATTGCGGGTACGCACCTCCCGCCATGCAGTATTAATGTCGTCAAATGTCGGGAAGGGGTTAAAGGGAACCTGTCAGCAGAAATTTACCTAATAAACCACTATATTGCCAAGTAGCTGAACACCCTCAAGATCATGTTTCTTTCGTTACCCAGTATGGTGGAATCTTCAAGAAAATCTACTTTGAAGTGAGATGTAAATTGGTTGTATAAAGTCAAGGAGGCGGAGACTTTAACACTGAAGTCAAGTTCTCTCTTCCTCAGAAAGCCCCTTCACTGTAATTGAAGGTCTTGCATCCAGAGACGTGACTAACCAGATCTTCTGAAGTCTGATGCATCGTGTCAATCACAGCGGAGGAGGTGATCAGTGCTCCACACCCTGATTTCATTGTTAACCTCTCCTCCTCCTTGACTTTATACAACCAATTTACATCTTACTTCAAAGTTGATTTTCTGTACGATGCCACCGGACCAGACCGTGAAAGAAAAAAAAAACTAGGAGTTGCATTTCTTGACAGTATACAGGTGGGTGGTTTATTAGGTCAATTGCTGATGACAGGTTCCCTTTAAAAAGTGATCTAGTTTGATGGATACATTAACAAATCAAATAACAAGAAACGTTTGTATCTTTTATTGCGTCACTTTAAAATCCAGCCTTAACACCACTTGGTTGTGAAGGGGCAGGTCTTAACTCAAAACTATGGCAGGTTGGACCTGGTGTAGTTTTGCCGCCAGTGCAGCATGGTCAGCATGTACATCATGATGTATCTGTCGTAGTGGCGTATTGTGCGTATGATAAATCTCCCTCTTGGTCTCTGAACATGTGGTCCCCCTGTTGTCATCTTCCACAGCCTTGATCCACAATCCCCTTCTGAGCCTATCGGTTGTTTCCTCTAGAACCTTTCCTCTAGGTATCGCTGTGAAATGTAGTCCATTACTTCCTATGTTCTAGTGATTGCTGATCTTGTACCCTGCTTCACACTAACTGCATTGTCCCCATTCGCTGCATTGTCCATTATACATGTTCTGCTCTCACAAATAAATGAGGAACAAGCTCTGGAGTCTGAGAGATCAGATGGATTTTGCTAGGCATGTATTTTATTGTCTTCATATAGCAGATTTGAGGGCTGCTAGAAACTATGACCACCAGGTAGTGCCAAACTGGTTTTGGCTCTAAATGGATTTCTTTTCTTTTTTTCTCAGAGCATTTAAAGGGAACCTGTCACCAGGAGACCCATTTTTAGCACTCCCCCAGTCCCCACAGAGCATAGTACATACGCTGCCAAAGTGTTTTTGTATTAAAAATTGGTTTTACAGAAAAAAAGATATGTTATATTGTACCTTTCATTAGCATCTGCTGTGTGACTAGGCAGTTGCCAAATGGGAGGGGCTGGAAAGGAGCAGCCCCCCCCCCCCCCTCCCACCCTTGGGAACAGCTCCTTTTCAAATATATGAAAACACCCCTCACTGGGCTTAGCGACGCCCCCTGCTCCTCTACAGCCAATCCCGAGTGAGGAGTTATTCATATATTTGAAAAGGTCACTTGTTTCCCAAGGGTGGGGGGGGGGGACTGCTCCTTTCCAGACCCTCCTAATTGGCAACTGCCTAGTCACACAGCAGATTCTAATGAAAGGTACAATATAAAATATCTTTTTTCCTGTAAAACCAATTTTTTATACAAAAACACTTTGGCAGTGTATGTACTATGCTCTGTGGGGACTGGGGGAGTGCTAAAAATGGCTCTCCTGGTGACAGGTTCCCTTTAAATAGCAACGAAGATTAAATTTATTAATATCAATTAAGTAAATATAGCATTCCCATTACACAATACCTTCACATCATTACCCAGACTACCACGTTCAGTGGGGTTATTTTTGTTTGGCCATAATTTGTAGTCTTCAAAGGGTGATTGCATCTTGGTGGATTGGATCACTCGCCATGGCAGCCAATCACAACGCCATAATGTTGATTGTTGTTAGATGCTAGAACCAATCATGGCTGTTAAAGGGCTTGTCCAGTTTCAGCAAATATTTGATATGTTTTGTTTTTTTTTTTTACTGAAAAGTTATCCAATTTTCCAATATACTTTCTGTATCAATTCCTCACTGTTTTCTAGATCTCTGCTTGCTGTCCTGCCATTGAAAACTTCTGTGCTTACTTGCAGTGGACAGAAATCTGTCCATGTGATGTGATGGACATGCAGGTGCACAAGCTGTTATCATCACAGGGAATAATAGGAGCTGTGTGATACTAACGGCTCGTGCATGTCCATCACATCACAAGGACAGATTTCTATATACTGGAAGTAAAAATAGAAGCTTTTATAGTAGGACAGCGGGAAAATTGTACAACTTTTCCTTGCATAAACCATATTAAATATTTGCTGAAAGTGGACGATTATCCACTTGTCAGCCCTTGCCATACAGCAGTAAAGGGGTTGTTTGGAAAATAGTATAATTTTTCATTACACAATGTACGCTCGGTATCCATTCCTCATAGTTTTCTAGATCTCTGCCTGTGGTCATTCAGCAAGCAGCTTTGTTTACTTCCAGTGGATAGAAATCTGAACCTGGTCATGTGATGTCACACAGGTGCACAGTGCATCATATCGTCCAGCTCTAATGCAGTGCACCTGTGTGACATCACATGATCAGGGACTGGTATTAATCCACAGGACGTAAACAATGATGAATTGATACCAAAAGTATATTGGGAAGTCGTCTCATTTTCTATTACACAGTAAATATCAATTATTTGCTGAAAGTGGACAACTCCTTTAATGACATGGGTGCATGGATAATATAACACTAATGACTTGAAGTTCACAAAAACTTTACTAAAACAAGAGAACTCTAGCGCTTCTTTGTGCGTCCACGGATCCTCTATTTCACCCCTACTCCCTTTCCTATGCCTGTCTGCAGCAGAAGCCTCCCCCTTCAGTCACGTGTGCATGTGAATGCAATGATGAAATAGCACTACTGTTTGACCCCGCCCATGCCCCTCCAAAAACCCACCCACCATGGCCAGTGAATTTACATATTTTTTTTTTTTTTAAAAAGCTGTGCACGCCTTCAGCTTCTTTTCCCTGTGGCTTCTTCTGTTTTTAGGTGTTTTATAGGTGACGGGTCCTCTTTAAAGGATATAATCACCTTTTGAGTAAGAAAAATCAATAAATTGTTCCTATTTAAAAATAAATAAATAAAATAGGTTTTCTTGGTGTGCATTTATAATTAATTTTTCAAAAATTACAGCCACTTCTCAGTTTTGGCTTGGGGTGTTCCCTAGAGCTAGTCACAAGTTCTTCTGTTTGTCTATCAAGTGCACCAGCCTTCTCCATGCAATCTGCATAGCTGCTGTGTAGATACATAATGTCAGGAGGCCTTCTCTCCTGTGTTATACTGATATACAGGGAGTTTCATCACAAGATCCTTCTATCTACTAACTTTTCTAGCCTTGGGAGAGGAAAAACTGCGTTGAGTTTTATACACAGGGGAAATAATTTTAAAATACATATTTCTATGGTACCATATTCTGCTGATCTTTACAGAGGGGATACATATAAACAACATTTAGGCATTACAGAGCAATAACATTGTCAGCGGAAAGGAAACATAAGATTTGAACATTTTTTTAAATTGAATTTTATGAGAAAAGTGCTTATTTGGTGGTGTGCAATACGGTAATTTGTAACGTTTTATTTTTGTGTAATGCCATTGGTTACAGGTCTGTGCCAGTTTTCATCTTTCTGGGTTTAAACAAAAATAATGAGAAAATAAGAGTTTGAACCAATAATGGCAAAATACAACATTCGCAAAGCCAGTATAGTGGTGTGATGTACAGTAAAAGTTAGAAAGTTATTTTCATAGTCTTAAAGGTTGCACCATTTCAGTAGGAATTAACGGTCTCTAATGACAGTATTGTAAAGTTGAGATACCATTGGATATACAGTACAGACCAAAAGTTTGGACACTCCTTCTTATTCAAGGTTTTGTGTATTTTCATGACTATAAACATTGTAGATTCACACTGAAGGCATCAAAACTATGAATTAACACCAGTGGAATTATATAATACAAGAAAGTGTGGAACAACTGAAAATGTCTTCTATTCTACGTTCTTCAAAGTAGCCACCTTTTGCTTTGATACTCTTGGCGTGCTCTTGAAGTGGTCTTCCAACAGTCTTGAAGGAGTTTCCAGAGATGCTTCGCACTTGTTGGCTTTTAAGCCTTCACTCTGCGGTCCAGCTCACCCCAAACCATCTCGATTGGGTTCAGGTCTGGTGACTGTGGAGGCAAAGTTATCTGGCGTAGCACCCCTTCACTCATTGGTCAAATAGTCCTTACACAGCCTGGAGGTGTGTAACTAAACACAAACTGGATGGAATAGCCGCTGCAAGATGCCGTGGTAACCATGCTGTTTCAGTATACCTTTAATCTTGAATAAATCCCCAAAGCACCATCACACCACGCACCTCCTCCATGGTGGGAACCAGGCATATAGAGTCCATTCATTCACCTTTTCTGCATTGCACAAAGACACTGTGGTTGGAACCAGAGATCTCAAATTTGGACTCTAGACCAGGGGAAATCTGGTCTGATGTTCATTCCATGTATTCTTTAGCCCAAACAAGTCTCTTGTGCTTGTTGCCTGTTCTTAGCAGTGGTTTCCTAGCAGCTATTTTACCATGAAGGCTGCTCCACACAGTCTCCTCTTACCAGTAGTTGTAGAGATGTGTCTGCTGCCAGAACGCTGTGTGGCATTGACCTGGTCTCTAATCTGAGTTAATGAACCTGCGATTTCTGAGGCTGGTGACTCGGATGAACTTATCCTCCGCAGCAGAGGTGACTCTTGGTCTTCCTTTCCTGGGGCAATCCTCATGTGAGCCAGGTTTTTCTGTGGCACTTGTTGGTTTTTTGCAACATCACTTGGGGACACTTTTAAAATTTTACCAATTTTTCGACTGACTGACCTTCATTTCTTAAAGTAATGACGGACAATTGTTTCTCTTAGCTGTTTCTTTTCTTGCCATAAAACAAATTCTGACAGACTATTCAGTAGGATTATCAGCTGTGTATCCACCTGACTTCTGCACAACACAACTGATGGCCCCAACCTCATTCACAAGACAAGAAATCCCACTTATTAAACCTGATTGAGCACACTGTGATGTGAAAACCTTTTCTGGTGACTACCTCTTCATCAAGAGAATGCCAAGAGTGTGCGAAGCAGTAATAAAAAGCAAAATGTGGCTACTTTGAAGAACCTAGAATATTAGATGAATTTTCAGTTGTTTCACACAAGTATATAATTCCATAGTTTTGATGCCTTTAGTGTGAATCTACAATTTGAAAATACAGAAAACTCTTTGTATAAGGTGTGTCCAAACTTTTGGTCTGTATTGTATGTGGGGACAGAAGAGAGTTGCTATTAAAGTGCACCTGTCACCCGAAATGCCAATTTTAGCAGGTGACCGGTTCCAATGCCTTTGTCAGCATTCTAAATAATTTCAGTACTTTATAATAGTTTAATCTACATTACCTGGCTCCCCTGCGAGCAGCGTGTGGAAAGTCCTGGGGTAGGCAGCACCTCATGTTCCAGTGTCAGTCTCCTCTTATACAGCTCCCCTACCCCACCCTTGTCATCTGCATTGTGCAGGCAGGGGAAGAAGGGTGATGCTAAAGAATAGAAGTATGCATGACGCACAGACAGCAGCTGCTTCTCCCGAGACTCAACACATTTTGCTGGCATGGAGCCAGGTAATGTAAAATAAATTAGTATAAACTACTGAAATCAAAAGGAAAACGAACTTTCAGCTTTCCCACCTCAACAGAGTATTTTCCCATGCCAAATGATCTCCACATGCAAATGACAAACTCTGGATGAACATGTACAGCAGTCAGAAAGGGAAAATGCAGTCCAGTAGCAGCAGAGATCTTCTAACATCCAAATTTTTTTTTTTAAAGCCATAAAGATAAGTAGTTGACATGTTGATGCATTTTGGACAAAGGTCCCTAATCGTAACATCTTATACAGCTATAGTGAACGGCTTATTTGAAATTGTGCACGAGAAGAAGTGTTAGGAAATGTAAAAAGCTTAGTAAAATTTGGGATCACTGGCTACATTGATGCCACTGTTCGAATGTCTAGGAGTGGGATTGGGGCAGGAATTGGGGAGGGAGGGTTTTTATACATATGATAGTTATCGCCTATGTATACGATTGTATTGATTTGTAGTTGCATGTTTATTGTATTTTTCTATTGAGAAAACATTGATAAAGCTAAGGGCTTTTTTTTTGTTCAAGAAGTTAAAAGATTACTATTTGAATGTTTTTTTTTTTTTTTTAAAGCTGTAAAATTTGCCTTGTTCAGTGGAAAGTTTTTAAATTTTTTTTTTTTTCCTCATCTCTAAAGGAACAAAAACGCAGTGACCGTGCTCGCCGCAGTGATACCATTCCCCCGTCTGATAGCAGTAAGTGTCCAGAGAAAAACAGTAAGTGTCTTGAGGATATGCAAAACCACTTGGAGTTACTCCCTTCATTAAACTCCTTTTATTCCATACATCTAGAATGCTAATAAAAAATACGTTTTTTTTGTATTATAACCTCATAAGTTTAATATTTTCTGACAGAGTGCCCCTATTAGTACCCCTAAAGCGAGATGGGAACGCAGCCTTACGGTTGCTTTAAAATAAAGGCCTATTCATGCTATGTACAATCCTGAATTGTAGCAGGACTTTAAGCACTCCAGTGAGTCGTCTTTATACCTCCCATACCATGTGAATAGATATGCAAAAGGATTGCCACAGTCGTATAGGTACAGTGCCTACAAGTAGTATTCAACACCCTGCAGATTTAGCAGGTTTGATAAGAAGTAAATAAGTTGGAGCCTTCAAACAAGAGCAGGATTTATTAACAGATACATAAATCTTACAAACCAAAAAGTTATGTTGCTTAGTTAATTTTAATAAATTTTAAACATAAGTGTGGGTCAATTATTATTCAATCCCTAGGTTTAATATTTTGTGGAATAACCCTTGTTTGCAATTACAGCTAATAATCGTCTTTTATAAGATCTTGGCCCACTCCTCCATGCAGATCTTCTCCAAGTTATCTAGGTTCTTTGGGTGTCTCATGTGGACTTTAATCTGGAGCTCCTTCCACAAGTTTTCAATTGGGTTAAGGTCAGGAGACTGACTAGGCCACTGGAACACCTTGATTTTTTCCCTCTTGAACCAGGTCTTGGTTTTCTTGGCTGTGTGCTTTGGGTCGTTGTCTTGTTGGAAGAAGAAATGACAACGCATCTTAAGATCCTTGATGGAGGAGCGGAGGTTCTTTGGCAAAATCTCCAAGTAGGCCGTGCTATCCATCTTCCCATGGATGCGGACCAGATTGGCCAGGCCCCTTGGCTGAGAAGCAGCCCAGCAGCATGATGCTGCCACCACCATGCTTGACTGTAGGGATGGTATTCTTGGGGTCGTATGCAGTGCCATCCAGTCTCCAAACGTCACGTGTGTGGTTGGCACCAAAGATCTCGATCTTGGTCTCATCAGACCAGAGAACCTTGAACCAGTCTGTCTGAGTCCTCCAATACTCTGAAAAATAATTTTTGCTGTATCCTGTCACGAACAAATCAAAAATAGTGTAAAGTATGTGATGGGGAGTAAAACGACACCATAATCTAAGAAAAATACTATAATACTGCCGCCTATGTACAAGATTATAACTACTATAATACTGCCCCCACCAGGTCTTGTCTCTCTTCTCATTAAAGGGTTTATCCCACAAACAAAAGATAGGCAGTAAGCAGCTCCTAGTGCTTGAACAAACGCCGCAGTGTTAGAAGGATAGCATTACCGGAAACCTCCAGAAATGCTATCTAAAACTGCGGCGGGGTACAACGTAATCATCGGACCGCTCGCAAAGTGAGGGGGCGGGGCGTGGTTAGGGGTGGTGACTGGAGGTTTCCGGTAACGCTATCCTTCAAGCACTGCGGCGTTTGTTCAGGCACTAGGGGTCCAAAGGGGTCCCACGTACCTCCGTCGGACCCCCTCGTTGCTCAGTCAGACTAATAGAGCAGAGTGCCTCGCTATAGAGATTAATGGAGCAGAACGGTCATGCGCTGCCGTCTGCTCCATTAGTCTGCCGGAGCGATGAGGGGTCTGAAGGTTTTGTGATCTGTGGAGTCTCATCACTGATCAGCAAGTCATCAGGGGGATATCACCATCTGTCCATGTATAGTGTCTCTAAATCTCCAGGGCTTCCCTAGACACACAACTCTAAATTATGCAATTAAAGGACACCTGTCATCAGGTCTGTGTCACTATTCCTGTCACCTCTACCTGTTGGAGCAGCTCACAAGGATTCCATTACAGCCTTTATCTAGTCACTTCATACATTAACACCTTGCCGACTGAGGACGAACTATATCGTCCTCGCGCGGCAAGGGGTGTATGGAGAGGGCTCACGAGCTGAGCTCTCTCCATACACAGCGGGTAATGGCTGTATAAAACAGCCAACACCCTCCTGTCACTGCCGCGGTCGGTGCTGGCACCGATCGCGGCAGTTAACCTGTTAAAAATCATAAACACATTAGGTATCATCGCGTCCCAAAATGTCCGATCTATCAAAATATATTAGCGATTTTTCCCAGCGTTTAACCCTGTAACGGAAATTGGCGCCCAAAGTCGAAAATGCCACATTTTTGCCATTTTAAAAAATATAAAAAAAATCTATAAAAAGTGATCAAAAGCCCATACAGTCCTAAAAATGAAAGCATTAAAAACGTCATCAAAAGGCGCAAAAAAATGACACCACTCACAGCTCCGTGCACTGAAGTTTGAAAAAGTTATTAGAGCCAGAACATGGAAAAATGAAGAATTTTTTTTTTTGTACAGAAGGTTTTAATTTTTTTAAATGTATGAAAACATTATAAAAACTGTACAAATTTGGTATCCTCGTGATCGTACCGAACCTAAGAATAAAATAGACATGTGATTTGGGGCACTAAGTGAAAGCTGTAAAATCAAAGCCCACAAGAAAACTGCGCAAATGTGTTTTTTCATCATTTTCAATGCATTCTGAATTTTTTTCCCACTTCCCAGTATACGGCATGGAATAATAAATACCATTACTATTAAGTTCAATTTGTTACGCAGAAAACAAGCCCAAACAGAGCTCTTTACATGGAAAAATAAAAAAGTTACAGATTTTTGAAGGTGGGGAGTAAAAAATGAAAAAGCAAAAATGAAAAAGGGCCACGTCCCCAAGGGGTTAATGATTGTAAAATCATCTATTCTTTATTATGTAAATGAGGCTGATCACATGGTCAGTGGCAGTGATGTCACTCCTGTTACCAATCCCCATGCTCATGTCTGTGTGTAATGTATAGTAAAGCATTGCTGGTGTCTGTGCTTTATCTGCTGACATGCTGCATCCTTCTAATGCACATGTGTGAGACACAGACATCAGCTACACAAGTACCTGACATGTTCTGCTATAACATGGCTGCCTGGAGCTGTTGTATCCCTCCTATACACACAAAGACTGCAGGGGGCATGGCCGGGAGCACCAGGAAGCACACAGAGGAACCATTACACCATACATCATTATACAGACCGTCAGTCAAGCACTGGTGGTGTGGCTGTGCCACCCACTCATGAATAAGCCGGTCATGCTAATGACTCATTGGACATATCACAGGTCATTTGCATACAGCTTTACGACCTCATTGCTTAATTTAGACATGTAGAGAGGCAATGCTCTCTAATGGCAGTTTATGAAAATAGATTTAGTTTAGGGGGTTATTTTGCAAGACTGGTTCTCTTTAAATAATTTTTTGCCCAGCCTGGGATTTGAACCCAAAACCACCACACTCCACCTGCTATAGAGAGACAGAGCCTCTATCCACTAAGCTATGGACTAAGTGGTTACCTCTGGGCGGATTTTATGTCGCCAAAATCCTCACTTTGCCACAAGCTTAATGCACTGGTATATAGAGATACGTCTTGTCAGAGATCTCTTTAGAACATCTTATTTATTATTATGCATATAATACTTAAATTAGTTCAGTTAAATTAATAAAAAGGACAAAAAAAAATAAGGGGTCATTCAGACAGGCGTGTCTGCTCCACAACTGATAAAAATGCGGACATGGCAGTGTTCAGACCATATTGTATCCGTTTTTATCACGTCCATATGCCATCCATTATTTTCACATATGCAAAAATAGCTGGTGGGTTTCTAATCTAGTGCTTGCCTTGCCCAGTTGGTTGCCTAGCAACATTTGAGAAAAGAAACAGTCTGCATACGGACGTCATGCATGTGCCATCTATTTTTTACGGATTGACTTCTACAGATGTCCGTGGTTCACATGCGATAGAAAATAACGCATGCTGCAATTTTTTTCTCACGGTCTGCTCATCTGTGAGAATCTGTGACATGTGAACAGACCCATAGGAAACATTGGGTCCGTTTGCCATCCGCAAAAAAAGATAGCACACAGACATCAAAAATGCCTGTCTACATGAGCCCTAAATTATACTCTTTTAGTATACTATTTTATATTATCATTACCAGGATAACCTTTGCAATACATATACTATTCTACTGGCAAATCACTGGTGACCATCACTGATCAAATGTATTTAAAAGGAAATGTGTATGTTATAGACTGAGCCCCGTCCACAGACATTTGCATTGCGTTTTTAAGCGCCAATGTAAGCGTCCCATGTGACCACACCCTAAACATTCAGATAATGCATTTTTGTTTGACAGGACACTGCTAAACTGCATGTGATAAGCGTTATTGTATCAATTCACAGTGGTTTGTTTTAGTTGTGTGTCAGTAAAGTATGTCCTAGTATGATTGTTCCAAAACTATAGTTTATGCGGATTGGTAAAATAAGGAACCTACCCAGGCATGAAAAACTGCTGAAAATGTAAAATTCTCACTGCGAAGAATTGTCTGTTGCCTGAATATGGCCCTAGTGTTGAAATTTGTCTAGCCTGGTTCTTCTTTTATCTTTTCTAAACATCTACTTTAACTTATTCTAAATACTTGAAAAGGCTGATTTAAAAGACAGCTGTGTTTTACTTTGTTTAGGCTATTGACATTTGTGTATTATTCAGTGCAGATATCTGATGAAGATTCCGATGCAATGGTGGATGACCCAAATGATGAGGACTTTGTACCCTTTAGAACTAGACGGCCAACCCGGCTGTCTCTTCGTAATCAAGTCCCGCCACGTCCTCCCAAACCAGCGCTGACAAAAATGTCTTGTGCTCACTGCCGAACCCCTTTACAGAAGGGACAGACCGCTTATCAACGCAAAGGAATGCCCCAACTCTTTTGTTCTTCAACATGTCTTACCACCTTCTCTAAGAAACCACTGTGCAAGAAGATATGCACTTTCTGCAAGAAGTAAGTTATGTACTGACATAACTAGGCAGATACGTTTGTAGTGGTTCATGTTTCTTTCTTTGGTTTCTATAACTGTAGTAGATGTGACCTTGTTCATGTTTGATGTACGTTTTAGGGATATTCGGAACTCCAAAGAGTCTGTGGTTGCTCAGACTGGTTCTGGATTCCAAGAATTTTGTTCAAACGCCTGCCTTTCCCTATATGAAGCACAGCCAAGATCTAGTTCCCAGAGCTCATCGGATGTTCCAGATATCATTAAGTGCAGCATCTGTCACAAGAGTGGTGAGGTGAGGATCAGACAATTATTATATGTCAGAATTCTACCTGTGGAAATCTGTTCCTTTGCCTGTTTTCTTCCTTATTTAAGCAGTTTGTGTAAATGACCTTTGTCTTGTAGTCGACTGACAGCTTAGAGATAAGGAACCTGATAATGTTTTTAATGACTTATCTCTCAAGTCGATTTGTGACACTGAACCAACTATAGGTCCTTATGGACCTGTGGTTTAGTGTACCAAACCACCCTAAATGAGCTCTATCCATGGATGCAATAAAAATAAATTTAAAGTTTAAGGCACAAAACCAGAAGTACCTACGAGTGATGTAGTGTGCCAACTCGACAGCTTCCCTTGACCCAAGTTTGATTGTAATATCCTATTCCTATTGTCTAACTTCTGTCACCTACACAGATCGCAAGAACAGTGGGCCTGTTGAACATTCATTCTTCCGCTCCATTCAATACTATTAAAGCATTGGAAATTTCCAACAGCTGTCCTCACCCATTAGATGCACTATTAAATGGAACGGAAGGGCACATGCTGAGCCTGCTGCTTCTATTCAATTGAGACTGTGACCACCTTCTCCTGATCACCAGTGGTCTGTTCTTTTGATTAGCGCGTCCCAGCAGTAGCACTCCCACCACTTAGATTGTTACCATTACCCACAGGATTACAATCAAATTTGAGTCTTTACTTAGAGTCATTGGATAGGCTAATACTCCTCACAGATCTGGATAGAGGCAAATTTTCTCAAGGTATGGAAATAGTTAGTCTTTAGCCTCCTTTTTTTTTTTTTTTTTTTTATCTCTATGCTGTGTAGGGGCTATATTGCTCACTACTGGAGAAAGGAGCAGAAAAAGGCAGAGTAGCTTCTTAATGTGTACTTAATGTAGAAGTATATTATAGTTTACTGTGATAACCTGCTCTATTAATTTCTTTGAAAAAAAAAATGCTTCAAAGGTTTTATGTATGCACCAAGGGAGAGGATCTGTAAGAGTATTGTACAGCCCATGAAGGCGATAGCTCACCTTTACTTTCGCTTATTACAGATTCAACATGAAGTCAGTAATGGAAGTGTAGTTCACAGATTGTGCAGCGATACCTGTTTTACCAAATTTCGAGCCACCAAAGGTCTGAAGACAAATTGCTGTGACAACTGTGGCATCTACATTTACAACAAAGGTTTACCACTTGAGTATCTGTTCCACGAAGGTCAGCAGAAGAGGTTCTGTAATGCAGCTTGTTTAAACAACTTCAAAAAGGTATGTATGGGTGTGTACAGTAAATTTGTTTTTTATTTGGTACTTTTCCAGTGCAAGTCTTCACAGCCCTGGGACAGGACACTAGTAGAGAGCAGCTCATTGGCTTGTGTAAAGTGCAAACACTCTGAAACCTGCAGATAAAATATGGCTCTAATTTGTCTCTAATGTTGAATTGTGTATCACTGTGTTATGATTAGCTTAATACATTCACAATTCTTTCTTTCTACAGAAAAACACAAAAGTTTACCCTTGTATGTATTGCAAAACGCTTTGTAAGAACTTTGAGATGCTCTCCAATGTGGACAAGACTGGCCGTGTGGGACTCTTTTGCTCTATTTGCTGCATTACCTCTCATAAAGTCAAACAGGCTGGAGTTCCAGGTACGGGATTTATTCAGAGTATCCATGTGTCCTGATCATGTGATGGATGCATCCAACCTTGGTTAACATGACTAACGTCTGTTGACTGCAAGCAGAGATCTTGAAAGCCATTAGGTATTAAAAGTTACATAGACCAAATATTTGACATCAACTCAGTGTTGATCATTGTCTTGTGGGTTAGTATTGAAAGATTGTGCTGTTGTCCTGATCATGTGTTGGAACACATAGTGACATTTACAGTTAACTTTGGGCCTCATACCAAATTCACTATACCCAGTGGGGAGGAAAATCAAAAATTAAGCTGATTTAAAAAAAAAAAAAAAAAAAAAAAAATACTTCTTATACTCTCCATATTTTCTTTATTTACGTATTGTTGCTGCTTTGTCTTAAGTTGCCATAGTTGCATTACCAAGATAACCTTAAAAGGACGAGTCCTTGTACAAAGCAGGTATGGCACAGATTTTTACATAGAAGCAGAAGTTTAAGGTTAAGGAAAACGAGACGCAGCAGGCTTGATATTTTTGCGAAAATGCTGAACAATAGCAGGATGTCGCTCTGGAGTGGAAAAAAGGCTGCAGCAAATACATATCATTTACTATTTATTTATTTTTTTATTATTATTAACCCTAATTCCTTGTTTCCGCAGGCCCTACCCGACCTTGCAGCCTATGTAGGCGCAGTCTATCAGAACCAGCGTATTACAACAAAACAGAACGTGTTCTCTACCAGTTCTGCAGTCCAAGCTGCTGGACCACCTTCCAGGTAGCTAAATAAAGTCATTCTTTGGAAGCGTAAGGAAAATGATTAGTATGTATAATAAGGGTTCTCTGTGCTATTATCTGTCCATGTAACGAGGAAATTGGTGCAGTACAACAACACTAACCAATATATTATAACTTTGTTTCATTGTAATAATGATCAACTCGTAAGAGCTCTACTTGCCGAGACTTGCAGACACTAATGCTTGACTCTGGGAAATATGCAAATATATTTTCCTGCATGGGATAAGGAAAGCAATGCCATTTTTAGCTATCTTGTAATGCTGCCCCCTTAATAGTAACCATACAAGGAACCTTAAGAGATGTTTTCTTTATCCCATTCTGTAAAACATATTTGCATATTTACTTTAAATGATCAACAAAGACTAAGTGCCCGAAGTTGACCTTCTGTATGTGGTCAATGAACATCAGTAAGCGCTAACAATGGTGAGTTCCGTGTCACCTTTATTTTGGCTACATTTGGCTAATTTTCCTTTAGCCTTCTCTGTGGAGCATGTTGTGTCCCTGTGTCATCCGTTCAGCTCTTTGCTGTTCCATAGAGATCCATAGTGCTGTAAAATGAGTGCAGAATAGCCATGGAAAGTCTGTTTCACTACCAGAATATAAAAAACCTACTAGGGAAAAATATCATTAGTAACTTTAATTGTTCACCACAAGATGGCAGTAATGCCATTTTAGAGGAAATTTATTTTGATTTGAAACTTTTCTTGGAGTCAGCGCCTCAGACCGCCCCCCCCCCCCCCCCCCCATGAATACGCTGGACTGCTAGTTTCTAGTGTACAGCACGACCATGTTTGTTAGCGTTATCAGTGGTTCCCAATAATGCTAGCAGTGTAACACTGCTATGTCTAAGAGCTTACTTTAGTAAGCAGTTTTTGAGGGTGACAGGTCCTCTATAATAATGGCGAAAAAAAAAACCTGTATTGGATATGCTAGAAATGTGATTGAGTGAAAAGATAAATTGACATCGATTTAAATCCTGTTGGTAGTGTTCTAATCCTTAATCCCTTTAAAGTTTGTCGATGTGTTGGTAACAAGTCTCCCCTGTTTTTCAGCGTACCAGTCCTGAAGGTGGAATCCATCTCAATTGTCATTATTGTCACAACATGTTTACTGGCAAACCAGAGATCTTAGATTGGCAGGTAAGGGCTTTTCACATGGTTGTGGAAGTATGAGACCTGTCAGAATATTTCCTGATCCATCTCTTTCCATCTTTTTACAGGACCATGTGTATCAGTTCTGTTGTAAAGATTGTTGTGAGGACTACAAGCGGCTTCATGGCGTTGTGTCACAGTGCGAATATTGTAAGCAAGAGAAAATTCTTCATGAAAAGATACGGTTTTCAGGGGTGGAAAAGAATTTTTGTAGCGAGGGTAAGTAACCCATGAACTTGGTGACTGTGAATGCTCAATATCTTGTTTCTGCTATAGAAATGTTTAGGAGTGTATTGCACAAATGACATCATGACACACATCCAATGTATATATCTAATATGTTTCTTTTTGTAACAATTTTACCTTAATCTGATCACTATCACTGCCTTCAATTTCCTCCAATACGCAGCATTTCATTCTGTAAATGTCTTGCATTATAGTGGTTGTTCCAAACTTTCTTTTAGGTATAGCTTGCGTTTTTTGCGCAAGGGTTTTGTTGCGTACTTTTTTTTTTCTTTACAAAGTTTTTCTTTATAGGTTCTAAATGCTGATCTCTGCTTATTAATGTATTTTCACCTATGCAAATTCCATACCCCTGTGACGGATGCAGTGTATTGTCACCCCCCAATAATGGATGTACAATTTTGGCATCCTAAGCAAGGGAACATACCTTTTTTTTTTTTTTTTTTTTTTTTTTGAACTTTCAAAATAGTTGGCAATAAATAAATGAATACATTCAGATATAGTACCAAAGATGGGAAAAACTTTTTTATTTTTTTTTATTTTTTTTTTATATAAATAACTCGAAGGGGGTGACAATACTTTGCCTCATTCACATGGGTATCAAATTTACATAAAGATGTTGTGTTTTTTTTTTACGTTTAATAAACATTAACGTAATATACATGCTTAATTGTCTGGCAGAGTATACACAGAAAAAACATTGAGACAGGTGAAAATACAAATTAATAAGCAGAGTTTAGCCATCAGAAACTAATAAAGAAAAATTGTCTAAAGAAAGAGGAAACGTTTCAGAAAACACAAGATAATGGAAACGAAGGAAGATGAGGCAAAGTTTGGAGCAAATACTATTGCAAGACATTTTTAGAGAATAAAAAGTGTTAAATTCAAAATGGTTCATATTGGAGGAAACTGAAGGCAGTGATGGTGAACAAATTAAGATAAAATTGTTAAACATAAATTGGATACAGCAAACCCAAAGGGAATGAACAAATGTTGCAAGTTTTCTGTATTTTAAGTATTTGTAATCCTGACAAGTGCAAAAGTAATTTTAGATGAATATATGTTCTAATCAGTTAGCCATGTACAATAAGTATTTAAGGCGAATGAATAGTAGAGTACACATGCTGGAGAAGGCAGTGGACCCCTGAAACCTAGCCACAAGCATTTGGTACAATAAATTGTTCTCTGTAAAATTGCTTTGTGTACCATTGTGGAACTTCCTATCGTCATTTTATGTGGACTCTGTCATCTTATTCAAGAAGGATCGAAGTAATGCAAAAGCAATATGTTTTACTGAAAGTGAATAGAAATATACCTTATACTCGTGTATAAGCCGAGTTTTTCAGCACAAAAAATCTGCTGAAAAACCTCACCTCTGCTTATACGCGAGTCGATGTAAAAAAATAAACTTGCTCACCCTCTGGCGCCCCAATGCTCGTCGCCGCTCCTGGCGGCTCCTCTTTGGTCTTCTCTCTGCTCCATTAGCTGGCAGAGACACTTTCTTGCGATCTGCCGGCTGGCGCATCACTATAGCGTAATGAAAGGCTACACCGCCGCCTCATAGTGTTGCGCTGGCAGAACACAAGGAAACGTCTCTGCCGGCTAATGGAGCAGAGAGAAGACCGAAGAGCAGCAGCAACGAGGATCGGGAGCGCCAGAGGGTGAGTGTGTACGTTTTTTCAATGTGCTGGGCTGATCCGCTGTATACTATTGTGGGGTGCGGTTGGCGGGCTATATACCATTGCGGGTGTGGGGGGGGGGGGGAGAGGAGGAACCCCTCATTAGAGACACATCGAAGGATCCATATGAAGTCTGTTATGTACAATTGTCAATTGTATTGCTGTTGTACTGCTTGATCAGTTAATAACATAGTGGTGCAGTGTTGGCTGATGTATATGGCTTTGACAAGTACTCACTGTTACCAGGTCTTCACCAGCTCCCTGTTCCACTGTGATGCCTGATGGGTCCTGATGCCAGTTATATAGGCCGGCATACTCCTGCTTCTGGCGTCAGGATTCAGCAGAGAGAAGTGTTTTTGCCATTGTCTGCTTATGTAGTGCAGTCTATTATACTATCGGTGTAGACCTCTTTGTTCAATATCGATACATGACATCTATTCCTGTACTTAGCATAATTGATATGTTACGCTGTAGTATTGTCACAATTCTGCAGATCACTGTGCACATGGCTGCCTGTTTTATTTATCTGCTGTGTTTTTATACAGGTTGTGTGCTGCTCTACAAACAAGACTTCACCAAGAACCTCGGCCTGTGTTGTATAACATGTACTTACTGTTCTCAAACCTGTCAGCGAGCAGTCACTGAAGAGCTGGATGGTAGCACTTGGGATTTTTGCAGCGAAGAATGCAAGAGCAAGTATCTACTCTGGTACTTCAAGGTAAAATTTGTGAATTTTACTGTTATGTTCCTCCTTAGATTCATTTTTGCACACCTTGTTTTCTCATCATATGATTTGACCCACAAACTTTTTGTGAGTAGTATATGTATGGATGAGGGTTTTTGAATATACATTTACATAGTCACACCCTAAATAGATGACAAAACTGATGTGTTGCTTTCTTGTTTCTCTGTAGGCCGCACGCTGTCATGCCTGCAAACGCCAGGGGAAATTGGTAGAAACTATTCACTGGCGCGGGGAAATAAAACATTTCTGCAATCAGCAATGTCTGTTACGTTTCTATAACCAACAAAACCAGCCCAATCTAGACACACAGAAGGGGCCTGAAAGCCTACTCCACAGTAAGAAAGGTAAAAGGAAAATTACAGGAATATTATCAGTTGCATTCATATGCCACTGCTTGTGTAACTTTTTAAAAATGCATTCGACTTTTTTTTAAAGGGCATCTACTACCAGGATGAAGGATTGCATTCAAATTAACCTGAGTGGTTAGAGGGTCCATAGGTGTTAATGGAGCCTGAGGCCCCTCAGGCTCATTTAAATCCTGGTGATAGGTGTCTTTTAGTAGTGTTCTTTAGTTGTCCTGTTCCCCCCCCCCCCCCCCCCCTTCATTATTTAGAGTCTAATTCCTGATGTTTTAATGATTCTAAATTAAATGTACAAGAAATTCCCTTTAAAGGAAACCTCTCAACAAGAATATGTAAAATAAACCTCACATCCCCCCCCCTTCCAACTGTGCCCTGTTGGCTGTCAGTGCTGCACTTTTTTTCAACGATTCCGACCTTTGTCTATGTTCGTCCTGTACACTGCTGAAGGTTAAAATGGTCTGAAAAAATTATTATGGCCGCACCGGATTTGTCACTGAACTGGATGTAAAACCTGACCAAACCAATTTGAAAGACCCCAAAAACTTTGTCAAATCAGACTGATTTTCTAAAAGGTGCTGCTAAAGACTTCCGTTTTATGAACTTTGTAGCGACTTACCTGCAGGATTTGGGTGGGTGTGCCCCTATTTTCTACCTTTTTTGTTTTATTTGCTATTAAATAATTTTGTATCACAAAAGTATTATAGGAATTGCACCTTTTTTGCGAACCAGAAAAATTGCAAGTCTTTGGACTTGGGAATTGCAGTCCGACAAATTTCCAGTTGGATATTGTGTAACATGTTATGAGCTGCTACTTTACAAAGTGGGTTAGCTAGAAGTGTGTATACCCCTGGGTGACCCAAACCCACACAGAAACAATATGAAGTAACTTTAAGCAGAAACTTTATTCAACATTATTGATAGGCCCAGATCACACCTGCATTTGGTTCTCTGATTAGTTTCTGTTACTAAAACAATAATAATGGAAGTCTAACGGATCCGTTAATAAATCCTTTGATTTTAATTGTCTCTGTTGGTGTCCATTTGGACCACTTCCTTCAGACTTCTTATTTGAGAGAAAATTGTGTTGCAGCTTCCATCCAATTTTCTGTTCAAACTCTAATGGTGCAAACAGACACTAACAGAAGCCATTAAATGCCCATTGAAAGCAATGGCCGCGTTAACTTATTTCTTAGTTATCGCTTTAGTGACAGAAGATGACAGGTGTGAACAGGTGTGAACTGGACCTCACATGGGAAATGGTTTACTAAACAGACATTTCGGGAAAGGGGACCGTATCAATTCAAGGCTAGTACATGGTCCCCCCATGGCATCATATTTTTCTCCTTTTTCTGACTTTGAGAACTGTGACCACTTCCATTCAGTTCTGTGCAATATCTGGCAGGAAATCAAATTTGTTTTGCTTAAACTGCATCATTTTGTGAATCTTTCCAGGTCAGAACGCAGGATCCAAAACTCAAGCAAGTACACCCCAAAAAACAGAGACAAATGCAGTGAGTAGTATTACCCAAATATCATATTGTTTTAGATGGAGGTCTAATTGTCAAGGACTACTTTGAAGGCAAGAGATCATTTCAATGAGTGCAGCTGATAAAACACTGACATTAAGCTCCTAGACAATAATTTTTATTTTAAATGCTTGACTATTGGATTGACTTCAACAGGTAATAAGTACACAATGTGGTCAAAATCCTCATATCCAGAACTTTATGAATTTATATAGACTCTCAACAAAATTGGATGCTTTGATAAAGTTTGGATTATTTGTATAGTCATTAAACTTTGTTTTGTAATTGACTCAACAGTCTGCTGAAACCGTGCAGATTGGTCTCGGGACTAATCTATTTTGGCTACAGGCTTATCACACATTATCTAGACTCCGGAAATGTTTAGTCTCTCATTAGATCTCCCACCACCATAAGTATCAGAAAACTCCCCCGAAATACTCTAATATATACACGAGTCTAGAATATGATTTTTTTTTTCTAGTGGTTTTTAAATTTTTTCCCCCTTAAACATGTTGGGCAGGTGATTTTATGAAATCTGTTAATGATTTATTATACTTAAAGGGGTTTTCCAACGAAGGAAAGTTGGGCCCTATCTCCTAAATTGCTGATCAGTGGGGGTCTCAGTGCTGAGACCCCCACAGATCACAAATACCATTCTGCTCCATTAATCTCTAGTGACGCTTGGCGATCTCCGTCAGCTCCATAGAGATTAATGGAGCATAATGTTCATGCGTGGAAGTCTGTTTCATTAGTGGGACGGAGCAACAAAGGGTCTGATGGCCCCCTCGTTGTCGTGATCTGTAGGGGTCTCAGGACTGACCCCCATTGATCAGCAAGTAGGGATAGGGCCTCACTTTACTTCGTGGGAAAACCTCTTCAGGAAGTTGTGTGCATCTGTTCCTGCACTATTCTGCAATTATGTCTATTTAATGGGTTTGCTCTAAAGGTTTTCATATGATATATGTCAAAATAAAACTAGTGTCTAATTTAAGGAATATTCTTCCTATTAAAGGATATTTTGATTAATTTTATACTGATGACTTTGGCACGTCAGATACCATTTCCCCCACCGATCAGTCACAACAGCATCAGAACTGGTACTTTATAAGAACTAGTACTTCGACCTGCTTATCTCTATGGGGGTGCCAGGGGACCTAATCTCACAAAATGCCAGTACGGAGTTAAATAAAACAAGTCTGATGTGACTGCTGCCTTCACCAATCGGTACCATCCCTGGTATTTGACTGAGAAGGAAGAATACTACTCTCCTCCTCCTATCCCCCATGTCAACTTGCTCTGCTATATTGTTGACCCTAGACTAAGGATAAGTCATCAGCATTAAATTCCTTTTTATTGTTTGAATGTAATGCTAAATAATGAATGTAACCATCTGATCTTTTTAGGCATCGCCAAAACCAAGCTCGCCACAGGCTTCCCCTGCGCCACCACCTCCTCCTAGTCCCAGTGTTCCACGTAAAAATAAGGCTGCTATGTGTAAACCATTAATGCAGAATCGTGGGGTCTCGTGTCGAGTAGAAACCAAAAGCAAAGACTGTCAGACTGGTAAGTGCAGAAGATGAAAGGTAGACTTATAGCTCTATGAGCATCCATTCATAGCATATGTAGTGCTTTTGGAAAGTAGTCAGTCCTTGGAGGACAGGGCTTTGTACATCTCCCAGAGGAAAGAAGGTATTGCTTGCATCATATATTGCAATCATAGATCTGCACTGAGCTCAGTCTGTGAAATATAGCCAGTGCACAGCCCCTGAATCACTGACCAAGCATGGTTGTGTGCCGCTGGCCCAAGGTCTCATAATGGAATAACCTGGTCCATTCCTTTTGAGCACCCCATCCTTCCACATTAGGAAATTGTAAATGTAAATACATGACAGCCTCCATGGAGGATGGGGAGGAGTAGAAGTCCACAGTGGCATGCTGTAATCTTGCCATGATACTGCCACGTGATCAGATATATGCAGGGAAACAATTTTTTAAGCTAAAAGAAGAGGGTCTGTTAGTTATAAGGGCTCTATTGGAACCTGTTTATCTGAAAATCTGTTGACGATACGCCACACTTTTGGTACCCCACACCGTGCCTGCGGGTGCTTGGCATTAACCTGTTAAGTATCGCCGCATCCCAAAATGTACAATCTATCAAAATAATATGACCTCCTAATAGAAAACAGTGCCCATATTGAAAAATGACACTTTTTCACCATTTTGCAAGATAGTGTTCAAAAGGCCATACAGTTATCTCATCTTGCAAAAAAATGACTCCACACAAAGCTCCATACACTAAACTATGAAAGAGTTATTAGCGCAGAAGATGGCAAAGGTAAAAAAATTTTTGTACAGGTTTTAATTTTTGTAAATGTATATATTAATGTACCTTTATAAATTTTAAATATAAATTTCATCCCCTTGTTCATATCGACCCAAAGAATATAAGATATGTCATTTGGGGTGCACAGTGAAAGCCGTAAAACGAAGCCCACAAGAAAATTATGTGTTTTTTCTCAAACTTCACTGCATTTGGAGTTATAGTTATATACTAAATACTGTCACTATGAATTGCAATTAGTTACACAGAAAACAAGCCCTCATACAGCTCTTCATGTGGAAAATTTTTAAAAAGTTCGATTTTTGGAGATGGGGAGTGAAAAATGGAAATTTAAAAACAAAACGGGCATGGTCGTTAAAGGGTTAAACTTGGAACAATTAACTGGTTGAGGACTTGGACCATATAAATTGTCCAAATTAGGGGGCTGTTGCCGCAATAGGACAATCTATATTGTCCTGCTGATTGCACTGGCGCTGACAATGTGCCCGAGCTATCCGCAGCAGGAGACCAGCTGATACACACAGCCTGGTCCTTGCTGCATCTGCCCAGCAGGGAGATCTCTCCATGCTGGGGCGGTTTAACCCTTTAACTGCCACAACCAAGCACGATTTTAGCAGCTAATGAGATGGATTGAGGGAGCAGTGTACCCGCTGTCATTCCTCTGGCCCCCTGCAGTGCAATTGCGGACTGCTCTGGGGTTGTCATAGCAGCCGGAGCTCAGGTGAAGACCTCAGTTTCTGCCATCTACGGTGGCCTTATGTGCATGTCATAGGCGAACAGTCAGAAAAATTCTGACAGATACAATACATTGCAGTATAGAAGTACGGCAATGTATTGTATGAAGGATCAAAGTATCCCCAGTTGAAGTCCCCTAGTGGCAGAGTAAAAAAAAAGTTAAGTAAAGTTTTAAAAAAACACACAAAAATCACCCTTTTCCATATATATAATTTTGTACTAAAAAACTCCCAACCTACAAAATGGATATTGACATGTCAGTAGCGACCTTGGCCATGCAGATATTACATTATTGTACCCGTATTGTGAAGGGTATAAAAATAAACTTATTAAAAATTGCTATTTGGGGGCATAAATCTGGGAGAGTCCCTTGTTGAGAAGGACTTGGACATATTAGTAGATCATAAATTGAATAACAGCATGCATATGTCAATCAGTTGCCTCTAAAGCCAGTAGGATCTTGTCATGTATCAAAAGTGGTATGGACTCTAGTGATACGGATGTAATGTTACCACTGTACAAGACATTTGGTTCGGCCTCACCTGGAATATGCTGCCCAGTTCTGGGCACCTGGAACTGGAGAGGGTTCAACGAAGAGCCACAAAAATGATAAGGGGTATGGAGGGTCTCGGTTATGAGGAAAGATTTATTTAGATTTATTTAGTCTGGAAAGAGCCGACTAAGAGGGGACATGATTAATTTATATTAATATATGAATGGTCGATACAAAAAATATGGTTTCAGATGAAATTAAATCAAAAGACGAGAGGGCACTGTCTCCGTCTGGAGAAAACAAGGTTTAATCACCAGAGGAGACAGGGCTTTTTTTTATTATGAGAACTGTCAATCTGTGGAATAGACTGGGACAGCAGAGAGCTTCAAGAAGGGCCTAGATGCCTTTTTACACCTAAATAACATTGGTTATGTTTTATAGAATTGTTTCCCCTAAATCCCTTCCTCATCCAATCCCTTCCCTTCCTTGGTTGAACTTGGACAGGTGTCTTTTTTTCAACCGTATAAACTATGCTATGATGCTATACTATTAGTGCTTCCTGCCTCCCAAAAAATTATGTAATAGAAAGCTATCAAAAAGTCAGATATACCAATCTAACCTCTAACTTTTCCAGCAATAAACAAGCCCTAATAATTCTCTTTTGATTTGAGGAATAGAAACGTTATAGCTCTGTGTTACTGGGCACAATTGAGAGGTCAAAGGGACCAAACACAGGCTGTGGTGGGCTCCCTTACCTCGCAATGGTCCAGGGGTTAGGGAACCATTGTCTCGCGATGGTCTGGGCACAGGGGAACCACCGTGATGGGACATTTACCCATCTGCTCCTAACCGTCCTCTCCCACAATCTGCTTTCTCCTCCGCTTCCCGCTGCCCAAAGTCTGGGCACCGGGGCAACGTCGGGAAGGGAGATTTCCTCATCTTCTCCTCCCTGTCTACTTTTCCATGCTGCCGATATACAAAGTGTTGCAGTGGGGCAGAGGAGAGACCATGGCCGCCTTCTCATCATCCTCCTCCTCTGCGTCGCTCTCGATTTTGCCACTGTGCCGCTAATGGTTCAAGTGTTGCAGGGGAAATTCACGTGATGGAATCTGACTAGACATGCCGACCAGCGCAACCATAGTCAGAATGAGTTTACGGTCAGATCCCCGGGCAAACAAATTCCACATGTGAAGAACTGATGGGCAATGTATTTGTGGAACCCTTGATTTAGTTTTTTTTTTTTTTAATAACCTCAAATTACCAAACATATTAATTTTCTATTCTGGATGTAATTAAGAAATTTGCGTTAGTGGGAATACCCCTTTAAGGTGTTAAAGGAACCAAATTGTGTGAAACAAACATAAGCATTTTTGCCTCAATCTTTAGACATGCCTGGAGTAAACCCGGCCCGCTTATCACCTGCCCACACATCCCTATAGTACAGGCTGGTGGCAGCTGAGATGGGAAAGCCTAGTTAAGCAAAGTTAAGAGATTTTCAATGAAATTTGATTGGTATCCCAAACAGATGTATTATATGATGACATTAATTAGCAATATGCTATAACTTTTGTGCTGTTGTATGTAATGTAGAATTTCTCTTTCAGAGGAAGAGTTTCCACCAGTCACTACCTCCAAACCTACTGTCACTCCCAAATTGACAAAAGGAGCAGAGAAAAGCAACTGCAAGATGCCAGGTGTGTAATGTGCAATGGTCCTATTGATATTGTTAGGAACTGTGCCCAATACTTGCACATTCCTGGTGTAGGCAATCGGTATTACTCAGGCATGGTCCACTCCGCTGCCAGGTACAGCTTCCTCCACTCGCACTTCATGGGGAGCTGGCGTAAGGAGTTCATTAGTGCCAATTACCATGCACCAGGAATTGCAATTATTCGAGGGCTTTTCCAATGCTCAGTATTGGTAACTTCATCCCTCCCCCCAAGCTCTCTGTATTCTGTAATGGCCAAATATTTAGGCAGGGTTTTTTTTTTTTTGGGGGGGGGGGGGGGGGGTTCTACCTGTATACTATAAAACTCTACACCTTATTTTTAAAAATTGATGTATTTGGCTGTTTTCTGCTGTAGATGAGGATTGGAAACCACAGGTCATTGTGCTACCTATTCCTGTGCCCATTTTTGTGCCAGTACCTATGAATTTATACTCTCAAAAAGTGCCTGTTCCGCTCTCAATGCCTCTTCCGGTGAGTATTATTTTTTTCTTTCTTTCTTTTCTCCTTGTTCCTTATTAAAAAAAAAAAATTATTATTATTATTATTATTATTATTATTATTATTATTATTATTATTTTGTTTTTGTTTTTTTTTTTTTTTTCCTGCTGCGTTTTTAATTTTTATATCGTTGTTAACTTTGTTGCATTTTTGTTGCATTAGGTGCCTGTACCCCTGCTCCTACCTACCACTCTAGAAAATACTGATAAAATTGTGGAAACAATCGAGGAACTGAAAGTAAAAATTCCTTCCAACCCATTAGAAGCAGATATTCTGGCTATGGCTGAAATGATTGCAGAGGCGGAAGGACTGGACAAATCTTCAGACTTGTGTGGTAGGATCTCATTTATATGAAATATTTTGATAAAGTTAGTGCCTAAAAGGGTTTTCTGGAACAAGCAGTTCACTGCATATGTCACGATTGCAAGGCTCACCATGCAAGCTTGTGTGGTGAGCCCACGTCCCGAGCGGAGGGGTAATAGGAGGTTTGGGGGTGAATAATGATGATCCAATGGTGGATTGAAAGGAGCAGGAGGACACTACCCTTTTGAAAAGCGCCGCCAACTGAACTTTAGCGTGCAAGTTGGGAACCAGGTTAAGTTTAACATGTGCTATTCCTATAACCAAGTATTGTATGAAATAATTAAAACCACGTTTGCCAAATAGAGTTTACTCTCTATTGTCATCTGTCCCTATTGAAAAAGCGCACTGTGATGAGGGGTTCCCTTTTAGCAGATCAAAAGCAGTGCGTCTATAAGCTAGGAACCTTAAAGAATATCTACAATCAAAATCAAGCATGATAAACCAGGCACCGTGAGTGTGGTAATCTTGTATTTGTTATCCAGGAGGGCTTACCGGGTTGGGGGGGTGTTGCCACAGCTACTCTGTGTTACAGGAAGGAAGTGCATGGGTGGCGGAGGTGTGAAAGTGTAACTAACAGTGAAGCTGCACCACGGTAGGGTTTTGGTAACACTCTGGCTCATTAGCATAATTTATGCTAATAAAATAACAATTATAAAATTTTACCCAGTTTTAATGCTGTATTAGGTCCTATCACTCCCAAGGCTGCTGAGTGTAAAATTCCAGGGTGTGGGTGGAGACTCCCTAAGCAGACTGTTCATGATTCATCTAGTTCTGTGAGCGGACAGTGTGGTTAGGTTATCAGGGTACAGGTTTGCACTTTCATTTGCCTTCTGAACATTGTACAAGTATCTGACACTTGGCGTGTAATCTCATCTCTGATCTGTCTCATCTCTCTGTCAGCTCTGCTACAAATCTTTTCTCACAGATGCCTGCCTCCCCCTTTCCCTGGATAATGTATCTGCCTGTAGCTTGCAGCTTCTCTCTCCTCACAATGTGCTGTTTTCTGGCAGGAAGTGAGAGAGAGTCTGTGAGCTCTGTTCTGGAGTGCAGAGGGCGGGGCTAGAGTGCAGGGAGCCGAGAGAGAAACTCTGTTGCACAGCTATCACACAGAAATCCAAGATGGTGTTCCCGACCCCAAATCAGAAGTTACAGGGTTGTGTTTTGGGGGCAGCTGAAATTGTATACACCAGGACTGATGGACAGATTGGACTTATATCTATGAAATGTGTTTGTTTTTTTGTTTTTTTTTTGTTAACACATTCTCTAGTTCATTTAAACCTGTCTCCATAGGAATAACCCTTTTAACCCCTTCACGCTCTGCGATGGATATATCCGCCGCAGAGCTATGAAGGGTGTACGAAGAGGGCTCACGGGCTTAGCCCACTTCATAAAAAGATGAGCTTTGCTGCATATTGCAGCAAAGACCCATCTCTTCCACCCGCGGTCAGTTCTTGCACTGATCACGGGTGTTAACCTCTTCTTTGCCGCCGGCAAAGTCGCTGGCAGCACTGAAAGCATGGCATCAATTCCCCCAGAATGAGTTATGGCCCCTTTAACACAAACAGTTTGCGGTTGGATATTGGTCCCCATAGAAGCCTATGCTCCATCTTTTCCTGTTTCTAGGGCCAGGCACCATACATCGCTATAGAGAGGTGAGAAGCACTCGCCCATCCGCTCTCCGGCATAGCCCAGACTAGCATATATTCATGTGAAAGAGGTCTTGTATTCTGCAACTGCAAATTTTCATCCACCATATTCCAAGCATAACTAACACAACCGTGGTTTTTGTTTGTTGGGTTTTTTAGAGCTTTCTAGTGACCAGAGCGCAGAGGGACTATTGGAAGACTGCGATATCTTTGGGCCCACACGAGATGATGTACTGGCCATGGCTGTTAAAATGGCGAATGTGCTTGAAGAGCCAGGGCAGGACTTGGAGGCTGACTTTCCAAAAAGTAATCTTTTCTTACCACTGGTATTATGAGCAATGAATGTTACTCATGTGGTTTACTCTATAATTTTTTTTTTCATAATACACAATTTTCTAATTTTGTAGATTCTGCAGATATAAATGAGAGTGTGGATTTCCTGCTGGATTGTGGCTTAGTGAGCTCTGATGATGCGTCAGAGCAAGATGCGTCTAGAGTTTTACGAAAGGTAAGAGGTTCCCGTCTGCCATTTATTACAAAGGAGTCATGTCTGTGAAAATTCGCTGTCGTTTCATAAATGATTTGCTGAGTTACATGGATAATAAGTCATTTTACATATTTACTTTTGCCAGGGCCCAAAGCGCATGCTACTATCAGAAAAGGAGAGCAGCTCACGGGACTCTCTTCTCAGCCGACGAAGCAGCACAAACCTCAGTTATACCTATGGTGTGAACGCTTGGAAAACCTGGGTGCAGCGAAAGTATGAAGGGGGAGAGCCCAGAA
This sequence comes from Engystomops pustulosus, assembly GCA_019512145.1. NCBI lineage: Eukaryota > Metazoa > Chordata > Amphibia > Anura > Leptodactylidae > Engystomops > Engystomops pustulosus. The sequence continues at coordinate 50,407,558 of CM033650.1, forward strand.
AAGGAGAGGAACTGCGCTTTGGCCGTAAGTTAGCCCAAAGTAACCTGGCCAAATATGGGCTTAGCACAGCTGGAAGGAGCCTCTGACAACAATTGCAATGATATGCTGCTGGCTACTTCCTAGCCAAAGACCCCACCCGATATGTCTATCAGCTCTTCTTATTAAACAATCTCTTGTACAGCAACCTATACACACCTATGCAGACCTATAAGCTAATACAGCCTTATGACGACTATACACACACTACCTGCTAAGATGGATGTGGCAACCGGGCTGGATCAGCGGATACTATCAATCTCTGCTCTTCCCACGACAGTGGGGGCGTACAGAGAAAGCGGAGAAAAGCACAGCACGCGCAGAATAAGATGGTCTTTATCCTTATACTGCTGTGATATCCCCCTCCCTTCTTCTCTCTGACCTAACTGTAGTCTTGTCAAAGCCTTCTAATCAGTAAGCAGAGCTGGGAAGAAGCGCACTACATAGCCCCCTAAAGGCCATAGCCTGCATCTGCTTTAGCAGACAAATGGTTGTAATTGGGTGCAAAAGTATTAGTTTGCAGCTATAGAAAAAAACCTTTTGTAAATTTCTCAGTTATAACTTTGACTTAAAAGGTGTTGTATGTGATTTTATATTAAGTGGGTGGGGGTGGATGCCAGGCCTGGAATAACACACAGCATAGAGGTGAAATAAATTGGCTCTCTGTAGTAAGTTATTGCAGGTTCCCATTAATGTGAATAGTAGCTAGCAGGCTGCAGTTACAGCTTATGACCACTACATAGAGCACAGAGCTAATTGCTTTCAGCTCCATGCACTGGTGTGCTGAGCATAAACATTGGATTGGTGTGGGGGCTGTATCTGTCCACTGTGGTTTGTATGTTTTGAGAGTAATAAATGCACATTTGATATGTTTTGTACGTAGCTAAACCCATGCGAATAAAAGAAGACATTTTAGCTTGTACAGCAGCAGAACTGAACTATGGATTGGCACAATTTGTGAAAGAGATAACACGACCAAATGGTGAACGGTATGAGCCGGACAGCATTTACTACCTGTGCCTGGGTATCCAACAGGTGAGGTATTGATTATTAGTTTTGTACATGATGGTTTATGTTATATACAAGTCTTTGCTTTTTCTCCACCTTACATATGGACCGCATTGCTGGCAGCTATTCTATCAATGCCTCTGTTTAAAATGAAATGCACCCACTTGTCAGCAAACTCCTTTCTATTCTTTTGTGCTGTCATGAGTAAAATGCATGAACATGTCACAGGTTCTCTACTTTGCACAATCCGTTCCATATGGGAGGGTCCCTTAACATTAACTCGTTTCGGACCGCCCGCTGACTTTAGACGTCAGCGGGCGCAGGTCCGGAGTCTGCAGCGACGTCTTTAGACGTCGCTGCAGTTTCTGCTGCTCTCGCGCTAATCGTGGGAGCAGGACCTAGGGAGAAGGGAGATGCGGTTCGTTACCGCTTCTCCCTTCTCCGATCCTCCCTGCATCGCGCTGAATGAGCGCGATGCATAGAGGAGCTGTGCGGCGCGGCTGCCGGCTCCATAGACTTGGCGGTCACGTGACCCCCGGGTCTAAAGGGGTTAATCAGAGCTGCTGGGTCTAATAAGACCCAGTACAGCTCTGATCACCTGTCCCCAGTGACAGGTGGTGGATTTCCCCTGTAACTGAGGCTCTTATAGATGCCTCAGTTACAGGGGAAAACTTGTAATAGAAAAAAAAAAAAAGTCAAAATGTCCCCCAGGGGTCTTTTATGACCTCATGGGGGACATAAAGTAAAAACACCACTCACAAACACCACTCACAAACACAAAAAATTAACCCCTTCACGCTCTGCATCCGATATATCGGACGCTGAGCGCAGTGACATAACGCTCAGCGTCCGATATATCGGATGCGAGCGCTACTTGTATGGCGTGGGGGAGCAGGCGTTCTGTGGTGGAGCAGGTGTTCTGTGGGGGAGCGGGCGTTCTGTGGGGGAGTAGTAATAGCGTGGAGGGGCAGGCGAGGGACATCTACAAATGTTTTATGGTGCCAAAAAAATGTAAATGTACTCCAAATGCCATTGTCTTCCGAGCCCTGCCCTGTCTCCATCTTTGTAGATTATTGGCATGTACCCGAGAGAACTTGCATGATGATTTTTGGGGTGTTTGCCTCCAGTTGCATGAATTGGGTAAAATACTTTTGACACTACAATTACAAATTTAGAGAAATTGCAAAGCAAATTTTACTCCACACCGTTCAATTTGTGTTACATTTGAGCCAGGATCTTATGGGTTAAAATGCTCATACAACTCTAAATAAATTCTTTGAGGGTTGCTCTTTCCTAAAATGGGGTCACTACACTGGGGTTTCTATTATACTGGTACCTCAGGGGCACCCCAACACCAGTCTAGTGACAAGGGTGCTCCAAAAGCAAAAATTCGCTCCTTCCCTTCTCAGCCCTGCCGTGTGCCCAGCCTGTCAATTTTTGGCACATGTGTGGTATTGCCGTACGCGGAAAACACCCAAAGAATAGTTTTGTGGTGTTGTCTGAAGTGACATGAGTTTGGGCACAGTATATAGTGTGCTAAATGACATTTTTGAGATAAAAACGCAGTTTTTATATGCACCATTTACTTTGCATTAAATTTTGACCATCATGTTGGGGTTTTAAAATCTCACCACACCCCAAGATAAATTCTTTGAGGGGTGTAGTTTCTAAAATGGTATACTTTCTTGGGGGTTTCTATTGCACTGGTAACTCACGGGCCCTGCGAACATAACATGACATAAATCCAAACGTATGAAAGCAGAGCTGCAAAAGCAAAATTTTGCTCCTTCCCTTCTCAGCCCTGCCGTGTGCCCAGCCTGTCAATTTTTGGCACATGTGTGGTATTGCCGTACTCGGGACAACCCAAAGAATGATTTTTGGGGTGTTTGTCTGAAGTTGTAGGGGTTGGGCACAGTATGTTAGGTGCTAAAATGACATTTTTGAGATAAAAACGCAATTTTTAATATGCACCATTAACTTTGCATTCAATTTTGACCATCATGTTGGGGGTTAAAATGCTCGACACAACCCCACATAAATTCTTTGAGGGGTCTAGTTTCCAAAATTGTATAATTTCTCAGGGGTTTCTATTGCACTGGTACCTCACGGGCCCTGCGAACATGACATGGCACTCCAAATCCAGACAGGTGAAAATGGAGCTTCAAAAGCAAAATTTTGCTCCTTCCTTTCTCATCCTTGCTGTGTACCCAGCCTGTCAATTTTTGGCACGTGTGGTATTGCCGTACTCGGGACGACCCGCAGAATGATTTTTGGTGTGTTTGTCTAAAGTGCCATGGGTGGGATACAATATATAAGGCAGTAAAATTAAATTTTTGAGATAAAAATGCATTTTTTACTCTGCACCATTTACTTTGCATTAGATTTTGGCCAGCATGTTGGGGGTTAAAATGCTCACCTCCAACCCCAGATAAGTCTTTGAGGGGTCTAGTTTCCAAAATGGTATAATTTCTCGGGGGTTTCTATTGCACTGGTAACTCATGGGCCCCGCGAACATGACATGGCACAATCCAAACGTGTAAAATCGGAGCTGCAAAAGCAAAATTTCGCTCCTTCCCTTCTCAGCCCTGCTTTGTGCCCAGCCTGTCAATTATTGCCACGTATGTGGTATTGCCATACTCGGGACAACCTGCAGAATAACCTGCAGAATAAATTCTTTGAGGGGTCTAGTTTCCTAAATGGAACATATTTAGGAGTTTTCTATTATACTGTTACTTCAGGGGCTCTTCAAGTACACTGTGGCACCACAAAAAAATTTGCTGTACCATTGGGTTTTTGGAAGGCCAATTTGACTAACTCTATTCTGGACATCGCTGTGCAGTGAAACAGCAGCTGACATCCACATGTCTGGTATTGCCGTACTCGGAAGAAGCAGGGCAACAATTTTGGGATGTATATTTACCTCAAATTCCTTCTGAATTTGTCCATTTTAGGGCTAAATGAAAATAATCTTATTCAAAAATTGAAATTTCAAAATTTTCAATCCACTTTTGTTTGCTTCCAGAGAAAGATTTAAAGGGTTAACAGACTTCTCAAATGCTGATTTGAATAGTTTGAGATGTTAGGTTCATAAAATGGTGGTACTTATGGGGGTATATAGTACATAAGCCTTTATAGAGCACTTCCAAACTGAATTGGTCTCTAAAAATTTAGCATTTTTCAAATATCTTGAAAATCTGAGAAGTTGCTACTAAAACTTGAAACCTTCTCAGATCCGTAAAAAAAATGGAAATGTAAAACAAATTATGGAAATAAAAATAAGACCAATGGCATAAGGTTTCTACAAAAAAAAAATTAGTGTTATGACTTTTTGTCTAAAAAGTATAACATTTGAAAATTGTCATTTTTTAAAAAATTTTTTCCTAAATTATTGAATTTTTACCCCCCAAAAAAGAAACTGATCACCGAAATGATAATACTAACATAAACTACAATATCTCACGAGAAAACAATCTCAAAATCACAAGGATATCTTAAAGTGTTGAAAAGTTATTACCACAGGAAGAGAAACTGGTCAAATTTTAAGAAAAAGGTCTGAGCATTAACTTAAAAACCGGCTGCGTCATTAAGGAGTTAAAGAAAACCTGTAATCACAGGGCTCTTTTACAATGGGGACAGCTTACAATAGTCAACAGTACTTGGCAGACATGTTTTTAAATATTCCATACATTACTTGGTTATAGAGATATTGTATGTTAAATATTTAAAAACATGTTTGTGAACTAGTGTTTACTTTCTATTGTAAGCTCTTCCCATTTAAGCAGATCAAAAGCAGTGTGTCTAAAAGCTAGGAACCGTATCTACAATCACAATGAAGCATGTTAAACCAGGTACACTTACTCATAAATCCAGGCACTGTGACTTTGGTGGTCTTATATTTGTTATCCATGGCCTACCTTTTTAAAATTCAATTAATGTGTAACAGCCAGTGAAGGTGCAGCAATGTAGGGTTCTGGTAACACCCCCCCCCCCCCAAGAGCCCTCCAGGCTCATTAGCATAATTTTAAGTTGATTTTAGAAGGAGGTAGACCATTAATAACAAATTGAAGCTTACCACAATCACAGTGCCTGGATCTATGGGTAAGTGTCCCTAGTTTATCATCCTTAATTATAATAATAATCGTTATTTATATAGCCCCATCAAATTCCGTAGCGCATTAAAAATCACAGGGGACATATACAAATATAATATTACACTACAGAGTACAAACGGTCATATGAAACAGTAGGAGTGAGGACCCTGCTAACAAGAGCTTACAGTCTAGGAGGGTGATGGGGGTGACACGAGGTAAAAGAGCTTGTGTAATAGTCCAGTGCAGGAGACTGGCACAGACTAGAGGCATCCGTGTAGCATTTGGTCTGAAAGACGATCCTGGCTTGCATTAAGAATAGATTATAAGGGAGAGAGTTTAGTGAGTGGAAGGCCGATTTAGTAGGGAGTTACAGTAGTCTAGTTGAGCATGAATAAGTGCAACAATTATTATTTTAGAAGTTTCAATTGTCAGAAATGATCGGATTCTGGAGATGAGATTTAATATATGGTGAAAAGGAGAGGTCCGAGTCCAGCACAACCCCAAGACATTGTCTTCTTTAGGGTTCACCTTTTAATCTTTGAGGAACCAGGGGCAGTGAAGCCTGACACAGAGCCCATTCACACCATTGACTGACCAGAATGAGGACCCCATGTGTTATCTTAACCCATTTCCCTATACTCAAATCTTAAATGTATATTAATGTGTTGTCCCATGTTTTCTACATAAGTATACATGTCACTTCTGATGGTGGTGCCCAAGTTGGATGCCACTCCAGATATACAATGTAGGTCCCTTTCACATGAGTGTATGATTTATCCAGTTCTGTGCTGTATGTGTCCGTATATATGTGGCTTTTTCTCTATATGGGCACCTATGTAACTATCTGTATTATACAGCACATACGTGGATGAAAACTGCACCACCTATCATCACTATGCCTCAACCCGTCGGAACATTGGCATCAAAATATATAACATCCCAAAACATTCTTGAAGTGGCAAAAAACTGTTTGGTGGTGCTCAAATCCTAAAGTGACACTGTCCAAAACTGCAGAGCTGAAGATATTGGGGATGGACGGCACTCGCCAATCTCCTGTTAACATTAACAAATACTCACATGGGTCAAGGGAGTGAGTTGGATGCCCACAAGCAGGCAACAGCCGTTTCGCGCAACACAAACAGAAGAAGCGCTAAGTAGCGTGAAGCGGCCGTTGCCTGCTTGTGGGCATCCCACTCCCTTCCTTTTCCCATGTTAGTATTTGTTGTTGATTCCAAAATAAAGAATAAAAGAATGTTAACAGAAGATTGGCGAGTGCCATCCATCCCTAATATCTTCAGCTCTGCATATCTGTATCATATGCGTATAAAATACCGCTGGGCTGGCTGATGGATGGCTGACTATTGGCTGTCTAACAGAAAGCACCTTCCACTTCCGGTCTCCCTAAATACACACGCACATATATATGAAGGCATATGGTGTACAACCGTATGCAGAATGTATGCAACACATTTTTAAACATTCCTATAGACTTCTATGGGGAGTACAGAACAGAAATACTGGAGAGAATAGGTCAAACTGTATTCTTTTGTGCAGTATGGTTGACAATACATACATGTAAATGGATGGCCGTATTGCCCATTGAAATTAACGTGGCCATATGCTACCTTTTTGAAAACTGTACAGTACGGGTAACATACAGCTGTTTGCATACTTTTGTGTGAAAGGGACCTAAATGAGCAACTTGGTACTCGGGGTCAATGCAATGTGATGATGATTTAATTAAAAAATTGTGCATTCCACCATAAATTCTATGATTTTACGGTCAACCCAATGACTTTCTTGCAGAGCCCCGAAGTTGAATGAGAGCAGAGTATTGCAGTATGGAGACTACAGGAGAGAATCGGCTAATTCTGAAATATTCTGTTCCCATTCAACTTCGTGGCTCTGCAATCCGTGTCTGAAGGTCACTTGGTTGACCGAAACTTCACATAACTTTTGGATTGTGCAATTTTGGAATAAAATAAACACTTAACATTGAACCTGAGGGCCGAATTAGTTTCTTACATATCAGGCTATGATGGCTGTATGATTCACAATTACTGCTTTTTCTACTTAGGGGTTCATTTTATATGCTTTTTTTAAATTGTTTTTCCTCAGTACCTTCTTGAAAATAACCGGATGGTGAACATTTTCACTGACCTCTACTACCTGACCTTCGTTCAAGAACTGAATAAGATCCTGACCGCATGGCACGGCAGCCTGGCACCAAGTAGTAAGAGGATATAATGCTGTCAGCCATAATGACAGTACCTGGCACACGGCTTTAATATGTGTAGTGTTCATATATACAGTGTGGGGGAGGGGGGAATAGTGCATGTGCTGGTGGAGTTGTACAGATGAGGTTCCTATCTGACATGTGGCCAATTTCAGGGTTGATATTCTCACGAGTGGAAGAAGAGCATCTGTGGGACTGTAAACAGCTGGGTGTATACTCGCCTTATGTGCTCCTGAACACACTCATGTTCTTTAATACCAAATTCTTTGGCCTTCGGACTGCTGAGGAGCATATGCAGTTGTCCTTTAACCATGTTGTAAGACATTCCCGAAAATGTACGACCAGCAGAGGAACCTCAAAGGTAGTGAGCATCCGATATTATCCTCCTGTGCGGCAGAAGAAAGGCAGAGGTACGTCACCTTGTGCAGAGCTCCTGCATGAGAGGGTCCAGTTTTTGTGCTTAGATGTTGGTTATGCTTGTTCTTGCATCCCTGTGTTACTATTGGATTGAATTCCCTTTTTGCTTCTGTCTCCCAAGAAAGTTTAGCCAAGCGGAAGCGTGAAGATGATCAGCAGCCATTACTGGAGCAGCATGAGAATAAGATGAACCCTCTTCGGTGCCCTGTCAAGTTTTATGAGTTTTACCTTTCTAAATGGTAAGGAGTTGTGTCTGACCTACAGTTTGTTTTCACCGCCAACAAAATACTGTAGATATTTTTGGGTGAATTTAAATCTGCACCATATCCCTAAAACTCTGAAGCAACACCTGTAGTTGGAGGATCTGTCGGCCTTCCTAGTAAATGCAATTCATGCCTGTGCATTAATTATACAGGAGCCACTTCTCTTAGGACTGTTGTTCCTAAGAGAGGAATGAGTGTCACCTGCTGGGTATTACGATACAAATACTATACAATCTGTGCTCACTAATATATTCCTTTATTTATATTGCGCACACAGATTACGCAGCGCTGAGCTTATCAAATCAGTCCATGTCCCCAATGTGTACAAACTGTGTAGGCAACCTTTTAACAAGGGGATTAGCGACACCCTGTTGCCAAACTCCTAAATTTCAAGGAGGAACAAAAGGGATTTCATGAGAAATTCACATATTTTTTTTTAAATCAACGTATTTTTATTAAAGATTTTGTAACTTTTTCACATACAATACATTTACACATTACATACCAATTAGTCTATAGACCAACTGGTGAGACAGACATCAAATAACACATTCCCCAATCCCCCCCTCCCAGCCGGTCGCAGCCAGCTAACTCCCCTTCCCCAGTCCGGTGTCCTACCTGTACTTCCTTACAGCCAATATTGAGTCATCCTAAGTCTAGATGTATTATTAATATACATTACGTTCTTTACCCCACATTTGTGATTTATGGGTTTCTAGCGCCTGCACTGGCTAGCAGATATGGTAATCCCTGTCTAATGGACACTAATGCTCCAGATGGAAGGCCTGGTTGGTCTAGCCATCGACCCCATATTTTCTCAAATTTTTTTACCGCTTTTCGTTTTAAGTACACTCCATACTCCAGACGTATAATATTATTCATTCTGTTTTTATATTCCCTTAAGGTGGGCGGAGTACTTCTAATCCAGTGAAACATTATTTCTTTACGTGCCTGATATAATGCCCTCTGAATCCCTAATGATGCAGAATTGTCCACCATTTGGTCTGTCGGTATACCTAGCAGGCACAGTTTAGGAACTGCGTCTAATTGAATCTGAAATACCTGTTGCAGCAGGCTTAACACCCCTTTCCAATAGTCCTCTAGTTCTCCACACTCCCACAGCATATGCATTAGGTGAGCGCCTGGGTGTTGACACCTTGGGCAATTAGAGTCAGATCTTATCCCATATTTATGTAGTATATCCGGAGTCCTGTATACTCTATAAATCATAAACAGTTGCGACATACGTTGCCCCTCACTGGGAGACAGTAGAGGCACTACTTCTAGCGCACTTTCCCATTCTTCATCACCTATTGGCCCTACATCTGACTCCCATTTAGCACGAGACCCATAGGGGAACTGTCCCAAATATTTATCCAATAACCAGGAATAAACAAAGGAAATCATTCCAGCTGTGTCTTCCCTTTCCAAGATATATGTTAACAACATATTGGATTGGATCGGTATTTCGCCATCTCCAAACTGCGTATGTAATGCATGACGCAATTGCAGATATTGATAAAAGTGTCTATTGGAGATACCACAACTCTCCACTATCTGTTCAAAGGACTTAAGTCTTCCCTCGGCCAGTATTTGTGACAGTAAGACTATGCCCTGCCTTTCCCACGGAGAAAAGCCCTCTAACCGAAAGGTTTCCGGCAGGTTAGGATTGCGCCACAAGGGGCTATGTTTTGTCAGACCATCAATCTGAGTGAATTCCTTAAAGATCTTCCACACTTTGTTCATCAATTGCAGAGTGGGGAGCGTTGCATTATGTAGTTTTTGAAAGCCTGCTTCCAATGCCATTGCGGGGGTGGAATAGTTTGACCACTGGCAGATTAGTTGCCCTGCCATTCCGCAATTCTCTTGTTTCCCCCACCCTTTGAAATGTTGTAGCTGAGAGCTTATAAAATAAATCCAGGGATTTGGCAGGGCTAGTCCCCCCGAACCCTTTGCTCTTTGAAAGAAATTCACATATTAATGGTAAATTCACTTGGCCTTCTGTGGGAACGTATATGCAGCTGCAATAGGGGCACAGCGGGGGTATGGTGCCACACATGTGTGGCACCAATCCGGGCCGCACACCGCAAAAAGATACAGATTGCTCTATCTTTCGGCGAGTGTGCCGCTGTTTTCTAAGGAGGGAGGAGGGGTCACCTCCTCCTCTCCAGCACACGGCGGGCATATCGCGTGTGAATGAACCCTAAAACACACACATTAAAATCGCATATTAAAACTGACATGTCTGAAGAGGTAACAGTTCTTCTTTTTAAGAGGCATCTTGTGAATGGGATATAGTTTGTGCAGGAAACTGAAATGCAGCTCCGGCATAACTGTTGACCAGTAAGGGGAGCTTTGCTCTGCACAAAACCTGCCAAAAAACCCCAGATAAGGGTTACTTATTACCAGTAGATCCACCACAGAGCTCCATCTCCTGTTCGAGGTGTTCTTATATTCTGTTAGGCTGGCGGCACACATCGCGTTTTTGGGCCGTTTTTAAGCAGTCGGTTAAAAAAACGCATGCGGTTTTTTAACGGACTGCTTAAAAACGGCCTAAAACCGGGTTCAAAACACCACCGGCCTTACTATGCTTATGTGTACATGTTATCTTTTTGCAATGCAGTTTTCTTTTCTGATTTTTATTTTTTAATCCCATTTGAACAGCCCTGAAAATCTTCGAAACCGCTCGGATGTATTCTACCTGCAGCCTGAGCGGTCGTGTGTGGCAGAATCCCCTCTCTGGTACTCTGTAATTCCAATGGACAAAACAATGCTGCAGAGTATGCTGAGCCGTATCCTAGCTGTGAGAGAGGTGTATGAAGAACCGTTACGAGGGGGCAGTATAGGCGAGGATGCAGATTAAATGGACAATGATGGTGGAGTAAATGATGAACTTCAAGACCAATGGAGAAAATGAAATGGACTTCAGTTTGGAAATTCATAAACCACAGACTCAAGCACAAAATTGGTGCTGGACACTCTTCGCCATCACACCTTCCTGAAAGCTTTATGTTGCAGAATAATCTATGAATTTTCTGTCCTCACATCCTCTACATGATAGGAGGGCACGTGAGAGAGGGAGTGGGCTGCTGACTTTTGTGGATTTTTTTTTTTTGTTAGATGCAGTTGGGTTAGGGCCAGTAGGACCAGCGTCATGAGGAGCTTAGTTTCATGGTAGGCTTTCCTGCTTCTAATACACATTATTCCACCCTAAATGCACTTACTGACACCATTGATAAATAATCTCTTAAAGTTTTTTTTTAGTTGGTGTCCCTCCATACACCCTCACTGAAGGACCTTGCAAGGAGCTAGCTTCCAGAAGATAACATTGCATCCTCTCAATGATAGTACTCACTTCTGTTGTAATTCTCCCATTGGCCAGCAAGTGTCCTTGTAGCTCCATAGCCTCAGAACAGACAGGGTTTCCACCTTCTCCAGTCTTATAACAGGATAGCCTGAAATGCCATTGTTCATGCTTTTTGTGTCGTTCTAGGAGACCAATCCCTTCAAGGCCCTTTATATTAAAAGGAGACTGTTTTGTTCAAAATGATGATTTGGAACCCCCCCCCCCCCCCCCCCCATTAATTTTCTCTTCTGATGATTTTTTTTTTAATCTGTTCAACAGTTTGGCTGCTTTTCATATCTGTACATAATGTTTTTATTGCGTGCCTGTCGCACTCGCCCTTATTCTCAGTTGTCATGTGCTAGGTCCTGGACAGCCCTGTTTGTGGGAAAGTTTCATTGCAAATAAAGATTTTAATTTCCTCTGTGAGTGGATATGTTCTCCCTGTATACAGGTATTCTGGGAATATGCACGTCTGATACAAAAACGCTATCTCTATCTTTAATCACAAAATGGGTCTTAGTTTGCTTTTATGAATTATATGGGATATCTAAAGTAGACAGTTATCTCCAAGATGGCCGTCGCAGGATACTACATCTCCCATGAGTGCTCAGCTCTCAATAACGGTTATTCCCTCTCATGCTCTGCTCCTAGTGATGATCTCACAGACTGTCTTCCTGTGTTACCCTAGTAATGATATGTGTGTAACCAAGATGAGGTTTCACCACAACACTGGCCAGAGTGGCGTACCATGCACCAGCGCATGATGCATCCACACTTATTTCACATGAAACTGCCTCTCCCCTCCAGCAAACAGTCCCATGTAAAACACACTTGTTTAAAGGTCCTCTTTGGCATTTTGCACCTGGGTACAGTTTGTGCTCTACGAAAGCTTTAGCTGAGCTGCAATACCATGTACCAGTGCTACATAGAAGGAATGCATTTACATGGGACTATTCAGGGACTGCCTTATGTCCCCCCAGCCTCCTAACATTCAGTCCCATGTAAATACATCCCTACTGTTCCTCCAGCCTCAAAACCCGCAGTGTAATGTAAGTGCATCACTTCTAACTGCAGTGTCATGTGAATACACAACTCTTGTCCCTTTAGCAACAATAAATTACATTACATGCAGTCCCCGAGTAGCGTACAAGATAGGTTCCATAGGTCTTTTCTTAAGTTGAATTTGTATGCATGTCAAATCTGTATATTTTAAAACTTGTAGATCCAGACAAAAAATGTTTTGCCCCTGTGACGGAGTTTCAAATTTTTGCTGTAATGGGACCAAGGATCATCAATAAAACTTCATTACAGACACCTTACAGCTGATCATTGCAGTCTGGGACTATAGTAACATCCAGAGGTCACAGTGGACAGAGGGGTCTGTCTTTAACCCCTTCCCGACACGCGCCGTACTAGTGCATAGGTCTCGGTGCATGGAGAGGGCTTGCGGAACGAGCCTCTTTATAGCCGGTAAGTCTTTTGCAACAAAGGCTTACCGGTAACACCCGCGATCAGCGGCTTCAAAAAGATGGTGCCATATGGACGCAGATCGTCGCTCCCCGATGACGTCACGGGAAGGGGCGATCCATTGCCATGACAACTTCGGGTCTCACGAAGGCCTGAAGCTGTCTCGTTTTAACCCATTCATTACAATGTGCTAATTGCACATTGCAATGAATGGGGAGGAAAATCCCCATATACTGCAGTATGGCAGTATGATAGGATCGATCAGACAACCTAGGGTTAAAGTACCCTAGGGAGTCTGAAAAATAGTAAAAGTAATAATAATTTAAAAAAAAAAATATATGTAATAAAATAAACCTAAAAATTCAAATCACCCCCTTTCCCTAGTACTGATATAAATATTACTAAACAGTAAAAATCATTAACACATTAGGTATTGCCGTGTCCGAAAATGCCTGATCTATCAAAATATAATAACTGTTTTTCACTGCGTTTAACCCTGTAATGGGAAATAGCGCCCAAAGTAAAAATGGCACTTTTTTGACATTTTGAAAAATATCAAAAAATGTATAAAAAGTGATCAAAAGGCCAAACAGTCCTAAAAAATCTACAGGTATGGTATGCCGGACGAGGGTGAGCAGCTGCGCACCGAAGATGGTGAGTAGGAGGGGAAAAGAGGCTACCAGGGTGTGGAGTAGCCGCCTCGTGTAACCTCAGATGCGGCTACTCCACACCCCAGTAGCCGCATAAGTAAATTTGCATACAAGTTTAATAAAAGTTAACAAAAAAGTGTGGGGACGTGAGGAATAGCCCTTAAAAGGGTTATCCTCACATCCCATTGATCCACCTACCACCCGATCTACCTTTATAGGTAGATTTGTGGTGGTAGGTTCCCTTTAACTGACCCCTCGACAGGCTTCTCTGTTGACTTAATGATAGCTCTGTCCCGTAATTGTGATAGGCCCTGCCCCCTTGTGACATCTAAGCAACCGACTACAGCCAAAGTGATGCAGGACATGTGACCAGGAAATCCGCCACCAAAATCAAGGGTAAGCCAGGTACATAGATGAAGGCACTGTCACTGTAGTAATACTCTTATTTGTTTTGTATTTATGACCACCTTTCTTCTAAAATCAACTTTTAAAATTATGTTAATGTGCCCCTACCCTACCCTAGCCCCTCTGATGTGGCTTTAGACTGTTACACAGTTTCACCCAATCCCCCTCCTCTCTCAGCACTTGAGCAGGTAGAGCTGAGTCTGCACCTGAATTGCATTTTGAGGGTGCGTTGGCACTTGACAGTAACGCATGCGTTTTCAAATGCATCACTAGAACTGAGAAGAGAAGATTTGCCTGATTACACAGCTGTAAACATTGGAATTAACATAGCGCTAACAAACACGTCAACGTCTAAATAATCAGGCAAATCTCCTCTTCATGGCTGTTCTGATATGTTTGAAAACATATGTGAATACAACCTGAAACAAAATCCGAGTGCATCAGGGAAGAATAAGGGTGGGCTCGTTTTTTTTTTTTTTTTCCTCTGAACCTATTTTGGCTTATTGACACAAACTGATTGGTTGGCTTTCTCAATGGGTTTTATTTCGCTGATCAGTGGTCAATTTAGAACCTGTTCTTTTTGTGTTCTCTGACAAAAAAAAAATGGTGAGAAAAAGCCAATTAAAAACAATGGATCAGAAAAGCATCAGTGAAAAATCACTAAAGCCAGGAATAGAGAAAACCAGTATGTGTGTCCATAAGCCAAAATGGGTAGCGTGTGTTCTTATGGGAATGAATTTTATAACTTTATATATATTAAAAGTTATGTTTTAGCTATTTTTGACCATTGCTGGTATTTGTTTCTTTTGCTTGTTTGGTACTAGGCCCATAGAGGTGTTTTGTGGAAGCCTACAGTCACCACTGAGATTTGTCTTTTCTTTGCTTTAATAATTCAATTTCAAGCAACTAATTAAGTTTCTGCAACTGTTGCTTTACATTTGCCTGCTTTTGGCCATCTCCCAGTGTCTGCAGACCTTGTGCACACAGCTGCTGTCCATCACACATGCATCTCCCAGAATAAACTTCAGGAGCAGGAGAAAGACACCTACTTGGGGACATTTGTCATTTGCAGCTTTTGTATTCCTGCGTTTTGTCTCGTTTGACTACTGCTTTAAAAAAAAATAAAAATGTATACATGATTTGTACAAAATTGCAAAGATTTGTGCAAAATTAAATTTAAAACTGCAGGTAATCTATAAGAAAGCTAAGTTTTGTATTACAATTTGTATGCTTAAAAAACTACACTCAGCTTATACTTGAGTATAAAAAAAATAATAATAAACTCAGTAGTTGCCTCCGGCTCTCCCTGCAACTCTTCTTCCCTCTCCGCTTCCTGTGTGGCAGCGCAGGTAGAGATGGGTCCATGCGCTCTGCACATACATTATGAGGCTGTGTTGTTGCAGCCTGTTGACATCATAGTGGGGCTGCAGGCAGAGCGCATTGACACATCTCTATACACGCTTCTACACAGAGGGAAGAGTAGCTGCAGCTGTCACATCACTGACCAATGTATTTGCAACCCTAGTCTTATCCTTGAGTCAATAAGTTTTCCCAGTATTTTGTGGTAAAGCGATGTGCCTCGGCTTACACGTGAGTATATACGCTTATACATTTCTTAAAGGGGTTATCCGAGTCAACTAATAATTTAGGACCGGGCTATGTAAAAATAATAACCAGGTACTTATCTCCTCCGGCGTTGCAGATGTCCCGCGCCAGGGTCAGTCTGATCCATGGACGACAGGGACACAGAAGCCGCGCACAGGGAGCTTCCGGCCGGGTCCTCCCATCCGTCCCTATCTCTCTGCATTCTAAGCGCTGGGAGATGGTGTCAGATGCGAACTTCCAGACGGAGGCAGCTCCCTGTGCACCCTTGTAATCAAACCTCCGCACAGATCAGATGGACCGCGGCACGGTAAATATGCGTTTATTATTTTTAATTAGCCGGCCCCAGCCCTGTCCTAAATTATTAGTAAACTCGAATAACCCCTTCAAACTTTAAAGTAATTTAAAAATGTAAAAGGGTTGTCCTACATGTTATATTTTTATCTTATTGTCCTCAGGTGGCTTAAAAATAAAGTACCCTCTGTCCGTGTCTCCAGTCCAGGCAGCACCTTCCATCACTGTTGCTCAGCAATTGCACACACCCACCATAGCTTATTACAGACGGCAGCAGGAGCGCACTGTAGTGTCACATCACAGCTCAGCCTCTATATAGCAACAAAGACCAGATATGATGGGAGGTGAATGCTGGACCGGAGACATAGACGGAGTTACTACTTTATTTTTAAACCCCGGGCCAGTAGTACAAAAATGTACAAATTCAGCCAAAACCTTTAATAAAATACCATCCTAAATTAGGCACATACATGACAAAGCTACCTGAAAGGTACAAAACTCACCAAAAGTGTTCACAATACCTTTTAACTAATTATAAAATGCAAAAAAGATTTGATATCTATGTAATATCACTTGGACCTAGGAGAAGACACAGGGATCGGAAGCTGCTTTGCTAAGCAGCAGGAAGGTTTGATACAAATTGTAAATTTGACTTTCTCCGAATAGAATTTGAGGTTATCTCCTGTCACCTCTTCTTTCTCCTGTATTATGACCATTTGGTACTGCCTTTTACACACACAGCCTCTCCCATCCACACCCGGGCTGTTCCCATATACAACATCATTGTATCTGAAGGTTTGGTTACTCTAATGTAATATACCCCAGGGCTGCGGGACGGTCGCCAACACTAGTGGAAATGTTAACTCTGCATAATAGAAATGGCTGGAACTTGCCTGCAGTCACTTACATTAGGTGACATTTTGCCTTGAATTTCATTACAACAAATATCATTTTTCTGTGCATTTTTTTTTTTTGCATAGTTTATTACTTTTATCCTTCTTCTCTGTACACATGGGCCCATGTAGCTTTCATATACAGATGATTGCAACAAATCTATGCATGGAAGGAATATATTAACCCTTTCTATGCTGTGTGCTGGTATTCTTATTCCCTCCCTTTGCATACATTTGGCAGTTCCTTCTGTGTACATGAAATGACAGCCTGTTAGGTTTTACAGCAGATTGATACCTCAGAGTGAAAGTCACTTAAACTGAAATATTTATTTAATGCTATAAATATTTAAATATCAGGAAATCTGTACACAGACATGCTTACTCACTGTTCTATATCATTAGTAAAGTCACAAAAACCGTGAACAGCGTTCTTTCATTACTCCAGTTCTTTTATGTTTCCTTCACACTTGAAGCGTCCCAGGCCTTGACCTGGTGCTACTCTGTCTGCTATTCTGCCGGCTCTGAAGGCTCTGTAGCCTCTGCTGTTCATTATGATCCAGTTCACTTCCACTCTCTAACGCTGTGTTCATCTCCGGAATACCATTCCGCTCAACAGCTTGGTTTTCTCGGTTTTGCTTCCTTGCTGCCTGGCTGCTGTCTATGGCAGATGGTGTGTTCTTACTGGACGAAAGAGGAAACGGCAGAGATGGACTAAAAGTGGATCCCTTCTCTGAAGGAGAGTAGTGGGGATAATGTGGAATTATGTGGGTATGAGTGATGCTTCCGCTCTTTGGGAGTTTGGGCACTGACTCATAACTGGAGCCCGATAGGCCTTGTCTGCACTTGGTGAATCCGAGGTAGTAAATCTCAATCAGGTTGAGTAGTAGAGACAAGCACGCCACGGCCAACATGAAGAGGATGAATATTGTCTTTTCTGTAGGACGTGATATGTAGCAGTTCACAGTGTTGGGACAAGGCCAGCGGTTACACGTGTAGAGTGGCTGCAGCTGAAATCCATATAGAAAATACTGGGCCACAATGAATCCCACCTCAAATAAAGTTTTGAAGAGCACGTTAAAAACGTATGTACGCAGAAGTGCTCCTCGCAACCGCACTTTTCCCAGTTCATCTTTGAGGGGTGGTGGTAAAGGTTTTGCAGGTTCAAGGAGCAGCTGTTTGTCACTCTGAGAGTTTGCCTTGCTTTGACGTTGCTTCTTCTGCTTTTCTTCTAAACGTACAAGGTGAAGAATATGTCCTAGGTAAATGAGAGTCGGAGTCGAAACAAAAATAATCTGAAGCACCCAAAAGCGAATGTGTGAAATTGGGAATGTTTTGTCATAGCACACGTTCTGACAACCCGGTTGCTTGGTGTCACAGGTAAACCCAGACTGCTCATCTCCCCAAACTTTTTCTGCTGCAGATCCTAAGACGAGAATTCGAAAAATAAACAGGACTGTCAACCAGACTTTGCCCACGACGGTGGAATGTTCTTGCGCTTTTTCAAGAAGTTTCCCTAGCAAGTTCCAGTCTCCCATTTGAGCATTGGTCACATTTCCCCCTAGTAGAAATAATAATTTCATTAGTTGTCAATTTTATGTTCATTCTATTCTATTTCTGAGTGTTACTTACCTAGAGCAGAAGCTAGTCTCTTCTGTGCCTTATGCTGTTCTGTGTCTTAGGGGTCTTCCTTTCTGTCCACCTTCTGAGTAGAGGCCTCAGGTCTCATAGCTACCCTGAACAACCCCCACCCCTCGTGTATTACTTGTTATTTTTAGAGTAGTTTTTTTTTTTCTAAATATACATGCACTGGGCTGTGGAATTTCTAAGCCTCTCCTTCTAGAGCACGTCACAAGTGTCGGAGGCTTTATTTTGCTTACACTGTCTGTCAAGTGAGGAAGCTGGACATGCATGTGTTGGTGGTCCGTCAATCATTAGCTTTACCAGCTGGATTTCCATATAATGTGTCTATTTGTTTTATCAAGGGCAGCAAATGCTTCTTGCACTCTAAATGTACAGATCTTGGGAAAAATATTGTTAGAAAATTGAATATATAAACTGAAATTCACCATTTTTGGATTTACTCTTGAAAAAAGTTTTTTGGGTGAAATAAAATTGACTCCACATGTGTTGCAGCATAAATCTGTGTCTGTTTGTGGATTAGCCCCATTGTCAATTATGGGACAAATCCCAATGCTATTCACTCTCATTATGCTGTAAAATATGAATTTATTTGTGAAATCCATATGTGATCTATTAACATCACCTGAATTTACCTGATCTTACCTTGCCATTTCCTAATATATATATATATATATACACACACAAATACAAACACAGTCATAAGGAACAATAGGAGTAAGGACCCTGCTCACAAGAGCTTACAGTCTATGAGATTTCCTATTCCCTAAGGGATTAAACACACAACAGAGAATCCATGTGATGACCAGATTTCACAGACTGAACACTGTGCTGGGGAAACACAGTTTTTGTTATAATATTTAAGTCTGTTGTGTAAGTATTCTATCCACTTCTGTTTTTCGAAACAATGATTTTGAAGAAAAAAAAAACTGTATTTGAAAAACATGGCTTAATATCTTCCAAAAACAGCACCACCCCTGAACTTGGGTAGTTCATTTTACATATGAGCTGTAATACTGGCATATACCATGCCCAGATATGTAACTGTTTATGGAAGGAAGCAACCATGCTTTCGGCTATCCACATGATACATCCTTTTCCATTTGACCCTTCTTTAGCATCAATGCAATTTCAGTATACTGTAGTTTCTTGCAGAAACAGCTCTCATAAATGGGTTCCCCATTGTGAACACTAACTTCCTACAACAGGATAGGGGGTGATTGTTTGATACCTAGGGATGGAACGCTGGGAAGAAGACACTTTCAACTGTCCCATGTGACCTAGTAGTCAAACAGCACCCCACATCACATCACACCATGTGAACAAAATGTAAAAAGTTCATCTTAACAAGTGGTCTCAAGCTGAAAACTGATCACTATGGGATATATTCCTTATGCAGTCTCCTGGTGCTGGTACCAGGGCAGAACAATAAAAGATGGGGATAAAATTATGCAAACATTTTAGAAATACAGGTTATGGTCTTGTTCCTTGCCTGGCAGCATGGTGCTGTTGGGCTGGTAGGTCGCTCCTTCTGTGGGTGTGGTGGTGTTTTTTTGCCTTATTGCACCTTATTGACTAGGGGCCCACTCTACAGAAGGGCCTGTGAAGTGGCTAGTAAGAGTTTGAGCTAATGTATACTTGATTGTAGACTTTGCTGAAAATCCTAGATCATTGTCCAAAACTTGAATGTGTGGACGCAGTTCACGGGGGACATTTATCTAAAGTCTGGAAATGTGTATCTAGTTTTGGGGAATTTTTGCAACATTTTGGACTTGCATGATTTATCTTAGTGATTGATAAATGAAGCATGTGAGTCTGAAAAGTCGCACAAAAATCTGAAATGTTAAAGCAACCCCTTCCAGATGTCCACAAAATAAATCAGGTGCTCCACTGAAAAAAAACCCCCAATGTGACGAACTTTGTTAAACGGCAACAATAAAGTCACAAAAAGAAAGAAAAAAAGTTTGATGAAAGCCCCTATATTCTTTTGTCTTTTGAAATGTTGGTATGAATTCTGCCATATTTAAGAGACTAAGAAATAGATCTCTAAGGAGCTATAGAATATGATATTTTTTTATTATTATTAGATAACACAGTAATTGAATCCCTATATTGTCAATCCTATCTCTGTGTACTGTGTGCAGACTCTTCAGTGTGGTGTAACTATACAATGCTTTCTGCTGCAAGTGAAAGTTAAATCCCTATCACAAGTGGGAGGCAGGGAACACATAGGGTAAAATGAGACGGGGTGGAGAAGTTCTATGTCACTGATCTATCAAAGACTGCCCTTAGATTTGACTCTGAGCAAGTGCAATGTAATGGGACCCTGACCCTTCTATCTAGTCAGAGGCTGCATGGTAAATGTAGGCTGCACAAGGGAGACCATGTCAGAGAGGAAGACCACTCCTAAATAACACATCCATTAAATGGGGCATACACAAGAGCCTCTACATTTTTAAGAAAGTTGCACAAGTGAGTAGTGCAGATGATAAGAGTAAACTTTGTAACATACTTTATTGTAGACATGTTTCCCTGTGTCTCTTCATCAGCCTTCCTTCCTTGAGCAGTTTGTGTAAATCAGATTTCTGTACTATTCTCCCCTGAGAGTTGAGAGATAAAGGAATCTGATAAATGGTCTAATGATTTGGCTCCTTACAGACAGTCCCTGGATAGTCTAATTTCATTACAAAGGTGAATCATGAAGAGAAACGTGCTCTAGGAAAGAGTTAATCTCTAACCTCCTTTCCTTGCTGTGTCTTATACTTTGGATACACTGCTCAGTACAGAGCATGTTCTGCTCATTGTAACAGCCTATGAAGATACAGTACAGAGGAGCTTTGACAATGCCCCCCAGTGGCCTTCAGGCGCATTAGCGTAATTTTAATAGTTCATTTATGAAAGAAGGAGGCCATGGATAACAAATATAAGAAGATTACCACAGTCACACTGCCTGGATCTACAAGTAAGTGTGCCTTGTTTGTCAGGATGGATTTTGTTGGTAGATTTTCTTTAACCCCTTCGTGACTAAGCCATTTTAGCGCTTCAGGACCAAGCATGATTTTTTAAATCTGCCCTGTCTCATTATAATCATAATCATACCTTTCTAACAATTTAACATATCCAGGGTATTTTGAGATTGCTCATCATACATTGTACTTCAAATTATTAGAAAAATTTTGATGATATCTTTTGTGTTTAGTTATTGACACATAAAAAATTGGCACAAATTTCAAATAATTATTTATTTTCAAAGTTCTACATTTTTTTGCATTTCAGGAAGATAGTCAGAGAACCCACATAACTTTATAATAAACATATCCCAAATGTCTGCTTTATATTGACATGGCTTTTATACCTCCTCCCTTTTTTCTGGGTAATTAGAAGGTATTTCTAGATTATTATTATTATTATTCTAGGTTCGGAATTTTGGGTGCTCAGCTTTAAGTGACTTGGAAAACCCTTTAGATGTTTCACATGAGTTAAAACAAAATGGAGGTGTAATTTACAAATTGTCATTTTTTTTAGACAATTCATAAATTTTGGCCAAAAATTAAACTGTCAACATGTATTAAATGATGAAAAACTACACAAAGTTTGATACCCAATTTCTCCCGAGTATGAGGATGCCCCATATGTGGTGGTGACTGCTGTATGGGCACACAGCAGGGCATAGAAGGGAAGGAGGCGCCATTCAAAGCAGATCTGCAATGTCACATCTTACAGGCTATAAAATGTTTATTTTTTTTAAATTTGGACATATGGGAGATTATTCTTTTGCAAATGAGATCTACTTTTCAGGTACATCATTTAGGGGGGTCAATAGTTAATAATGAGGTTTTCTTAACTCTTTCTTGGTGGTGGTTAAAAAAAATTCATTCATTCTTATTTATGGGTTTTAGTTCTTTTTTTACGGCCGTTTACTGTACCATAAAAATAACGTGTTATTTTTATTCTACAAGTCACCACTACTACAGCGATACCCATTTATGTAGGTTGTAATTTTTGTGAATTTTTTTTACGTTGTTCACCGTATGGCTTTAGTGACAATTTTATTTTATTGTGCGGGTTGTTACAGACATGGTGATACCCAATATGTTGTTTTATTTGGTGATTCTCACTTTTTATGTTGTACAGTCATTGCCAAAAGTTTTGAGAATGACACAAATATTATATTTTCACAAGATCTGTTTCCCTCTGGTTTTTATGTGTGTTTGTCAGATGTTTTTATCACATACAGAAATACAAGTGCAATCATATTATGAGTAACAAAAGCTTTTATTGACAGTTAGAATGAGTTAATGCAGCAAGTCAATATTTGCAGTGTTGACCCTTCTTCTTCAGGACCTCTGCAATTCTCCCTGGCAGCTCTCAATCAACTTCTGGACCAAATCCTGACTGATAGCAGTGCATTCTTGCACAATCAGTGCTTGCATTTTGTCACAATTTGTTGGTTTTTGTTTGTCCACCCGTCTCTTGATGATTGACCATAAGTTTTCAATGGGATTAAGATCTGGGGAGTTTCCAGGCCATGGACCCAAAATCTCTAAGTTTTGTTCCCTGAGCCGTTTAGTTATCACCTTTGCTTTATGGCAAGGTACTCCATCATGCTGGAAAAGGCACCAAACTGCTCTTGGACGGTTGGGAGAAGTTGCTCTTGGAGGACATTCTGGTGCCATTCTTTATTCATGGATGTGTTTTTAGGCAAGACTGTGAGAGAGCCGATTCCCTTGGCTGAGAAGCCGCCCCACACATGAATGGTTGCAGGATGCTTTACAGTTGGCATGAGACAAGACTGGTGCTATCACTCTGCTTGTCTTCTCCGAACAAGCTGTTTTCCAGATGTTCCAAACAATCGGAAAGGGGATTCATCCTCCTTTTAAGGCAGGCCTGCAATGAAGTTGAAATGTGTTTTGGGAGGAAAAGTAAATTTTCTATCAAATATTGACTTTGCAATTAATTGCTGGTAAGCTGATCACTCTTTCTAACATTCTGGAGTATATGCAAATTGCCTTTATAAAACCTGATGCAGTAGACTTTGTAAGAATTAACATTTGTATCATTCTCAAAACTTTTGGCCATGACTGTACATAATAAGCCTATGCATTCTGCATCGGCTGAGAGCTGCACTGTTAAGCACAATCTAACAGGCATTTACTGCCGGCAGCCCTGTGGTTCGATCGGCACCTCCGTGCCCTGCATGGAGGGTTCAGATCGTCACGGTAATGCCCTATAGATGGCGCAGTAACCATGACCACAGCGTATTTAGGGTTTAACAGCCAGGTTTGTGATAGTTGTGATCCCGCTGTTACAGCAGGAACCCGGCTATTGCATATTTCTCAGCCCCGATGATCACCATGACGTAACTCTATGTCAAGGTGAAGGCACTACCCGCATCCTATGACGTAGAGTTACGTCAGGGCGCGGGAAGGGGTTAATAATAATCTATGCTGCACTACTAAAAATTTCATTTTATACTGATTGTTTACTTTTGTGAAGCCTAACAAACCACAGTCTTTTGTATCACTGTAATTGTAACAATCCTGCTACAGCGCTGTAGTTTTTTCACCTGCTGTGTTAAGCAAGGGGATAATACCAACCACATTATCTGCTCATTTTCATATGAAGTGTATTACTAAAAATAAAGAACTATATGGCAGCCTTTTTCCAAACCCTAAATCTCAGAATTTATAAAGTTTACCATTATCAGTGTACACCATAAATGTCCAATATTACACACCCCTATTTGACTGTTTTGTGAAACTTGGCAAGAAAGGACTTGATTCGGTAACACCAAAGGTACATAAAACGTCATTACATCTTGTGGAAGATTGATGAATCATTCTGTGTAATGAACTCCTTCAAGTATTTATCATCCTTTTAAACACCTTTAAAAGAGTGATCCCATGGGGAATCATTCATATGGCAATTTATATGAAGAAATAGTTCAATGTGGTACTGATACAGATGGTACCCATGTTATACAGGGGTTGGACAAGTCATATAGTGAGAGGAGGTAACATCCCCCATGACTTCCACATGCCATATTAAGGTACTGAAACAGGGTTGTCTTTATAATGTTATCTAGATTGTTGGCAAGGATCAAGGACAGGTAAAGGCAGGTGTGTGAAAAGGGTGCCAAGGGCAGGATGACAAGTGTTTTGTGGAGTGGGTGGAGGGGGGAGGGAACTCTGCTCCTTGCTGAACACACCCTGGGGACACAGGAAACTAGATGGCAGATAAACTTTAATTTATCATCTTAACTAAAAATTGTAGAACTTTTATAAAACTTGTTTGGGGATATGCTGTTTAGTGTCTGTAAGGACAGGGGGGACTCTAAAAGAGGGCCTCTGCTGACAGGTTCCCTTCAAGCACATATCAGTCTCTTTTTGGAGCCCTTCAGCATGGGGTAAAAGTAGCATCTACATGTGGATGCAGTATATTAGTGTATAAACAGGACCTGCAATAATGTCAGGAGCATGTGAACATCAATATCATCAAGGGTACTGTAGGTGCACCAGTAAATCAGATCTTCATGTAGAAAGAAACAGAGAGAGTAAGAGGAGCAGGTTATGAGAAGAAGAACTGGCCTGCATGCACACAAATGTTTTAATACGACCATGTGCTGCATGTATGTACCATACATTCACTTTAGTGGGCAACACGGCCATTCAAACGGCTGGCTGTTACCGTTGGTGGAAAAAAAGAGTCTGCTGTATCTTCTGCAGTATGTACGACACAACTGCATGGCTCCTTATGGAGAGGGGAGGAGCGAGGAGCTGGCGCTTTGCTACACCTGGGTCCCAGTCAAGGCATAGCATACGTTTGTGTGTAAGGAGAATAAAGGAGAGGGTAACAAGGGTGCATGCTGTGAGAATAGCTTGAAAATGCCTTCATTGAGAAGGTGAAACATTGCACTGTAAAACTTTTGGTGGTATAGACTTATCTTGGATTTGGAGTGTCAAATGTGTGGACATAGGGTGTCAAATGTGTGGACATAAAGAGGATCCCTGTGCTCAGCTCCTCTTGTCTCCAATGAGGATTCTGCCAGCTGCTGGACATGAGAACAGAGAACAGTACTGGACTCATTAATGTGCTTGATGATGTGATGACACAATCGAAAAGAAACACTGTTAGGCTACATTCACACGGCCGCTGGGGGATGTATATACGGCCGCCATATGTACATCATATAGACGCAACCCCCCCCCCCCCAGTGGCCGGCAATGGGCGCGAGGAGCCGTATGGAGTGGTACAGTGCCGCACAGCACATGCCGCCCAATATCATTCCATATCCGTGGAAAAGATAGGACATGTCCCCGTAATACGGTAATACGGTGCCGTGAGCCGTGTAACTCTATGGAGAGGGGTCCTCCTCACCCGGGTGTCGACGTGTGCCCACGGTGCTATGGTACGGCTAGCACACATGTGTGAATGCAGCCTTAGTTTGTTTAATTTGAGCTGTCATAAACAAAAAAAAATGGCTTAATTATACAAAAAAGTAATCACCTATATTACAACTCATGGGAAACCACACAAAGGTTGGAGTGACCAGTATAATCTGAACATAGTCTGAATCCCAGTCGGCTGAGTACTTCCTGACAGTAATGCGGGTAATATTACTCATAGAGGAAACATAATCCTGTAAGGAATTCACTTCACTCTCCTCCAGCAAGTCTTGTGTTGGTAGGAAAGCCAGTTGCCATTGTTTGTCACTAAGATTTGGTCACTTGAATTGCGCTGCACGACATAAATATAGTCAAATTTGGAAATAACTATCCTGATCAATACTCTGCAATACTTTCTGCTTCTGATAAATCAACTTCTGGTGTTCCCTCAAAAGAGCTAAATCTTAACTTATTCTGCTTTATTGGGTGTATAGATTGCAGTGTTTTGACCAAATGACTTATAAAATCAACCACATTCTTGCACAAATCCTCCCTCTCCTAAGATTTCTGTTATAGCTCCAAATTCCAAAGATCATCCCTCTATGAAACTCCAAATATATCATATTTATATCATATTGAGAGATGGCTCTAAAATGAATTTATAAGGGATATGTGTCTTAGGCTATGTGCACGCGAATGCGTTCATATAACAAGACGCAAAATGAGGTAAGTTGGCAACCTGTTGGAGATGTAAGGGATCAACGCTCCTCAGTCCTCCCATTTCCATAGTTAGCCATGAGACCATGCCCCAATATGGTCAGAGATATAGGACCTGCTCTATCCTATGTGGTGCAGCCACCCACTTAGCTTGCGGTGAGACATGGTGTGCTTACTGCACCGCAACCGGATGTAATAGACCGCAATGGTGACCGTGATCTGGCCAGGTCACAGCCTTCATGCATAGGCGTGTGTATGAGGCCTTAACCCTCCTACACACACATAGCAAAGCTGAGAATGTCATGCCTAATATGCATCTCATGGATCTCATCATCTCTCATCTCTGCTCTGTCTCATCTCTCTTTCTATGTATCAGATACTAGTGAATGTTCAGAAGCTAAATGAAAGTGTATATAAACCTGGACCCTGATAATCTAACCACCTCACAGAACTAGATGGACCATAATGTGTCTGCTTAGAGAGTGATAGAAGCTAAAACAACAATAAAACTGAGTAAAATTGTAAAGGGGGTTCAACATCACTAGGGGATCTAAATTTGAGAATTTTCTTTCATGGGCAAACCCCTTTAACAACAGAATAATTATTTGCCTGTAGACTACATTATATATCTATAGAGGTTGCTGTGTAGAGATTATGTGACAAGATCCACATAAGAAAACAGTCATTTTCTATTTTTCTTGATTGAATATTTTCCTGACACCATTTTCACAGTGAATTAAATGAATTTTTTTGACGGTGAGCTTTCAAAAATACTAGTAGTTCTCTTTGTCAGATGTGATGTTATCCATGAAACTGTATTTTATACACAGGGCAGTGATTATAAAATGACCTTATACCATATAATATTTCTGTGGAAGCTATACTTTGTAAGAGCAATGCAGGAAGCAATGAGCGCACAAAGGGAATCTTCAGCTGTCTGCCGGAGAAACTTAAAGCAAGGAGAAGTAGACCACACACAACCTGTCAACGGTGCAACATTGTAATCAACACCAGGATGTCATCCCAACAAAAAAACAACAGTAGCATATGGCACTGAACAGCAGCAAGACGTGCAACTACATCTGAGATTTACCAGTTAACAAACATTATCTAGCTCCCTGACCCCATTATTGAGATGGGAGTTTCATACACTTAAGTAGTTGTATGAAAATGTGCCAAACTTCTCACTAGACTCTTACATGGGTTCACAACCCTCCCAGTGTACAGCCTCTGTCACAAACATAGTGGAGGGGCTTTAACAATGTGCAGCAGGCTCTGACAGTACACAGCTCAACAACACTAGTCTGGTGTTGCGCCAGTTTCAACTGTACTGTAATGACGAATTCTTGCACAGTTTAAGACTGTTGGGTTGTATTTTAGACCTACTTTTAGCTGGTCTAAACTGTGTGCCAGAATGTGGCGCACCATCTCGTTTCTTTGGTGCACAGACTCCCTGACCATATGCCTTTTACCGGAGGCCCTTTGCCAAGACAAGTCTTAAAAGTGAAAAAAAAACTGGTCTGATAAATGTGTTGCAAGGTGTTTTTGTGGTGCACATTATGCCTGAAGTCAGGCTAAAGTGGCTTCATAATTTCCCCCCAGAAAATCTGTCAGGCCCTGGACCCATCATGTCAAGCCCTGACAACTTTATAAAAAAAATGTATGCTAAATTGGTAAGTATACTTAAAAATAAATATTGAAAATGCTATAGCAGCACTTATTTTAATATGTATTTATTAGAGATGAGCGAGCACTAAAATGCTCGGGTACTCGTTATTCGAGACAAACTTTTCCCGATGCTCGAGTGCTCGTCTCGAATAACGAGCCCCATTGAAGTCAATGGGAGACTCGAGCATTTTTTAAGGGGACCAAGGCTCTGCACAGGGAAGCTTGGCCAAACACCTGGGAACCTCGGAAAAGGATGGAAACACCACGGAAATGGACAGGAAACAGCAGGGGCAGCATCCATGGATGCCTCTGAGGCTGCTTAATCGTACCATTATGCCAAAATTATGGGCAACAGCATGGCCCTGACAGAGTGACCTAATGAGGCTAGATAGCATCTAAAACATCCAATAATTGACCCTGACACTATAGGGGACGGCATGCAGAGGCAGCGGCAGTAGCGGCAGGCTAGAGAGTGTCATGGCGACATACCCTAAATGGACTCAGGCTTCAACAAAGGAGGTGAGCAAGAAGCGCTGAAATTATTTCCTATGTGAACAAAAGGTTGACAGTATATTTAGTCGATAACACAGCATGGTGGCGACATAGTGACCAAGTTCCATAACGTATCTGGTGAAACACCCGAAAAATGAGCCTGACACAGCTCGTTTGATAAGGGGACGACATGCGGAGGCAGCCATGGAGATGACTTCCATGATTAAGAGCGACAGTATGGGACATCCATATTGCGCTGCTATGATTGCAACTTCAGGTCTCCAGCATGGCGGCGACAGATGGGCCGAGTTCCACTATGTATCTGGTGAAACATTCTGAAAATTCTGCCTGACACAGGTAGTTTGATAAGGGGATGATGTGCTGCATATCCTCTCGTGCTCCAGCGTCTGGGGTATAGAGAGTTGAAAGTTGCGCATGGAGACATTGGTGGACGCTGTGGAGGATCGTGGAGGCAAAATGGACAGGAAACAGCAGGGGCAGCATGCATGGATGCCTCTGAGGCTGCCTAATCTTGGGTTAGAGCTGGCGGTCCGCTGCCAGGCGAGCTTTCACCTGTCCAAACTCCTGTCTCTCGGCTCCTCCCCACCCAAAATGGGCCTGGGGGCCAGAAGCGTTTACTTTGAAAAAATTATAATTTTCAAAGCAGACAGGGTCGTTTGAATATTTCACCTAGGAATAATGGAATAGCATAGTGGTTCTATTTTTAATTGTTTCTATTTTTAATAGTTTTTTCGGAAATGGTTCCATGATTAAGAGCGACAGTATGGGGCACCTGAAAATTCTGCGTGACACAGCTCGTTTGATAAGGGGACGATGTATGGAGGCAGTGAAGTAGTAGTAGATTAAAGGTACTGCAGTTAAAACTATGTTAGTTGGATCTTGGGATGGAGTTGGCGCTCCACTGCCAGGCGAGCTTTCGCCTGTCCAAGCCCCTGTCTCTCTGCTCCTCCCCAAACAGCACTTCTAAGAACCTTTTGTATAAGATCAAGTGTAGTAGTGTTCTTATAAGTTTGGTTTATGGTGGGTGAGGGGAATGTAAACAGATGCGCAAGAAGCGCTGAAATAATATGGGTAAATGATAAAAGTTTGCCAGTATATTTTGTGGATAACACAGCAGGGTGGCAACAAAGTTAACAAGTTTGATGTGGAAGCCATGAAAACAACCCAAAATTCTGCCTGACCCATCTTTGGATAAGGGGACCAGTATTAGAGGCAGTAGAAGTAGTAGTAGATTAAGGTGCTGCAGTTAAACTATGTTAGTTGGATCTGGGATGAGCTGGGCCCGCTCCGCGCAGATGAGCTTTCGCCTATCCAAGCCCCTGTCTCTAGGCTACTCCCCAAACACACTTCTAAGAACCTTTGAATAAGATCAAGTGGTAGTAGTGTCTTATAAGTTTGGGTTAGTGTGTGAGGGGAATGCGAACCATGCGCAGAAAGCGCTGAAATAATATCGGTAAATGTAAAAGTTTTGCCAGTATATTTTGTGGATAACACAGGGTGGCGACAAAGTTAACAAGTTTGATGTGGAAGCCATAAAACAACCCAACTTCTGCTCACACAGCTTGTTTGATAAGGACGATGTATTGAGGCAGCTATATGGACAAAGTAATGGAGGCAAGCTAAAAAGACGACGTGTGGAGGCTGCTATGGAGACCATTTAATTTGGATAGTTCCTGTGTGGCAGTCCAAAAAGTTTTTCAAACCAGAGGAGCTAGGTGGTGGTCTCCAGAAAAATTAAATAGATTGAGTGCCTGTATGTGGCAGTCCAAAAAATTTTCAAACAGAGGAGCCAGGTAGGTGGTCCTCCAGAAAAATTAAAAGATTGAGTGCCTGTATGTGCAGTCCAAAAAGTTTCAAACCAGAGGAGCAGGTAGGTGGTCCTCCAGAAAATTAAATTAAATTGAGTGCCTGTATGGGCACTCCCAAAATTGGTTTTAAAACAGAGGACCGGGTAGGTGGCCCTCCAGAAATTAAATCATAGAGTACTATAGCTAGAGCCAGTTGGGCCTGGCAAAAAATAGCCAGTTTCCTCGCTTTAGTGTACAAAGAGGAGAAGGAGAAAATGAGGAGGAGGAGGCATATATTATTCAGGTTTAGCTTCCTTCACCTGGTGAAGCTCGTCAGCGTCTGTCAGCCATCGAAGGCTGTACGCTTATCGGTGATGATGCCACAGCTGCAATGAAAACCCGCTCGACAACCACGCTAGCGGCAGGGCAGGCAAGAACTCCAAGGCGTACTGATCATTTAGGACGAGATTTAACACTTGGGCCAGGCATGGCACATGTGTAGTCCTGCCGAGTTGCGACGCCACGTTTAGCCGTTTCCCAAAATGCCTGCTCAGGTTCAGCGTGCCGTTGTACCAAAAACTGTCAGGCTCTCTTCAGTGCAGCGTCACCCGCTCTCAGTCTGCGCCGTGAATGCCTGTAATAGCTCTTGGCGATAGCCATGTTCGTGCCATTTATTATCGCCTAGGCTCAGCAGTTTGAGCACCGCCTCTGGCGTTAGCGACGGCACTGCTGCGTGGCCTAGAGCTAACCGACTGATGGCGCCATGCCCCAACGGATGGGGTAATCGGAAAAAGGGAGGATGTGGAGGAGGGTTGGGAGGGGGAGAGGAGGCATAGTAGGCCTGCAAGAGACCTGGACCGAGGTAGGCCCGCCAATCCTCGGCAGTATATGCAGCCACCGCCCAGGGTCAGACTCGTCCTAGCCTCCACACAAGTATAACCCAATGTGCCGTCAGCATATATATAGTGGCCCTGCCCCGGCAGCACCCGTCCACGTGTCCTGGTCAGGAGGACCTTGTCAGAAACGGCGTTGGTCAGGGCCCGGATGATGTTGACTGACAAGTACTGGTCAGGGCTGGTACGGCAAGCGGAAAGAGTGGCGACTGGGGACCGAATACCGAGGGGCGGACCGCCTCCATGAGGTTGTGGAAGGCCTCGTCCTCTACCAGCCTATAGGGCAGCATCTCCAGGCAAGTAGTTTGGAGATGTGGACGTTGAGGGCTTGGGACGATGTTGGTGGTTGCACTGTACTTCCTCTGATCTCCAGCGTCTGGGGTAATGGAGAGCTGAAAGCTGCGCATGGAGACATTGGTGGTGAATGCTGTGGGAGGAGTCATGAGGGAATTGGGTTTCGCTGGGAGGTTTGTTTGGGCCGGGGTCGCTGGGCGGGGGCTGACTAGCCGAGGCAGCATGACATGGGGGAAAGAGAGCGTGGTAATGCCCGCGGAGGTGACTGGAGGTTTAGCATTCATATGCCCTGCGCATACTGGTGGTGGGTAATCTGGTAGTGTTGGACCCCTGCTGATCCTGGTGGTGGCACAGGTTGCACACCACAGTCCCGTCGGTCATCCTGTGTTTCTTTAAAGAACCTTCAGACTTCCGAAAATGTAGCCCTCAGCCACGGGAGCTTCACTAAGTGAACATTTGCTTGAGCACCAGCTCTGGGCCCTGCCTCTCTGTCTGGCACCATCCTGCTGCCTCTTCCAATGTTATCGTCGAGGGACTCGCCTCCATCGCAGAGCACTGTGTTCACCCGGCCTATCAACCCAGTCTTGGTCTTCACATCATCATCGCTCCGATCCCTCACTCTGACTCCCCCTCGGACTTCCTGCCCTGACAACAACGTCACCACGGTCTGACAACCGTGTTCCTCATTGTCCGACCACTCTTTACACACTTCTTCCACTACGGCAACAATGTATCAATCACCCACAGACGTGCGGGCGGCGGTGAAAACCTGGGCTCGGAGAAAGAGCTCAGCAGCAACAACAAGTGGTTTGTGACTCTGGGAAAAAGAAAAAATCGTCAGACTGTGCCAATTCAATCAAACCCTAATAAATTGTCCCCACTTAGGTGTTTGAGATGGATATGTGTTCACTAAGAGCTAAATATACGTTCGCGTCTCCCGAAAATTCGTCACAATATTGGTACTAGCTGCACTACTAGTGCCAGCAGCCTAGCCACAAGCAAAAAAAAAATATATATAATTAACGCTATCTAGCCCATAACAAGGGCTGTGGGTTCTTGTAGACTCACTCCTGCCTAACAGTAAGCTAAATTAACACCCTAACGCTATCCCTGCAGCAGCAGCAACTCTCTCCCTAACGCATCCAGACAGGGAAGGAGCCAGCACGGGGGCAGGGCTCGTCATTCCAGCTACGACGAGTGTGTTCGCTCATCTCTAGCTGTGAGTTATCTTTAATCTCTTGCAGAAAGACAGATACCAAGTGCTCAGCTGAAGTTAGTACCCTCACACCCTCCTGTGGTAGCAATGCAATAGAATGGTGCAGAACGTTTTAGTAGGGATGCAAATATATTATGGGTGTGCAATCTATCCAATGGTCCTCAGAGCAGAAACTTGGATTTGGTTTTCCATTTCACCATGACCACCTTCAGCAGCAAGTTCGTATAAAGTTCTAAAATTGAAGTGAAAGTACAGGTTAAATGGGCATAAAAACATATTTATTAAAACAGATTTATTTATATATATATATATTTTAGTTTTATATAATATATAATTATATTATAATATATATATATATATATATATATATAATATATAAAATTATACGCTATATATATTTATACACTCACCGGCCACTTTATTAGGTACACCCTGCTAGTAACGGTTGGACCCCTTTTGCCTAAAACTTCCTCAATTCTTCGTGGCATAGATTCAACAAGGTGCTGGAAATCAATTCCTCAGAGATTTTGGTCCATATTGACATGATGGCATCACACAGTTGCCGCAGATTTGTCGGCTGCACATCCATGATGCGAATCTCCCGTTCCACCACATCCCAAAGATGCTCTATTGGATTGAGATCTGGTGACTGTGGAGGCCATTTGAGTACAGTGAACTCATTGTCATGTTCGAGAAACCAGTCTGAGATGATTCCAGCTTTATGACATGGCGCATTATCCTGCTGAAAGTAGCCATCAGATGTTGGGTACATTGTGGTCATAAAGGGATGGACATGGTCAGCAACAATACTCAGGTAGGCTGTGATGTTGCAACGATGCTCAATTGGTACCAAGGGGCCCAAAGAGTGCCAAGAAAATATTCCCCACACCATGACACCACCACCACCAGCCTGAACCGTTGATACAAGGCAGAATGGATCCATGCTTTCATGTTGTTGAAGGCAAATTCTGACCCTACCATCCGAATGTCGCAGCAGAAATCGAGACTCATCAGACCAGGCAACGTTTTTCCAATCTTCTACTGTCCAATTTCGATGAGCATGTGCAAATTGTAGCCTCAGTTTCCTGTTCTTAGCTGAAAGGAGTGGCACCCGGTGTGGTCTTCTGCTGCTGTAGCCCATCTGCCTCAAAGTTCGACGTACTGTGCGTTCAGAGATGCTCTTCTGCCTACCTTGGTTGTAACGGGTGGCGATTTGAGTCACTGTTGCCTTTCTATCAGCTCGAACCAGTCTGCCCATTCTCCTCTGACCTCTGGCATCAACAAGGCATTTCCGCCCACAGAACTGCCGCTCACTGGATGTTTTTTCTTTTTCGGACCATTCTCTGTAAACCCTAGAGATGGTTGTGCGTGAAAATCCCAGTAGATCAGCAGTTTCTGAAATACTCAGACCAGCCCTTCGGCACCAACAACCATGCCACGTTCAAAGGCACTCAAATCACCTTTCTTCCCCATACTGATGCTTGGTTTGAACTGCAGGAGATTTTCTTGACCATGTCTACATGCCTAAATGCACTGAGTTGCCGCCATGTGATTGGCTGATTAGAAATTAAGTGTTAACAAGCCATCACTGCTGGCATGCACGTGATGGAAATCAGGGGGCGTGGCCAAACGAAACCCGACGGATTCGGAAAAACCGCCGTATTTGAAAAAAAAAACCAGTTTCGCGAAAATTGCACTTACCTTCACTCAGCCCGACTCGGTGTATTCCAGTGCGTTCCGATGCTCTTCAGCGCAGCAGCGACATCTGGTGGACGGCGGAGGAACTGCCTTAATAAATCCCGGCCGGACCCAAACCCAGCGCAGAAAACGCGCCGCTGGATCGCGAATGGACCGGGTAAGTAAATCTGCCCCATTATGAATAACAAAAGCTTTTATTGACAGTTAGAATGAGTTACTGCAGCAAGTCAATATTTGCAGTGTTGACCCTTCTTCTTCAGGACTTCTGCAATTCTCCCTGGCAGCTCTCAATCAACTTCTGGACCAAATCCTGGCTGTGATACTCTTCCTTGCAATGATGACTGCACGTGTTTCTTTAGAGATAACCATGGTTAACAGAAGAGAAACAATGATGCCAAGCACCAGCCTCCTTTTAAAGTGTCCAGTGGTGTGATTCTTACTTAATCATGACAGATTGATCTCCAGCCCTGTCCTCATCCACACCCACACCTGTGTTAATGGAGCAATCACTGAAACGATGTTAGCTGCTCCTTTTAAGGCAGGCCTGCAATGAAGTTGAAATGTGTTTTGGGGGGAAAAAGTTCATTTTCTAGGCAAATATTGACTTTGCAATTAATTGCTGTTAAGCTGATCACTCTTTATAACATTCTGGAGTATATGCAAATTGCCATTATAAAACCTGATGCAGTAGACTTAGTAAAATTTAACATTTGTATCATTCCCAAAACTTTTGGCCATGACTGTAATCAGGAAAATCTCCTCTTCTCAGCTGTTCTGATGCTTATGAAAATGCATGCGTTACTACCACATGTTAGCCCACCCTAATAATGGAGGCTTGCTCAGCAGTCGGAACAAGGAGATGGATGTATTCTTAAGGAATATAGATGAAAGATGTCTGGGCTAATTAAATTGGAGAAGTGGGTCTTCCTTAAGAGGAAAGCGATGGGGAAATTTGAGAAAATATGAGGGGAAGGGGGGGGGGGGGTCAGAAGGGGGTTGGCTAGGGAAGTAGTGTGACTTGTGTATGATTGACATCAGTATACATCTACATATACATCTTTGCAGACATGTGGGAGGAGACTCTATGGGTAAGGTAACGGTGGGTGGATAAGGTAAGGGAAGTAATGTTTATTTGTTCTTTGTAAACATACAAAGCTTAAAATAAAAATGTACTTGTTTTTTTAAGTACATTTATGTCACATAGTTCTACCATAGAAAATCATCAAGACTTCACATAATTTAAGTGACATAATTTGAATACAAAAGAATAAATAATTGAAAAAAAATAGGTTTTAGTGGTCAAAAGAAAAATTAATTCACTATGGCAAATTCTGAATAAACAAAACCCAAACATTTGTGTAATTTATGTGCACAAAAAGCTTTCATATAACTATATCTATATTGGGGATAAAGGGAAAAAGAGAAAGCAATGTGCCCTGAAGGTCAACCGCTCATGTCCTTTAGGTGTTAAGTTTTACTATACTAGATAGAAAATAATTCCATATTTTCATATGCTATATGGAAACAATAATACATAATGCTCTAGTAACTTTCTTTGAGTCACAATCAATAGGATTTGTGATGTATAAAGCTTTCACTTTTGTTAATCATGATTCATGTAGCCATAGAGCATGGCCACTGTATACTGGATACTGTACAGCAACTCGATACAGTGTATCAGAATGTCCTGTGTCACATAGGGACATAACAGATGATCGGAACTGGAAACCAGATATGATGTTTTTAAGTGGACATTCCCTTTAAAGATATATAAACCAGTGATGAGCAGACGCATCCTTTCTGTTGTAGGTAATGCTTTCACTGTCATGGGGCCACGGACTTAACAGCTGCTGTGGAGTGTTGCCAGAATAGGCTTTGTTATTTTGAAAGCTTAACGTCTTAAAAATAGATTCCGCATTTGTAAATGTATAAGACACTTTAAATTAGATGCATCTTAGAAGAAATCCCCATAATAGCCATATGTGGGAGCGCCAATTTTCATGGGAATATAATGCCACAATGGCAGGAGAAGATGTAATTAAATTTTTTCCTGTCGTGTAAATGTCTATCCAAATTTTGTGGAAATTACATAAGCTCTTCTAACCAGGGTTTTCAGTCCTACTGTTTAATATGACTATGCTTTTACTCAGTGATGTCTTATTTCATTTGTATATGTCCCCCTTAATCCGTAAGGTGCTACAAAATATGATGGTGCTGTATAAGGACAGATTGTTATTATTATTACAGGATAAAGCTGATAAAAAGTGTCTTCACTAGAGATGAGCGAACATACTCGTCCGAGCTTGATGCTCGTTCGAGCTTAAGCGTACGACGAAAACTGCTCGTATGCTCAAACGATACGATTGCCGCTCGAAAAGACAAGGCTATCTCCCCGCCCTTTGGGTGCAGTTTAAATAGGCGGCCAGAAACACCAATCACAAGCCGAGACTCTGCACGCCACCCAGCATGACGTTGGGGTACCCTGACCACGTCGATAATCAATGGTTGGCAAATGCCTCAGTCAGGTGGACCGGTCGGAATAAGACTAGCCCCTTGCCCCAGACGCTGCTCGGATCATTCTGTGTCCTGGATGCCGCTAGGGGAGAGCCTGCGTGCTGGTCCGAGGAAAGCGTTAGGGTGTTCTATTAGATAGAGGTGTTGGCAGAGTATTCTACCAGAACCCAACTACCCTAATCTGTAGGGCCAATACGTGATTTTTTTACTTTTTTTGGTTTGCCATGTGGCTAAGTGAGCTTGCTGGCAAGTGATAGTAGCAGCCAGTAGACCAATAGTTGGTGAGTTATTTGAGCAGGGATATCCCCTGCTACCGTTGTGTATTGTAGCTCGTATGTGACACGCAACACCTCCCAAACCCGCGGCAAGTTGTGCATTTATTAGGGGTTTGATTTGAATTGCGCAGATCTGCTAGATATTAATTTTTTTTTTTAAGAAGCTTTATAGTATATCTGTTTTATAGTGCACAGAGTAGATCTTGCAAAGCATGTGCTTTCAGTGTGATAAAGGCTAGAAAATAGCCATAGGAGAACGCCAACGCTCTTACTTTAGGCCACAATAAGCGGTTATGATTTGTTCCTTTTTTTTGTTTGCTTGTGGGCTGTCTGTGGCTGCATTAGTATGTCCGGCTAGTACCATGATAGTGAGGACTTTCTGGAGACTTGACACCGTTGGGTTTGAGCTCTTGTGACACGCATATCCACCTCAAACCCCGAAGTGGACAATTTTATTGGGGTTTGATTTGAATTAGGCAGAGTCTGCTAGTATTTTTTTTACCATTTATTTCTTTTTATAACTCAAAGTCATCAGCACAAGTCCAAATCCAGTTGTGTGCTGTCAGTGTAGGTTAGAAACTAGCCATGAAGCATAGGATAGCATCGTTTTGTTTAAAAAAATAAATACAGAAAAAAAATAAACACCAAAAAAAATGTAAATTTAACACTTATTTTGGAAAAGTTTAACCCCAAGGGCTAGGGGTAGAGGACGAGGGCTATGATGTGGCGTCCAACTACTGTGCGAGGGTCCAGACCGTGGCCGTCGGGGTGAGGTCTCACCAACCTGCTGATGAGGGAGCAGGGAACGCCGCAGAGCTCCAATCCTCGGTTTATCATGTTCAATTTTACTGGGACTCATGGTAGAGCACTGTTGAGCCAGAACATTGCGAACAGGTGATGTAATGGATTGCGGAACAATGCTTCACATTGTCCACCATCAGTCTTCCACGCAATCCACCCATGTCACCGAAATCAGCACTCCTCCAGCTCCTCCACCTCCTTCCTTCCCCCAGTCTGCTCCCCCTCCCAGCAATAATTTGGCACTTTGAACCAGCATACTCGGAGGAAATGTTTTCTGGACCATTCCACATCCAAACCACTTGTCCGGTTGCTGCTGACTATTTTCCGATGCTCAGGTTTTCCACACGGCGGCAGTCTGTGGGTGATGATGTACATTCTGGACGTAGTGGAGAGTGTGTTAAAGAGGTGGTCGGACGTAGGAACACGGGTTGTGCACAGTGGTGAAGTTGTTGTCAGGAGCAGGAGAGTCCGGGGGGGGAGCAAACTGGGGTGATCTTAGGATGATGAGTGACGACCACAACTGGTGTGATTAGGGGGCGATGAACACAGTGCTTCTGAGACGAGCAGTACTCACTGCTTGTGGGTGCAACCTTTGCCAAACCAGGAGTGCAGCAGGGTTCCACCATACTAGCCTTAACTACCACCAGTATGCTAGAGCATCTGATAGATGCTAAAACACACCCCACTCAATGGCACCAAAGCCCGTTCACCGTCCTCCGGCCGGCACACCACTGCTCCTTCCCCTTGTTCATCTGCTAGTCAGGCCCCCGCCCAGACCCGGCCCAACACCTCCCGATGCGAAAACCCATCTTTGCCATCCACGATCCTCCACATCATCCACCAGCGTTGCAGCTCTCCATACCCCAGACTTGCTGCAAAAGAAGTATAGCCCACCCCACGCCCAAGCCCTCAACGTCCACATCCCAATTGTGCTTAGCTGAGATTCTGGGGCCCTATAGGCTGGAGACCAGAGGTGCCTTCGAATCAGTCTGTCGGCGGCCGCCCCTCGGTATTCGGTCCCACCGCCACACTTTCCCGATGTGCGTCCCACCCTGCACGACAGCTACGTGTCAGAAACATCAGTGCCGGGCCAGACCAACGCCGTTTCTGACAGGTCTCACCTGACACGCACGTGGA
Source organism: Engystomops pustulosus (assembly GCA_019512145.1). Taxonomy (NCBI): domain Eukaryota; kingdom Metazoa; phylum Chordata; class Amphibia; order Anura; family Leptodactylidae; genus Engystomops; species Engystomops pustulosus. Next base: position 50,446,802 of record CM033650.1, read on the forward strand.
CGAGTGCTGTCGGGCAGGGCCACTATATATCGCTGAGACGTGACGGCACATTGGGTTAACTGTGGTGGAGCTGGGACCGATGTGACCCTGCATGGGCTGTCATATACTGCCGAGCCGAGATTGCGGGGGCCTACCTCTGGGTCCAGGTCTCAAAGGCCTACTATCGTCCTCCTCGCATACCATCCGGATGACACTGGGGGGCTGCGCGATCAGTACGGTTAGCTCTATGCACAGCAGCAAGTGCCGTCGCGAAGCACGCAGGCGGTGCTCAAGCTGCTTGAGCATAGGCGATAAAAGGCACACCGCCCAAGAGCTATTACAGGCATCGGGGCAGCTACGATCTGTGTGGCGAAACCCTGAACTAAGCCAGTAATGGTTGTGTGTGACAACGGCCGTAACGGGTGGCGCTCTGACAACTCGGCAATCGACCGCATGTGCCTGCTGCCCATGTGTAATCTCATAGTGTCAGCGTTTCCTCAAGGACATACGGCCAATCTGTCTGAAGGATTTGCTCACGAAGGTGCGCCGCATCTGTGCGCATTTCGAAGTCCAGCACAGATGCTGCCAACTCTCAGGGCATCGCAGCGCCGCCTCCCCCTTCCCTCATCGCCGACCTGTTGTTGCGCGTGCCACAGGTGGAAAAATTCATGACACGTTAACATGGTGTATTCCGAGTTTACCACACGCAGAGCAATGTGTAGACTGCCAGATGTCAACTTCCACCAGAACTGGTAGTTCAGGTCAGTCAGCTTCCTCAAGACTGCTCAATGAGGAGTGGACATGGATGTCTGATATCTGTCAGTGTGCGAGTAACTTTGAGGGAGTCAACACGATGGTCAGTGGCGATGCCGCCATCACACCTCACCATCCCGCTGCTTTGCCTGTTGAAAACTCTCGGTCAGCATGAGTCGGAAGCTTTGGCTTGTCACAGAGAGACGGGGAAGAAGATTCCTTGTTGATAGCCAAAGCAACTAGGTCTGTTTCTCAGCGCATATCGAGAGGGTGGAGGAGGATGAGGCGGAAGGAGAGAAGAGAATGTTGCGAGACGAAGGGAACCATTATGTTCAGAGTCCTATCACTGTTCGAGCGTGTATGGGCAGAAGAAAGGAGTGGGGGGTTAGAGAATGTGGAAAGTGAATGGCACGTCAGGCCAGTGAGAGTGAATTCTTGCGCGTTGGGACTCTGGCGCATATGGAGGATTTCATGCTAGGCTGATATCCCTGACACTTGCGTTCAAAAAGAATTTATTCCAGCACCGATTACTGGGTATTCACTCTCCTGGACCCACGGTACAAGCAAAATTTTCCACTCTCACCTGTGAGAGGAAAGGAATGTGAGAATGCATGAATACCAGCAGGCCCTGGTGCACAAGCTGAAACAGTATTTCCCTTCTGACAGCGAAGCGGCAGATGGCGTACTTCTGCGGGACAAGTAGCGAGGGAGAGTAGGCAGCAGGCAGCTTTCCAGCACTGGCAGGGGTACGCTTTAACAAGGCCTTTGCCATTTTTATGTCACCCCAGCAAGACACTGTCACCTGTCCCCGTCTCGCAAGTAGGGCTGATCTTTACAGAAAGATGGTGGAGGGATGTACGTAGCTGACCATACCATCGTCCTAAATGTTCACACAGCTCCCTACAACCTACTGGGTTTCAAAGCTGGACTGTGGTAGCGCCCTGGAGGTTCTTGCCTCCCTGCCGCTAGGTGTTTTCCAAGCGGGTTTTCAGTGCAGCTGGTGGCATCATACACCGATAAGCGTACACGCCTGTCGACTGACAGCGCTGACAGGCTGACACTTATCAAGATGAATAAAGCCTGGATTTTCGGATTTTCATCTCCACCAGGTGAAAGAAGCTCAACCTGAATTATGTATCACTCCTCCTCCATTGTCCCCTTCTCCCCTCTTTGTTAACACTAAAGCAAGGAACTGGTTATTTTTGCCAGGGCCAACTGGCTCTACTATAGTACTCTATGTATTAATTTTCTGGGGCCACCTACCTGGCCCTCTGTTTTAAGCAATTTTTGGGAGTGCCACATACAGGCCTCAATTTATTTATTTTTCTGGAGGACCACCTACCGCTCTTCTGGTTTGAAAACTTTTTGGTGACTGCCACATACAGGCACTATCCAATTAAATTGTCTCCATAGCAGCCCCACATGTCGTCTTTTTAGCTGGCTCCACACGTTGTCTCATTGCTACCATCCACACTCATCGCATAACTGCCTCCAAAAGTCGTCCATATAGCTGCCTCCATACATGGTCTCCTTATCAAACGAACGTGTGTCAGGCAGAATTTTGGGTTGTTTCATGGATTCCACATCAAACTTGTTACTTTGTCGCCACCCTGTGCTGTAAATCCACAAAATATATGGCAAACTTTTATTATTTACCGATATTATTTCAGCGCTTTCTTGCGCATCTGTTTACATCCCCTTACCCGCCATAACCCAAACTTATAAAAGAACGCTACTAACACTTGATCTTATACAAAGGTTTCTTAGAAGTGCTGTTTGGGGAGTAGCCTAGAGACGGGTTGGATAGGCGAAAGCTCGCCTGGCGCGGAGCGCCAGCTCCATCTCAAGATCCAACTAACATAGTTTTAACTGCAGTACCTTTAATCTACTACTAGTTCACTGCCTCCATACATGGTCCCCTTATCAAACAAGAGTGTCTCAGGCAGAAAATTGGGTTGTTTCATGGATTCCACATCAAACTGGTTAACTTTGTCGCCACCTGCTCGTGTGTAATCCACAAAATAATCTGGCAAACTTTTATCATTTACCGATATTATTTCAGCGCTTCTTGCGCACTGTTTACATTCCCTCACCCTGCCATAACCCAAACTTATAAGAACGCTACTACCTTGATCTTATCAAAAGGTTTCATTTATGTTCTCTCCGTGTTTGCGTGGTTCCCTCGGGTAACCGGTTTCTCCTCCACCTTCAAAACATCTGTTAGGTGTGTTTAGATTGTGAGCCCCATGGGACAGGACGAATTTGATATTGCTATGCTGTGTGGCGCGCGTAATCTTGTGGCTATATAAATAAAGAATTATTTTATTATATTATTCTTAAAGTGCTGTTTGGGGAGTAGCCGAGAGACAGGGGCGTTGGATAGGCGAAAGCAAGCCTGGCAGCGGAGCGCCAGCTCCATCCAAGATCCAACTAACATAGTTTTAGCTGCAGCACCTTTAATCTACTATAGGTTCACTGCCTCTATACATCGTCCCCTTATCAAACGAGTCTGTGTCGGCAGAATTTTCAGGTGTTCACACAGATACAGGTGGTGAACTCGGCCCATCTGTCGCCGTCATGCTGAGACCTGAAGTGCATCATAGCACGCGCAATATGGATGTCCCATATACTGTCCACTTAACTCATGGAACCATTGCCGAAAAAACTATTAAAAATAAACCACTATGCTATTTCCATTATTCCTAGGTGAAATATTCAAACGACCGCAGCCTGCTTTGAAAATTTAATTTTTTCAAAGTAAACTCTTCTGGCCCCAGGCCCCATTTGTGGGGGAGGAGCCGAGAGACAGGGCTTGGACAGGCGAAATCTCGCTGGCAGTGGACCGCCAGCTCCATCCCAGATTAGGCAGCCTCAGAGGCATCCATGCAATGCCCCTGCTGTTTCTGTCCATTTTGCCCCACGATCCTCCACACGTCCACCAATGTCTCATTTCAACTCTCTTACCCCAGAGTGCTGGAGCACGAGAAGATATGCAGCACATCATCCCCTTATCAAAACGCTGCTGTGTCAGCAGAATTTAGGTGTTTCACCAGATACATAGTGGACGGTCGCCCATCTGTCCCAGTGCCGCTGCTGGAGACCTGAGTTGCAATCATAGCAGCGCAATATGACATCCCATACTGTCGCTCTTAATCATGAAAGTGCTCTCATGGCGTCCTCACATGTCGTCCCCTTATTAAAAGAGCTGTGTCAGGCTCATTTTTCGGGTGTTCACCAGATACGTTATGGAACTGGTCCTATGTCGCCACCAGTCTGTGTTATCGACTAAATATACCGTCAACCTTTGTTCACATAAGAAATCATTTCAGCGCTTCTTGCTCACCCTCTTGGTGAAGCCTGAGTCCATTTAGGGTATGTCGCCATGACACTCTCTAGCCTGCCCCTTGCTGCCGCGCCTCTGCATCCGTCCCCTATAGTGTCAGGGTCAATTATTGCATGTTTTTAGATGCTATCATAGCTTCATTCGGTGCACTCTGTCAGGCGCATGCTGTGCCCATATTTTGGCATATGGTGGCGATTAGCAGCCTCAGAGGCAGCCATGCATGCTGCCCTGCTGTTTCCTGTCCATTTCCGTGGTGTTTCCATCCTTTTTGAGGTTCCCAGGTGTTTGGCAAGCTTCCCTGTGCGAGAGCCTTGGTCCCCTTGAAAAAGCTCGGTCTCCCATGACTTCAATGGGGCCGTTATTCGAGAACGAGCACTCGAGCATCGGGAAAGATGTTTCTCGACTAAAAGATACCCGAGCATTTATTGCTCCGCTCATCTCTAGTCTTCACTCTTCACGATGTAAGTCTTGTGTGCTTCCATATACAAAGGCATGCAGTAAAAAAAGAAGTTTCGGAAAATATTGGACCCTCAATGAGGTAAAGTATGGCATAGTATGAATACTGTATACAATGGGATACACTAGAGGTGTACATCAGGAAATGTGAACAGAACCTAACATTTATGTTATCTATATGTATAAGAAAATCTTTGGGGCCCTATTTACCTGATAAAGCCAAATGATCATGTACCATGCAGATACTATGAATATATCTAAAAGATTTTGTGATGCAAAACCACAAGAGAAAAAACTCAGGTGGAGAAGATGCTATTTAAGAAGTCCAAAGATGTTAATCCCAGTTGGATTACACAAGAAAAAAAAGTGGTGGCACAGGCAGGTAATAAAGACTGGAAATGGTTTATACCACGAATGGGAAACATTGGGGCACATTTACTAAGGGTCCGTCGAACGTATTTTCCAAATTTTTTCTTTTTTTTCCGCTGAATTGCGACACAAATTGGGGGGTGTCGGACAACCCGACTAATTCGGACAAACTGCGGAATTTAAAAATCAAATTGTGTGGCAAGATCAGCACTCACATGCACCGGGAAGAAGATGGTGAACTCTGGTGGACCTTAGCGGGGAAGCGGCACATGCAGGAAATTGGAGCATGATCTTGAATCGCGGCAAGTACGGGTAAGTAAATTGTCCACAATATAGCTTCCAAAAATACAAAACTTTATTATTTAATTAAAATGTCATGAGGCACACACATTTGACAAATGCACTTGAAAAGGTGTAAAGAGTACACACCTATGTAAAAGGACAAAGAAAGGTTATCTATAAGCCGGGTTTCCTTAAGTCAAGGACCGCCTGTACAGTCTCCCAAAAGAGAAAACAAAGAAAAAAACCCGGGGTAAAACATCTTCCAGCCGAAATACTGTAGGGAGCAACAAAAAGAACAAAATGCAATAACAGAATTTCTTAACTTATCAACTCACTCCCTAAGAAAAAGAAGAAAAAACACTACTTGGCAAAGGTCTTTCCTACTGCCCTACCAGAAAACCTGATGACTTTATGTCATTTCTAGATTTGGAATCCTTTGTAAGGAAATTGACACTATAATGTCATTTCAAGAAAAATGAGACTCTTGAGAGCCTAAAGAAAATCCAAACAAGGATCCAACAGAAGTAGATATCAAAACTACAGGATTGAAAAAAATATATTTTTACAATACCCAGAGTAGTGGGAACTTTCTGGAAACCTTTCTGGAAGTAGTCACCACAAATTTAAACAAACTGTGCCAAAACATAAAAATTTAAAACAACCTGACAAGAAAAGAAAAAGAGGCTTTGAAAATACTAAGAAGAATCTGGATCATGTAATTCATGGAGCTGATAAAGGTTGGGGAATCATTTTACAGGATAAGAAATACTATCTGAAAGAAGCATATAAAAATACTATCAAATTTTAAAAACACATTCTAAAAAATAAGATTGTGAAGCTTTGACCCCTTCCGTTGCTGAACAGAGCCGGTACCAGAAGCATCGGGTGCCAGCTGTATGTTACAGCTGGTACCCGTCCTTAACACCCGCGATCGGAGGTGCAAGGGTCCCGTGAGCCAACCCTCAGCGTTTACCAGGGGGTCGGATCCTGTGCTTGCAGCCCCATGGTCTGCCAGTGTCCCGGGACTGTAACAAACTGAGCATGAAAAGGACACACACAAAAAAGGACAACTCAACACGCAAAAAATAAGCCCTAAACCAGCTCTGTCAACCAAAAAACATTAATGTTATGTCTCCGAAAAGATGGCGATACGAAAATAAATGAGATTTTCTCTGTATTAGCTTTTCTTCAGTAAAATTGTAAAAATATATATAAAAAACTATATAAATGAGGTAGCACCATAATCAAAATGATCTATAGAACAAAGTTAACATGTTATTTTTATGGTACGGTACGCCCCCCCCCCCAAAAAAAGAGAAAGGAAACCAAAATTTATGATTTTTTTCCTACATATATGTTATGGGGTTTTAGGTCTCTTAAAGTGACTTGAAATCTGAGCAGGTCCTGCAAAAGCATGATTTTGGGGGAAATTTACTTACCTGGGTCAGATTAGGACAGTCCGACAAAGATGAAGTCCTGTGCGATTTATGGAGCTTGTGTGCCCGAGTTCCTGCGTCGGTCACTTCCCCGCCGAGGTCCGCCGGAGTTCACCTTCTTCTTCCTGGTGTATTTGAGTGCATGTCTTGCGACACAATTCGAAATGTTAAATCCCGCGCAAAGTCCGATTCCGTCGGGTTGTTCGGTGGCCTGCCCCCCGATTTGTGTCGTGGGCAAGCCGACGACGATGCACCAAAATCCGTTCGCGTGCACCAAAATCCCCTGTTAAATGCGGCGCAAAAAACGAAAATCGCATGAAAATGCGCTCCTCGGACCCTTAGTACATGAGCCCCTTTGTGTTTTTTATGAAAATTTGTGAAACCGCACCTAAAGTACAAAGCCCCATAACATCTTACAAAAACGAGAGAATGCATAAAATACCATGGAGACATAAAGCAGATGTTAGGTTAATGTTAGTTATCAAGTTTTTTTGCTGTTATGACTACGTATGGAAAAAGTGGAACATTTTCAATTTCAAAAATTGAAATTTTCCAAATTTTCACAAAATATCTGTTTTTTCATAAATAAACGTAACACATACCAACAAAATTTTTCAACTAACATGAAGCACGAGAAAACAATTTCAAAATCACTTGGATATGTTAAACCGTTCCAAAGTTATAATCACTTACAGTGACACAGGGCAGATTTGAAAAAATGGGCGGTGTCAGGAAGGCGAAAAGTGGCTTTGGCGTTAAGGGGTTAAACAAAAAGCCCTTACAAGGGAGAGAAAGATTTCATCATTGCTGAGAACCCGCAGACAGCCTTTTTTTTACCACCTACCCAAAATTCATAAGAACCTGACAGATCCTCCAGGAAGACCCATGATTGCAGGAATTAACTTCTTAACATCAAATCTCTCCAACTACATGAAGAAGGAGATGGTCCATATCTTAAATGTGTCATCAATAAAGTGCCATTTAAACTAATATTTATCCAGCTATTGCAGTTCCGGTCACCCCACCTTGGTCTTGTTAAGGAAAACCCAGCTGATAGATCAAATCCTGGCATTTCTACTTGTCTTATTTTCCTGAAAAGTACTGTAATAGAAACAATGAGCTCAAGATGGCGCCGAGATCTTCAAATGCACCCACAACATCAATGCTGAAAAATTTCAGAAATTTACTATGATGCCGTCAACGTGCAACAGCAGGGAAGTTCTCCAATCAAGAGACTTTATGACCTGGGAAAACTGATTTGTTATGATTTATTTGCTCCTCCTTTTGCTACTTTATTCCTATTTTTCTATATAGACTTGTGAAACCAAATAAAGCTTGCACAGTGCTGATTCATTTTCTTGCGACCGTGCACAAATGCATTTAAAACTGATTTAAAAAACAACAATTGACACACTAGAAAGAGGATATATTAAATCCTCCCCTAACAGTCTCACCGAGTATTGATCACCAAATGCAGTAACACACACAGTTTCTGACAGGATTTTTCTCCTGGAAATCGGCTCCTCCTGGGTCATTGTGGTACAGATGGAGTCACAGTAGGGATTGGAGTCGGAAGTTGGGCTTACCAACTTCCCAGTCCTATGTAACTCATATATAAGGAGGTATCTCTGCAATATTATAAGCTAGATGTTTCTTTCCTGCAAAGCCAGTTATTTTCTAGGAATTTACATATATACTGTATGCAGGTCATTTATTTAAAAGGTAAATCCTATAAAACTTATTCCATCCTGTAATGAATGTGTGCACAGGGCAGGATGTTCTGTAAGTGGTAATGATAGTAATTCTCTTGGTAGGATAAAGGCACTCATTTTCTGTCTGCCAGCGTTTGTTCTGCAGGAGAAAGCAGTCATTGTTTAGTAAAATGAACAATATTATGGATCCAATACATTGATGCTCCCAAGAGGATATTATTAGGCTTGTGGAAAATATTATAGCAAACACATAGAGGTGCATGGGCCTTCGTGAATACAAATGTACTGTGTTATCAATGATAAAGAGTGTGTAATAAAATACTAGGTTATGGTTTATAAGGATATCACTTATAAGCCATGGCATTTATAACTTAGCAGTGGTCTCAGCACCTAGCTGTCTCTGTAACGCCCACAGACCTCAGTGGCAATCTTTCGGTTGACTTCTGTGGTGAAAGTATCTGACAAGAATCAGACACCTGTGGCAGAGGTCCAACACTCTCCCAGATATCTGAACAGATGATATAAAGTTGTGTAGGCAAGCGTTGACAGGTGAGTGTGGTTTTTCTTGGGCTCATGTGTATGGGCCCCAGGCTGTGGTACCATCGATACTCACCTGATGGACTTAGAGCCTGTGCTTGCATCTCAGATCCGTTCTTTGTATGCCACAGGCAGCCAATAAAAGTACTTCAATGCCATCTTTCTTTCTATATTAATGTCTACTTGCAGACCCAGTCGAGCCTCAAAGTCTACATGTATTTCCATTTCTATACAGGCAGCCTAGACTTAAGGGCACCCAACTTAAAGACGACCCATTGACAAAGTATCTCATGCAAAACATCTCGTGGATCGGCTTCTTTGGTCTGTATACGTATATTATTATACTGCCCTCTTGCTCAGCCCTGTATGATCTTGTCATGTGTTTAATAGGCTGTCTATGACTTAAGGACATCCAACTTAAAAACGACCCCTAATTACAGACAGACCTCTCTGCCACTATGACCTGTGGTGAAGCTCTCTGGATGCTCTGCATTATTCCTAGGCTGCAATGATCAGCTGTAAGGTGTCTGTAATGAAACTTTATTAATAACTGTTGTGTGACGTTTCCGGACCCCAGAAGGGTACGCAAGGTCAATTAATTATTGATTTTATAGACAGTCCCTGATCGCACAAATTCTGGGAGGTGAAGTAAGTTTGAGTTGTCCACACGTTGGAATGGCACAACACTTGCCCACAACCCTGAGAGGCTGGAAAACTATGCCCCCATTGAGAGTTATCTAGATCTCTATGTCCGAGGTTGCTAGACCAAATTGACGCAAAGGTATACAATGCCCTGGCTAACCCCATTCCAAAAATGTATTAAGCCTTGGGCTCCATAAATGGTATATTAAGATTTCCTTTGTCTCTGTGTAAAAGGAAGATCCTTAGAGACACTGAGGCTATGAAGGTTTTAGTTGATAGCTCCCCCCTACAGAGCCAGAGATCCTATTTAGTCTTTGAAGTGGGGCCTTTAATAGAGTTCATTAGTTATTCAAGATAAGGCTAGGTGGGAGTAATGGATATTGATGCACTGATGAACAAAACACAATCTAGCATGTGACCCCTATTTATATTCCTATATTTCTTAACACCTAGTTCCCAAAACAGCACAAAATGTTGAGAATCAAATTGTAACAGAGCCAAATAAAAATATATTATAAAATCTGACTTGCATACAAATTCAACTTAAGAAAATACCTTAAAAACCTATCTGTATATGTGTAAAGGCTTGTATATATCTATTTCTCTGTACTGACCCTGCTCCTGAAAGCAGAAATACTTGTCATGTTTTTGGCAGTCCTGTTATGTGTGATGGCACCTATTGAATATGGTGTTGATGTAGTAGGTAAGTACTGTGTGATGGGATACATTGTTCTCTGTATGACCAATAAGTTTCATTATTACTAGGCAACAGCGTCCATGAAAATTTTATGGTTGATGGCATATGGTCTATAACTTTTAGAGACCCTACAGGAGTGATGGGCAACCTTTTGAGCTTGGTGTGTCAAAATTCGCCAAAAAACCGAGCATAACTTGGGTGGTGTGTCACCTTGACAAAAAAACATAATTTTGTGATATTTATAGTTTAAATAACAAATATGTATACTATTTAACTTCTAGGGTACTTTAACCCTAGGTTGTCTACTATGGCAGTATATGGGGATTTTCCCAATGATCTTTTACTATGTGCAAATTGCACATTGTAATAGATCGGTTACAATCAGACAGGTGTGGAAATGCTTAGTAACCTGTGAACTTTCTGTCATGAAAGTTCACAGGTTATAGCGAGGGCGCAGGCCCCGCTGTCTGCATCTCCTTCATGCCCTCTTGGCATGGAGAAGGTGTGAGGAGCAAAATAATCGCAATGTCTGGCGATTTGCAAGACGTTGCGATTATTTCAGGAGCTGCAGAGGAGCCTCCTGGGTGTATGGCCGGGTCACCTCTTCTGCTGTGCCCCATGCTGATACCTGTGCTGACTGGAGACACAAGGCACAGCTCACACATGGGGAGGGGCCGGCCCGGGGGAGGAGGAGGGGAAGCTCAGTGCAATCTCTCAGCCTCCCGGCTACAGCACCTGGTCATGTAGGATGAAACTTAACTCTCAGGCAGCCGTGTGTCAGTGAAAATGACTACGCGTGTCAGCACTGACACGCGTGTCATAGGTTAGCCATCACTGCCCTACAGCACAGCTCCAAATACTATTCCCCTATTGACAATAAAGATGATACATAGGCACTCCAGTGCTGACACTTTTAAACTTCCTGTAACAGGACTCGGTGCCTGATATGTATAACCTGCTGGTGACCTAGTTAATAGGTTTGCATAGAACACTATTAACTGATGCCCTTCATTTAGCTAAAAATTGTTTCCCTTACTCATAAAATCATCTTTATCTTATATTATTCGGCATTCAGCGGGGGGGGGGGGGGGGGGTAAGGGTTCATGTTCAGCCAACCACTGCTATTTACATCGCCCCATGGCTCAAGCCTCTTCTCAGCATGTCATGTGCCCAGGGTGATGTCATCTAAGGTCCTTTAACCCAGTTACATTTGCAACGTCTACACCAAGTATGTATCTGATCACATGAAATCACAGCATCCCTCCATGGAGTTCTACTCCTCCCTATTCTCCATGGAAGCATGCTGTGGTTTCAAAAAAATTAATATTATTATTTTGATGAAACGATATTAAATTTACATACATGGAATAGACATTGCAAATGTAACTGGGTTAAGGGACCTTAGATGACATCATCCTGGTCACATGACATCTAGTGCCCTAAGATGTATTAAAACTCTCTCTCAATGTTCCAGAGAGAAGCTTGTCCTAGTAGTGAGACATGTCAACCAGGAAAAGGGAGACAGGACAATACACTAAAATGTACTATGCAATAACATCCCACAGAGCCCTTCTGGCTAATCAGTATAATATAATTTTAAAATTCAATTTTAGATGGAAGGAGACCATGGATAACAAATATAGAAGACCACCAGAGTCACGGTGCATAAATCTATGAGTAGGTTTCCTGGGTTTATCATGCTTGATTTTGATTGTAGATTTCCTTTAAAGGGGATGTTCAGTTTCAAAAAAATTAATATTATTATTTTGATGAAAAGATATTAAATGTTCCAATACACTTTGAATTGCTCAAGTTTTCTAGATCTCTTCTTGTTGTCATTAAATAAGCACCATCTTTGTTTACTTCCAGTGGATAGGAATCAGGCCCTTTCGTCAGATTGTATTATAATGATTCTTTTATCATTGTGCTAATTTATACCTGTTTTTTCTTAAAAGTTAAAAAATCTTACATAAAAATTAAAGTAAAACATGTTAAAGCAAAAAAAAAAAAAAAAAGACAAAATTGTATGTACTAAATGTGTTTACTATTTTATTCTGTGGTTCTAAAATAAATCACATAAAATATTAAAACAAAATCTCAAACCAATAACAATACAAATACATGTGTTTTTCTAAATCTTCCTTCCATCCCTTTAGAACAAAAAAATGCCCCCACCCCCTCATGTGTTATTAAAAATACTGCAAAAAAGCACCAGTTCAAGGTGGGCTGTGGACAATTGGTGAGCATTACGTAGACAAGCCCTAAACAGGATCGATGACAAAGATACAATATATTGTATATGCGGCCCTGTTACTATGATGATTAGGACGTTCTTGCTGCAACTTGTGCAAATATTGCAGTTTAAAATTAGTTATTTCTTTGCCCTTCACAGTCAAAACACAAATTGTCCTGTAAGTGACTTGCTTATGGAAATGTCCTATCCGGCAGGTAACTAGTATCACTTTAGTCGGTGAAGATATTTGGCCCTTAGGATGTTGTACAAAGTTCTGTTTTCTCCTGGCTGCCTGGGGTCCTCTTGATGTCTCCAACCAGCAGGGTGTTCATTTCATTTTGCCGATGCTCCTTATCACGGTAGGAGTCCCCGTGCCTCTGGCTTCTGCGAGTACAGGCCTTAGCAATGAGGAAGAAGACTTCAGCCACATTTAGAACAATGCAGACTCCTGAAGCTGAGAGCATGAAGACTGTAAAGATAGTTTTCTCTGTAGGACGAGACACAAAACAGTCCACTGTGTTGGGGCAGGGGTATGCACTACATTTGACCAGTCGAATCATGGCATAACCAGGGTAGATGAGGTAGAATATGTACATGAAGGCTGCTTCAAAGATGATTCTGAAAATCACACTCAGTGTATATGTCCACCACAGAGTGCCCGAGATTCTGATTTTATGTTTTTTCACATCTGCGAGTTCTTTGGGATCGTCATGGCCGGTCATACGTAACACCCTCTTCTCCTGATGCTGCAGATGAGCCACGTGCATGGCCACAAGAAGTGCAGGCGTGGAGACGATGATAAGCTGAAGGGCCCACAGACGAATGTGAGAGATTGGAAAGAAGTGGTCGTAGCAAACACTGTTACATCCAGGTTGTTGTGTATTACAGGTGAACGATGACTTCTCATCTCCCCAGACACTCTCTGCAGCCACAACAAGAACCATGATACGAAAGATGAAAACCACAGAGAGCCATATTCGCCCAATCCCTGTGGAATGGCGATTTACACCACTCAAGATGCCATATAATCCTGCCCAGTTCATTGTGTATCAGCTCTGTGGAGACAAACAGATAACAACATGAAATTACCATCCTAGAATTTAAGGAAGCATTCTTTTACAAATGCAGATAAATAAATAAATATAAGTAAATTTACAACAAAAATACCCGTACCCGTACTAATGTGTATGGAGGTCCGGGCAGATTGGAAATGTGTATGTATGGTAATTTTGAACATATGGATAGGGGGTTGTATTCTTATGCATTACCAGAAATGAACACACATTCACAAACTTCACAAACTTTTTTCTGAAAAACAACATTAGGCCCATGCAGACGTATCACCATAATTTGCTAATTTTTTACTTAATATTAAGATATTATTTTGTATATACAAAGAGGTATATCAAGTCTAAAAAAAAGCTTAGTGATATTTATCGACTATTACAGCCCATAAAGACTATTACCAGATGTAGCCCCTATTCCTGTAGACCCTTGTATGCCCGCTTCAATATACTGTTACCCACTATGCCACCCCTTCTGTAGACTTACCACTTGTGTCACACTATTTTATACTTTTACCCCCAAGCCTTTAACCCTATACATCATGAAACTCTACACTCTTAACCCTATTCCTTTACTTCTGTATAATTGAACTTGCTGGATCTCTGAACCACCTCTCCTTAAAGGGGTATTCTCATTACAGCAAATTAATGTTGTTGTTTGTATTATAAAAAGTTATACAACTTTCCAATATACTTTATGTATCAATTCCTCATGGTTTTCTAGATCTCTGCTTGCTGTCCTTCGATAGGAAGCATCCTTGTTCATTGGATAGAAATCTGACCATGGTTGCAAAAGTGCACAGCTCGTTATATCACACAGCTCTGATTACTCTCTATGATATAACGAGCTGTGCACCTGTGGAAGTAAACATAGAAGCTTTCTATAGAATGATATTAAAGAGATCTAGAAAACTGTGAGAAAGTATACAGGCAGTCCCCAGGTTACATACAAGATAGGGTCTGAAGGTTTGTTCTTAAGTTGAATTTGTATGTAAGTCAGAACTGTATATTTTATCATTGTAATCCCAGCCAGAACTTCTCTGTGACAATTGGATTTTAAAAATGTTGGGTTGTCATAAAAATCAGGATTAACAATAAATCGGCATTACAGAATTTGATAACTGTTTTATCTGTTTATTGTAGCCTAGGACTAAAGTACAATAAAGTACCAATATCCAGTGGTCTGTTTGTAACTAGGGGTCGTATGTAAGTCGAGTGTTCTTAAGTAGGGGACCGCCTACCGAAAAATATTTAACTTTTTATCATAAAAACAATAACATAAATTTGCTGAAATGGGAATATCCCTTTAAGTAAGGAATGAAAATAAAGAAAAATAGGAAAAAAAACATGCTCCACAAACATGCTCCCTCCCTGTATCTGGACGCCCTAGGCACAGGCCCTTGAGTGCCTAATGACACATACAGGCCTGGCAGTGAGCACACGATGTCTCATCACACCGTGACTAAGTCAGACGGCAGTTTTTTTGTGTCCAGGGGAAAACGGAATTGCAAGTGTACCTCTCTTTAATTTTTAAATTTATTATTTTTGCTATTTTAGAGAACTGATATTGTATATCACTTTGCACATTACTTTTGCCTTTGGCTAAAAAAAAAACCTGCATAGTTTTTCTAAAAATACACTCCAAAATGTATTGCAGTACAATCCTAATTATGTTCCTATATGACTGTGCGCTCACTGTCAAGATAGTAAGACTAGAACAGATAACAGCTTGTCTGGCATTATGCGGCTTTCATATGATTCAAGTCTTGTGACTCACTTTTTCTTCCTATAGAAGTCACTTACATTGTACTACACATGCCATGGAAGTTCATGAAAAGTAACATTGTTTCCTGTCTAGGGACATCAGTGCGAGTTTTCCATTGAGTCGTCAGAAATAGAACGCTATTTAACCTAAGGAGTGTTATCATGTAACTCAAGGTGTTATCTATGTCTAACCTAATAAGAAAGACATTATTCATCAGGCACAGATTTTTATTGTCTGTAATTATATTCTCATTTTCTCAAGATAATCTCAGGAAACTATTTATATCCTTGCATGTCATGCATTCCGGTAGGTTTCTTTTTTCCTGTGTATGTCTGTAACTGTATGGTTAAAATACAATTTTCATATCCATGTTAAGACCATATTAGGGGGCTTACACACAACCCTTTTTGGTTAGAGCTGCAACTTTATAACATAAAATTGACAAAATTCAATCTCTAAAACCCAATTTTGGCATTAAAGCTATGGGGTGAATTGGATTTGAGTACAGGCGGTCCCCTACTTAAGAACACCCGACTTACAGACGACCCCTAGTTACAAAGGGACCTCTGGATTTTGCTAATTTACTATACTTTAGCCCTAGGCTACAATAAACAGCGGTAACAGTTATCACAGGTGTCTGCAATTAAGCTTTATTGTTAATTCTGGTTCTTATGAGAATCCAACATTTTTGAAATCCAATTGTCACAGAGACCAAAAAAATTCTGGCTAGAGTTACAATTTTAAAGTATACAGTTCCGACTTACATACAAATTCAACTTAAGAACAAATTAACAGAACCTATCTTGTACGTAACCCGGGGACAGCCTGTATTTAAGTAGATTAATTCAATTATCATACCCTCAAAAATTTAAGGCTAGGAGCGCGATTAATGTTTTTGCTGACTGTTTTGCATAACACATTTCAGGTTAACTCTTTATGAACAAAAGCTAAATTGTGCTGCTGTTGGGTTGTGATAGGGTTGTTACCTTTATTTAAAAAAAATATTTATTAACAACTGTGATTGGAGATAAGAATTATTTAGTTACTTATACTTATTATCATTCCATCCCTTTTTAAAACCTCGTTTTGGTGAAATAAAAAAACAAAAACTAGTGATACACCACAGTAACATCCTGCGAACTGACCTATGAAAACTGTATTTGGAATTGTCACAAAAAAGATTTGTTCCAATCAATGAAAGTGAATGCCATGTGCCGGTCAGCAGATCCTTGCACAACACACTTACATCAGAGAGAAATATTAATCATTAAATACCAGCTGGCAGGATATTTTGTAGCAGGGTATTATCAGGACCACATTAACCCTCTCCTTGAACTTTATATGACATTCAGTTGACACTAACTGAACACCTTAAATAGACTTGCTAGAAATATACCATGTGTTCTAGTAAACTTTTCAATTATCTACTGAAGTTTTTATATATCACAAACAGTACAGAGCTGATATTTTTACGTGTACAATTTTATTATTGAGCTAACATTATACCCAAATATCTACTAAAAGTTATTGTATCACATACCTTGTACCAATCAGAGCTTGTAAACTGCCCCAAAAGGTCCACACAGTCGCTCTCGCCATAGCAAAGGAAACTAAGTGAACTACCTACTCTAAAACTCTGCATTCCTCTTATAAGCATTGGGTTTCATCATCTGTGACATGCTAAGAAGTATACTCTAAGGATCACTCTGACTAAGCGCTCAAAAATAACTTGTGACATAAAGGCATTGTTGACCAGTTCAAGGCTTTTCACTTCAAATATGTTTCAGCTTTCATGGACCTTCCACTCCCCACAATCGCTTTTTCCCTCCACTCCTTACAGTTACTAAAGAATGAAGTATTGCAGGTTTTATTGGCTTTAGTGTGAAATGTCACCTGCAGAAAAATAGAATGAAAAGGAAGCCTCCAAATATTCTAATGTAGACCTTCCAAGAATGATGGGCCTGGATTCTGAAGAAATGAAATGTGTAATATTTATCTACGATAATCCTTTCCATAATTGCATATTAGGTAATTATTGGGAAATACAGTGTTTACATAGATAACAGGATACAAACTGTGAAAGTTTAAAACCTCTTAAAGATAATATTGTATAAAAAAAAAACATAACATAACTCAATGTCTTGAGTTGAAACCTTATATAAATCTTAAACACTCTTTGAAACACTTCGATGATCTGAAAATTCATCCCATCAATAACACTTACCAATTCCCTTATTATAGACCGTACTGGGTCAATAAGCTTCTCATTGGATTTACCTTCTCCTCCTTTGCAGATTCTGTATTTCAATCCCTTTCTGTGTTGGAAGCTTCTGACACAGTCCCTAATATTAAGTCAGATTATTTCTCCGTTCTTATTCTTGTAGCATTTCTTTACTTGACAGTGCAGTCATGCTTTTATCCCACCTTTGCTCTCTCACCTTTAGGCATTAGTTCCCTATCTGAATACTTGAATCTTTACCTTTGTGTTATACAACCTGTAGCTCTAAGCTTTCAGACTAGTCTTTTTTTTGGCAACCATGAGATTTTTGTCAGTCACCTCTAGTCGGTTCCCTCTGTGTAAAAGTCCCTTACGGCTTGTAACATTTCCTTTTCTTCTCCATTCTCCTGCTCCCCCTGTCACACTGTCTTTTTGCTGGGACTTCACACAATGCCTCCTTTCTCACTTTCGGTAACATGTTACCATTCATTCTGCTCAGACTTCCACCCACCAGATAGTCACAATGCGTCTTTTTCCCCAACAGGACAAGAGAATCATAAGCTAATTAGTCCCCCCCCCTTCATCCTCCTGATTGTTCTGCTAGCCCGCCCGGCTTCTCACTGGCTTATGATGTCAGTTCAGCTCAATCCCCCTTTTATTTTCCCCTTTATCTGTCTTCATCTGACTAGGGTGATGGTGACTTGGCTGTGTTTACAGCAGCGGATGTCAAGTAAAGGAATTCATGTACCCATTATAAGTGGCAATTTTATTTTAACAATGGCATACATGTTTGTCTACTCTGATGAATCCTTCTTCCCCCAAAAAGGTATGAAAGCCCAGAAAGCGCATATTCTTACCTTATCCTTAGTGTTTATGTCAGGCACCAGGATACAATGGTAGGTCAGATACTGCTTGGTTCTTGGCACACCATGTAAAATGTAGGCAGCACAATGGCACAAATCAAATGTTTCCTCTTGTACTGACACTGCATTTCTTCCCTGGACCTTTATACCCTTGGCTGTTAATTAAACTACTCACAGGCCTGATAACCCAATCTATCTCGTGTTTACTCAGCTACGTAAGAAAATAGGGGCGTGACATGTGTCACTTATGGCTATCACAGGGACAGGTACTCCAAAGTTTGTCCACTTCCCCCACTAACTATATGTCCTGGAATTCCTTTACAGGTAACAGCACATATCATTTGGAGATCAGGTTCTTTACTATCAGTTTTTTGAACGTCTAAACCCAATATTTTGAAAACGATATTTTGCTAAAACCAAGTTTGGAACAAATTGATTTTAATACTTAAAGTTCTCTTTCTTTTTTCTTTTCTTTTCCTTATTAAGAAACAGGTTAAAATTGAAACATTATCTCAATCCTGACTACCTTAAAGAGTAACTCTACCTTTATTGGGATATTACAAATTCTGGATCTGGATGGCAATTCAATATTGTCAAAGTGTCTGAAGATGTCATAAGTAATAAGTGACTGGCTGGCTCTGTTACACCCGGCTACACTGATATGGGTTCCCCCTCCTGCAGGCTTGGTGCCACCATTGTTGGGCCCTATGCAGTTTACCCGAGATATTTGGTATAGATGTAGGGTACGTTTTCAGTTGGCCCCTATGCAGTCGTTGCTCACCCCAATACGTTTTACATCACACCTCCCGGATAGTCTCACCAATAGTTATTGGTCCTGGGTGCAGGCAGGCCCTTTTCAAATCTGGACCCTGTTAGACCCCCTTACACGTAAGATACTTCCACTAAGGAAACAGGTGGATAAACATCCCTGTTTGGCAGGGGCGCTGATTTTACCTATCACCAGATTAAACATTTTATTTCCTCTATTCTGGGACCCGAGTCAACCCCTAGACCTACACCATTTGAACTGACCTGCTCAAGGGGTCCTTCTACCAAGGGCCTGATCTCCAGCCTATATGCTATACTCAATGAGCGGACAAATGTATTACATCCCTACATGAATAGGGGGGAATCAAGTCCCACTGGACCCTGAAATTTATATGCTCAATCTATATCCTAGATCTCTCTGGGGTCTGAGTGCCAGGTTGTTCCTACATACAGTAACAGCAGCAAAGTGTTTGAAATCCTTGAATCGGAGACGTCCTGCTCCTCCATCATTGTTGGAATTGTATGCACGTCTTAGGGATCTCCGATCAATGGAATATATTACTACCGTGCTTCGCCACACTAGCGATAAATTCAAAAAGACCTGGACTCTATGGGACTCATATAACGCTAGATTGATTTCCTGAATGTTAATGAGTGATTACACTACTTGAGATGCTAACATACTTATGCCATACTATAAGGAATGCTTGATATATGTGACTATTGTTATTCTGTTTGTTTTTCGTTTACTTTGTCTTACTACTGTAGAACCCTGTACCGTTTTTGTTTCTTTTATTTGCCTTTTCTGTATCTCTTATTTTGGAAAAAATGCAAAAATAAAAATAAAGAGTTGAATAAAAAAAATTTAAAAAGTAATAAAGTGACAATATAATGTTGGCTGGATAGACATAAGAATTCAAGGATACATTTGTATTTCAGCAGCAATACAACATTGATGCCTACACCATTATGCCTACACTATTGAATTTCCTCACTCTTATGATTTGATTTCTTTATTCTCCTAATGGGTATAGTTATAGGGGTGTCAGATGCAGTAGTGATTCCAATGGGGATCCCCCATCCATATTGTGGACCCTCATCTCCCCACAACATAATGGAGAGATTAAAGAGGCCACAATATAAGGTGGAGATGAGGGCCCTCAATATGAGGGAAATATAAGAGGGGCCTCAGTATGAGAGGGGTCACAATATGAGGGGGGATCAGAGGGGCCACAATAAGAAGGGGGAGAGGAGAGGGGGGTGGTCAATAAGAAGGAGGAAATGAGAGGGGTCACAAGCGGCTGCAGATAGCCTTCAATAAAAGGTCCTGTTTTATGTCCTGTTTATGCTGCTTCCAGTTGTGTTTAAACTAGAGATGAGCGAACATACTCGTCCGAGCTTGATGCTCGTTCGAGTGATATATGTGCCAGGCTAGGAAGAAGCCAGCAGCATGATACAGGTAATGTTATTAGAGATGAGCGAGCACTAAAATGCTCGGGTACTCGTTATTCGAGACGAACTTTTCCCGATGCTCGAGTGCTCGTCTCGAATAACGAGCCCCATTGAAGTCAATGGGAGACTCGAGCATTTTAGTCAAGGGGACCAAGGCTCTGCACAGGGAAGCTTGGCCAAACACCTGGCAACCTCAGAAAAGGATGGAAACACCACGGAAATGGACAGGAAACAGCCCCCCCCCCCCCCCCCCCCCCCCCCGCCATTTATGTAATATATAAGGGAGTGTCAGGACCAGATCCATCATATTGGTTTGGTGTGAAAATAAATCAATGCAAAATACATACAGAGTACCGCCATATAGTATAAAATGCATACAGCGTACCACTTTGTAGTGCAAGATAGATACAGTGTACAGTGTATATACAGTATACACGCATTACACCTATATCTACACCCTTTACAAGGTATACCTGCATATACACATACATGGCACCTATATATACACACCTATTACATGTTATACCCCTATATACACACATATATAATACATTACACCTATATATACAGCTATTACAAGTTATACTTCTATATACACACGCATTACACCTATATATATACAGCTATTACATGTCATACACATTACACCTATATATGATCTAAATTTTGCTTACCTGAAAATTTCTTTTCCTCGAAGTCCAAAGGCAGCACTGATGGGTAAGAGTCTGGAGTCCTAATTATGACAGAAGAACACAATAACAATGTTAATTAACAATAAATCAATTAACCGACTGCCCTATAAGTATCCTAGGAGTCAAGGAAGAGGCGTGTTTTATGCAGCAAAAAAAAATTATTTTATTGGGAGGGAATATAATAGTGCTGCCCTTGGACTTCGAGGAAAAGAAATTTTCAGGTAAGCAAAATTTAGATCTTCCTCTCGTCCTACAGGCAGCACTGATGGGATTTAGGTAGCAAATCAAAGGGGGGGACAAATTTTCGAAGCCACTGTAGATAGCACCGATACGCCAAAGGCTGAGCCAGCTGAGGAGACATCCAGCCTGTAATGTTTAGCAAAAGTATTAGAAGAAGTCCAAGAAGCTGCTTGACAGATCTGATCTATAGAGAGCATTGCATACTCTGCCCAGGAAGTAGCAGTAGATCTTGTAGAATGAGCCCTAATCTGTAAAGGTGAAGGTTGTCCCAAGGCTCTGTAAGCCATAGAAATACTCTGCTTTATCCATCGAGAGAGAGAGGCTGCAGAGGCCTTCATCCCTTTTCTTGGACCTTGAAATTGGAGAAACAGAGATTCAGATTTTCTAAAAGATTTTGTCTTCTCTAGATAAGTCAAGACGGATCTTCTAACATCCAGAAGATGCAGAACTTGCTGATGAGCATTAGCAGGAGTTGGACACAAAGCTGGAAGATAATATTCCTGATTTAAATTAGAAACTGAGGCCACTTTAGGAAGAAACGATGGAACGGTTCTTAGTATGATGCAGTCTGGTCTTATCTGTAAGTATGTCTCTTTGCAGGATAAGGCTTGCAGCTCTGAAATTCTTCTAGCAGTGGAAACGGCAACTAAAAAGAAGGTCTTCCACGATAAACATTTGAGAGAAGCTTCCTGTATAGGCTCAAAGGGAGGTTCTGTGAGATGATGTAGGACCAAGGCAAGATCCCACTGTGGACATGGTGGCCTAATAGGAGGTTTGATGTTCCTTAAAGCCTTGAAGAATCTCCGTACTAAATGATTAGATGAGAATCTATTGTTATTTAAAGCATTGATTGCAGCAAACTGAAGCTTCAAGGTGGCAGGTTTTAAACCTTTATCAAGGCCATCCTGTAGAAAAGTAAGAATATCTGAGACTGAAGGTTCAGATACAGAATTATCTGAACACCAGGATGTGAAGACTTTCCAAACTCTACCATAGGACTTAATGGTCGCTGGTCTTCTAGCTGACAACAATGTCTTTATAACTCTGGATGAAAGACCTAGACCTGTTAGGGTCTTCTTCTCAATCTCCAGGCCGTAAGCTGTAGCTTCTGTGGTGATGGATGGAAAAACCCCATCTGTTCCAAGAGATGTGGAACTGCAGGAAGTTTCCAATATTCGCCCTTGGACAACCTCATTACAAGAGGAAACCATACTCTGCGTGGCCAAAATGGTAGGATCAGAATTGCATTCGGTTTCTCTTCTTTGATTTTGTAAAGTATCCTCTGAATGAGCGGTATCGGAGGAAATATGTAAATGAACAGGTTGGTCCAGGGAAGAGACAGGGCATCCACTGCATAGGGTTGGTCTGACCTGTAAAGAGAGCAAAACATTGGCAACTTCGAGTTCTGTTTGGTCGCCATCATGTCCATTTGTGGACAACCGAACCGACTGACAATCTGTTGGAAGATAACACTGTTCAGGGACCATTCCCCTGGTCTTAGTTGAGAGCGGCTTAAAATGTCTGCCTGAGTGTTCAGAGACCCTCGAATGTGGACTGCTGACAGACTCTGAAGGTTTTCCTCGGCCCAGGAGATAATCTTTTAACACAGTTTGATGAGGGGTGTGCTCCTGGTACCCCCTTGCTTGTTTATGTAATAAACACATGACAGATTGTCGGTCTGTACCTTCACATGCTGTTTTTTCAGCTGGGTGTGAAAGAATTTCAGGGCTAAATAAATGGCTTTCAATTCTCTTTGATTTGAGGACAGAATCCTGTCTGTGTAATTCCATTTGTCCTGAACCCAGAGATTGCCGAGGTGGGCCCCCCAACCTGAGGATGAGGCATCGGTTGTCAGGATCTGGGGTTGAACAAAACGTAAAGATCTGCCGGACGCCAAATTCTTCCTCAACCACCAACCGAGGCTGACTCTGGTCTGAGGAGTTAGTACAATCGGTTTGTCGAATCCTGCTGGAGATTTGTTCCAAACAGCCAGAATGTTGAGTTGTAGCTGTCTGAAATGTGCCTTTGCCCAAGGAACTGCTTCTATTATTGAAGTCATCAGACCCAGGACCCTCATGGCTGTTCTGACCGTTGTGTATCTTGTCTTGATAAGGTAGTGCACGGACTGCTTGATTTTCAAGATTCTCTCCTGAGGAAGATGAATAGTCATACTGCACGAGTCGAGAATAAACCCCAGGAACTGAATTCTGGTTGTTGGAATAAGAAGGGATTTTTCCCAATTGATTAGGAAACCCAGTTGTTGTAGAAGATCGATTGTCATCTGAAGATGAAGTTTCAAGAGAGATTGATTCTCTGCTATGATCAGCCAGTCGTCCAAATAGGGCACGATCTGTATCCCCCGAAGTCTCAGTGCAGCCGCCAGAACTATGGTGGTCTTGGTGAAGACGCGAGGGGCTGATGTAATGCCGAATGGCAGACAGGTGAACTGGTAGTGAAGAGTTCTTGAATTGGTCACAATTGCTATTCTCAGATATTTTCTGTGACCTCTCCTGATGGGAATGTGGAGATAAGCATCGGCCAGGTCTATTTTGGCCATGTAGTTGCTTTGCTGTAGAATGGCGGTGGCTGATTTTATGGAGTCCATCTTGAATGCAATTTTGGTCAAGAATTTGTTTAGATAGCGGAGGTCTATAATTAATCTCCACCTGTTGTTTAGCTTTGGTACAGCAAATATGGCGGAGTACACTCCTTTTCCTCTTTCTGACAAAGGGACTTCTTCTAGAGCTCTTTTTTGGATAAATTCGTGCAACAAGGGAAGGATCTGAGATTTCTCGATTTTTGTACTCAAAAATCTTTCTGGCGGAATCTTGTCGAATTCCAAAGCGTATCCGTTTTTTACTGTGGACAGTACCCAAGCATTGGATGTGTTGTCTGTCCATAAGTGAGTGAAGTCTGCCACCCTTGCACCTACTGGAGACAGACCTGGCATGGCGTCAGAAGTCAGGCTTCTCGTTTTTTTTACTGTGGAAGACAGTTCTGTCTTTAGACTTCTGAACTCCTCTACGTCGGTTACGAAATGCACGAAAAGGTCTTTCCGGTCTTGCTTTTCTAGGTGGAAAGCTCGGTTTTTTGGAGGTACTGGCTACTTGTGGAAAAGAGTTCCCCTTATCTTCACTAAGATTCTTCAACACCTCCTTCAGGTCTTTCCCAAACAAGGAAGATGGGTGGAAGGGAAGTGAACAGCAGTGATGTTTGGAGGCTACATCCCCTGTCCAGGGCTTTATCCACAGGGCACGACGTGCAGAGTTAGCCGTTAGCATGTTCTTAGATGCAAGTTTTAAAGAGTCAAGAGAAAAATCACACAGAAAATCGCCTGCAAGTTTAACAGAAGACAAATTCTCATAAATTTCTTCTCTAGGGACTCCATCCAAAATGTCCCGACCAATCTGGCTTAGCCATAATCTTAAGGCTCGTGCAACAGGCACAGTAGCAAGAGATGCCTTAGCCATGGCGGCTGAGAGCTGATAGCTTCTGCGGAGCATAGCGTCAGCTTTCCTGTCAAGAGGGTCTTTAAGTAAAGAAGATTCATCTGCAGGAAAAATAGATTTTTTAGATAGTTTAGCCACTGGGATATCAATCTTGGGAGGCAATTCCCATTCTTCAGATTCTTTAGGGTCGATTTTGTATACTGCTCGAAAACGAGACCCCAAATCAAATCTTTTTTCAGGCTTAGACCAACCCTGTTCAAAGAGGACTTTAAGATCAGGATGACTAGGCAATACTTTGGCTTTTTTTCTGGGAAAATAAAAAAGTGCATCTTGGTTAACAGAGTCATTATGAGACTCATCTGTCTCCATTACACTTTTAACCGCCTTGATCAATTTAGAGGTTTTATCTTTGTGAAACAGAAAAAAAAACCTCAGATACATCTGGCCCAGAACCTTCCGATTCAGGGCTATCCCCAGAAATTATCTGGGCTTCTGAGCAGCTACTAGAAGGCAAAGATATAGAAGATGATTGCCTATGATGTTTTCTACGTTTATGATGTCTTTTAGACTTCTTTTTCTTTGAACTCATCTCATCAAATACAGCAGACATTTTTTCCTTCATCCACTGAAAAAATACATCTCCTCCTGAAGTCTGAGCAGGAGCTGCACAAGGGGCACAAACATCATCAGGGCAATCATCCGGTATAGGCTGCTCACAGCTAATACAGTCTCTATGATGAGACTTTCTCTTCATTTTACCAAGGCTGGACATCTGTAACACAAACAACAAGTGTTAGGACATGCCAAATGAAGGAACAAGGGCACTCATGAAAGGAACAAACCTTAAGCTCAGACTGACTCTGCTGCCTGGCAGGTGCAGAGAGCATACCTGAACAGTACAGCCTTAAAACATTCCCAACAGGAAATGCAATGCACCTGGTCAGAGGCGACACCCGGGCTAACAACCAAATCCTTCTAACATAAGAAAAGGATGCAGGGGAGGCGCTGAGCCCTAAGGTTAGCAAGCTTTGTTCACAACAATATAGAAACCACCTTACGGTACATTGTAGATGGTGGCTTCAGGAAGGGGGAGATGCGGCAAAACAGCAGCTATACCCCAAAGTATTGAGTGCAACACAAATCTGACCTCCACTTCTCTGCTTATTCAAAAGCCGTACCTGAGAATACAGCGGTTCCCGCTTCCAATGGGAGACGCAGTAGGAGGGGAGTTTATCCAGAAACTCCGAAAATACTGGACTTCCGCCACCACGGGGGGAAGGACAGCCTCAGAATGTAGTTTCACCAAGATTGACACTGGTAAGACATTTGCTTCTACCCTGCTGGACGTGCACCACAGCCCAGGCCTCAGGGGAGCAAGAGGATACTGGCAGTAAACCTAATTAGGACAGAAGAAAAAAACACGCCTCTTCCTTGACTCCTAGGATACTTATAGGGCAGTCGGTTAATTGATTTATTGTTAATTAACATTGTTATTGTGTTCTTCTGTCATAATTAGGACTCCAGACTCTTACCCATCAGTGCTGCCTGTAGGACGAGAGGAAACAGCTATTACATGTCATACACATTACACCTATATATACAGCTATTACAAGTCATACCTCTATATACACACATTACACCTATATATATACAGCTATTACATGTCATACACATTACACCTATATATACAGCTATTACAAGTCATACCTCTATATACACACATTCGAATAACGAGTACCCGAGCATTTTAGTGCTCGCTCATCTCTAGTTTAAACCTAAACGCTTGTGTTCATTAAGTAGCGACTTGTTTTGCCAATGTAAAAAAAAAACCTTACAGTTTAGTTTAGTTCGAGCCATATCTGTGTTTAAGGAGGAGTTATTCTAGGTGTACTTGAAATGTGTCTCAAAACACAATTCAGTAGCATTTTGTGCAGCCTTTTGCAGCGCTCACTATGGGGCACATTGTTCATACAATCATTGTATGATGGTGCCCCCACCCCTGGCAGCTCCTGGATCAACAGGCTCAGGTCTGAGGTGGCATAGAATTGTGCCGTACCGACGTTGAGGGTGGAGAAGTCGCAATTCCCTGCTCTGCTACGGGAATTGCAACTAAATCACGACTTGTACTCCTGTGATAAGTCCTCTCATGGTGTTTTCATTGGGTATCAAAACGCATTAAAAATATAACAGGAAAAATGCAAATCAACACACACATTTTTTGTGATTACTTTTGATTGCATTTTATGTGGGACAAAATAGGTAAAAATCCAAATTTTTGGTGTTTTTTTTTTTACTATTTATTGTGCGGGTTGAATAATGATTTTGTTTTATTGTATGGGTCATAACAGGCACAGCAATACTTTATATGTTGGGTTTGTTTGGTGATTTTCACTTTGGGGGCTTTTTATTAATTTATTAAAAAATTTTAAAAAACTTTTTTACATGTCCCACATCACGGGTGCTCCTGCGACCCATGTCCTGGGTTGCAGGCGCACCTGTGCACCTCTGTGTTCCCCAGCATGGCCGCAGCAGGCTGACTTACTTGTTGATGATGATTGCCGCTGGTCCTCCCTTGATGTAATAAATAGCCTCTCTCTTCCTGCTAACCCTGCCGGATCTTTGTGCTCTATGCCTCAGAGAAAGCTGTTCCCTTCTGCCTGTGTGATTCCCATTGTGATCTCCTGCTAGGTTCCTGACCTTGATCCTTTGCCACCTGTCCACTACATCCCCGACTCTGATCCCGTGCTGGCTGTCCATGACTCCGTCTCTGCCTTACGACTCTGTACTTCGCGTCGGCCACCTCTGTGAGCAAAGCTGCACCTGTGGAGCTGGTCCATCCTGGTCCGCAGCTGGTCCATCCTGCTTTGCAGCGGACTCTGGTGAGAACCGGGTGCCACTTAGATTCCGCTCCCAGGTGTCGGGAGTGGTGGTACAGTGGGTCCACTGCCCCTGATCCTGACATCCCACTATGGGACATGAACAAGCGATTGTTTGCTTGTTCATTACAATACCATGCTCTGATCCTGACATCCCACTATGGGATATGAACAAGCAATTATTTGCTTGTTCATTATAATACCAAGACTACTAGTGTTTACTAAATCCTTACATTCCTAAATTGCGCAACAGCTTGATATGAATTCTTGAATCCACCTCACCATGATAGGAGGTTGGGGACTTTTCCTGTGCTGATGGCATCACTGTGATCAGAACGTCATACAGTCTCCAAAATGCTAGCAATGAAAACGTCATCACGCATAAAATGAAACCTTGCACAGCTCTGTGTATGAGAAAGTTATTGGTATACCCTTTGTACAAATGGTTTTAATTTTTAAATTTAAAACATAATAAAACCTATATAAATTTGATATCCCCATGATTGTACTAACCTAAGAAATAAAGTAGAGGTGTCATTTGGAGCGTAGAGTGAAAGCCTTAAAAGCTGTATCCAGCAGAAATTGGTGTGCGTTTTTTCTAATATTTCATTGCAATTGAAATTATGTCCAGCTTCCCAGTAACCAGCATGGAATATGAAATGCTGACACTAAAAAGTTCAATTTGTTAGGCAGAAAAGAAGCCCTCACATAGCACTGTAAATAAGAGAATAAAAAAGTTAAGTGTTTTTAAAGATGGGGAGTGAAAAATGGAAATGCAAAAAACATAAATGATATGATCCTTAAAGGGAACCTGTCACCAGGGACCTCATTTTCACTAAAGACAGGTTGTAAAAGCCCATGACACCTGCAGTGCAAAAAGTGAGTAAAGCAACAGCCAAAACAGATGAGAATAGAGAAATAATCTGTGGTCACCACCTACAGAACCACTCCTTTATAGGGTTCTCTTGCTAATTGCAATAGGTAATTCTACCTATTGAGGCAGATTTATCAAGTTGTCTTAAAGTCTGAATTTTTCTAGTTGCCCATGGCAACCAATCACAGTACCCCTTTAAAATATTCATGAGCACTGGTAAAATAAAAACTAACCCGTGATTGGTTGCCATAGGCAACTAGAAATATTCTGACTTTCAGACAGCTTGATAAATCTGCCCCCTTGTCTATTCCATTTGCACAATACCAGGAGAAAGTGATTAGCAATCAGTGATTTTTCATAAATGGACAGGTTGATTTCACAGAAGTGTGGTTGACGAGGAGTTGCATAGTGTTTTCTTTATGGTGTTTCCATTTTTTTAGTAGTGTATATTACCTTCACATACTTTTCAAATTAAATAGCTTGCTATACAGAAGTCAACACCAAGCCGTATTTTCTTAGTATATTGGGCACTTTGTGCGCTGGTGCTCGATGCCCCCAGTTGTGATATATTCTCCCCATTGTTTTAAATCCAGTTCTTCCAATAAGCTTTTCCAGCTTATTAAAAAGAAAAAGGAATACTGTTCCCTAGTGTGAAAATTAATCTTTGTATGTGCATGGAACATACAACAACTCTGTTGTTATCATATCACAATGATGCTGTCCAGTCCGAAAAGGAGCAGTCCCATGGAGTGAATATAGAGGAAACGAATGGATCCCAAAGTGGAGGTCCAATAAGAAAAAAGGAGGACATCTCCATAGCGAAGGCAAATGGTCTCTTCCATTATATGTTTCTTTAGGTGTTGGTGGAGTTCCTACAACACATGTAGAGACACTATAATGTTGAAGACTTAGAGACGCCCTCCTTTTCCTTAATGGACCTCCACATTGGGATCCATTTGTTTTGTCGATAGAGTTTTGTACTTTTCTGAACAACTTTGTCTTTGACATCTATGCCTTTTGGGTGGGATTTCATCCTTCTTTGTGATAGATGTGGTGCCTTACTGTTGTACTCACATAAAGTGAAAGTTATTGCAGCATTGGCATGGTCGTCACATGATATCCAACCTTGATTTTAAGGCCGGAGACTGCATGGCATGATTATGAAGTGGTTATTGGTACATAACACAGAGCCAGTGGAACTAGATGTGCCCACATAGGCTTGTGTGTAAGAGAAATATTTATCTTCAAATTCAGATGACATAAGGGTACAATCTACTTCCCCTATTAGTCATACCCCAAATTGTACTCTTGGAGTTGGCATCAAAGGGCATTTAATCAGTGCATTGTACTTCCCAAGTCTCCCCTGTTGAATGCATCTATACGGAGTGTGATGGTTATCCTACCACTCAATGATTCAGTGGATTAAAGTTTACTGCTTTTTGTCTTTTGTAGCAGCCTAGTCAATATTTTCTTATCATTCGTCGTGTTTGCAGTTGTTAGCAGGATTAAAAATGTGGATGAAGGGTGAGGTGGATGATCGACCAGGTTGAGGAGGGGGGTTGGTCATTTTACACATTAACAAAATAACATTAGTTAAACCCCTCATATGGACTTTACCCTTTTCTCTACCATTACAAAGATTGAGGGGAGGAGATATTAGGATGTTAACCCGTTCCACTTGTCCCTCATAGTCATTAGTTGAACATTCCTGCATTTCTAGTTTTCATGATGACCAGGCACACACACAATCCCAGATGAAGATCTTTATCTATGTAGTTTTACAGAGTTTAAAGCTGGTCATTCAAATTACATTATAATTACCAACCAAACCTGTCAATAAGTAATGTGTATACAGGTCTACCTACCGTCCTGCAACATGAGATGTCGGGGGAAAAGAGGGCACAGACAGTTGAATTTAAACATGCCAGGTCCTTTTATTCTCAGTTGTGTGTGGCAGCTTTCTGTCCTCCTGAAAACACATGCACACTTGGCTGAACTGAGGATGAACATGTATGGAGGGAAGTTGGGCAGGAGAAATAGTTGTGTATGGTCAGCCTAAGTGTCGCTGTATGGAGTTATTCTACCAGAACGATATGATGTTGTATTATGTTGTTATTCTCCTTTATCATCCTAAGGAGGCAAAAGGCAATTGCACTTGACTATGGCCTATGTTCTATTGCATCACTCCTGCAGAGATTCCTGCACACTGGTTGTTCCAGTATGTGACCAATCTTCTTGAGGTTACACTGGCATATGGCAAGCTAAAATCTGCATGTGGTTTACAACTACACACAGCCTGTTCTCCAGTTTTTTTTTTTTTTTTAAACAGAAACACTGGTTAATGGTTGGTTTCCTTGAGCGCTCTGTGTACGTTACAATTGGTCATGGCTGATTATAGTTAGCTCTCTCCCCCGTTTGGAGAGCCTGGTGATGTCACGCAAGAGGTGTGCATAGCTGTGATGTGAAGATATGTTCCCAGTTCTACATGAAGACAGTGACATGTAAATGTATTTAGATTAAATCACTACCACGCAAATGTTAGTTTCCCTTTAACACCTTAACAGTACAGCGCACATCAGGAATGGTTAGATGTAAGAGACTCACAGGCAGAACCAGTGAGGACGCCTGGGAGTCATTCAGCCTGACCTCTAAGTCAGTATTGAAGTATATGGTAGAAATGATCAGAAACCCAAGGGTAAGATGTTTAAAAAAAATAGTAAAAAAAAAAAAAATTATATATATATAAGTTTATCCCCCTTGAGCCACCATGACATTGGGAAATGTCATGGTGAGCTTCTGTTTTGGCCACCATGATGTTCCCCAATGTCATGTTGATCGCACAGGCTCAGAAGCAGAGTCCATGCGATCTGTATATGCGACAGCCAGGCCTGTGATACTGGTTGTTTAACCCTTTATGCGTCATGGTCAAACATGGTAAAAAAAAGTGTAAAACAAGTAAAAAAAAAAATTTTTTTAAAGTTTAATACAAAATAAAAGTCCATTAAATGCCCAATATAGCATACAACCAAACACAATAAAATGTGAAAATCACCACACAAACAGCACATATAGGGTATCGCCCAATAACAAGTGAAACATAAAAAAATGATATAAATGGGATATCACTGTAACCGTTGTTAGGGTTCGGGATCTGTGGACCCTCTGGACCACCTCGGGAGGTGGTACTAGTTGACACCTGGGACCGTAATCTAAGTGGTACTTGGTCTTCACCAGAGCCAGCCGCGGAGCGGGATGGTCTTACTGCGGCGGGGTGCCACCAGGTCGTTCCACTGGTTTGACTAGCCCGCGGTGGCAGCCAAGGTCGAGGTACCTTAGGAGGTGACGGTCTCGTGGTACAGTTTAGGCACAGGGTCCGGGCAGGCGGCAGAGAAGCAGAATCCAAATCTGAGGTCAGCAACTGGAGAGGTCCAGGCAGATGGGAGCGGGAGCTGGACCATGGGAACAGGAACACAGGAGCTGGAACACGGGAACACGAAAGCAGGAACACTGAAGCTGGAACACAGAAGCTGGAACACGGGACAAGAACACGGGAATATCACAGGAGGGCTATCACAATGGCTAAGAGCTCAAAGATCTGGCGGGGAATGATGGGAGCCGCCGGTCTTTATGGGAACCCGGGAAATGGCCAGCGCCAATAAGCAGTGCCCTGGCCCTTTAAGTTGCTGGCGTGCGCGGGGCCTAGCCGGGATGGGAGCCGGATCGTGGAGGGGTAAGTTTAGGCCGAGGAGAGCCGCGCCTCAGAGAGGGGAACGGGTGTGCCTGCGATCCGAGACATGGATCGCGGGGACACCAAGTGACAGTACCCCCCCCCCCCCCCCATTGGCCTCCTCCTCTTATTTTTGGTCCCAAGGAGCCTTTGAAGGAGGCTGCGATACAGAATATTCTCCTCTGGCTCCCATGATATCTCTTCGGGCCCCAACCCCTTCCAGTCTACAAGGAAGAACCGCTTACCTTTCACGGTCTTCATGTCCAGAACGTCCATAACTTCATAGACATCTGGGGAGTCAGCCTCAGGAGCAGGAGGAGGAGATTGCTGAGAAAAGCAGTTCAAGACAATAGGCTTCAGGAGGGAGAAAGGTAAGGAGTTCAGGATGCGCATCGAAGGAGGAAGGCGGAGTTTGTAGGCCACTGGGTTGATGTGCTTGATTTCCTCAAAGGGACCAAGGAACCAGGGACCAAGTTTGTAGCTCGTATTTTCAGCCGGACATATCTGGAGGATAACCACACCTTGTCACTCGGAGAAAAGACAGGAGTAGCTTGACGCTTCTTATCAGCCTGGATCTTGGTGCGATCTATGGCTCGGAGAAGAGACTGGCGGGTCTGGTCCCAAATAGATTTGAGGTCTTGCACCAGATCCTCTGGAGGAAGAAAACAGGGGGAGAAGTGGACGAGGGATTCGTCCGTAGACCACAAAGAACAGAGTTGCGCCAGCAGGCCTAGAGCCCAAGGAGTTGTAGGAGAACTCAGCCCAAGGTAGCAAGTTAGCCCAATTATCTTGACAGGCTGAGATGAAGTGGTGGAGGTAACAGCCCAAAGTCTGGTTCACCCTTTCTACTTGATAATTCGACAGAGGGTGGTAGGCAGAAGAAAAGCCAAGTGAACTGGTTACACAAGGAACGCCAGAACTTGGACAAGAACTGGACCCCTCGGTCAGACACGATGTACAGCAGAAGACCATGCAGCCAGAAGATATACTTGAAGAACAAACTGGCAAGCAGAGGAGGGGACGGAAGAACTGGAAGGGGAACAAAATGGGACGTCCATCACCACCCAGAGGAGATATGCAGTATTGCCAGAGGAGACAGGCAGATCAGTGACAAAATCCATTGCCACGTGAGACCACCAGCGACTGGGTATTAGCAACGGAAGTAACAGTCCTGCCGGTTTGAGACAAGAGGCTTTGTTACGGGCACAGGAGGAGCAAGATCACAGAAAATCCCAGACATCTTTGACCAGATCTGGCCACCAGTAGTAGCGGGAGATGAGGGCCACGGAACGTGGCAACCCCTGGGTGCCCGGCAAACGCGAAGAATGTCCCCAAGACAGAATCCTCTTCTGGAAAGCAGGTCTAACATACATCTTGCTGGGAGGTAGCTACCTAAGATCCACCGGAGCTGCAACAACAAGCTGTTTAGGAGAAATGAAATGCCGTGGAACTGGCATCAACAACATCCGAAGCACGGGATAGTGCATCATCCTTGATATTCTTGTTTGCAGGACGGAAGTGAATCAACAGGTTAAAGTGTGAGGAAAAACAAGGACCAACGGGCTTGCCTGGGATTCAGATGCTGGGCTGTCTGGAGGTACAAGAGGTTTTTGTGGTCTGTGTACACACACACGGGATGGAGAGCACCCTACAGTAAATACCGCCATTCCTCCAGAGCAAGTTTGATCGCTAACAGTTCTCTGTCACCAATAGAATAATTTCTCTCTGTGGTAGAAAAAGTCCTAGAAAAGAAGCCGCATGTGAGAGTTCGGGGCTTAGGTCCTTTCTGGGTAAGCACAGTTCCAGCTTCCACGGAGGATGCATTCACCTCAAGATGAAAGGGTTTCTCTGTGTCAGGCCTAGTGAGAACAGTAGCAGAGGCAAAAGTGGACTTCAACCTGGAGAATGCCTCTACGGCCGCAGGGGGCCAGGTACAGGGATTGGAACATTTCTTGGTAAGTGCAACGATGGGAGAGACCAGAGGGGAAAAATGCGGATAAACTGCTGATAATAGTTTGCGAAACCCCGGAACCTCTATATAGCTCGTAGACCTTCTGGGCATGGCCATTGTAGAACTGCGGATAGCTTATCAGTATCCATCTGGAGGCCTCTGTCGGAAATTATATAGCCGAGGAATGGAAGGATGCATTTGTGAAACTGACATTTCTCCAGCTTAGCGTAGAGACGGTTGGCACGGAGGCGGCCAAGAACTTGCCGTTTGTGTGCCTGATGGGTCTCAAGGTCTGGAGAGAAGACCATGATATTTTTGAGGTAAACCATGACACAAAAGTATAGCAGATCCCTGAAAATGTCATTCACAAACTACTGGAAGAAAGCAGGAGTATTACATAGTCCAAATGGCATCACAAGATATTCAAAGTGACCATCACGGGTGTTAAATGCCGTCTTCCATTTGTCAAACTTTCGGATCCGGATGAGGTTAAAAGCACCACGGAGGTCCAGCTTGGAGAACACCCTGGAGCCGTGCAGCCGATCAAAGAGTTCTGTTATCAACGGCAGGGGGTAGCGGTTCTTATCCGTGAACAGGAACACAGGAACTGGATCACGTGAAGACGGGAGCAGGAAAACAGGAGCTGGAACATGGGACAGGAATGCAGGAACAGAACAGAGGAACACAGGAATATCACAGGAGGGCTATCACAATGGCTAAGAGCTCAAAGATCCGGCAGGGAATGATGGGAGCTGCCAGTCTTTATGGGAACCTGGGAAATGGCCAGCAACAGTTAGCAGTGCGCTGGCCTTTGAAATTTAACGGCTCCCATCCCGCTAGGCCACACGCACCGCGCGCTGGGGGGGGGCCCTAGAGCGCGTGCGCGTGGCCTAGCCGGGATGGAGCCGGATCGTGAGAGGCAAGTTTGGGCCGGGGACCCGCGCCACTGAAGGGGCTGAGATGTCTCGGATCGCAGGGACACCCATGACAGCCGTACTGACCCATAGAACATAAGTAGCATGTTAGCTATGGTATTTGGTGTATAAAACACGGGTGGTGCCGTTTTTTGCAGATTTTGATGTCGTTTACAATGTTATCATTTTTAGGACTGTACGACCTTTTGATCACTTTTTATAGAATTTTTTATTTTTTTCTAAATGGCAAAAAAGCGCGATTTCGGCCGATTTTACGTTACGGGGTTAAACGCAGTGAAAAACCGTTATCACGATTGGCTCTTACGCCCCACATTGTCTGATATTTACTTATTTAAAGGACACTAACTCTTTCCTGAGGGTGGTTAGAGATATACACTCACCGGCCACTTTATTAGGTACACCTGTCCACGCTCGTTAACACTTATTTCTTCAGAATCAGCGCAATACAAAAAGAAAAACATCCAGTGAGCGGCAGTTCTGTGTGCGGTAATGCTTGTTGATGCCAGAGTCAGTGGAGAATGGCAACTGGTTTGAGCTGATAGAAGGCAACAGTGACTCACAATCGCCACCCTTGGCAACCAAGGTAGGCAGAAGACGAATCTCTTGACAGCTGCCAGTACATCGAACTTAACTGAGGCAGATGGGCTAACAGCAGCAGAAGACCACACCGTGGTGCCACTCCTTTCAGCTAAGAACAGGAAACTGAGGCTACAATTTGCACATGCTCATCGAAATTGGACAGTAGAAGATTGGAAAAACGTTGCTGTCTGATGAGTCGCGATTTCTGCTGCGACATTCGATGGTAGGGTCAGAATTTCCTTCACAACATGAAAGCATGGATCCATTCTGCCTTGTATCAACGGTTCAGTCGGTGGTGGTGGTGTCATGGTGTGGGGAATATTTCTTGGCACTCTTTGGGCCCCTTGGTACCAATTGAGCATCGTTGCAACAACATCACAGCCTACCTGAGTATTGTTGGCTGACCATGTCCATCCCTTTATGACCACAATGTACCCAACATCGGATGGCTACTTTCAGCGGTAATGGGCCATGTCATAAAGCTGGAATCATCTCCAGACTGTTTCTGAACATACAATGAGTTCACTGTACTCAAATGCCTCCACAGTCACCAGATCTCAATCCAATGAGCATCTTTGTGGATGTGGTGGAACGGGAGATTCGCATCATGGATGTGCAGAGCCGCAAACTGGCGCACTGTGTGATGCCATCATGTCAATATGGACCAAAATCTCTGAGGAATGCTCCCAGCACCTTGTTGAATCTATGCCACGAAGAATTGAGGCAGTTTTGAAGGCAAAAGGGGTCCAACCCGTTACTAGCATGGTGTACCTAATAAAGTGGCTGGTGAGTGTATGTTGGAAAGAAAGTTATACCTTAGCCTCCATTGATGTTGAGAGTTTGTATACTCGTATCCCCCAGGACCTAGGTGTCCAATGTATCCGCCACCTGCTAGTTAATGCCAACAAGAGCTCAAAGTTTGTGGAATTTGTTTGCAAAGGCCTCCAATTTGTGCTATCCCACAATGCCTTTATGTTTGATGGACGTTGGTTTGTCCAGAGAGTGGGCACAGCTATGGGCACTCCTGTTGCCTGTACGTTTGCTAACTTGTTTCTCGCTTTCTTTGAGAACCGCTTTGTCTACTCTCTGGACAATCATTTGTGTGGGAGGGCACTCGTACCGAGTTTCTTGACTTTGTGGCATATCTGAATACTAGCAATTATATGAATATGCGTTTCACTGCGGTCTACGGTGAAAAAGCTCTTGAGTTTTTGGATGTGAGAGTCGTTGAGATCCAGGGTAGACTATGTACTTCTGCCTTTAGAAAAGAAACAGCCACAAACTCCCTCCTACACTTCGATAGCTTCCATCCATTCCACACAAAGAAGGCTCTTTCATATGCGCAATTCCTACGGATTAGACGCATCAACAGTAGTGACACTTTATTCTGCCAGCAAGCGAGGGAATTGGGAGAAAGATTGATGGCAATGAGATTGTTTTAGAGGCCTACAGAAAGGTCACCACTATTTCCCAAGAGGACTTGTTTTGTGCTGATCCCAGAAAAAAGGTTAAACAAAATGTAGGGAATCACAAATACAGAAGGGAGGAGAATAGAGGTAAGAGGTTTACCTTCTCGTTTGAATTTAGTCCCTGTGAATCAGCCATACACCAGGCTGTCTCTAGAAATTGGGGTATCCTGAAACAGGACCCCCAACTTGAGGAGATTAGCAGTGAGCGCTCATGCGTGGATTTTAGACGATGCCCCACTGTACGTAATGCGCTAGTACATAGACAATTCTCTATGTATAACCAGTCTTGGTTGCAGAAAATTGTCCCCGTAGGCAATTTTAGATGCGGCTCCTGCAAATTTTGTGACCACAACAGTCAACTTAAGGTAATTTGTTTTGGAGGGGTTACACATAGAGTCAAGACTTTTATTTCTTGTAAATCGACGTATATAGTGTACATCATTTTTTGCCCTTGCAAGTTCTTCTACATTGGAAAACTATACGCAAATTATATGTGAGGTTCAGGGAACACTGCAAGTCGATCAGCACGGGGGATGGTTGCCCCCGACTAATTGAACACGTCAGAAAACAAAATGGGGGATATCCGCGGGTACTGCAGTTTGCAGGGATCGAGCATGTTAAAATCGACCCCCTTGGGGGTGATGGGAACAAATCTTTGCTCAGACAGGAGAGTAGATACATAATTCAGTTCGATGCCACAGGTGCCCTGGGGATGAATGATAGGAATGACTATAGTATCCTTATGTAAGATCCTTTTCCTTTGGGCGACTAGTTAAGTCGGTGTGGGCACTGTTCTTATAGAGTTCATGGCTTTACCTCTGATGTCCCAGAGTGGGTAACATGCTCATACTGTAGGCACGGTTCGATGCGTTCTCAATACACTTCACAGCACGTCCTAGAAATGGCATGTTTTGCCTGTGTTTTTAATTACATTATGGATCTGTCTATGTATACACCTCAATAAAGATTCCTTCGCACGAAACGGGTGAGTGCGGCTGTATTCTGTTTACTTGAAAAACCGTTATCATATTTTGATAGATGGGGCATTTTCGGAAGCGGCGATACCTAATGTGTTTATGATTTTTATTGTTTATTTATATTTATATCAGTTCTAGGGAAAGGGGGGTGATTTGAATTTTTAGGTTTTTTTATTAGAATTTTTTTTAAACTTTTTTTTTATTTTTATTTTTATTATTTTTCAGACTCCCTAGGGTACTTTAACCCTAGGGTGTCTGTACGATCCTATCATATACAGCCATACTACAGTATGGCAGTATATGTGTATTTTACTACTCATACATTACAATGTGCTGATAGCACATTGTAATGAATGGGTTAACCCGAAGTAGCTTCGGGTCTTCGTGAGACCCGAAGCTACCATGGCGACGGATCGCCATTCCCTGATGACGTCACGGGGAGAGACAATCCTCACCTTTGCCGGCGGCGATCAGCAGGAAAACACTATATGCAGCAAAGACTTACCTGCTATGGAGAGGGCTCGGCCAACTACCAGTCTACCCCTACTCCATAATAAGCAGGCCCAGTACGGACATTACAAAGGTACCTACGCTAGCGAGGCCAACATAGACCAAACAGACGACTCCTGCTTACCACATGTCTGCATTAACCCTTGGGTTACTGCAGACAAATCCAGGGCTTTTACCACACACCCTTCATCTGCCTGTATGACAGATAGCGGTTTTCCCACACAACACCTCTTACCTTCTCACACCATATTAATACCTATACAAATTTGCTACCGTATCGCCATCATAGTACCAACTCAAGGAATAAAGGGGAGGTGTCTTGGAATTTGGAAAAATGAAAGGCTTTAATACAAAGCCTACATGAGAGTGGCGCAAATGTGCTTTTTCTTTACAATTTCACCACATTTGGAGTTTTTTTAACTGCTTCCCAGTATTCAGCAATGAATATTAAATACTGACACCGGAAAGTACAATTTGTTACGCAGAAAACAAACACACAGCTGTGTACATGGAAAAAAAATGATAGATATGAAGTTGAGGGGACACAAAAACAACAAAGGTCCAAGTTGTTAAGGGGTCACTGGATCCTGTTTGTTGGTAAAAAGTATATGAACCTTTAATATGTGCACTTTCATGCCAAAATTATTTGTAAGAACACAATTCATTGACTAGAAATGAATGCATGGAATGGCAATGTTCACTTAATACATTGTTATAAAATGGAAAGCAGGGGGAAAATCATCCAGATCTCATAGTCATGGATTACAGAATTGCTTGTGAATTACAAAACTTGTCACATGAGTCATTCATACAACCCCCATAAGTAACTCATTTTAACTTTTCTGAATGACCCAAACCCTGAGGAAGTGCCGTGTCTGACCCATTAGCAAGTTTATGTCAGATTGGCAATATAGGGCACATATGTACCCCACATGTCACATCATACTGTATCCTACTTGGCAGTGTAGACTGATCCTTTCCCCAGTCCTTGTTTCATCACTGACCAGTCATACACACCCCTCACTTCTTCCTACACATACTCTGCAAATGACGCATTGCTATACGAAAAAGCAGTGACACAGTGGGTGTGAAGAGGGATGTGGTGATGCACGATTCTACGTATAATGTGATATGAGGAAAAGTTTAGCTCTAGGAATGAAACTGCCATGGACTAGGGGTGTGGACTATTTAGATTTGGAGGAGTCAAGATAACGGAGTAAAGATTTCAGTACTTAGGAGGTTAATTAGTTGTGGTTCCAGGTAGAGGGTTATGCTGTAACAGGATTCTAAGCTTTTCATAGTCTGTATAAATATCACTCAGTGTCAGAACTAGACAAGTAAGTTACATCCATTCAGACATATAAATATCAAATACAAAAATATCCGGCTTTCAAACACAATGGGGAAGATTTACCAAAGAACTTCATACTGGATGATAAAGCTAGTGTAGTAGACTGTCTAGTCTAACTTTACTTCCTATTAGTTGGTGCCCCACAAAAAAATTACACCCAATGGTGCCATATTTTGGTGCACATTTTAGTTTCAAGTGAAGTAAAAGCA
Source organism: Engystomops pustulosus (assembly GCA_019512145.1). NCBI lineage: Eukaryota > Metazoa > Chordata > Amphibia > Anura > Leptodactylidae > Engystomops > Engystomops pustulosus. Next base: position 50,487,210 of record CM033650.1, read on the forward strand.
TAAGAGTGCCTTACTAAAGGTCATGGCATAACATATGCCCCTCGCAGGGGGATCTCATAGAAGTGGGGGAAAAGGATTAGGGAGGCTTGTATTAACTTGATAATGGAGTTAGTACAAGATCAGTACAGGCAGTCGCCGGTTAACATACAAACATAGGTTTGTTCTTAAGTTGAATTTGTATGTAAGTCGAAACTGTATAAATATTTTGTGCCCCAGTGACAATCAGAGTTTCTAAATTTTTTGCTGTAATGGGACCAAAGATTATCAATAAAGCTTCATTGCAGACACCTTACAGCTGATCATTGCAGTCTGGGACTATAGTAAAGCATCCAGAGACTTCACCAGAGTCAGGTGTCCTTAAGTAGGGGACCACCTGTATAGGTGGTCGCTAAAGGGGTGGGTGGTAACAAGCATACATATCGATGAGTCATGTATAATCTATCAATGTCTTTAAGGGGACAAAGTTTGGTGCACATTTTGAGCAACGTAGGCCACAACTCTCCTCCTGTTATTTACTGAGAAATCTTCATTTTTATTTTTATGAACATTCCAATTTTGGTGCAGTATAGTCATGACCAACTCTTATCTAATTGTAAAGGCCGAGTACAGAAACTCAAGGCGGAGTGAAAGGTGTTGGAGGGTCAAACTGGAAGAGTGGAAGTGCCAAGGCTGTGGTGCATCAAGAAATAAGTGCAAGGCTTGGCAGTTACAGAAAGATGGTACTTATTTAATACAGTCTCTCTTAAGCCCAGTTCACATCTGCGTTTGGGCTTTTCTAAAACAAAGGGCATCAAGGAATCTAGTTGAAGATAAGGTTATCTGCTCACTTTCAGTTTAACATAGGGGGACATGTACCAATGCCATATACTATGAATTATCATCAGTGATTGAGATTATTGATTTCTCTTACTACTTCTTAAAGTGCCAGTGCACATACCAAGCTTCCAATAAAGGGCTGATAAAGGGCATGGGAAGTTGCCTAAGCATTATGGTCCCTATTTCCTTACCAACTCCCACCAGCCTGGATTCTGGCCTTTTTGTTTCCTGAGGCGAAAAATTTAAAATGCTGCCCCCCCCCCCTAGTATATCGAGCCATAAGGCACTGCCCAAAAAATTATAACCCCAATACTTACCCTCAGGCTCCAGTCCCAGTGCTCCCCTGCCACAATGTCTCATCCTTTTCTTCAGCCAGATGCCACGTAGTCTGTGAAGGGCATGCGTGAGGACATCAGTATGCAGGCTGGTCTGTATCCTGCAAAGCATTGCACTCAGGTGGGTCTGTGCTGCACTGGCTTGTAAATTAGATCGGTAATTTTTCAGGTAGTTCAGACATGCCAGTATTTGGAAAGTCCATACTATTAGCAATTTGCGGCCCACCACATGGGTCCACAATCTGCCACCTGAGGCGGGAACATTACTCCGCCTCATGGTAGATGCGGCCCTGACTCCCACTGTTCTTTACAAGTGGGTTGCGTTTCTGAATTATTACTGACCTGTTACAACTCCAGCTTGACCCACGATTGGATTCTCAGCAGCACCTGCACTGATCTGGACCTTTCACTGCCTAAAACTTCACACTAACATTTCTAAACCCACATGGGTCTGCTGCTGCACATACTGTGACTATGAGTAGTGATGTGATGACTTACTGTCACGTCTAAGTGCAGTGCCTAAGGCCAACGCTGCCTGTTGGTATAGAGATAGTTAATACATAAGCTATTCTCATCTCTCTATTAGCAGATTCTTTCTTATGAGAGATAATGTACCACTAAACAATTGTAGAAAATCAGCAATCAACATTAAGTTCTGTGTCCCATATAAACCGATTTATTATTTGATATAGTTATAGAATTCACCCCTGACTTTTAGTATACTTACCCATATATAATTTCATAGCATACAACCAAGGTGTATATTTCTTACACTTATTTACACATAATTTATAAGAACAATCCTTACCATCAATGAATCAGTTCCTCGGATGTGATTGACTCAGACTCGGGTCAACGCCTTACTTGGTACTACTCAAGGGCTTGTACTAAACAAATAGCCAATACTTATAGATAAGCTTAATGATATAATCATTAGTATGTGTCATTGGATTGCAAGTCATGCCAAAACGTCTAGGTGAGAACACAATTGTCTGAACATTTTATAAGCACTAGAGTTATGATCAAACCACAATTATTCAACCCGTTTGCGCAATATGAAATGCCCTGTATGATTTTTTTTTCTTGCATACTCAATTGTGTAATCACCAAGGAACAAGCAAAACAATGAGGGTGGGAAATGCATTGATCACAGCTTCAAACCAGTATATAAACTGTCCTGCCCATATCCCCCAGTATATAGCCTGCCATTCCCTGCCCCCGCAGTATATAGCCTGCCAGCCCCTGCCCCCGCAGTATATAGCCTGCCAGCCCCACCAGTATATAGCCGGCCAGCCCCTGCCCTGAGTATGCCAAGCTTTTAGTAAAAAAAAAAAAAAAAAGTAACACTATACTCACTCACTTTTTAGACGCCACCCGCAGAACCTCTTCTTGCTTCGGATGCTCCAGAGCCTCTTCAGGTCCTTCTGCTCCTCTTCAGGTCTTCGCACATGGCCAGCATACACAATGACAACAGCTGTTTGCCGACATCATTCTTTGTGAGCCGCTGCCATTGTGAGGGGATCCAAAGACCTAAAGAATAGCCGAAGAGGAGCGGAAGGACCCGAAGAGGCACCGGAGCATCAAAAGCAAGAAAAGGACCGGCGGGGGTGGGAGGTTCTCGGAAAGGTGAGTACAGTGTTAATTTTTTTTAATTGACCCAGTATAAGCAGAGTTAGGTTTTTTCAGCACAATTTTTGTGCTCAAAAACTCGGCTTATACGGTATATTTTGGACTTAAGTGGCGGCCTATGGACCAAAATATTAAACGATCTTGAGCTTAAAGTCTACGGCAACAACATGGTTTTTGCCTGTTGTTTACAATACTGGGAGAAGAAGGAGGAATAAAATTGAACAATTTATATAAAAAATGAAGACCACAGCCAACCTTGATGTGAGTCATAAGGGGGAAACAAAGTATAGCCAGCCACAATGGTCCCAAAAGCTTATCTCACTATAGAGTCACAACTTTTTATAAACCATACTATTTCTATAAACCATACATTATAGTTGGGGCCCTGGCACAGACTTTGTACTGGGGCCCATCAGCTTCTAGTTACGCCACTGTGGTTTGGTGTTCCAATGCACCTGGAACCAAAACTTCAATGTTGTGATTGTGGAGGAGGGAACCAGAACTGCTATGGCACTTCAAACAGCGTGAGGATATGCACGTAAGACAACAAAAACACTGTAGCCAAATAAGCCAGAATATGAACTTTGCAGGTCGTGCAAACAGCAACTCTACAGAGTGGATCAATAAAGTGGGAAAAAAACACCTCCGTACGGAATGTGTTTTTGTCATTACTTCTCCTCTAAATCCAGATAGTTAATTCTGGTTTGGCCAAATTAACTTTGTATTTTTCAAGTAGATAACAATATAACCCACATGTGAATGTAGCCTGGTGTCTGTTATATACAATACTGGTGAAAAAATTATTATTCATATTTTTTAAGACAAGCCAAGTGAAGACAGAATACAGAAAAATGAAAGTGCCTTATTATAGTCAAGGGATCGATGGGGCTACCTTTGTGTCCATATGAATTGAGCATTTTTCAGGTCCCCCCCAATGTATAATTTAGATTTAATACAGTCTGCGATGACCTGGCTGCGATGACAATCTCTGAACCATCAGAGTGATGTAATATTAAAGAGGAAAGCACAAGGGGGCACATTTAATAAAGGCCTTGCTCCAGTTTTCTGTCGGACTTGGCACGTTCCTTTTAGTGCACACTGCTTGCACAGGTATTTAAGGAGTGCCTGCGCAGCTGCACTAGGCATCATGCAACACAAATGAGGGGGCGTTCTGGTGCTCAGTCAGACCTTGTGCCAGATTTAACCTGCAAAGTTAGACAGAATTGTGTCTTACGTGCCATGTTAGAGGTGCACCAGAAAAAAGGGGTGCACTCTGTCGGAGCAGTGCAGGTGGCACCAGATTCATGAAGAACTGACACCAGAAATCCTGAATCTGGTGCACACTGCATTATACAAAGGAAAACTGCATTTAGTGAAGTTTGCACTGTTGTTTGTAAATGTGCCCCAACTTACTTGATTGCTGTGAAGTACTAATTGTAGTGTAGAAAAAGGGTTAGCTGTACATAAAAAATAATAGTTCAGGAAAGCACAACATTATAACCGTAGAAAAAAATTGTCTGTAGTAAAATGTATTTTACATTTAATATACAAATCATAGAAACTAACAAGGCAGAGGATCTATCAAAGGGCAAGTAATGCAAGATATTTAACTGAAACTATGCCAGGCCTTTAATATCATGCAGTTATTGGTTTGAAGATAAAAAAAATTATTGTAACCAAAGGGCAGCTTCAATGTGCACATTCAGTGCACCTGTTTCTAAGTTTCTATGAAACAAGCCTAATCAGTGGAAATTAGTGAAGATAACCTTAGCAAGATATGGGTAACACATTAGCAAATATGTTGACATTGCTGAAAACCAACTTTAGAAATGAGTACAACGAATGGTTCTCAGGCAGAGGAAAACAAATTTTGGACCCCAAGCATTTTCAAAATGTAAAAAAATATTGGTCTGTTCATTTGTTTGCATTTGGTTTACAACCTTTCATCCTGGTGGTAGATGTCCTTTAACCCCTTAGTTCTCAACGACGTACTAGTACTGCCGAGGCTCCAGCATTTAGCGCTAAGCGCCGTACTATTACAGCGCTGAGCCAATGCCAGTCAGTCTCTGCACCGGGGCCGAATTGGCATTGGGAGTCACGGGGTGTCAGCGGTAATCTACCCGCTGACATCCCTGCATAACACCCGAGGTCAGAGTGTAACCTGTTATATGTGCGGTCAGCATTTAACTTGCCATTAGGGGGTCTTTACCTCACAATTGGCCCCCATGCAACCTCTTGGGGGGGGGGGGGGGCGCCAATTGTTGCTATGGCAGTCCTGGGGTCCTGCTGGCAGGCAGTGCCATTAAAATGGCATCTATGACGTTATCATAGTATCATAATATATAAGGCCGGAAAAAGACACAAGTCCATCAAATCCAACCTTTAAGAATTAAATAAATGTTTTATCCCCATAACCCGTGATATTTTTTCTCTCCAGAAAGGTATCCAGGCCTCTCTTGAACATGTACATAGAGTCCGCCATAACAACCTCCTGCGGCAGAGAGTTCCATAGTCTCACTGCTCTTACAGTAAAGAACCTTTGTCTATGGTGATGGTAGAACCACCTCTCCTCTAGGCATAGAGGATGCCCCCTTGTCCTGGTCACAGGCCTAGGTATAAAAAGATCTTTGGAGAGATCCTTGTACTGTCCGTTCAGGTATTTGTACATTGTAATGAGGTCTCCCCTCAGTCGTCTTTTTTCTAAACTGAATAATCCCAAATTTTGTAATCTGTCATTGTATTCTAATCCTCCCATTCCCCTAATAATCCTGGTTGCTCTCCTCGGCACCCGTTCCAGCTCTACTATGTCCTTTTTATACACTGGTGCCCAAAACTGCACACAATATTCCAAGTCTAGTCTGATCAGGGATTTACATAAGGGCAAAACTATGTCTTTATCATGGGAGTCTATTCCTCTCTTGGTGCATCCTATGATTTTAATTGCTTTAGCAGCAGCCGCCTGACTCTGGTCACTAAAATTAAGTTTACCATCCAGTTTATCTTACAGGCAGAGTGTCAGCCTATGCATGTGCATAGGCTGCCACTGCTAATACCCTGCAATACATCAGTATTGCAGAGTATTACCTGCAGTATAATTTTATTTTTGATTCAATTACTATGATGATCTCAAGGGGTTAACAATCTTCCTAAAAACTGTGTCTGATAGTTTGAGGGGGGTAGATTTAAAAATGGGTTGATTATATAGGGGGTTTTAATGCTAAATATTTAAAATTGCATTCAAAACTCTATTTTTCCCCAAAATTAGCAACTCTGAAAACACAGAAAATCGATATTCGATTTGTAAGCCGCGTGACATCAAAATAAATTCTCCAGACATTTCAAAAATGTTCCCCAAAATTCATAATTCTTTCATTTTTTTGTAAATAAACGTAAAATTTATCAGCCAACAATTACCACTAAAATGAAGTGCAACATGTGGGGAATAGACAATCTCAGAATTGATTTTATAAGTAACAGTGTTCAAATGTTCGAAAAGGAAAAGTCACTGGTTCTAACTGAGGAGCAGCCATGAAGAAGATTCCCAAACCTGAAGCAGCATCATTCAGCTCATTGATATGGACAAAGAGAAATGCTAAACAAGTGCATCACATGAGTGCCATGATAGCTGGAAGAATATGAAAGTAAATTGGATACTTGATCAGGATTATTGGTGGTCTCAATTCTGTGCTTATAAAAGTTACTTTTTACACTTTAGTAGTATGGGTCATTTATCTGTAGTCCGGACATTTGTGTGTGGTTTTTGTTGCATTTTTGGACTTGTTTCATTTATCTTTATTTATCTAGAGGGTGATATATAATTAATGTGAGTCTGTGTGACTTTAAAAAAAATGAAAATAAAATCTTCCATTTTGCCATGTAAATTGCAACTTTTTTTGACGTCCGCATCTGGATGTGAAAGATCAGATGAAACACTGAAAAATTCTTGCACATGTAACTTATCTAGGGGAGTGAAAAAAAGCCCAAGATTCAATAACAAAAGCTGGTTGTGTGCCACCCTCAGACAAAGGCTAGCGCTAAAACGTGCATTGGGAAACATGCCCACCAGTGCCTGTCGCCCTATTATGGGTTTGCACAGCTAATACCTTTTGCTTATACTTTATGTATGCACCAGTCCTGTGGTTGCAAGTCTCGGAGCATCTACCTCATCTATTCTCTTGCTGTTCCTTACACTTGTCTTTGTACCCATATGCTCACGGCTTCTTAGAAGACTGTTCTAGCCATTCCAACAAACTAGCTCAGTGCAAATGCGGATATAAAGGGCCAAACCTACAATCACTGAAGTGACTCAGTTGGGTCACAGTTCTTTTTCTCTACCGATTCCTTACTTGATAGGTCATGGGTTGTACCTGTTCATTATAATGATCATATGTTACCACAGAGAAATGCAAAGTACAATATTTCTTATAAATTCATAGCATTTCAAAGTGCATTTATTTAGCTAATTTGAAATCTATTAGTCAGGGCGTATGACCAAGGCCACATATTTAAGATATCAGAAGGGAGAGCCGATAATGGGTGGGTCATGGCTACAAGGAGAAATATTGTGATCTATGATGCATTCTTTTTGCATAGAGATTACATTTTTTGTTAGACAACCCTATTTTTGTTGAAATCACATACACATTGTAATTCAAATTATAATGAAACTTACACAATACTTACACAATATATTATGTAACTATGTAATAAATAGTAAAACATACAATTATTCATAAATATGAAACCAGTTATACAGGGAATGCTACAAAAGATTACTTACTGTAAGTCATGGTTATATCTGTGAGCCTCTTATTTTAGACATTACATGAGGAAAAAAATATTACATGCTGTGTCTAATGGCTCTACTTATGTCGGATAATATGGAAGCATACAGAAGTTCCCAAATATGTGATATTTTGCCTTGCCATTCAATGCACACATCACTGCTTTGTGAATAAGAATTTAGACATACATAAAACCTTTCATTCCCAACTCAATCTCTTTGCATCCTTAAATAGGTTTTACTCCATTAATTCTGGCACATTTCGTATTTCTTTTAGCCCTCGCCATTATCTAGTAATCAGTGCAGTTTCAGCACCTGATATGCTCATTAGTCTTTACTAGAGATGAGCGAACATACTCGTCCGAGCTTGATGCTCGTTCGAGCATTAGCATACTCGAAACTGCTCGTTGCTCGGACGAATACTTCGCCCTCTCGAGAAAATGGCATCTCCCGCCGTTTTGCTTTTTGGCGGCCAGAAACAGAGCCAATCACAAGCCAGGAGACTCTGCACTCCACCCAGCATGACGTGGTACCCTTACACGTCGATAGCAGTGGTTGGCTGGCCAGATCAGGTGACCCTGGAATAGACTAGCCCCTGCCTGCGCTGCTCGGATCATTCTGTGTCTGGATGCCGCTAGGGAGAGAGCTGCTGCTGGTCAGGGAAAGCGGTCTCCTTTCGAATACAGTTTTTTAAAAATAACCCTCATTCCATAAAGCTTCTGTAAAATTGCTGCATACCCCTACCCCCCTACCTCTCCTCTCTTCTCAGTCCTATATCGCCCAACCGTGGCTCTTAGATCCGCCAGTGATCCTAGTGATCAACCGTCTACCCTAGTGCGGACCTCCCACTCGCGTCTCCAAGACTATCTCTAAGAGCTGCCCAATTCTATGGAATGCTCTGCCCTGCCCCGGTAAACTATCACACTAACCATAACCTCCCAAACCTTTCAAAAACACGTGACTCCTTACAACCCAGTTCTTTAGGGCAAGCCGATAACACCCTTGACCTGCATGAAAGTTTAAAACTTCTTCTACCTACGCGGCCGTCCTGGGTTTGGTCGTCCTCGCGTCGCATCTGTTATCGCAGCAACCAACATCACCATAACTTCTCTGACAGATCCCCCGTTCAATTCACCCTGTGACCTGGGTCAGTTATGATACACGGCGCTGAAGTTGGTTCACAACGACAGCCCAATTCCATTTATTATATTTTGTTCTCTTCCCGAAGAAGAATGCTTGACTAAATATCTTTTACCTCCGGTTACCAACCCCATCATCTTTCATAAACCGTAAGCTCTGGCGAGCAGGGACCCACATCCACTATCCCTGTTGTTTCCATACAATGTTTGTGCTCTGTTACATTAACATTTTGTAATTGTTTCCTATGATCTTGTAAAGCTCTACAACAGAATATATAGATGGCCATATAAAATCCAAGATTATTATTTTATTATTATTATGATGTGCGTGACACTAGTAGTAAGATTCAAAGGTCCCTGCCAGTATACAACTATGTTTATTTTGGATCTTGGATGGCCTGGCGCTCCGCTGTCCCAGCCGTGCTTTCGCCAATCCAAGCCCTGTCTCCTAGGGCACTCCCCAAACGCAACTTCTAAGAACCTTTGGTATAAATCAAGTGTAGTCGCGTTCTATAAGTTTGGGACAGGGCGGGTGCGGGAATGTAAACACAGATTGCCGCAAGAAGCGCTGGAAATAAAGTATCGGTTAAATGATAAAGGTTTGCGCCAGTACGTATTTGTTGGATTTACCATGCAGAGTTGCGACAAAGTTAACGAAGTTTGATGTGTGAAATGTGCTCCTTTATAGCTCTTTGGGCGGGGTTCCCTTTTATCGCCTAAGGCTCAGCATTGTTGAGCACCGCCGCCACCCCTTGTCCGCGTTGAGCGACGGCACGCTTTGGGGCGTGGCCTCAGAGGGGCTACCGGACGGGGGGTATGACTGATGGCGCCATGCCCGTGAGATGGGTAATTCCCGGGCAGGTGAGAGGAGGTTGCAGGAAGGAAGTGGGTGGGAGGGAGAAGGATGTATAGGTAAGGGGCCCTTGGGGACCTGGACCGAGGTAGGCCGCCCACATCGCTCGGGCCCGTCTGGCAGTATAATGAACCACTGTCCGGCAGGGTCGAGAATCTCGGTCCCAAGCGCTCCACCTGACGAGTAACTGGTAGTCGTGTCTATACGAGGTTGGGGATATGGGCGGGTATCAAGGCGGAAGTTAAACAGAATGCGCAAGAAGCGACGGTGAATAATATCCGTAAGATTGTAACAGTTTGCGGGCAGTATATCTCCTGGTGGGGATTACACAGTCGTGGTAATTCAACAGATGTCGCGCAAGAAGCGCTGAATAATATATCGGTTTAATCGCTTTAGATTTTGTGCCAGTATAGTTTTGTGGGATAACAAAGCAGCTTAGCACAACTTTGATGTGGAATCCTGAAACAACACCCCAATATTATCCTGAAGAGACACAACAGGCTCCGTTGTTGATAAGGGGGCACGATGTATGCGAGGCACTGTCTATAAAGGCGACTTCTTTGGATGTAGTGCGAAAATGTGAGAACAACGTGTTGTGTGTGAAGGTCTACCATGGGACACCATTTTAATTTGAGTCATGAATGTGCCTTGATTTATAAAAATGGTGTGCACTCAAAAAACTTTTTCATCAAACCATAGGAGCAGGTAGGTGGGCCCTCCAGAAAAAATTGAAATAGAGTTGTGTTCCGTGTAAAGTGGGCAGGCCCAAAAAATTTTTCAAACCAGAGGAGCAGGTAGGTGGCCCTTCGCAGCAGAAATGAAAATTTCATTGAAGTGCCTGTATTGTGGCAGTCCAACAAGTGTTAAAACCAGAGGGAGCAGGTAGGTGCCACCTCCCAGAAAAATTGAATGATGAGTGACTGTATGTGGCATGCCAAAAAAAGTTTCAAACCATAGGAGCAAGGTAGAGCTGGCTCCAGAAAAATAGATGAGTGCCTGTATGTGGCAGTCCAAATAAAGTTTTCAAACGAGGAGAGGTAGTGGCCCCTCCAGAAAAATGAAAATAGATTTGATTGCCTATATTGGGACTCATGTTCCAACATTGTTTAAAAACAGAGGGACCTGGGTAGGGGCTCCCTCCCCAAAAAATTAAAATGCAAAAGTACTATAGGCTAGAGCCAGTGGGTCCCTGTCAAAAAATATCAGTTTGGCAGCCAGTGCAGCGACTGGCATGAACTGTAGGCATACATGGTCCCCTTATCAAACGAGCTGTGTCGGGCAGAATTTTGGGTTGTTTTCATGGCTTCCACATCAAACTTGTTAACTTTGTCGCCACCCTGCTGTGTAATCCACAAAATATACTGGCAAACTTTTATCATTTACCGATATTATTTGAGCGCTTCTTGCTCACCTCCTTTGGTTCCTCTCTGCCACCCATTGGTTTTAAGCCTGAGTCCATTTGGGGTATGTTGCCAAGACACTCTCTAGCCTGCCGCTGCCTCTGCATGCAGTCCCCTATAGTGTCAGGGTCAATTATTGGATGTTTTAGATGCTATCTTGCTTCATTCTGTCACTCTGTCATGGCCATGCTGTTGCCCATAATTTTGGCATAATGGTGTGATTAAGCAGCCTCAGAGGCATCCATGCATGCTGCCCCTGCTGTTTCCTGTCCATTTCCGTGGTGTTTCCATCCTTTTCTGAGGTTTCCAGGTGTTTGGCCAAGCTTCCCTGTGCAGAGCCTTGGTCCCCTTGAAAAATGCTCGAGTCTCCCATTGACTTCAATGGGGCTCGTTATTCGACACGAGCACTCGAGCATCGGGAAAAGTTCGTCTCAAATAACGAGTACCCGAGCATTTTAGTGCTCGCTCATCTCTAGTCTTTACTCAGAATGGCAGCCCTAGGCTAGAGCAGAGAGCATATTCCACCTACCTGACTGTAGATGACCTAATAAGCACATTGGGGCAAATTTACTTACCTGGTCCAGTCGTGAACCCCGATTCGGACAGTCCGACGAGGATGAAGTCCGGCGCGATTCATGCAGATCATGCGCCCGAGTTTCTGCATCCGTCGCTTCCCCGCCAAGGTCCGCCGGAGTTCACCTTCTTCCCGGTGCTTGTAAGTGTGTGTCTTGCAACACAATTTTAAATGTCAAATCTTGCGCATTGTCCGAATCAGTCGGGTTGTCCGACGGCCACGTCCGCCCGAATTTCTGTCGCGTGCAAGCCGGCGCCGATACGGCAAAATCCGATCGTGTGGGGCAAAAACCTGGGACAATGCTGCGCAAAACGGAAATCGTCAGGAAACCCGACGAAAATGCGCTCTGCAGACGCTTAGAAGATGAGCCCCATTGTGTGCCAAAACTGATTGCTCAGAAACAGGGATGAAAAATATCCAACTGTGCAAATCAGTAGTCTCCCTTTTTAACCCCTTAAGGACACAGGGTTTTTTGGCTCATTTCTCGCTCTCCAAATTCAAAAATCCATAACTTTTTCATTTTTATGTGTACAGACCTCTGTGAGGGCTTATTTTGTGCGTAACAAATTTTACTTTCCCGTAATGTTATTTATTTTAACATGCCGTGTACTGCGAAGCTGAAAAAAAATTCCAAATGTGGAAAAATTGAAAAAAAAACGCACGTGCGTCACGTTCTTGTGGGCTCAGTTTTTACGACTTTCACTCTTCGCTCTAAATAACACGCCTACTTTATTCTTTGGTTCGGTGCGATCGCGGTGATACCAAATTTATATAGGCTTTATTGTGTTTTAATACATTTTGAAAAATTAAACGAATGTGTACAAAAAAGAAAAAAAATTCATTGCCATCTTCTGACGCTAATAACTTTTTCATACTTTGGCGCACAGAGATGTGTGAGGGGTCATTTTTTGCTAAATGAGGCGATGTTTTCATTGCTACCATTTTGAGGTCTGTGCAACATTTTGATCATTTTATATTTCATTTTTTATGTTATGTAAAAAGGTGTAAAAGTCGCATTTCATTTGGGCGCCATTTCCTGCCTCGGAGGTCACCGCCGCCCGGAACCGTTTTTATATTTTGATAGATCGGGCATTTTGGGACGCGGCAATACCTAATATATTTGTGATTTTTACTGTTTATTATGTTTTATATCCGTTCTAGGGAAAGGGGGGTGATTTGAACTTTTAATATTTTATTAATTTTTATTTTTTAAACTTTTTTAAACTTTTTTTTCACTATTTTTTAGACCATCTAGGGTACATTAACCCTAGATAGTCAGATCGCTCCTACCATATACTGCAATACTTCTGTATTGTAATATATGGCATTTTTGCAGCACATTCATTACAATGAGCCACTGGCTCATTGTAACGAATCTGCAGATGCCAGATAGTCTCGGGTCAAACGAAGACCCGAGGCTACCATGGCAACCGATCGCCGCGCCCCCGAACTTTGCCGGCGGCGTTGAAAGGGTTAATAGCCACGATCGGTGTAAGCACCGACCCCGGTCATTAGCGGTGGGGGTTTGCTGCAATATGCAACAACCCCCACCTCTGTATGAAGAGGACTCAGCCCGTGAGCCCTCTTCATACATCCCTTATACCTCTGCGCCGTAGAGCTACGACGCAGAGCGTTAAGGGGTTAAAGGATGCAATAGTTGAATTGGTGCAGGTTGTGTATAAGGCTGGAAAAAGAGGTTCACCAAGTCCAACTTAAACAAGTGTTTCTTCCCCATAACCCTGAACATCTGAGCGGGCACGTTTTTAAGCAGTCCATTAAAAAATGCATGCATTTTTTGTCAAGCGCGTAAATTTTTGTCCCTTTTTCCCAATTATTCTAATTAAAACCAGTAAAAAAACAGATGTGTTTACAAAAAATGCCTTGTTTAACGGACTGCTTAAAAACGGGTTCAAAACGCCACCTGTGACCGCAGCCTTAGGCCAGCCCCTAGTAATGACCATCGTCATTTAGACAGCACCACTACGGTAAACTATGAAGAGTGTCGCAAAGAAAAAAAAAAAATTAATCTTTTGAATCGGAAGTAGTCTACACCAGTTTGAGAAGTTTGTAGGACAAAGAATACAAACCCACACCAAAAATTGCTTGTTGCCATAGGGCGAGTGTGACATGCTCGTTGCCAAGGGGGAGGGGGACATGCTCGTCACCAAGGGGGAGGGGGACATGCTCATTGTCAAAGTAATGTTTGCAGCAGGTAAGGTGCTCTGTAAGCAGCTTAGAGTAGGTATATTTTAGCTCGCGTAAGTTTTAAAAAAAAAACACTAAAAATAAATCAGGTGAACACAAGGAAAAAGCAACAGACAGGAAGATAGATGTAGCGCAGTGATGGCGAACCTATGACACGCGTGTCAGCACTGACACACGTAGCCATTTTCAGTGACACGCGGCCACTGGAGAGTTGAAAAGTTACAAAATTAAATGAAACCCTTGAATATAAAGTACCAGCATGTTTTAGACTCCTTACTTGACCAGTTCAGTGATAGATTTAATAAAGGTAGAAGCCTAGAACAGACCATGAAAATAATTAAGTATCCTGATGTAGCAGTCTACAGTAGTTTGGAATTAAATGGTCAAAATGGATACAAATTGATGATTTGGAGATGCAACTTGTAGAATTTCTGGACTGCATCTGGGGTCAGGCGTTTGTTGACTTGAGGTCAAATCTTGATAATCTAGAAAGGTGCCGCTTGGAGAATCAAAAGGAGTGCCACTATGAACAGGAAATTTGGAGTGCCTTGAACCGGTTACCAGACACTTTTAGCACCCTGAAGAATATAGCTTTACTTATTATTTTTCCCTCTACATACTTTTGTGAGACCTTATTCTCAGCATTAAATAATATGAAAAACAACAAAAGAAACAGATTGACAGATGGACTTAGTAGCGCTTGCTTGGGCGTGAAGTGTACGAAATACCAACCTTCAATTAAAATTCAGCAACAAAAAAGTCACTAGGTCATTATATGTATAGAATAGCTGCATATAGACTAGTGATGGCAGTCCAGCTGTTGCTGGACTGCCACAGGTTCGCTATCACTGGAATAATTCCCCCTCCCCCTCACTTATCTTAGTTCATGGCACCCCACACAAGTTAAATAACAGCAAGACCAACAAAAGAAACCAACTGACAGAATAACAAAGAAGTCACTAAGCAAGTAAGTTAAATAATTATACATATTTGTTATTTAAACTCTAAATATCACAAAATTATGTTTGTTTGTTTTTCTCAAGGTGACACACCACCCGAGTTATGCTAGTTTTTTTGGCGAACTTTGACACACCAAGCTCAAAAGGTTGCCCATCACTGATGTAGCGCAATGGAGGAAACCAAGCTCAAGGCAGACAAATTGCACAATTTTAAAGTTTTTGCTCAAATTTTGAGATATCTGCGAATTTCCTGTGCAAAAACATTGCAAAAAGGCAGAAATTGAGCAGATGTTACACAAACATGTGGCTGGTGCAGTCTATTCCCACACAGCTGATACTCACATCAGAAGGCATTTAACACCGCACATACACCAGACTATAAATCCTACTGTTGGAAGCCTGCCAGTCTAACACATAGACAACGTCCTGCCTGATAATAAATCTACCCCTATGTGTCTGTTGTTCATCTGCAAGTAGCCTAAAATACAGGTCTTATTATTGTTAAAAAATATAAAACTGAGTATTGGCATTGTATAAAAATAGTTGAAGAGCACAAGGTCACTCTAGTTTGTTTTAAAAGTGCACCCAAAGGTAAAAAGACAGAGCCCAATTTCAGAATGGAGGCCTTTTTCTTATCTGACCCCACCCAACCTTTGATCAAGTCACAGTGAACAGAAGGATTTGTGAGAGCAATTATTAGCTTCATATATCTACACTATAATAAGGGAGATTTAGTCGGAGCAATGAGTGACTAGACCTTGTGTTTTGCTAGCTGATGCTATCTATAATACAACCCAATGCTGAATACTACCTCTGAGAACCATGTCTTATAGAAAAACAACACGTATCATCATGTTGATAACAAAGAGAAATAGTCAGCAGGTTCATGCTGTCTATGCCGTTGGCACTTTGTGACGGTAAGCATGGGTCCCTGCTAGGTTGCCAGTGACATTTATAAGGTCAATGTGCCCAAACACCCATAAAGAAATCTTTAGAGCTACAATGTGGAAGTATTTAGGTGCTTCAGTGAGGACACTATCCTATGGATAGTGGGCAGAATTGCAACTTAGCTCAATTTCTTACTGGGGCATTGGGATCGCGGCCCAGGGGGTAAATATTGTGGTGTATTCATTACTGCAATCTTGTTAATATTTTAGAGGTATGTGGGCATTGGTGCGGGGATATATATTAATGTATTAATTAATGTATTAATGCACAAAAGGATATTTATGTGTATAAAAGACGACCATATCATATTCACAAATCATTTTTGTATTGTTCTGGACTCTAAATAGGATACTGTTTTTTTTTTTACTTACATACAAAATTCTATCCTAATATCATGGATCCAACAACATCTAGTTCTCAGATTGCCATGACGCTATTTCCTCTGGATAACCCGGCTCGTTTGAATAAGGCCCAAGCACTCTTCTCTCAAACTGATTTTTCAGTTGATTCAGAAGTTCAAATGCGCGGTTTTCTGCACAAGTTGGATGACCTACTAATCAATCAGCTGAGACTATGGTGGGACTGTACCACTCTTATATAACTAAAGACATGATCCCAAGGGGCCTTCGCATACGCAAGTTTCCATCAACTCATCAAACTAGGGAATTTGAACAAGAATGGAATAAAATTTTATCAACATGTTCACTACAATTAATGGAACTTATCGTGAAAACAGAACAAGAACAACTAAACAAGTTACAGGAAGAAATAAATCAGCTTCAAATACAACTTCAACCCTTTGCTACGTCTGATTATTTTTTACAAACACAACAAAAAATACAGGAGAAAATTGATACACTGGAAACCCAGATAACTAATACCAAGAAAGAAAAATTTAATCACGACCTAGAAGACTATGCAACAAACCAAGTCTATACCAAACAAAGCCAGTCAAGGTTCAAATCCATCTTAAAAAAGAAATACAGATGAAGAAGGTCCAAGTCAAAAGTAACTTTTTCCCCATCAGAGGGGGACTCGGAATTCAACACGGATTTGTCAGATATAGAAACTACCAACTATACAAACAATCACAAACCTTAAAAAAAACGACAAAGCGAAGGTGAAAAAGCCAGCAAAAAATACAGAACAGCCGGAAGGAAACATTCCAAACGACAAACAGACGAGAACTTATACCACTCGTCAAACAAGGAAATAAAATTTTCTGCAACACTAGCACAAGGTCCAAATCAGGAGCTCTCATCTACCAATGAAGCCAGTTGTGCATTTGAACCAACGGCAATCACATCCACTATCAACCATTTTAGTGTCATTAATTTATCTGCGAGCATACTGACACGAGGCCAAATACAAGTACTTAGTAAAGGGTTAAGCTTCTCTCTGACCAACAATATGGATTTATACCAGACAATCAAGGATGTAAATAAATTCATAAGACTCTTGACTGTCAAAAAGCATTTTTTCAAGGAACAACTCGATGAACCAATATCGGATACACATCTCTCCATTTCTCTGGTTAACAGTAGAGGACAAGAGGAATTCAGTTCTAAGAATTCTCTTAGGGAACATTCCACTCTTCTTAACCTCTTGGATTTAGACACAGCAAATCAAGAATCTTACACCATACTTAATACTTCTCATCTTGTCTCCACAAAAAAAATCCCTCCTTTTATCCCATGAGTGCCTGTACAAATGAAATGGATATATTCCAAGAAACGGTCGAGGAATAATTAAAAATACTATCCTCCAATACATCCACAACGCACAACTTAACCAAATTTGAACAAAGGGCCATTGCACAACTTAAAAGAAATCCGAACATCTACATACGCCAGGCCAACAAAGGAGGGTCGGTTATTGTCCTCGATAAAGAACTGTACCAACAAGAAGTGGAAAGAATGTTGAATGACGACAATTTTCTAAGGATCCCACTGAAAAAATTGCTATGTGTCTTAAGTCACTTTTGAATGAGGGTATACATCTAGGCATACTTGATAATCATACAGCAGAATACCTTTTTCCTACTGACTCGGTTATATCTTCTTTTTATGCACTCCCTAAATCACATAAGAAGGGATTCCCTCCTCCATTTAGACCAATTGTATCCAGTGTTGGATCTTTGAATGAGGAGTTGGGTGGATGGTTAGATAAACACCTACAGCCACTAGTCCACAGATTACCGGGCTTTATCAAAGATTCCAAATCTGTACTTAATACTTTGCAAGATTTTGACTGGCTAGACAGTTCTGGGTGGCTAGCATGCGATGTCACCGCATTATATATCTCCATCCCCCATAACCTAGCATGCGTGGCATTACGACACCACTTACAAAAATACAGTAATTATCATGTTATATTACAGGATTATATTATTTCGGTTCTTTCTTATTTACTGTCTAGTAACTATTTTATGTTCAACAGCAAATTTTACATTCAAAAACTAGGGTGTCCCATGGGGGCTAGTTTCTCTCCCTCCCTAGCAAATTTGTATATGGCACTATGAGAAGAGCAATTCTTACTTAATCCTGACAACCCACATGTATCTAACATCTCTTGGTATGGAAGATATATAGATGACTGTCTCCTGGTCTGGAATTCGGACAAGGAGGCAGTCATCTCCTTCATTGAAAACATTAATGCCAACCCCTTTAATCTTAAATTTACCTATGAATACAATAGGGAGCAAATTGCTTTTCTTGACATCATGTTAACTGGCGACACAATTGACCACAAAGTGCATACTTCTCTATTTCGCAAGAAAACATCTGGCAACACTTTATTACATGCAACCAGTTGCCATACTCCACACACAATCAAAAATCTCCCAATTGAGGAATATATAAGAGCTAGGAGATTGTGCACATTAGAATCCCATTACATGCAAGAATGCAAAACCATCACACGTAGGCTCAGATTGAGGGGCTATACTAAAAATTCTTGCAAGAGAGCCATTGGTATTGTTAACAGCAAACCACGCTCAGCATATTTGGAATCTTAACCCAAATACACACAACAAAAATCCAAACTTACGTTTAGCACCCAATATAGTGCTCAATTTTATGCAATTACCGACATCATAAAGAAACATCTGCTTATCCTGAATCATGAGCCCATTCTAAAAAATATTATATCAGAAGGAATCTCATTTGTGTCAACTAGGGCCAGAACACTGGGTGATATTTTGTCACCAAACAAATCCAGAGGCACGTGGTTACAAACCAAAGGGAGTTATTGTTGCGGCGGTATTCGCTGCAACATATGTAAATTTATGCCTAAGAAAACCTCTTTGTCTCTTTCAATACGAACATAACATTTTACATAAAAATGTACATGAATTGTGAATCCTCCCATGTGGTGTATTTAGCACAATGTACAAAATGCTTATTACAGTATGTGGGGTGCACCATGCGCAAATTAAAAGATAGGATTAGTGACCACATCACAGGTGCTAACCCCAATACACTGTCCAGCACCCGTAACTTATCGGGGATATCAAAGCACTTCAAAAAAGTGCATGCTGGCTCTATGAATGGTATGCAGGTAATAGCGGTGGAACATGTCCCCGCCCGACCAGAGGTGGGGACTGAAAAAAATTACTATAATCCAAGGAAGCCTTTTGGATCCTTAGTTTGGATACTAGATTCCCGAAGGTTTGTTGTACTTTTATTGAAGCATAGAATTGATTTTCTTCCCAATACACCTGGTATACCCACGTCAGCAATCTCCGAACACACCTTTCAATGGGCGTATTCACCCCACGCCGGAAATCTGCTACAGGATACTAGATCCATTACTATTTAACTTTGGTAGCACTAAGCAGCAAGCTAGGTATGACTAAGGGCTAAGACAATGCGATAGCCCGAAACGCGTCACCGCTGTCATTTATTTTTTGTCTTGGGTTTTTTTGTTTTTTTGTGTCCATGCATTTTTTGATCATGTGTAATTTTTAACCTGGAAATATTAAATTTTTGACCCTGTCTTAACAGTTTTTCCTGATTGATACTTTTTGGATGCTGGATCCCCCATCGTGTGCAATATATTTTTTCCTTCCTTTACAAATATTAATGTCCTTGCTGCTACTCAAGAAGACTTCAACTTGAGTCTGACTGCCCCCCTGCTGCATTGTGCTGGCATCTCTTTACCCACCCAAGTTAGTGCCAGTTCCCACCTGCGTTTTGGCTTCTGTTTAAAAATGGATCTGTTTTCCTATTTATATTGAAATCAATTGCAATGGAGCCCATTAGTTTCAATAATTTTATATACCGTTATTTGAACAGTAAGTAGGAATAAAGAAAAAATAAAAATCAGATGGCTGCACAATAATGTGAAACTTAAGGAAAGCAAGATATCCATTCATTTAAATGGATCCCTAAAGGCATTCATAAGAAGGGGTATTCCCACGAAGACAAGTTTCTAATATGTACTCAGGATAACAAACTAGCACATTCTCCAATTTACTATTAACAAAAATGCAGTACATCACAGGTATAAGTCCAACCGGTCTATCAGTCCGGCTACATAATTTCAGTTGCCCCTAGACAGGACCCAGTAACTTCTGATTTGGGGTTGGGCCGCCATCTTGGATGAGATTGTGCAGGAGATTTCGGTCCGTCTCTGCTCTGAGACTGTAGCCCCGCCGCCTGCATGGAGCTCAGAAATACTCACTGAACATATTCTGTCAGCAGATGGGGGGACATTAATCATAGTGGGTCTCAGGTTCGCCTATTTTGGTTTGTTCTTTTTTTTGGCTTGTGAGTAGAGCACTAAAATGCTCGGGTACTCGTTATTCGAGACGAACTTTTCCCGACAAAGTTAACAAGTTTGATGTGGAAGCCATGAAAACAACCCAAAATTCTGCCTGACACAGCTCGTTCATTTATGGTGTGAGGGGTATATATGAAATATGTGGGGGCACAGTGGTCAGTTGTAGTGTGAGGGGTATATATGATATATGGGGGGCTCAGTGTGGTCATTTATGGTGTGAGGGGTATATATGAAATATGTGGGGGCACAGTGTGGTCAGTTGTAGTGTGAGGGGTATATATGATATAGGTGTGGTGGTATTATTCAGTCATACCGCAGCGGTAATGGTAGTGGTGTGGTGGTATTATTAAGTCATACCGCAGCGGTAATGGTAGTGGTGTGGTGGTATTATTAAGATATGATGCAGTGGTGATGGTAGCGGTGTGGTGGTATTATTCAGTCATGATGCAGTGGTAATGGTAGTGGTGTGGAGGTATTATTCAGACATGATGCAGTGGTAATGGTAGTGGTGTGGTGGTATTATTCAGACATGATGCAGTGGTGATGGTAGTGGTGTGGTCATATTATTCAGACATGATGCAGGGGTAATGGTAGCGGTGTGGTGGTATTATTCAGACATGATGCAGCGGTAACGGTAGTGGTGTGGTTGTATTATTCAATCATGATGCAGGGGTGGCGGTAGTGGTGTGGTGATATTATTCAGACATGATGCAGTGGTAATGGTAGTGGTGTGGTAGTATTATTCAGTCATGATGCAGTGGTAATGGTAGCGGTGTGGTGGTATTATTCAGACATGATGCAGTGGTAATGGTAGCGGTGTGGTGGTATTATTCAGACATGATGCAGTGGTAATGGTAGCGGTGTGGTGGTATTATTCAGTCATACCGCAGCGGTAATGGTAGTGGTGTGGTGGTGTTATTCAGTCATGATGCAGTGGTAATGGTAGTGGTGTGGCGGTATTATTCAGACATGATGCAGTGGTGATGGTAGCGGTGTGGTGGTATTATTCAGTCATGATGCAGTGGTGATATACCCCTCACACTACATGATATATGGGGGGCTCAATGTGGTCATTTATGGTGTGA
The DNA here is from genome assembly GCA_019512145.1 of Engystomops pustulosus. Taxonomy (NCBI): domain Eukaryota; kingdom Metazoa; phylum Chordata; class Amphibia; order Anura; family Leptodactylidae; genus Engystomops; species Engystomops pustulosus. Next base: position 50,508,718 of record CM033650.1, read on the forward strand.
GGGGTATATATGAAATATGTGGGGGCACAGTGTGGTCAGTTGTAGTGTGAGGGGTATGCATGATATATATGTGGGGGCACAGTGTGGTCAGTTGTAGTGTGAGGGGTATGTATGATATATATGTGGGGGGCACAGTGTGGTCAGTTGTAGTGTGAGGGGTATATATGATATATATGTGGGGGTATAGTGTGGTCAGTTGTAGTGTGAGGAGTATATATGATATATGTGGGGGCACAGTGTGGTCTGAGCGTTCTTGCAGAGTGTCCTGTGAGCGTGCAGTAGTGTGTGTGTGCGTGAGTAAGTGTCCTGTGAGCGTGCAGTAGTGTGGTGAAGTGTTGCAGTGTCCTAGTGAGCGTTTAGTGTCTGTGTGCAGTGTCCTGGTGCGCGGAATAGATGTCCAGTGAGCGTTGCAGTGTGTGTGTGAGTGTGCAGGGTCCGGTGAGCGTAGTGTGTGTTGCGCGCTAGGGTAGCTATGGGGTATTACAGAAATTTTCATACTCCTCAAAAATGGTGAGAGGGTATTTTACCTTCTGGACAACCGTTAGTGCGACACTATTGTGGTGGTATTATTCAGACATGATGCAGTGGTAATGGTAGTGGTGTGGTGGTATTATTCAGTCATGATGCAGTGGTAATGGTAGCGGTGGGGCGGTATTATTCAGACATGATGCAGTGGTAATGGTAGTGGTGGGGCTGTATTATTCAGTCATTGGGGAGTGGTTGTGGTCAGTTATAGTGTGAGGGGTATATATGATATATATGTGGGGTACAGTGTGGTCAGTTGTGGTGTAAGTGGTATATATGACATATATGGGGGGCTCAGTGTGGTCATTTATGGTGTGAGGGGTATATATGAAATATGTGGGGGCTCAGTGTGGTCATTTATGGTGTGAGGGGTATATATGAAATATGTGGGGGCACAGTGTGGTCAGTTGTAGTGTGATGGGTATATATGATATATGTGGGGGCACAGTGTGGTCAGTTGTGGTGTGAGGGGTATATATGATATATATGTGGGGGTATAGTGTGGTCAGTTGTAGTGTGAGGGGTATATATGATATATGTGGGGGCACAGTGTGGTCAGTTGTAGTGTAAGGGGTATTAAATATATGTATATAGGATGATGCCAACCAGTTCTGTTTTATAAACCTGCAGAGATGAGTCTTGGCTGCAAGAAGTCTCCCTGAAGATTAGACAGGAGGGAAGAGACAACATCAGGGGCGTCACCTGAGGACTGGGATCTACTACTATATGGTTACTATATGCTGGTACATACTGGTCTGTCTGTATAGGTTATCATATAGTATTGCAGTATTATCCAGTCATTATGTAGTGGTGATAAGCAGGATGTAATGTTATTATTTGGTCCTGGTACAGAGGTGTCATTAGTGATATTGCCCTTTGCTCGTGGTGTTCATCAAGTTCATCAGTAAATGGAGTTTCTATGTGGTAAATTATTGGTAATACTGGTCTGTGTATAGAGTCTTGTGCTCAGTATCAGGATGTTGGTATTTTATTTATGTTGTGGTGATGCTGTGGGTTGCAGTTTCGAGGCATCGTTTGGAATAGTTTGGAATATTGGTTTTATGATAGTTTTAATTGGTAACAGTATTGTGGTATCATTATCTGGTAGTAGTATGGCGCTGATATTTGTAATAGGATAACTATGTGGTATCTTTTTTTCACATATATTGTTGTGGAAGGGGGCCCCGCGTTGGCTGCCGAGCTGGGGGGCCCCATCTTAAATGAGGTGCTCCATACCGCTGGGACCCTTAATCTGGGCCTGGACCTGGCATACAAGCGTGCCCTAGACTGTGCCTGAACGGGTGCAGGTGGAGGACAGTAACACCCAGCACGGGCTCACTGCATTGCCTGGCAGCCTCCCTTCCCAACCAGCACAGTTAGCAGAGTAGGTGCAATTTCTGGCTTTGTGCTGGGAATTTCAATGAAATCACATCTTTTATCTGTTTGCAGGTGTTCAAACCATGATAAATCCCCCTTATCTGTGCTATAAGTTTGACAGTTTGTGTGGCTAACACACAGCACACATATACAGTTGTGCGTGTGAAGCCTTAGGTTACATTGACACGATGTGTGCCCACCATACCGTACCCGCTGCACTACCTATAGCGATCTAGCAACTGTACCACACTGAGCCCCATATATCATATATACCGCCTGCACGGCTGACACTGACCACACTGTGCCCCTCACATTATATCATACATACCCGCTCCTACACTACAACGGACCACACTTGTGCCGCTCACATATATATCAGTACATCCCCTCAGCACTATATACAACTGACGGCACACTGTGCTCCCGCTACATATATCACGATACATACCCTTCTCACACTTACAACTGACGCATCACTGTGGGCGCGGCCATATTTCATATATAATACCCCTCTCATCGTACCTATAAATGACCACACTTGTGCCCCCCATATATCATATCTCCGCCTCACACTACACTGACGCACAGATGTACCCAGCCCGTCCCGCGCACTATATCATATAACTTCCTCACACTAACAACTGACCCAACTGTGCCCGCACATATTGCATATATAAACGCGGCGCTACACTACAACTGACACGATAGTACCACGCACATCTATCTATTAAATATACCCTCACACATAAATGACCACACTGTGCTCTCCTGCACAAACTCCCGCTACCAATACCATTACCGACTCTAGCAAAATCATGTCTGAATAATCAGCCACCCCCCTTTAGCCATTGACCTACCACTGGCATCATGTCTGAATAAGTACCACCGCGGCCCCACGCGCTAACCATTTACCCACTGGCATCATGTCTGAAATCATATGACCACACCACTACCATTATCAAACTGCATCTATGCGAATAGTACTGACCTAACCACAACCACTAACCATTTAGCCCCTGTCATCAGTCTTAATAATACCAGTATCTTCCACAACCACTTACCCAATTACGTCACGTGCATCTAAATGATCTGAAATAATACACCAGCGACCACTAAAACCATTACGGCTCTGGCATCATGGTCCGAATAATAGCACTGGCAACACCCTACTACGGCATTACCCTCCCCTGGCATCATGACTGAATAGTAGCCACCCACCACTAACCATTACCACTGCAATCATGTGCTGAATAATACGGCACATGACAAACACTACGCATTACGCAGGGCTCGGCCTGGCATGTCTGAATAATACCCACCAGAACACCACTACCATTATGCCACTGGCATCATGTTCTGATAATACGCAACGCACTAACGCACTGGAGGCACGCGATTACACGGCACATGTCTGAATAATACACACAAACACTACCCGTACCACTGCAATCATGGGTCTGAATATACGCAGCCAACAATAACGCGCTAAAGCATTACGCCACTCATCAGGTCTGAATAATACGCGGCCAACAACCCACGTAACCATTACTCTGCATCATGACTGAATAATCCTCATGACACCACAACCACTACGCATTACTCAACTGCATCATGACTGAGTAATGACCCCCAACTACAACTCAGTACCACTACCATTCCCAGCTTGGGCTATCATGACTGAATAATCCTGCACCAAACAATCCACTCACCATGCAGCCACTGGCATCATGACTGAATAATATGACGAACACCGGCCTAAAAACCATTACACTGTCTCTGTCTTAAAAATACGCACTCACATTATACCCACCTAACCGCTCATAACCATTACCACTTGGTCATTCATGTCTGACTAATACCACAAGCACGCATACTAGCCATTACCACCACTTTACTATGCATCAGGGTCTGAATAATAACGTCACCACACTACCATCTCAACATACCACTGCAATCATGTCTGATAATACCACCACACCCCACTAACGCATTACCAACTGCATCATGTGCTGAATACATACTCACCACGAAACACTACCTTACCACTGCATCATGTCGGACTACTACTCACGCAACAACCAATCCACACCAAACACGCTACCCATTACAAGCAACAATGACTGAATAGAACGGGCGGCCCACCACATCACTACCACTAACCTACCACTGCATCATGACTGAATAATACGCACTCTACAATTGAACACAAACCACTACATTAGCGCAAGAACTTCATCAATGAGCTGAATAATCGCCACCACAAAAAAACCATTTGAAAACACGCTGCTATCTCATTTAACTCACTGCATGCCTGACTGAAATAATAAGGGAAAGACCAACCACTACCATTACCACTCTGCATCTCATGACTGAATAGTAATTCGCCACCACACGCATCTATCCATTACGGACTAGGGCATCATGACTGAATAATACCACCACAGGTAGCGTCACTACCATTACACTGGCATCATGTGCTGAATATACCGGCCACATACACGAGCTACTGGCATTAACACCTTGCATCATGCTGAATAATATACGCACCACTACGGCATTACGACTGCAGTCATGACTGGATATAATACCCAGCCCCACTGGCAAGCGTCTTACGGCATTACCCACCTGGGGCATCATGACTGAATATCCACTCCACACCGCCTACGCATTATACCACCGGCTATCATGTCTGAATAATACCCACCCACTACATGGCCTACGCATTACGGTCCCGGCATCATGTCTGAATAATACCACCCCAACACCAACGCTTACGCACTGTCCTTCATGTCTGAATAATACCACACAAAACGCACTACCGATATACCTTCTGCAGATCGCATGACTGAATAATACCGCACGTATCACCAACAAAACACTCACACCATTACTCTCTGCAGTCATGACTGAATAATACCCACCGCACACTACCCATTACACATCTGCAATACATGACATGAATAATACCTGCAACCCACCACTAACTACTGCATTATCCCTCTCATTCATAGACTAGATATAATATGACCACGACTCCCTACTCATTACTCACTGCAAAATGCATTGTTCTGAATAATACGACTGCCAGTAACATAGAAATTCACACCGCTATACGCATTACCACTGGGCATCATACTGAATAATATGACCCAGGAACCACTACCATTACCTACGCACCTAAGCACATCATTTCTGAATAATACTCTCTCCACATTTCATGCCACACTTATCTACCCATTACCATCTGGCATCATGGTCTGAATAATAGCCACCACAAGACAAAGAAAATCAACACCTGAAACCAATCTACCCCAAGCGGATATGAGGGATCATCAACGCTGCCCTTAACCCACACCGCTTACCGATTACCACGTGCATCATGACTGAGCGAATAACCATCCGAACACACTACGCATTATCCACTGCAAATCATGACTGAATAGATACCACCACCGACCACTTAACATTAGCCACTGCATCTATGACTGTTAATAATAGGCCTAACCCACAATTACTACCCCACACCACTACCATTACCACTGCCTCATGACTGAATTCTATGACTCACACCACTACCATTACCACTGCTCATGTCGTGAAGAATACCACGCCACACCTACTACCATATACACTTCGCATCATGGCAGGAATATACACACCACAACACCACCGTCTACTCGATTACACCACTGCATCATTACTGACTTAATAGCGGCACCACTAGGCCAGCTAATCCAATTACTCACTGCGCATCATAACTGACTAATTACCACGGCATCACAGAACCAGGGGGCCCCCATGCAACCACAACCACTACCCTTACGCAGCTGTCAATCATGACTGAATAATACTACCACCGCACAACACTACCATCATACCACTGGCATCACATGACTAGACGAACAACCAAACCACTACGCACACCACTGCATCATGACTGAGAATAATATGACAACACCGCTAAATTACCATTACCACTGGGCATCATGTCTGAAAAATACCACTCTATCAACACTACCATTACCACTCGCATGCATGTCTGAATAATCACAACCGCGCATCATAACATCAGCCACTAACCTATTACCACTGGCATCATGACTGAATAATACCATTTTAATCCATCCAACAACCACTACCTCGATCACCACTGCATCAATGACTGAGACTAACACCACACACGCAATCTACGCATCACAACTCGCATCATGACTGAATAATATGACAACTCCGCGCTACCATTACTTGCCACTGATCATCTGAAAAATACCACCACAGACGGGCTACGGCATTCGCAAACTGAGGTAGCATCATGTCTTGGATAATACGCATCCACACGCACCTTACCGCATTAATCGCGACTGCATCATAGTCTGAATAATACTCGATCCCTTGAGGCAACCACGATCCGATTACGCACTGGGGGGCATCTTATAGTCTGAGATATATACCACCGTACAGACCAGCTGACCATTACGGCACTGGCATCATGTCTGAATAAACCACACAGCATAAAAAGAAAACCGCTAACCATTATCCACTCTGTGCATTCATGTCTGAATATATACAACGCAGCAGACAAGCATAAACAACACTCACTATCGGCATCTACCACATGTGGCATCACATGTGCTAGGATAATGAGCCACCACAATCACTAACCTTTACTAATCCTTACCATTCTACTGCATCCTTATTGTCTCGAATAATACCAACACACGCACTAGCCATTACACTTCGGCTTATTCATGTCTGAATAATACACCTGCACACCAACTCACATTACACTGGCAATCATGACTAGAAAACGCCCGACCACAAAACCACTACCATTAAGCCACTACTGCATCATGAGGCTCGAAGAATATGACGCTACACCACTCACCGATTATCTAGTCGCTGGGCGGTATGACTGAAATAATACCACACATGACGCAGGCTAAGGATCCGCATTAAGCCAGCACTGCTGAAAATAATACCCACGCTAATACATATACTTCAATAAAAAAACATTACGGCAAAAAAATAATGCATTCCAAAATTAATACTGAAATGCCTCTGCTAGATAAAACTAAAATATATTTTAATATAGAATATATCTGATTACTCACTGTTTTAGGTCCTTACCTGTCTCTCCTTTTCAATAGCACACGTCGCTCATTACCAGCAAGGCCTCTATATGCGTCTTCACGCTGTTGAGCTGGGATGCCGCGTCTCTTGCATCAACTGTGTCTTGCTTCAAATATCGCAGGTGTAAAACTCCTCCCAGCCTGCTGATGTAATTCAGGGGCCCCTAGAGTGATGCTGGCGAGGTGCTCTTGGCAGCAGCATGCTGGTGCCTGGCTTAGCATACCTGTCAATTATGCTGACATGAATATCTATGGCACTGGATATATATAGATATGGCAAGTTCACCGCTGCTTACTAAGGCTAATATATGGCACCTACGCCACCCATTTCATGAATGACGTGACGCCGCTGCTGCTATAGGCACACTCCACTTGTATGCACTGGGGGCCATTTAGCATTCATTTATATAAAGCTGCGCTCCTGGGCTATAGCAGGTCAGCCGCCAGCTATAACAACTAAACCGGCTTGTATAACATATAAAAATGGCACCTACTTCGGCTCCTATACAGTGGCTCCTCTATATAAATGCCCCTTAGCATCCTCCCGTCCCCGTAACGGTGGCTTCCGTCTCTATATATAAATTAGCACCCGGCCCCGCCGCCTACCCCCTCAGTCGCCACTATACAGTGGGCTTTCCGCTGATATATAATTTACAGCACCCCTCGTCGCGCCTATAGGGCAGTGGCTTCCGCTATATATAGAATTACAAAACCTCTACAACTCGTCGCCCTATACAAGCAGGGCTATCCCATATATATAAAAAATTAACCATAGCATACCCCCAATCTGTCCCCTATACAGTTGGCTTCGCCTAATATATAAAAATTAGGCACTCCGCCCCTCGTCGCTCCTATAGCAGTGGCTATCCGCCTTACTTTATATTAACAATAGCCGACCCGTCGATCCGTCTCACACCTAGAAGCAGTGGCTTCCATTTTTATAAGATTACACGCCACCATCGTCCGCCTATACAGTCGCTTCCTCTTACATGTTTATAATTACACCCCCTCATGCGCCTATACAGCGGTCTTTGCCCTATTTGATAAATTACAAACCCCGTCTCTGCGTCGCGCTATACAGTGGCTTTCCCTACTTATAAATTACACGCCGCCCCTCATCCCGCTATAGCAAGATGGCTCCATATTTATAATTACACCCCCCTCTCGCCATATAGCAGTAGGTTCCCTATTTATAAATTAGCACCCCCTCTCTCCCGCGTCTATAAGCAGTGGGCTTTGCCGCTATCTTATAAATTACACCCCCTATCGTCCCCGCATAAGCGAATGGCTTCGGGGTGCCTATTTATAAATTAATTAGGGCGCCCGCTCCGTTTCTCGCGCCTATACAATAGTTCTTCTATCTCATCTTCTCTATACTATATATAATTAACAACAAAAAAAAGGCAATCATTAGCAAAACGCCTCTCCCCAGTCCGCTATACAATGGCTCTCTCTCTATATAAATTACATACAACCCGCGCCCCACATTTCCGCCGCATACAGGGGGGCTCGCATCTATATAAATTAACTTCATAACGCCCCCTCCGAGCTATACCTTTGCTCCTGCAATCATATTAAAATACACCCTCCATATAGCATGACTCTTCTATATATAATACTACAGTTTACACCCGCCTCGTCCCATAGCACCAGGTGGGCTTCCCGCTGCTCTGTCTCCTATAGCAGTGTGCTTCCTCGTCCCGCCTGTGTCTCCTATAGGCAGTGCTCTCTGCCATATATAATTCCACCCCTCTTCAACTATCTTTGCGCTGCCTTAATATATTATAAATTATCTTCTATTTCCTTCCTCTGGGCGCCGCTGTAAAAGCTAATAAAATAATAAAAGTTCACTACTCACCTTTGGCATGACGATTGCTTGGCTAGGCGCTGACATGGGGGGATGAAGGATGACTCTGGCACCAAAGGGCATCTTCATCTCCTGCAGTGATGAGACACAGACGGCGTCGAAGTCTATGAGTCATATATTCGGCCTTCTTGGGAGCGACTGCAAATGCAGGTGCAGAGGTATACATCTAACGCGGGGCCTTCTGCCACTCTATGGTATCTGGTGCCTTTAAAGGCAGGGGTCAGGTGGGGGGGCCGATATATGTGGTGCGTGTCAGTATGGGGCTGGCTAATACGTTAGCAGGCCCATACTTAGGCAGCTGATACCTGCGGGGGCCGCCTTGTAGCATGTTCTTGTGTTTGTGTACTAGGGGCGCGATCTACAAAAAGCGGGCCAGATGCGCGGGGGCCCCATAGAGATGAGGGCTTTATCTCCGCCGGGCCCGGCGCAAGTGGCTCCAGGAGCGCCAACTGTAGATCTCGGCTGCTCAATGCTGTCCAGTCAGCTACAGTATTTTAGCAGGTTTTCCTTTCGTTCTTTAAAGGGCCTCAAATATCGCTTCCTGTTGCGTCATCTGATATGCATAAGATAGGGCCACACTCGTCTGGGACTTGTGACACAAACAATCTGTAAAGGGGCATTCAATGCATAATGGATCGAATTATGGATCGAATTCGGTATCATATAGTATGTGGTGTGCAGATGCGGCTTTAAATCATCTTCTATCTTGGGGGGGCACAAGTAGTCGTCCTGCGCATACATCTAAGGCAATTTAGATATGCACGACCGCAACACTTCATTGTAAGACTTTTAAACTGTTTCTGGATTCATTATGCTATCCAAGGCATTTATGAGGCAAACTGGCTAGCCAGACATCGCATAACTGTGGAGGCATGCATGTTTCGCTCGCTTTGTGAGAGTCTTTCTACGGGAGCACTACCATCGGGCACTTCAGATCGTCGACTGTTGTCGATATGTCGTTCTTAAATGCTTATTTTGAGGGTGGCACAAGCATCCATGTGGTTGCAAAAGACCAATGTTGTCATGCCTGGGCATGGGGAATAACCGCCGCATCTATCTGTGTTGAGGGCTCTTTGGCAATCTTTGCTTGGCGTTAGGCGTTAAATGAGCGGCGCTAAAATATCGGCCAGCACAAGTACTTCATTTTTGGCATAATGCGCAGTCACCTGGGTCGCGTTTGCCTCCATAGCATTGTCAAGCCATAGGGCTTACACTCGGGCGTCTTCATTCCCATTCACACCTTGCTTTGCAGTCTGTCATGTTAGCAAAACAGGGAACGGCAACAGGAAACGTTAGTTTTGGCCATTGTTTTCTTTTAAAAATAATAAAAAGGTCTCAGTTTGGTGGCGCATCATGGTGCTTGCATCGTCACTAGAGACCACACAGGCCAAGCGCGTAAAACGGAGTCGTTTCATGTCCCTGTTGTTTTAATTAAAATAGTTTTTTCCTTCTTCCAATTCTACCTCCTTTTGATGACAGTTTTATTTCCAATAATATCAAATTCATTGGAGTTTCTATCAATCATTCAGCTTTATCGCATATTTCCAATGTTATTTAATGTATCAGCGCATGTTAGTTGCGGCGCTGTCTATGACCGTATTATTGCCTATGGAAACCTATTGACATTTGTTGTCGAGATACTGCGTGTATTTTTGGGGTAAATTTGTCTTTTGGCCTCAGTAATCGGCTGAGATCATTGCCTTGCCATCAATCTAGTATCAGTTAGCTACAACCGATGGAATGGCTAGTGGCCCTAAAATTGTCTGATGATGATCTGGGTTTGATTTTGCACACATATTTAAGTGGCAAACTAACGATTGTATTGCTATTTCGTGTCACCACGTAATGTGCATTGTTGACGATGTTGCAGTGACGGCATACTCCTGGGGGCTACAACTAAATATGTTTTTCTTAGTTCGCTGGCCATATGTGGGGTGCCTTTACACTTAATCGCACACTTTCCCCGCTTGGGCACTAGCTCTTTAAAATATTTTTATTCTGTTTGGCTTCTCTCCTCCAGTCGCCAACCAGTCCGGGCGAACCTATCTTTCTGTTACAACATAATCGGCATATTGTTCTATGCAGGTCAGGCACAGTTGTTTATTTTCTCATGGTCTTTAAGTTTACAACCATAAAAGATTTGTAAACAATGGCTATGCATTTTGCTTTTTGCTCTTGATTATGATAGTCATTGCAGAGGGTTTTATTATCGTATTGTACCTGTGACTTTGCTAAAGACACGATACAGTACTATGTGGTCTTTATGCATAGTGGTAGTACAGTATACAAAAAACGGCATTCATCCAATCTGGCTAAATTATGTGGCCACCAGCCAATGGCATCGGTTGTCTGCTACAAAACCTGCTCTCTATTAGTCTTGGAGGCTCTAACCCTTTAACCCTGGCCTGTCTCCATGACATCTTCAGGGTAAGAGCTTTTCCTTGTAGCCTAATACCAAGGCACTCTCCTCCTGCCTCTCATAAACAGTATGGCTACGGTGCATCCTCAGTAGCAAGTTATCTAAAAAATGGCGATGATACAAGGAGATACAGTGTGAGCTGATACTTCAGCGCTTGTGGAGGGTCTAATGGTGGAGCGGCTAAGGATATTTTCGAGCCCTGGGGATGGTGGGGGGGGGCGGCCTGGCAGGGGCTCTCCTCATTATTAAGACGTTTACTGTTGCTGTGCTGTCATTGAGCATTCGCTACTCCTGTGCGCAGGCGTGGTTCTTAGCTACTTAGTGACAAGGCAGTGATCCCAGTACTGGCGTAGTTTAATGAAGTCGGACACAGCGGCTGGCTTCTGTGGCCGATGAGGGGCCTCTGGGCAGTTCAGCATGTCAGCGAGTAGCGATGGCGATCTTTTCGCAAGCTCCGGACAGCTTCGCGCGAGGCGTTCATTGCTTGTACAAGTGAGAGGCTTGTCAGGGGGGGCAACAGAAGGGCGCTGGCTGCTGTGAGCTGGTGCGCTGGAGCTGCCGTCCAGACAGTATTTTAACTCCAATCGACAGGAACTAGCGTACGCGCTTAGTGACAAGCTAGTGATCTGGCAGTAGGCTGGGTAGTGAAGTCCGGACATCCCAGCGCAAGGGCTTCTAGTGGGGGGCCGATAGGCTCTTCACTTGATCTACAGTAAGCAGATGGCGAACTTTCGCAGCTCCGTGCAGCAAGTTCAGCGCTTCTGTGACAAGTGAAAGCTCGTCAGCTAGTATGGCTAGAAGGCGCTGCGCTGTGACGGTGCTTGGACTTCTGCGGCAGTGCGCCGTACTTTAATCTCGTGTGCCTCTACCGCCTTAATGATTAACTTCGCACATGGCGCATGGATATGGCCGACGGGGGCAGCTTATTAACAGCCCGCAGAGGTATCCACCCGCAATGTCAATTTCTGAATAGATTTACCAGCGTATTACGCGGCGTGATAAGATGAGCGCTGCAGAGAAGGGACAGTAAGATTTTGCTGTTCTTCAAAGTCGTGCTTATATCGGGGGGCCTGGAATATACGGTAGAGAGTTCTCGCTATAGTCATCCGCTAAGTATTAATCTAATCATTGGGATGTTTTCATTTTTGTTGGTGCAGGCAAATATGAGGGGGCATGCGGTACAGCAGATGATATATGTGGGGGCACAGTGTGGTCAGTTGTAGTGTGAGGGGTATATATGATATATGTGGGGGTATAGTGTGGTCAGTTGTGTTGTAAGGGGTATTTAAATATATGTATATAGGATGATGCCAGCCAGGTCTGTTTTATAAACCTGCAGAGATGAGTCTTGGCTGCAAGAAGTCTCCTTGAAGATTAGACAGGAGGGAAGAGACAACATCAGGGGCGTCACCTGAGGACTGGTATCTACTACTATATAGTTACTATATGCTGGTACATACTGGTCTGTCTGTGTAGGTTATCATATAGTATTGCAGTATTATCCAGTCATTATGTAGTGGTGATAATCAGGATGTAATGTTATTACTTGGGCCTGGTACAGAGGTGTCATTAGTGATATTGCCCTGTGCTCGGTGGTGTTCATCAAGTTCATCAATAAATGGAGTTTATATGTGGTAAATCATTGGTAATCCTGGTCTGTGTACAGAGTCTTGTGTTCAGTATCAGGATGTTGGTATTTTATTTATGTTGTGGTGATGCTGTTGGTTGCAGTTTCGAGGCATCTTTTGGAATTGTTTGGAATACTGGTTTTATGATAGTTTTAATTGGTAACAGTATTGTGGTATCATTATCTGGTAGTAGTATGGCGCTGATATTTGTAATAGGATAACTATGTGGTATCACATATATTTTCACATATATTGTTGTGGAAGGGGGCCCCGCGTTGGCTGCCGAGCTGGGGGGCCCCATCTTAAATGAGGTGCTCCATACCGCTGGGACCCTTAATCTGGCCCTGGGAGGAGGTATAGTAGGCCTTTGAGACCTGGACCGAGGTAGGCCCCGCAATCCTCTTCGTCGGCAGTATATGACCAGCCCCAGGGTCAGACTCGGTCCCAGCCTCCACCAAGTTAAGTGTAGTAGCGTTCTTATAAGTTTGGGATATGGCGGGTGAGGGGAATGTAAACAGATGCGCAAGAAGCGCTGAAATAATATCCGTAAATGGTAAAGGTTTGCCAGTATATTTTGTGGATAACACAGCAGGGTGGCGACAAAGTTAACAACTTTGATGTGGAATCCATGAAAACAACCCAAATTTCTGCCTGACACACCTCGTTTGATAAGGGGACGATGTATGGAGGCAGCTATATGGACGACTTTTGGAGGTAGCAATGGAGACGACGTGCGGAGGCTGCTATGGAGACAATTTAATTTGGATAGTGCCTGTATGTGGCAGTCCAAAAAAGTTTTCAAACCAGAGGAGCAGGTAGGTGGCCCTCCAGAAAAAAGTGAAGGACTCAACAATGGTCCCCTCTTGTGTCTCGCCAACATTCTTCTCCTCTTCCTCCTCATCCTCCTCCACCTCCTCCGATATGCGCTGATAAACAGACCTAAGGGTGCTTTGGCTATCAACAAGGGAATCTTCTTCCCCCGTCTCTTGTGAGGAGCGCAAAGCTTCCGACTTCATGCTGACCAGAGAGTTTTTCAACAGGCCAAGCAGCGGGATGGTGAGGCTGATGATGGCGGCATCGCCACTGACCATCTGTGTTGACTCCTCAAAGTTACTCAGCACCTGACATGCTCGAACGAGCATCAAGCTCGGACGAGTATGTTCGCTCATCTCTACTTGTGAGCTATGATGGATCTTGTTTTGCCTTAGTAAATGCATTTTGGAATTGTTGTATGTCCGATTCATTTGCGCCAAATTTGTGTCAAATTATTAGATCTCATTTGTGACCAATAATGAAAGTAGACTGAGAAAAGGTGAAAGAACGTTCAGGGCTTCATTTTTGCGCAAAAAAAAAAAGTATCATTATGATGCAAAAAAAAAAAAAAAAAAAAAAAGTTTGCTCAAATGAGTATTTGCCTTTTTTATTATAATGTACAGGGAATGGTGTCTGATAATATTTTCAGATCTGTACAATATGACAATAATCACTCACAGATGATCCTATGGAAAATGATAAAGTCATTACTTGAGAAAATTTAAATTTTAAAACTGAGCTGAAATTTTTCATTTGTGAAGCAAAAACCTATGTTTTAGTGATGAAAAGTGAAGTTTTTTTTTTTAAGTGCACCTGCTCAGAGTAGGTGGATTTTGCGCCTTTTTTGCAATGTTTTAGGCACAAAAATGTGATAGATCCTGTGCAAACATCTGTGTAGCTGGCACTCACTATGTCAGATAAGGCGCAGGAACTCAAAACCACTAAGTGCCAGAAAAGTCTAAAAAACTATGATTAATGTCCCCCAAGGTGAGCATTGAGAGAGGCTGCAAACTACAAAGAGATAACTGATCCAGGGGAAGGGGGAGGCAGGCATATGTCCGAGATGTAGCAGAGCTCACAGTGTAACAGTGTAATAGTCTGTCAGCCCCTGAGTAATCATCTCATGCATCTCTGATCTGTCTCATCTCTCTTTCTATGTGTGTTAGTACAACGTCAGACGCGAGATCAAAGTGCATATACACATGTACCCTGATAAAATTTTAAAGTAAAGGATTAAAATGATCTTTATTGTGTTAACATCACTAGGGGATTGAAATGTGAGATTTTTCTTTCACAGGAAAACCCCTTTATATACATCTGATACCTGGCCATTAATGTATCCATCCAGATATTTAAATTACAAGAAAAAAAAGGAAGAAAAATGGAAGCCAAAATGCTTAGGCGTACCCATGCTGGGACAACGCCAAAACATAAAACCCGGTGATCATGTCATAACTAAGACCAGATCCCTGTATAGGGGTTAGGTAGAAACTCACTGGAGTCACTTTGGCTACTGCAATGGCCTTCATCTAACTGGTGTCACAATGGGTACATAACATGCAGTGTGTTACACTGCCCTAACTATGAAGTAGTAGCATATTCCATAACTACTATGAGATATGCACTGGTTCAATTTTGCAAACCCTGAAACACGCTCATTACTTTAATAGTGAAGCATGATGGAAGTATGAACCAGTACAGTACTGATAGCACAGTTTTATAAGAGATTAGTTTTATTCCCAAAGAAGAAGAATGACCCCCCTGTTTGATGCTGTAGTGATCACATTTATTATACAAGCGCTACCAGTTTTCCACCCAGCACAAACATTTACAATAAGTCGTGTCTGGTAAAATGCATCCAGTCCACCACAGAACAGTGTCTATGATGAAGGAGCTAGCAGAGGCCATACATAATAGACACACAAATATTTATACATTATATATACTCAGCCAGCAGCAGGAAAATGAATTGTGACCCAAGGCCCAGATACAGATTTAACAAAGGCTTGCCTGGGATTCTGTAGGCTGCACTGTTGTACATGTGATCTTGCCTTGCTTTTCATGACTTATCTTCACATTTCTGTAGAGCTGATAATTCTGTTTGTAGACCTAAGTCTATAGACTCAGACTTTAGATTTGAATTTATACCACACAAAAGACCTTAAAAGACCCTAAATTCAGGGCTACCTGAAGAAGTTAGCATACACTGTAGAATCGACCCGATGGGGGAGATAAGTAAACAACAGGTGCATCCAGAGAAGAACAGAGAGCAACAGCCGTGTTGACTCTATTCCTTACGGAAAGTTAAAAATGTACTTTTCTATGTGTAGGGTCACTCTGCAGTGGTATTGCATAGCATCCCATGACCAGAGGTTGGACCCACACACTGGTGATCTAACCTAAATAATTGTCTTGGAGAAATCCTTCTAGTCTAAAGCTTCTGTGTTGGAAGGATGCACAAAGTCTGTTGAAAACTATGTTGCGGTTTTCACAAAAAAAAAAAATGGAGTAGTCAGGCACATGGAACAAAGCATCATAAAAAGTGCTTACTTTGTAATCATTGTCTTAAAAGGAGCAGAACAATGATAACAAAAAAAGAGAGAAATCAATGTAAACACAGCAAAGATGGTCAGATTTTTGTGCATTGAGTGTTATGTGAGATGGATCAGTGCTATTGTTTGAAGGTTGAGGCGTTCAAAGTCATGTGATCAGAATTTGGAACCAGTTGGCTACGCTGCTAAAGAATCCGAAATCCCTAGAAGGCGTACGGCATTTATTTCCAGAGCAGAACAAGTGACTTCTAGAGAAAAGCAGAAATAGATTACTCAAAATAAGAATAAAGTGAAGAAAAGCAATACAACTATAATTACATTCACTATTATATTCATTAATAAAAGTAATAATAAAGAAGAATAATATCATCAATTCTACCATCACTACATTCACCACCTCATGGATTATTA
Source organism: Engystomops pustulosus (assembly GCA_019512145.1). NCBI lineage: Eukaryota > Metazoa > Chordata > Amphibia > Anura > Leptodactylidae > Engystomops > Engystomops pustulosus. The sequence continues at coordinate 50,525,439 of CM033650.1, forward strand.
ATTGGAACTCCATAATTGCATTACTTTTATAATATTTTTACAATGTAAATAAATAACCGAAAAATACTATTTTTCCAAATTTGCCCCATGACAGCATAATTTGTCTGTGTGCCAAATTTGCAAGAATGGAAAGTTGCAGGTGTTAAAACACTACTGTATCTTACCGTTTCATAATTTAGCAAGATGCAGTATGTATGGGCCTTATTTCTATGCTTACCTACGGAGGAGCAGGAGTCCATCATATTTGGGAAGGACAGTTTCCTTGTGGTCTGTTGCGATTCTGGCCTTAATAAGAGATTTGCCTCTTCTTCTAGTTCTGAATCCTCACCATCTAGACTGGGGACTGAAGGTGTTTGTGCTGCGACACTGCTTGGGGTCACACAGGCATCAGAACTCCTCCAGCCAAAAAATGCCAGGCAATGCACACAACAAAACATTGGATTCAAAATACCCTGAAAAACAAAGATCATCAATGTACCATCTTTAAACCACCAACACAACCATAGCACTGCAGACGTTACTAGCTAGTAACATACCATAAAGAAAGAAAAACTACCACATAATACTGTATAACTACATACACATATGATAGGGAAGGATCACTCTAAGAAGATTGATCTACATTATAGCGTAAACAAATGCACCCATGGGTACATAGCCAACATGCCAATATGAACATATGTGTTACATAGACCTAAGTTTACTTTGGCAGGTATATGCTGGAACATTGTTACTTCACCTATATGCTTTTTAACACAACTGTAGTAAAACATGGCCTTCAGAATAAACCCACATTCGTAGCCGTGTAAAAAGTTTGTAGAGAATAGTTAAGAGGAGTACAGACTGTAATAAAGTACAGCCTCTTAGCTTCTTGATAGGCTCTAGCCTGAGTTTTTGATTTCTGCCCTATATGAATAAACCTACTATAAACTATACATTATAGGAGGTGTCCTGGTATACATTTAGCATCAGGACACAGCGACTTAAAGCTGGGGACCATGGCAGTTTAACACCATTAATCTAATACCCCATCAGGTAGGGTATGAAATATAGCTTCTAACATTCCCTATTTTATGTTAAAACTATAGTATTTAAAAAATAGGCTCCAAAGCCATATGCAAATTAACTGAGAAGAGTCACTTTTTGAACTGTAAATCAATTCAGGGCAGCTACCCTGCAGAAGACTGGCGAGGGAAAGAGCAGCTTCACTATCCTGCTATACAAACACATGAGAATGATTTAACACTTGCAAAGAAAACAAGAAGAGAATCACTAAAAGCTTCCTCACACAGACAGACAGAGACAGAAGGAGGTTTCTAATATAAAGATAATGATGACCTCCATACAATAGGTCAACAATATCAGTATTGACCCCAGTGATCTGACATTGTTGTCCCATCTTAAAACATCATCAATATCATATCATTATGATATACATTTTCACAGGAGAACTTTAAATGTGAACATTGAGAGCAGAAGAGTTCCCTTACCATAAGCACAAAAGTGGTGAGAGCAGCCACCTTTAACTGCCGAGGGGTCCCCGATGTCTCCAATACTTCAACAAAAAGCAGCATAAAGTCACAAAGTACATTTCCAAACCAGCTGTGGTAGAGCAAACAGAATGACAAAGAATAAAGCACCAAGAGAACCAGTTCTACAACCATATTATAGGTACAGGAACTTACCAGGCAATAAATGTACCACTGATCTGGAATAGTCTCCTACACAAGTTGTGCTTCTTATAGCGCTCACAGCACGTATACACCCCACACTGCATCTTAAGGGCCGCAGGCACTGCCAGACACAAAATGCAGGCAGATAGCAAAAGAAATAACAGAAATCAGTTTAGACTTTTTACAATATTTTCATGTTAAATGCAAAAGATGCAAATTAACCCGTTAATGGCCTGAAAATGTTTTACAGGGGTTGTACCAAGTTTGACTGCTATCCCCTTTACTGTGGGGGTCCCAAAGCTGGGTCCTCCTCCGATCACAAAGTGAGGGGCCCCATTTTCACTGATAAGAGTGTCTAATTGGGCATGGTCTATGGGAGTGTCAGTGCTTGGCAAGTTCCACCATTCCCATAGTATTCAGTGGAGAGGCCTGCCTGCTCAATACGTTTGGGAGAATGACATAGTCCAGTGATGGAAAACCTTTTAGACACAGAGTGCCCAAACTACATCCAAAACCCACATATTTTTCACAAAGTGCCGATGCAACAATTTAAACAGTAGCTTAATACTCCCTGCTCTGTCACATGTTTAAATTGTATAAGCACCTGAGGACACCAATACAGTAGAAAGAAGGAGAAAAAGCTTTGGTTATTATTGTTGCTTCTTTCTAGGGTCCTGAGCTGCCTGGGACTGCAGACGGCCTTGAGTCCTGTCTGGCGAACTCTGCGGTGGGTTGATGGCGAGGGTGCCTATAGAGAGGGCTCTGAGTGCCACCTCTGGCACCCGTGCCATAGGTTCGCCACCACTGACATAGTCTGTTTCATGGGTCCCAGTAGTTGGAACCCTAATAATCAGATTATTATCACCTATACACATCATAGGGGATAATAATCAAACTTGCTACAACCCCTTTAGCTTTCAGAGTTTGAGAATATTCTGGTTTAATGCCCTAACCATTTTATTTAGTGAGTTATCTAGAAAATATTTGTATTTTTTCATGACACATATGGCTAGTTAATAATTGACATCTATTGTTGATTTGCGGTAAATATTACAAATTAAAAAAATTTTCAATTTACAAATTGACACCAAAATAACAATCACAATTACTATTGTGTAGATATGTAGATTGTGGACCATTTTAGTTACCCAGTATGTCCCCTATTATGCTATAGAACACTCCTAAGGGACATTCCCACTCCATTTTAAAAAGGTTTAACCCCTTTGTCGTTTTTTGCATTTCCTTTTTTCACTCCCCACTTTCAAAAATCTATAACCTATTTTATTTTCCCACAAGTAGAGAGGTGTGGGGAGGGCTTGTTTTCTGTGTAACAAATTGCACTTCATAGGGACGGTATTTAATATTCCATGCCATGTACTGGGAATCGAGATAAAAAAAAAAAATTCCAAATGCAGTAAAATTGGTAGGAAAAAAGAAAAACAAAACATTTGCACCGTTTTCTTGGGGGCTTGGATTTTACGGCTTTCACTGTGAGCTCCCAAATGACATGTCTTTATTTTTGGTTTCCAGTACGATCACGGAGATACCAAATTTGTATAGTTTTTTTTTTTTTATGTTTTCATGCATTTACCAATATTTAAATATCCTGCACAAAAAAAAAATACAATTGATGACATTTTCAATGCTTCTATTTTTAATACTGTACAGCCTTTTGATCACTTTTTTGCCATTTTGAAAAATATTTAAAAAATTCAATGAAGTGCCATTTTCTACTTTGGGCGCTATTTTCTGTTACCTTCCGTGAAAACGCTATTATATTTTGATAGATCGGGCATTTGGGGACACGGCGATACCCAATTTTTTTAATGACTTTTACTGTACTTTACTATTTATATGAGTTATAGTGAAAGGGGGGGGGGCAAATAGAATTTATTTATTTATTTTTTTTAAATAGAATTTTTTTTAATCTTTTTTTTTTACTATTTTTCAGACCCCCTGATTGTACCTACCAGTTACTATTATACTACAGTATGGCAGTATATGGGGATTTTCAACCTTAATCACACATATTGAATAGGTTAAAATCAGACAGCCTCGGAAGAAGCGAGGCTGTCATGGCAACCGATCGCTGCCCCTCCGGTGGCGTCATGGTTTTCGGCAATCTTCACCAAGATATTATTGAAGCTACCGGCAGCGATGGATAGGTTACCAGTAAGAGTTTGCTGCAATATGCCCAGCCTGTGAGCCCTCTCCATTCACCCGCAGCCGACGCATGACGTACATCACGCGTTGGTATGTTGTTAAAGATATATCCAAAAAGGAAATGTCAACAATGTATAAAGAGTAAATAAAAGTAATATCAGGGTAAAGAAAGGGGTGCAGCCCTTGGACTCACCCACAACTGCTATCATCTACAAAACCAGAAGTCCCTAAGGGTTTGCTAGGCTTGTTAAGTTCACAGGGAAGGCCAAACACAAAGCGACAGATAACAGACAGACAAGCAAAGTCATACAGAATCGGGTCAAATCCAAGATGACGGTGAAGCACAGAATCGTATAACAAGGAGAATGGTCAATCAAGGAAGCAGAGGTCGGATACACAGCAAAGCAAGGCAATAGCAAGCAGGAATAGATAAAAGAATCCGGAGGCTAGTGAAACCAGCAAGGGGTGGTTTAATCAGTCACAATACAGGAGCAACCTTTGCCATAATTCACACACACAAAACACAGAGGAAAATCTACACCTTCTAAGTCACATTCTGTGGACAGAAGACAATGATGGTACGGATATTTAAAGTAAATATCCATTGTAAAAATATTTTTCATGTTTTTTTGTAATATATTTAAAGTACGGTTGGGTAGCCAAGGTCAGGTGTAGGAAGCTTGTAAAACCTTTTAAAAATGGCTACAAACATCAATATTGAATATATAAAAGAACTGAAATTTTTTTCATACCTCCAACAATAGCTCTTCTCAGCAGAAAAGGGCTTCCAAATAGGGCCAGTAATAACGGAACATATAGCAGTAGATCATGGAACAGGACCAGGCCATTGTTAGAGTCACACCTAGGCGGAGAAAGCAAAGTACAGAATTGGCAAGAAACATTACCTCCTCTCTTTCTTAGTATTGCATTTGCAGTAATTAAAACAAAATCAAAGTCAAATGGCAGAAGACTTTAACATTTTTTTCAGATTAAAAAAAAAAAAAATGAAAGCACAAGCCTAGAAAAAAAATTAATAATCAGTGCTATGTACACTGCTCTGGACATGCATATTTACGGTACGTGGATTTTAGCAGGGGATTAACAATGGTTTGGGAGTCCTGCTACTATGACTTCTACATAGAACTTCTATGTAATTTAACATGGTTTTAGTTCTTTTTAGGTCTTGTTAGCAAGATGAAACAACAGCGATTCCAGAAAGAAACTCATTTTATCAGGAGGAGAAAAAAAAAAAAAAAAAATCACTGCTCTGAAAAGATACATTATAGATATTCCTGTATGAACATGCCTTTATTATTTATGCATTGTTGCAAATTTTGTGGCCATTTAAGAATTTATTTAGAAGACAGTACTGCAGAATTTTTAACATTGCTAATATTAAGTGGTGTCGGCTTATATTATGATAAATACCATTTGATTTTCAGTTGAAGAATTGTTTCAATACTCCAAAGCTCTCCAAGATTTTTTTTTTTTACACATGTGGTATCAAATTATACTCTGGGTATCTATAAATTATTTTTCTTCCTGATCATCAGTCCTTCTACAGTTGAAGAATATAGATTTCAAAAAGGATAATTTAGAGAAAATCTAATTTCACAGAGTTTTAATGCTGCCATATGGTTAATTTCTGAAGCCATATCTTTGATTTTTCTTGTGAATGTATTGAATATAGAGATGAAAAGCCAAAATGTAAATAGTGTAAATTATGGCTTCTAAGAAATTCACATTAGTGGAATTCAAACAAGTGAAAACTGAAAATAAATAAAATGTATGAATATTGAGAACTTGAAAATACAGGTATCATAAGTAGAGAAATTCTTATGCATACATGAGATTAAATGAAAGACTATGATAGAATAGGTGTATATACATAGAAACCGGTATACAGTTTCCCCAAAATATAGATGCGCTCCAGGGAAGAGAAGATTTTTAAGAATCTGCTTTTTGTTATAGAGCGTGCCAACTCTCACCTTGAAAATAGGTCACTTATATCTTTACAGATCTATTCATCCTCGAGTTGCAACTGTTTAAGAAATCCTTGGCAACCAAGGGTAGAGAAGTCTATTTACTGATGTGATGGGATACCTACTTAGTAATGATACTTGAGAGGTTAAAGACACAAGCATAGGATTTTACTGACATTTCCATGCATTTGAGAGCTGGAAAATGCTAAAGGCTTGTGCATATTATTCAGATTTTCACCATTTCATCCTATGAAACGTACAGAATGTGCAGACCTTAGACACACATATAAGGTTAGTGTCAGCTATAGAGGCTATACTTATAAATTGGATGGTGTGGATACTGATTACCAATAAGTATGCCAAGTGGTAAATACAAGTGTGGCTACTGAGCCCTTGCTCAGCCAGAGCAGCGATAGCAGTACACCTTGTATCACAGAGACTGAAGTAATGTATCCCAATGCATCACTAGTGCCACGGAATATAAGATACAGCGCATGCGCACCTGATCAAGTAGCTGCTCAGTTACATTGCTGCAATCACCCAGAGTGTGGGAGGCATAGAGAGGGGGGACAGCTTGACCATCACTCAACTGCCCACCACGACAACTGTAGAATAAAAATTACCAGCAAGAATATAACTTACTGTTTTCTACCTTCAACCAACAAGAGAAACATGCTAAGGCTGCATTCACACTAACGCAAGGGGGACGTATATACGGCCGATATACGTCCCCCATAGACGGCAACGGACGCGCGGCGCCCTACGGGAGCGGTACGGTGCAGCACTGTACTGCTCCGTACCCCGTGAAAAATAGGACATGTCCTATTTTTTCACGGCATATGGCGCCGTGCGCCATGTATTCCTATGGAGATGAGCAGCGCTCTCTCCCTCCTCCTCTCCCCGCGCGCTGCTGTGTGCCCGCCGTGCTACGGTACGGTGCCCAACGGTAGTGTGAATCCAGCCTAAGAAAGAAGATTGCACGCTGCATAACGTACTGGTGATGCTACAATGAGGTTATTGGTGTGATAGGTTTCCTTTAAAGAAAATTTACCAATAAATTGCAACATGATTGCAGACATATGTTTGTTTATTAGCTGCTTTATTCTAGTTCTTAAATGTACTCCGAATAACAAAATAAACACATTCTCTGATTCACTGTTATTAAGAAAAATGCAGCATTTCACAGATAGAAAAACAAGATGTTGGACTTCTATCTCACTCTGAGCTTCTCCCTGCCTGTTGCCCCCAACCTTACATTCCAGGACAAGCTCACACAGACACACACCGACTTCCTGCCGGCAAGTTTGGCGTCAGATACTAGTGCAATGCTCTGAAGGTAAATGAAAGTGTATAAAAACATGTACCCTTATAATCTAGCCACATTGTCACCACACAAAACTAGATGGGTCATAATGTGTCCGCCCGCAACCTGGAATTTTATACTAATCATCACTTATGGTCAGTTATTGGAGCTAAAACAGCAATAAAACTGAGTAAAATTGTAAAGTAAGGGCTTAAAATGATCTTTATTGTGTAAACATCACTAGGGGTATGATATTTGAGAATTTTCTTTCATGGGCAAACCCCTTTAACTACTTGTGACATATCTGTAGGTCACATGTCTAAGGATGTATGGAGCGGACTCACAGACTGAGCCACCACATACATACATAGTGGTTGTTAGCTGGCAACGGTTGTGGGTGTTAACTCCCTAACTGCTGCCATCAAATGCAATAGCAGCACTTTAGTGATGGCACCGCATGGGCCCCCTGATCAATGTCATTGTGGGAGTTTGCTTGTTGACAGCCAGGACCCCAATATTGCATTATATTGTATATTTTTATCAGAAATACAGAAAAAAAAAAAATTGAAAGTTTAAAATCACCCCTCTTTCCTTATAACACAAATAAAAATAAACACACAAATATGTTAGAGATGGCATTTTGGGATGTGGCAATAAATTTTAAAACAGTCTCAGCGATGAACCCCAGAACTGAAAATAGCACCCAAATTTCTGAATCGCCACTTTTTTTGCCATTTCACAACACATATAAATTTGCATAAAAAAGGTAACCAAATGGTCATATGGTCTCAAAAATGGTAGAAAAAAAAAAAGTCATCATCTTGTCCCACACCTTACATTATGAATGTCTGTACACCGTACACGGTATGAGAATCTTATCGGCGTCAGACAAATTCAAGCTTAACCCATGTAAGGAGGACCTTTCACCACTTCACATGTGGAGATGAACACGTCATTCTGTAGGGGCTGCTACACAGATCTAAGGGGGATTTTGCAACTGTGTAGGCTATAAAGAAAATTCTGAGATATCAGTCCCAGTAACTGACCATTCTAATCTTCTCTCATACTGTCAGTAGTGAGCTGTGATTTTTTTTTGTCTTTATTCATCCAAAGGTTATGTTCACACACATTCCACGTAAAAGCGTTTGTGGTAACATCACATTTGCTTTCACAACTCATTTGCAATGTAAACTGAATGTATATGCAAGGTAAATACGATTTCGTAACATTGTGATAATGTAAATGCAGTGTAAACGCAATGTCAACAGTATATTAGCGGAATGTGTGTGAACAATCACAGCTCACTACTATTAGATTAGCATAACACAAGCCTCCAGGTCCAGCCCCAGCTCCTCCTGCACGACCAAACACAGATTACAATGGTCAGAAAATTCTAAGTATTCTTGAATCTGTGTAGCAGCCTCTACAGAATGGTATGCTAATCTCCACTCGTGTGATATGGTAAAAGGTCCTTTTTAGGTACACAGCCCTTTTTAGTTTTTTTTTTGTTTCCATTTTTCGCCCTTTCATGACTTTTTAATTTTTCCACATACAGAAAGCAGACCTTTATAGAGTTCTGTATAAAAGGTCTGGCTTTATTATGTTTTTAATTTTTTTTTTTTTTTATAGATCAGGCATTTGGGGACATTTAAATTGTTTTACACACGCAGAAGTGCATTAGGGGGAGGGGGGGGTATTCCCCAAGTATAATCCAAGTATATCCTATACCAGCGGTGGCGAACCTCTGGCACGAGCACCAGAGGTGGCACTCAGAGCCCTCTGTGGGCACCCAGGCCACATTTCCCCAGCAGAGTGTTCACCAGACATTAATCAAAGAATTCACCTGCTGTCACAGGCAATGTATACGCTACCCTCAGCATTATTTTTAAACAACACGTCCTTGGCTTCTTCAGACTGTAAAAGAGTGAGAAGGTATGGACAGTGGCGGTTAATCTATGGAGCTGCTCTAATTGCTGTGTTGGCACTTTGCGATAAATAAATGGTTTTGGTTGTAATATAGCCACTCTAAAAGGTTCGCTATCACTGTCCTATACCATGGCATTATCATTATAAGCTTTGGCCACGTTCACATCTTGTATTCAAGTATTTTGGGGTCCCATACAAGCAAATTTGTGCCCTCCCCCCATCCCTGACTCAATTACAGTTTGCCATCCCACACCATCAGATAAATATGTATTGACACAAATGTTTATTAAAGGAGTATGTCCACAAAAGACACGTTTCTTAAAATGTACTTAGAATAACCAAATAACATATTCTGTAATTCAATGTTATTAACAAAAATACAGCATTTCACAGATAATTCCAACCTGTATCCTGGTGTACACAATTTCAGTTGCTCCTAGATACAACCCTGTAACTTCTCACTTGGGGGGGGGGGGGGGGGGTCGCCATCTTGGATTTATGTGTGACAGCCATGGAGCTGAGATTTCGGTCTCTCTCTCTCTGCTCCCTGCACTCTAGCCCCCCCGCCTGCAGTCCAGGATGGAACTCACTAACTGATGCAGACTGCTGCACAGAATCTGAGTTCCTTCCGACAGCAGCATGAGGAGAAATACAACTTCTTTATCTGGGGAGTAACAGCAGGAAGGCATAGCAGGAAAGCTAAAAGAAAGTGTATATAAACCTGTACCCTTATTATCTAACCACATTGTCAGCAAACAGAACTAGATGGATCATAAGGTGTCTGCTTAGAGACTCCACACTCTGGAATCTTACACTGACCATTATAGTGATAGGAGCTAAAATAGCAATGAAATTGAGTATAATTGTGAAGTAAAGGGTTAAATTGTGTTATCACTACTAGGGGATTGAAATTTGCGAATTTTCTTTTATGGGAAACCCGCTTTAAGTTTTTGTGCCACTTGTGTCACAGTTGCACTTTTTCCAACACTTTAGAAAACTGTGCACCTAAAGTGGCGCACAGTCTTCAATTATCAGGCGCACCCTGCACTGCCCTGGAAGTGTGCACCATTTTTTTTGGGTGGACCTTTAACATACAGCATGCAACCATGGATCCAACACCATTTTATTTACATTTACACATCATATACAGTCCTGGCAACGTTGGGGGCATAAAATGGTGTTCTGGATTCCTCCATTTGAAAACGTATTTAGAGATTGGGTCAGATGTGTGACATTTGTTATTTGTGTATATAGTTAGGGGTCTTCCTCCTCCCCCAAGAATAACAGAAGGAGAGAAAGGAAACATGAGAATTCTACTTGACCAGCTTAGTTTTTGGCTAATGTCTGAAGGAAGCAGCCTACACAAAAAATGACTGCAATATTTCCAGCAGAAAGTCAGACACAATGGGTAATACAGTTAACAAGAATTTACCCACAGTTTCCGTTACACTAGAAGCATCACTGACATTGCGTGAGAATTTGCATCTGGCATGATTTTTTTTCCCCCCTTCAGCTTTAGTGATATTGACAGTTCCAAGAAAGATTAAGGAGAACATTTATCATGGTTTGCGTGCCAGTTTTTTGGCATACAAGCCCTGAAATGGACAGAATTCCTGGCACACTCCCCTAATGCCACCTACATGTGGATGTATGAAATCTGTCCAAAAAAAAAATCTGTCCACCTAAGGGGGCAATCCAAGAGGGTGTTTAGGACCATCAAATACAGTGTATATTACGATCACCTCCAACTGTATTAATAGGGGGGGTTTACTAGTGAAGAGGTCTTTGTATAATCTAATTGGCTTCTCCACACTTATGTAGTGCCATCTACTGGCATATTTTAAACCTTGAGAAAATGCAATGTATGCAGTGAAGCTTTACATCTGTAACCATTTTATACCCACTCACACATCCAGATAACAAATAGCAAGATTTTTTTTTATATATTTTAATTTTGATGGTTAGAGTATAACTTGCTACCTGTTTTGATATGCAGAAGGAATCACCAACATAAGAAGACCATGTAGACCCATGAGGCTCGAAGCTCCCCAGCACAACACAGAGTACAATAAGCCAAATCTGAAAGGGAAAGAAAAATAATTAATAGAAACCCTCAATTTCAGTTTTCCTGCATTTCTCATTTTGGAAACAATAATCTCTTTCTCTTCCTAACATTAACAGATAAAATAAATAAAAATCATGTGTCAGATATAAAAGGGAATCTAAACCATCTAAAGCAAGCAAGATAAACCAGGGACCATGACTGTGGTAAGCTTTGTATTTTGTATTGTTTTTGTTATACATGCCCTACTTACTTCTAAAATCAACTTTTATAATTATGCTAATGAGTGTGAGTGCCTACCCTAGCTCCTTTGTGATCTGGCTTTACAAGCGGCTACCCTCCACTCTGCTTCCTTAGCAGTTAAAGGGGTTGCCCAAGACTGTAAAAATGGTGGCCGGGGGGGGGGGGGGGGCTTCTTAAAAAAAACCCAAACAGGGGCACTGAAGCTGCAATGCGTTTAGCTTCCGGCCGGCCACGTTGGCTAGCTGGAAGCTAAATGCAATTTAGCTTCCGTGCCCCTGTCTATTTACAGGGGCACATACCGGAGAGATAACAGGGGGGACGCCAAGAGGGACTCCGGAGGTCCGTAAAGGTTTATTTAAGCAGCCCCCTCACGCCCCGCCTTTTCTTCAATGCGGTCTCGCTCAGACCCCATTAAATATAAACCCCATTAAATATAAAGGTATGCTAGAGAACCTGAAGGGGTGTCAGCACACCCCTCCTTGCTACAGATTTACAGGCTGTTACAGTGTGCAAGAAACCGCTCTCTCTCACCGAGTGCTGAAATGTCCTCTGCTGCAGTGAGATTACATCAAGCAGTGATGAGGGGAAGGGGAGAAAATGGTACAGCCTATAAAGCAAGAGCATAGAGGGGCTCGGTTTACACCAACATGAGCCCTCACGGTCATCAGAATAATTTTAATAGTTGATTTTAGAAGGAAGGAGGCTATGGATAACAAAATATAAGTGCCTGGATCTATAAGCGTCACTGGTTTATCATGGTAGATGCTAGATTTTTCATGGATATTGATAGAACAGGTCTCTGCATATACAAATTGACACTGCGAGCGGCAAGAGAATCAATAATATCTTCAATACTTTAGCAAGTGATGAGACCCAAGAGAGGACATGTAGCCTATGCAGTTGCTCATTCAGCCAGAGAAAGGGAAAGCCCCTTCCAACTATGGTGTGATAGTAGTCTCTGAGGTGTATTAGGAGTAAATCCGGATGTGCTTTTCAGTTATAAGATGGTTCAAATAGGAGAATGAAAATGAAGTCTGTAGAACATCAGTGGTAAATGATTGGAGACTACAGATCAAAGGTAAAAATTAATCAGAAGACACCAGAAGAAACAGTCAACAAGCGAGATGGTGCACATTTGGATGTTTGAGAACACCTGAATGAAACACTATTCCAACTCTTGATCTCCACAATCGACAGATCCAACACCATGCAACTTCTTTCTGAAGGGCCACATTAAGGCCTCCTGCCTGTTTTTCTATTTCTAACCAGTGTCATTGGTAGTGGCATGTGGTTGACAACCCCACCCCGGTGTCTTGTATTGTTTAATCCATGGAAACTCATATGCAATTGGGCTGAGGCCCCCCGCCCCCCCCCCCCCATGCGCTAGTGCTGTGTTATGAACGCAATGCTCGCCTAATGTGTGACTGCGGCCACAAGGACTCTTACCATCCAACCCCAAAACCACAGGATCTGAATAACCTGAGACAATGAATCAGGCCAGTCATTCAGGGCCACTTACTGCACACAGCAAGTTAAACTAATCACACTCACTGTTGTGAAAGCGGCTTGAGTCTTCTCCTTACCTTTCTGATGCATTTGCTTTGAAGTGGTGATCAATCTCCAAAGAGTAACAAAAAAATGCCCAGAACATCACTGAACAGAAGAAATGGATCCATGTCTGTAGTTTCAATGACAATAGAAAATGTTTATGGGTAGAGAGCATTAACTAAATACAGCAATGTATAGTGTAATTATTTCAATATACATATGCAACATCCCTAGGGCCTAGCCCTTTCTTGGGGCCAGGAGCCCAGAATACCAGAGAGTGGCTGGCGATCGCGGCCTAGGGTACGCTGATGTCACGGTGCTTGGTATGGGGAGCTGAGGGCTGACTCACAGCCTGGCAGGTCTTCAGCAGGTGGTGTGTGCAAGAAATATGGAGGGAGAGCCTGATGTACTGGTTCTCCCTGGGGTTACCCTTGAGCGTCTTTAAGATAGTCCCTGGATAATGGATGGGGAAGCCCGTGGTGGTAGACAGCCGTATCCAGGCATCAGACGGAAGCAATGTTGTGCAAATCAACTCCTAGTTCCTTATTCAACAACAGGTAGCAGGCAACGAGCCAAAACGGTCAGAGAGCAGATTTGGATTCTGGAGTGGTTGTGGAGAGTGGTCTGCAGGATAAGGTACCAGCCTGATAGTAGATGCAGGCTGGTATAATAGAGATGTAGCTGTGTCCAAACTGTGGAAGATGCAGCTCTTCATTAGAGTCTCCGGACTCAGTTCTTGAGATTGGTTTCTGTGACAGCACTAGAGGTGTGCTGTGAACTGTCTCTCTGTTCGCTCTGTCGAAGAACAGACCAGCTATGACCATGTGCTCTCCCAGCACAGGGGTTTTATACTGCCCCTGCACAGTGGTTTTATACTGCCCCTGGTCAGGTGATAGCACCTCTCTAATCACACTCTAGTTTACAATACAGCCACATATTTGGATAACATCTTACACCCATTTAACTATTGCCTTTCCAGGCAGAGACTACAGCTGCTATTACACAATGACCAGGTTCTGGAACCTTAATAGAGGGTTTATGACTCCCCCTAACAGCTCCTACCCTGGAGAGGGCACTATTCGCAACTACCAGCCTGCCCATGTATTGGCAGGGGTGTTGCAGATACAAGATAAAAGGCCCCTTCCACACTTGTGAGTGTGTTCTGCTGAACTGGCATCATACTCGCAGTATGTGCTGCCTGGATCTCCTGGCCCAAACAGCATTCGGGATCCAGGCATCACATACTGCGAGTATGATGCGAGTTCAGCACAACACTCTTGCAAGTGTGAAAGGTGCTTTAGAGATGGAAGAATCATCCAGAGTCTGATTTATTTAGCAGAATCATTTCCTCTCCTACAAAACATATGTTAATGTCAGGTTTAGCAAGTCATGGCGGTTTCTACAGATTTCCTTCAATCAAACATTTAACCCAACAAGAGGAATTCTAGGACAATCAAAACTGTAGACTGAAGACTTACGGAGATGAAAACACAAGCAAAGTGCGGGAACCAAGACTGATGGGACAAGAAATAGGGAGCGATGAGCCACAGTACCGAGTGCAGGAGTAACCCTAAAATGAAATGCAGATATTAACATTTGATTTTCCAATCATAATTCACAACATGATACCCTTTATGATTGGCATCATTATCAGATGAGTGGGAGTCCAATACCCAGCACCTTCACAGATCAGCGATTGTTCTGAGACTGAGTCATGGGGGCACATGTATCAGCTTTTCAGCTGCCACTTTTTCTAGTTTCTTGAAGTTGGCCCACTAAATCATTGCAATGTTCCTCGTCAGTTCTTGGTGCATTTGCTATTTTTGCATGTTTACCAGGCGTTTGGCTGGTTTGAATCTGTTTTTATTTGTAGAAGTCTGACTGCCAGACATTGCCAGTGGGGACCCCCTTTAATGTGGCCCTGGCACCATCTATTGGTCTGGTAAGTCTACTGCAACAAATTTTGGAATACTGACTTAGTTTTAGGAGCAAAGACTTTTTGGTGCAAGACCATAGCCCTCTGTACTAGTTTCTAAAGTGGACACACAATGGACACTTGATAAATGCATTGCAAAGCATTTTAGACTTCAATCACACGTGTTTTGAAATACAACATAAAAACTGAGAAGATGAGATTTGCCCAATTACATTGCTGTTAACATTTGTGTTTTCAGAATGTAGCAGTTACAATGTTAGCACCTATGTAAACATAGCATTTTGTAAATACAAATGTTAACAGCAATGTAAATATGCTAATCTCCTCATCTGTTCTATTGCGTTTTAAGACACATGTGTTATTGCCACATGTGAATGCGGTTTCAGACAGTGGCCCAAATGTAGATGCATTTCCACTGAAATTAGGGCATTGTTTAAAGGGAACCTGTCGACAAGAGCCCTTTTTCTGGGTCCCCCATGTCCCTATAGAGAATAATATACACATTGACATGTCCATTTCCTCACCTAAATGAACCCAGCCATACCCGGCACCAGTCCTCCCTCTATCGAACTTCACATCCCGAATTTGATTAAGTCATCACCACTATCTTTGTTGCCCAGTTACTTAACGTATATTCCGGCGTATAAGATGACCCCCCTACTTTCCTGCTTAAAATATAGAGTTTATGATATATTCGCCGTATAAGACTACCCCTTTTCCAACGCATACAAAACACCGGTAAAAAAAAAAAAAAAAAAAAAAAAAATTTGAATTTAACATGGTCCATTTTTTAATTTAAATTCTTATGACATGCAGGTATATAGCAGGAAAACTGTCGCTCATAAACATAAGGCATACAACAACAACATTACCATTACAGCACAGCCCCCAGTAGTATACAGCACTGCCCAGCATTAAAAAAAACGTATATACTCACCCTCCGGTGGCCCCGATGTGCTGCGCTGCTCCCCCGAAGTCCGCGCGGCTCGTTTTCAGTGTTCCGCGCCGTCTTCTTTCTTCTGCTGGGCGCCGCCATTGATCTTCCCCGTCAGGCGCCTAGTATGACGCGCCGCTGCTGACGTCATACTAGGCGCCGCCCCGGGGAAAAACATGGCGGCGCCCGGCAGAAGAAAGAAGACGGCGCGGAAGACTGAAGACGAGCCGCGCAGACATCGGGGCCAACGGAGGGCGAGTATGCGCCCCGATGTCTTTTTGAGGCCGCCGGCAGCTTTTTGTGAAAGCACCCGCGATTGGTGCTAGCACCGATCGCGGGTGTTACCGGTAAGCCTTTGCTGCAATATGCAGCAAAGACTTACCGGCTATGGAGAGGGCTCAGCCCATGAGCCCTCTCCATGTACCGGGACCCAACCGCCGCCGTGAATACACGGCGGGCGGTCGGAATTACCGGCGTATAAGACGACCCCAGAGAAGACAGAAGATTTTTCTGTCTTCAAAAGTCGTCTTATACGCCGGAATATACGGTAGATGCCTCCACACCAGTCATGTCCAGCGTACGGAACTAGATTCCTGTTTGGTCCTCTTGAGCTTCCGTAGTCAGTGTTCCATAGCGCAGCCCTTGAGCCTCCGTAGTTGTAGTTTCCTCCATCCCCGGCCATCTTTATTGTAGTTTTCACGGCGAATACCATTCATATTGAACAGAAAAACAGTAGTTACTTACCGGTAATGATGTTTCCTCGAACCACGACGGCACCAACCAGAGAGAGAGGGATCCGCCCCCAGGGACAGGAAACCTGAGCATAAAAAACACGCCCTTCCTATCCTGCCTCAGTGGTTACAGAGACTTGGAAGAACCTTATTAGTACATCAGAAAAAACATTTCCATGTAAGCATAATTCTGATGCCCAAAATTATTATTATTTATTTTTAATTATATTAACTCTACCGATGAACTACCACAAATAAAAAGGTAGGAAAAAACACCAGGGTGGGAATATATACCTGGTGCCGTCGTGGTTCGAGGAAACATCATTACCGGTAAGTAACTACTGTTTTCCCCATCACCACGACGGCACCAACCAGAGAGATTTTCAGAGAGAAATATTTAGGGAGGGATAATAGAGGAGAGCAATTTTCTCTCGTAAAGAGTTCAAGAGTACCCACCACATTTAACCGATAGTGTTTAAAGAAAGTGTGGGGGGTAAACCCGCATGCTGCCTGACAGATCCGTCCCAGGATGCTTGTCTAAATTATACCCAAGATGTGGCAAGTGCTCGGGTAGAAAGGCACGGATAATTTTTTGAGACTACATAGGTCAAGTTCTACTCTTTTTAGAGGTCTAGACCACCGAGTAAACTGATTATTTGCCTTTACGCAATACACATACTCTTAGGATATATTATAACCCGAACCCCTGGCCTCTAGGTTATGAAAACCTTCTTCCCCTTCAGATTTTGAATTGGTGCCAAGGGACATAAGAAATATTCTGTATGACCAATAATAGATAGTGGAGGTCAGATCAAAAAAATACTACCGAAGCCACAAGATTAGGCCAACCTTTGCGAGTAGGGACATCCTACTGTGGGACCTAATGTGGAGACTATGACCCAATTGCCTCTGGATTTCATGTCAACTTACTAACCAGAAAAAACTGAAGGGGTTTTTTTTTTTTCCTAGAGAAAAAAATGATACTAGAGAATATTAGAATGTTCCAAATCAATCTGAGATTTGCATGACGGACAAAAGCTCTGCCAGTCCTCTATTTATTTAGGATGTTCCTAAGGAATGCGTTACAGAGCATTTTCCTTTACATTGTATGATACTCTGACAATTTACTCCTTGTTTGTTCCCTGATTGTTATAATCTTCAGAACTTTGAGACTGACTGCTTTCGACCGACTCCAGATTCTCTGAAAACTGTACGTTCTACCTAGGTTCCTACACCTTAAGAAGACAGTACATATAATAACTATAAGAACCTCTTTTAGAATCCTGACAGCAGCTTGTTTAGATTCCAGAGGACTGACCCCTAGACTGTCTAGTGAAAATTACAGCCTGTACCTTACTTGCAGAAAAACAAGTTGTAGAGGTCTTAAAAACTAAACTAAGACCTGGTAAACAGATAAAAACTGGTTTATACTACATCCATTTTAAACCTTGCTATAAGAAGGGACAGCTTTTCCTCAATGGAAGATAACTTCCCTATATGCAACACAGAGGAATGACTGGACATGAATGGAAACATCAGGGCCATCGCTTCCATTGTTCCAGATGACTATTCAGGATCTGCGCGTGTGCCAAAAATTGACGCGGCTTGGGTTGAAGGAAAGAGGTGGTTTAGTATTATGTGGGTATATGATAGGTCAGTGATGGCGAACCCCCCATAGCCCCAGTGCCCAAACCTCAACCAAAAGCGACTCATCCATTGCAAAGCTCCAGCGCAGCAACCCAAGCAGTAATGTATTTCTCTTTGTTAATTGACAAATTTCATTCCTTCAGCCTCCCAAGGACACCAACCCAGTTGAAAGGAAGAGGGCAAATTCATCTATCATTGTAAGAAGATTCTGCAGGCAGATTCTGCAGGCAGACTCTGAGTTCTGTCATGTGAACTTTATTCTGTGGTGATGGTCTGGGTGCCCACAGAAAAAGCTCAGAGTGCCATCTCTGGCACCCATGCCATAGGTTTGCCACCCTTGTGACAGGTGAATGGCTCCCTGACATCATAAGGACTTGTGCACCTGCACACATAGTAATATCATAGTAACAATATTTTTTTTTATCTCCCTTAGAGTTCTAAGTCAGAAAGTAAATGATGGTTATTTAACATGAATATATTTGATACACAGATTAATGTTGTTCACTACAAGTTATTAATGGCGGATTTGTACAATTTGGTTGTAAAATGCACCTGGTATGATCACATGCTTAATTGATGTTGTCCATATATGTGGAATGTGGGATTTATCACATTGCTTGAAAAAAAGATCCAGAAAAGGGTCTGAAAAGTTACACTTGGGTAAATAAAGCACCCATCCATCTCATTTTTTTTTTTTTTTTTTTTTTGAGTTTGGAATGCAGTTTAGTATATCTGCCTGGTGTGTCAAGACCAGTATTGAGGTTTTCACCAACAAAGCTTTTTGTTATTGTTTTGGTGCTACTGGACTTTCCAATGTTTTTCCAGGTCTGAGAGGATGCGCTGACAGCCTGTCAGGCTCCACTAGTTTAGAATCTGCAAAATATTACTTAAATCTGCAGGACATGAAAAGAGACACTGACTTGCTCTATTTTTGCGACCTTGAAGGGAAACAGACTGTTGGGCTTATACTAATAAGCAGACAACCATCAGGGGAATCATATCCCCTTAGGAAAAAAACTCCCCAAGTCTGGGTACACATGGATATTGGGAGTCTGCTGTACCAGCAAAACACAATGCAAGGAGCATATCCTACCCCAATTCATCATCTCTTGCTCCCCTGTAGAGCAACCGCTCGGAGCAAGGATTCTGATACCATTCACATTACCTGCTTACCTGGGGACCAGCTGCTTCCAGCAAGGACTCTGGCATCGTTCACATTACTTGCTTACCTGTGAAACTACTGCTTCTATCAAGGTTTTTTGGCCTACTTCCCATTATCTTGTGGGTACTTGTGGAGCCACCGCCCACAGACAATTTTATGTTATCATTCACATTACCTTGTGTATCTGTGGAAAAACTGTTCACAGCCTGGATTATGTAATAGTTCACATTACCTTGGGTATTTGTGGAACCACCGCTCACAGCCGGGATCATTCACATTACTTTGTGTATCTGTGGAAACTATTCACAGCAAGGATTACGTAATTATTCACATTGCCTCGGGTATTTGTGGAACCACTGTTCACAGCAAGGAATAAAGCATCATTCACATTACTCCGTATCTGTGGAACTATTCACCGCAAGGATTAAGTAATTATTCACATTACCTTGGGTATTCGTGGAACCACTGTTCACAGCAAGGAATATAGCATCACATTACTCCGTATCTGTGGAACTATTCACAGCAAGGATTACATAATTATTCACATTGCCGTGGATATTTGTGGAACCACTGTTCACAGCAAGGAATATAGCATCATTCACATTACTCCGTATCTGTGGAACTATTCACAGCAAGGATTATGTAATTTATTCACATTATCTTGGGTATTTGTGGAACTGCTGTTCACAGAAAGATATCATAATTCACATTACCCTGCATCTGTGAAACTATTCCCAGCAAGGATTGAGGCATAATTAACAATATACTCTATACCTCAGGTGATACAATTGCTGACAGCAAAGATTATGGTATTAATCATATTACCATTTCCCTATTTTGGCCTCACAACTCCAGGTCTGAGGTTGGGGGGGGGTTGACTCCTAGTCAGGCTCCGTGAGCCTACCTTTAGCAAGGATTCACATCTTTCAGTGCACTGACACTCAAAGTCCACTTTCTCAGCGAATACATAGTCAAATGTTAATGTGTTAATAGCCCCGCAACCACAATGTGTTATATGAATAAACCTTTTATATCCTATTGTATGTAGATGTACAAGGTTGGAGAGAGCAGTTTGAATTAAGTTAGGAAACTGCACATCTGTTACCAAACTGCAATATGCCAACACGGAGTTGTTTAAAACCTAACAAGTTTTGCAGGCATAGCCCATATAACAAATGTTTTACTACATCTTGTAATCCGGAGTTTCCAAATGATCAATGTTGATGGGAACTCACTTTTAGTCCAGGCCATGCTTTATAAAAGCAGCATGTGGTTCATCAGACCTTCCAAGATAACTGAAAAGTAACCATGTGCTCTGTGAGAGGTCTCAGTCCTGCACATCTCTCCACACTAGGAGGAGAGGCTAACCTGCAAGTCGTTAGATAATTAACTGAACCTGCAAGAGTAATTAATCAAAAAGCTGTGACCTGAGCTACTAACCAGGATTACAGACCATCTTCCCATTCTGGGACTTGCAGATTTTAATGCTGCATAGATGCAGCCCCCTCACAAAAGCAAGCATGTTTAGAATGGTTGGTAGCTTTTCCATAGGTTAACCAGAATTCATATTACACACTACATATCATGAGTGTAATAGAAGAAAAGTAGACTTACCACCCAGAACTCTCATATAGGTTACAGAGGTTCTGCGGGGATACGGTGAGATCCTTGTCAGGTTCCGTTAGCCCCTCAAATGGATAATCCAACAGACACAAACCAATCCAACTGGAGGCGTGTTCTGTACGGGACGCCAGAAGTCCCATCCTGTTAGCGTCATTCACCATGTGAGGTGTGTCTGGAGAGTTGTCACACCATGTAACTCCGAAACCTGCTTCTAGAGATGTCGGACACGGCTGGGTTCCCACTCTGGGGTCAGCAGCGTGCAGCAGGAACCCCGAACAGGCGCACTCTAGTCCCCACATCATGCCGTTTCTGGGGCTAGGCTGCTTTGGATCACTCCAGATCTGGATGACCTCTAGCTCACTGGCTGGGTTCAAAACCCTAGTACCTGTTGTCTGACAGGTACCAGGTAGTAGTTCTCTACACACTCAGGTTCCCGCCAGGGACAGGAAACCACTGAGGCAGGATAGGAAGGGCGTGTTTTTTATGCTCAGGTTTCCTGTCCCTGGGGGCGGATCCCTCTCTGGTTGGTGCCGTCGTGGTGATGGGGAAAGTACAGCTCCATGAATGCATGTTTTATTTAAGGTAATTTATTGTATATTCATATTTTATATATGTTAAAGTCATTTTATATATGCTACATTATTATACTTACCATATGTGTATATATATATTTTTATAGTATTCTGATATTTAGTTTCCACTCTGTCATCCATTACTAATCCTGCAGCGACCCGGTACCGACACTGCTGGGCGCCAAAATCTTCAGTTTAAATCCTTTTCGGATTCGAAATGTGTCTTGTCATCTACCAGTTTATTGTTTTTATATAGATGTTGTAAAAACATTTTATTATACACGCCATTCACCGGTTCTTGGGGACCTATATGGGAGAAAAACTGGTGATCTTTGAATCCTAAAAAGATCCTTCATCCTTCTCTTGGATTCAGAGAATAAAACTTTTCCCCCTTGCAGTTGTTTCTTAAAGCAAACAGTCGATGGGAAGGCCTCCTGGAAGACCTCCTGTTCAGGCACCATTCGTGGGGAAGGACCAGAGTCCTGTTGAGGTAATCTGCCACCACATTCTCCAAGCCTTTCAAATGGAGGGCCAAAATTGACCGGATTTTTTCCTCAGCCCACAAAAATTTTTTTTGTGTGAAATTTTTAGTAGCTTCCGCGATCTGGTTCCTCCTTGTCTTTTTAGATAGGCAACTGTAGTGGTATTGTCTGACAGGATTTTCAAGTGCTTCCCCTTCAGATTGTTGGTGCAGGATTCTAAATGTATTCAGGACTGCCCCCAATTCTCTTTCATTGGAAGAGATTTGTCCCGTTTTCCGAGACATATTTCCCTGGCAGGAGAGTCCCCATCCGGAGCTGCTGGCATCCGTTTGAATTTGAATTAATGGTCATTGAACCCAGTCTGCTCCCTTCTGTAGGTTTCTGGGATTCTTCCACCAATTCAATGACCTTTTTACTCTTGAGGGAATCACTAAACGACGATGTAAGTGATGATGATTTCTGTCCTGTTTTGAGAGAATCCAGGATTGCAAAGTTCTTGAGCGATTTTGGCACCAGGCTACACTTTGGATGCATGACGTCGTGGTCCCCAGAAGACTCATTGCTGTTCGAACTGAAAAAGATTTTTTCTCTTGGAAATTCCTGATCTTTTCTAACAGCTTGACCATCTTTGCCTGTGGAAGAGGAGCTTTGTGTTACAGAATTCAATGACACCCCTAAGAACTCTTATGTGATTTGGAATAAGATCGGATTTTCCTAAATTTATGATCCATCCCAGAGATTGTAGCACTTCTATGGTTGTCTCCTTTTGACTTCCCAAGTGCCTTACAGAGTCTCCAATTAGTAGGATGTTGTCCAAGTATGGGACAACAAAGACTTCTTCTGTTCGAAGGTATTTCACAACTTCTGCCATGATCTTGGTGAAGATCCGAGGAGCTGAAGAGAGACCAAAGGGCAATGCTGTGAACTGAAAATGAAACTCTTCTCCTAAAAGGAGATAATACTGCAAATTTTAAGTAATTTTGTGACTCTGGGTGAATGGGCAGATGATAATATGCATCCTTGAGATCCAAGGTACATAAAAAGGCTTTGTGAGATATCAATGAAGCAGCAGATTTTACTGATTCCATTTTGAATTTGACATGTGTTACCCATCTGTTCAGATATTTCAAATTTGTAATTAATCTGAAGGCTCCATTTGTTTTGTTTTTTTAACCCCTTCCCGACATTTGACGTAATAGTACTGCATCGCGGGAGGTGCGTTCCCGCAAAATGCAGTACTATTACGTCAAGCTTCTGGCCCCGGCTCCTGAACGGAGCCGGGGCCAGAAGCTGCGGGTGTCGGCTATATGTTATAGCTGACACCCGCCTCTAACACCCGCGATCGGAGATTTCTGACCGCGGCGTGTCAGAGGCATTTAAAGTTATTTAAATGCGAATCGGACCCCCTTGCGGCGCTTACCGGGGGGTCCGCTCCTCCGATCGCAGCCCCGGGACTGCCGGTGCCCGGGGCTGCGCGATCCTCCTCTCGGTGCCGGGTCCGTGCCTCCTGGCAGGACCCGGCTGTAAGACACTGGGCATGCGCAGCATGCTCAGTGTCTTACATTACACAGTGCAATACATCTGTATTGCACTGTGTAACCTGTAAAAAAAGCTTGAACAAGTGATCAGAAGATCACTTGTTCAAGCTTAGATGTCATTAACTGTAAAAAAAGGAAAAATAAATAAATAAAGGTTTTTTACAGTAAAAATAAATAATAAAAGAAAGTGAAAGTCCCCCCAAACACCACATTTCCCTTTACACAAGTAATAAAGTATAAAAAACACTAAATCACGAAAAAACCCCACTTATTTGGTATCGCCGCGTCCGTAACAATCTGTACAATAAATCCTAATCATAATTGGACCCGCTCGGTGAACGTGGTAAAAAAAAAAAACCAAAAACTTCTATTCTAGTTTTCCTTCAATAAAATTGGACAAATATAAATAAAACTATATAAATGAGGTATCACCGTAATCGTAGTGATCCGTAGAATAAAGATAATATATTATTGTTATGCTACAGTGAACAACCCCCCAAAAAAATGCTAAAAATCCAAAACAAGAATTGATGATTTTATTTTCCTCCACACGTAAAAAGTTAATAAAATTTCTTCAATAAGCTAAAAACCCACTAAAATTAAGGTTTTTTTTACAGTGCATCTCGTCTCGCAAAAAATAAGCCCTTATTTGTCTAAATTGCTTAAAAAATAAATAAAGATTGTATAGCCTATTCCCAACGAGCGTTGTTATAGAACGGTGCGGCGGGTAGTGACTTTCCAACACTGGTCAGGGTAAGACGGCGGCTGTTCACTGATCGGGGTAAGACGGCGGCTGTTCCTGACAGCCATCCATCCTGCCCCATGGACCAGAAGGGTTACGTCCCCCCCACACACCCCCAGTTTATTATCGCTGCTACTGGCTCATCAATTCAGACGAGCCGATAGCAGCGAATTTACTTATGACGTCAGTAATACCGGTCACCATGTCTATAGACACGGTGATCGGGGCAGGGTGGCGGCTGTTCCTGACAGCCACCAATTTTGCCTTGCGGTCCAGAGGGGTTTTGTTGCCCCCCTCTGTCCATGTTTGCCGCTATTTGCTGGTCGATAAGGTCCAGCCAAAAGCAGCAATATTCGTCACAATGGGCATCGCTAGGGTGAATAAGAGCAACACTTGGCGATAATTTCCCTACGAAAAACCAAGATATGGTACAAAAGTGCTGGCCGTGCACATTGTACAGATTATGCTGTACAACTCTTACGAGCTGTTCCAATGTGCATGTCCTGCCGTATCATTTCTCTGTTTTCAAGAGGAAGATATTAGGAAACTAATATTGGGACAAGAAGGACGGGGCCCCAGTACCTCTGGTTTAGATGTTCCTGTGTTTTGCCAGGACAGCATTTTCCCGGTGAATTCTGCTGCTTCTAATGGTAGGACTCAATAAAGAGTCTGTTCCAAAAGAGGAGTTAGGATGGACACTACATACTACTAAGAGACCTGCGACAACTCCAGAGTGACAAAAGTTTAGTTGGTCCCCTGGTATATTCTACCTCCTTATACGCAATACATTCACAATTCACGCCCAACCTATTGTGAATTAATTTCGGTAAAATGAATAATTGTAACAACTTATGTCCCGTTGCTCCCTATACCCCTCCATTATTTCATAAGGGGCGCCACATAACGGGCACTGAACTTTCCAGAAATAATTGCAATTTCCATCTTGGACTCTATTGCACATCATATTTGGAAACCACCTATATGTTCAAAATGCTCATTTCACCACGTGTATTACACTACACCACATATTACACCTTGCTATATTCCCCAAGGGATGTACATTCAACAATTAGGGTCACTTTTCGGGTTTTCCTCTGTTTTGGTACCACTACATCTCTCCAAATGTATCCTGACACATGTGAAGGATTTCTTACAAATTTGGCCTCTAAAAGACAAACATCCCTCTTTTCCTCTACTGTGCGCCCATAAAGCATTTTATATGCACATGTGGGGTACTTCTACACTCGGGAGAAATAGTTTTACACCTTTTTTTGGGGTTATTTAATATATTATCCCTTGTGGCTTACATAAATTAGGGGTAAAGTGACATTTATAGGAAAATTTTCACCTTTTTAATGATTCGGGCCTAATTGGATCATTCACCTGTAGGGGCAAATACATATATTACACATTGCAAAATTCTCTAAGGGGTGTGCATTCAAAGATTAGGGTCACTTTTCGGATTCTTATCTGTTTTATACCGCTAGGGTTCTCCAAATGCATGTCAAACATTTCTGTCAAATTTGGCTTCTAAAAGGCAAACATTCCCCTTTCCTTTTACTGTGCGCCCATACAACATTTTATATACACATGTGGGGTACTTCTAC
The DNA here is from genome assembly GCA_019512145.1 of Engystomops pustulosus. Lineage (NCBI taxonomy): Eukaryota > Metazoa > Chordata > Amphibia > Anura > Leptodactylidae > Engystomops > Engystomops pustulosus. The sequence continues at coordinate 50,551,313 of CM033650.1, forward strand.
ACTCGAGAGAAATAGGTTCACACATTTTGAGGGGTTATTACATTTTTTTATCCCTTGTGGCTATATAAAATTAGGAGTAAAATGACCTTTATAAGAAAATGTTCACCTTTTATCTATTTAAGTCCTAATTAAATCAAACACCTTTACGGACAAATACACATATTACACCTTGCTAAATTCTCTAAGGGGTGTGCTTTCCAAAATGGTGATACTTGTTGGGATTCCCCTCTGTTTTGGTACCACTACGGCTCTCTAAATGCATCCTGACATATGTAAAGGATGTCTGTCAAATTTGGCTTCTAAAAGGCCAACGCCCCTCTTTCCCTTCTGAGCTTCACTGCGTACCCATACAACATTTTATTTGCATGTGTGGGGCAATTTTATACTCGGGAGAAATGCTAGTACACATTTTTTGGGGTTGTTTCATCTTTAATGCCTTATGGGATACAAAAATTAGCAGTAAAAGTGACTTTTTTGGGAAAATGTTCACCTTTTTCCTTTTAGGGACCTAATTGAAGCAAACACCTGTAGGGGAAAATACACATATTACACCTTTCTGAATTCTCCAAAGGGTGAACTTTCCAAAATGGTGACACTTGTTGGGGTTCCCCTCTGTTTTGGTACCACTAGGGCTCTCCAAATGCATCCTGACACATGTAATGGATGATTGTCAAATCTGGCTTCTAAAAGGCCAAAGCCCCTCTTTCCCTTCTGAGCCCTACTTTGCACCCATACAACACTTTATATGCAAAAGTGGTGCAGTTCTGTGCTTAGGAGAAATAGTTTTACACATTTATGGGGTTGTTTCATCTTTTATCCCTTGTGGCTTACAAAAATTTGGGGTAAAAGTGACTTTTTTGAGAAAATTTTCACCTTTTTTCCCTTTTGGGGCCTAATTGAATCAAACACCTGTTGGGGAAAATACACAAATTACACGTTGCTAAACTCTCCAAGGGGTGTACTTTCCAAAATGGTGTCTCATGTTGGGGCTTTCCTCTGTTTTGGTACCACTATGGCTCTCCAAATGCATCCTGACACATGTAAACTTTTTCAGCCATATTTACCCTGCAAAAACGAAACATCGCTCTTTCCATTCCAAGTGCCCCCCTGTGCCCGTACAGCAGGGTACAGTGACAAAATGGGTATTGGCATACTCAAGAGGAATTGCCCTCAACATTGTAAAATGCATTTTCCTTTTTAACCCATTGTGAAGGTGCAAATTTTAGTGTTCAAGGAATCTATAGTAAGATAAAATTACATTTCTCTAATTTCACTTTCATTTATCTTTCACGCTCATGAAACGCTCAAAGGGTTAACAAAATTCCCAAAGGTTGTTTTGAATATTTTGAGGGGTGTAGTTTCTAAAATGGTGTCATTTGTGGGGGGTTTCTGTCATGTGGGCCTTATAAAGTCACTTCTAACTAAATTGACCCTCCAAAAGTAGGTTTTGATGATTTTCGTGAAAATCTGAAAAATTGCACCTAAAGTTATAAGCCTCCTAACATCCAAAATAAAGGAAAAGATGTTTGAAAAATGATGCCAAGTTAAAGCAGACATATGGAAAATGTTAGTTATCAAGTTATTTTAGTGATATGACCAACTTTCCAAAAAGTAGAAAATTTTGAATTTGGAAAACATTGTTTTTTTCAAAATTTTTGCCAAATTTCCATTTATTTCATAAAAAAATACTAAATATATTTATTAAATTTCTCAACCAGCATGAAGTACAATGTGTCACGAAAAAACAATCTCAAAATCAACTGGATATGTTAAAGCGTTCCAAAGTTATAACCACTTAAATAGACACATGTCAGATTTTAAAAAATGGTCCGTGTCAGGAAGGTGAAAAGTGGCTTCAGCGTTAAGGGGTTAAATCAAAAATAAAGGAGAATAATGACTTGTACCTTTCTCTTCTGGATGGACTGGAAAGATCACGTTTTGGTTTCAACAAGTCGGATACTTCCTTCCAAAGGTGATATGTTAACCTGCTCGATGATTGCCTGGATAAAATAAAATGAGGAGGAGGAGGCGAGACAAACTCTATAAAATAACCATTTTTGATTATAGAGAGTACCCACCTGTTTGTTGTTATATTTTCCCATTGTGGGAGAATATTTTTCAATCTACCCCCACTGTCATTGTCTTTTCTATTACTTGTTTGAGGAAAAAAGGAAAGGCTTGCTTTTCCCTCCTAGATGCATTCCAGAATCCCTGTTTACAGGTCAGTTTATTTTTTACCTTAGACTGTTCTTTGGATGATTGGAAGTTACGAAAAAGCTGTTTCTTAGGTTATTGCCTAGCTTCAGGAAATCCCTTTTTACCTGCCTCTTTGTCCAAGATTTCATCCAATTCTGATCCAAAAAGAAATTCACCAGAAAATGGAAGGCTACATAACTTCAATTTAGAAGGTACATCCCCAGACCACTGTCTTAGCCAGAGTGCTCTCCTAGTCGCATTTCATAATGCTGCTTCCCTTGCTGAGAAACGGATGGTCTCTGCTGATGCATCTGCTAGGAAGGCCATAGCTGATTTTAGTAATGGAATGGAGTCTAAAATTTCTTCTCTAGATGTACCCTCTCTAAGATGATCTTCAAGCTGTCTTAACCAGAAGAGAAGAGCGGTTGCATTCATTTTTAGAGTCGTCATTGAGGATTCCCAGGCGTTTTTAAGCAAACAAACAATCTGATTTCCTATCCATGGCATCTTTCAGCTGAGTGGAATCTTCAAACGGTGGATCAGACTTTCACTTCCATAGGCAATAGGAATATCTACCTTAGGTATATTGCCCCAGATCTTTGTTTCCTCTGGATGGAACAATAGGCGTTCAGCCAGCCGTCCTACTTACAGAGCCCAGGGTTAGGGAACGAATTTCAGCCTCTTCCACCATGCTGGATGATCTCCGTTAATCCACATAGACCTCAGCAGACTGTGGCTACGCCATAATCTTATACATACCTTCAGACGTCTGATGCCATCTTTCACAGCCTGTCTCCTAGGCCGTGATGCAGAGGTGTCTGATGTCACTTTTGGTCATACCGAAAGTAACTTTATGCGCGAGCAAGTTCTATGTGCCAACTGCCGCGGACCCAAAAACTAGCTGTATGGCTGCCGATGTTAAGGAAAACCTATCTGATAGATCAAAGCCTCTCATTTCTACTTGTCTTATTTTCCTAAAAAATACTGTAACAGAGAATACATTTTAAGATGGCAATGGCATCCTCGACCGCACCTAAAACTTTGAGGCTGAGGAATTTCAGGAATACCCTATGGTGACATGAACGCGAGACAGCAGGAAAACTCTCCAATCAAGAAGATGCCTGATATGTTATACTTTGTATGCTCCTGCTTTTCTACGTAGACTTGTGAAACCAAATAAACTTGCGCGGTGCTGATTTGCTCAGGGCGATGGTAGCATGAGTGAGACTTGAATCAGCAGTTGTCCGAGTCATTCCTTGCAACGTGCACACATGTTTTATTGATTTGGAACACACGACTGATACACACTAAAAGAGGATATCATAAATCCTCCCCTAACAGTTGGAGGCACTGCTGAGATCCCCATGAAGCAGGACCAGGGCGCTTCCTAGTTCCGGCACCGCCTGCAGCCTTGGGATCATCGCTCCCCGACCAGGACTGATCAACCCACGATCACTAAGTTTCAGGTTACATATGTTAGCCTGTTGCCTTCTGTACCAGAAGGGTTGCAAAGTTTCCAGAGACAAAAAATTCAGTACTGCCAGGAGAAGGTGGTCTTCCTAGGCCACTGCTTCTCTGCCACAGGCAGACACCTGACAGAGAAAATAAAGCTGGAAGTCCAGAATATGCCCCTAAGAATATGCCCTAAGCCTCTTCACTGGCCAGCTACTGCAGGCCTGGGATAAGGTCTGCTGCCCCCAGCCTGGTGCTGCCCCTTTCTGGCTGAATTGCCTCTTCCCCATTTGCCCTTAGTCAGGAGGCAATTGATGCATTCCACAGCCTTAAGCTGCCAATCATGTCTGCCCCGGTTCTAGGCACACTGGACCAAACCTTTTGTTTTGCACTGAGTATCTAGGCCACCCCACAGGTGTCCTAGCCCAGGAACGTGGTGGCCTCCCCAGTGGCCCAATATTAAGCCCAGTTAGACTCAGTCACGAGGGGAGCCCCTCATGTGTCAGTAGCTGCAGCCAGCAATCTGCTCAGCAAGGCCAGTGAGTTGATCCTAGATCACTCAGTTACTGTGTAAACCCCACAGTACAGCCCAAGCTTTCGAGCAAAGGCCAGACAGCTCAGACTCCAGTGTGCACCCCTGATGCCCCCAAACGTCAGAGCCCTAAATCCTGCCGTTTTGTCACCAGTCTTACAGGATTCAGAGGAGGGGGGGGGGGGGGGTTTAACCCAGATGTTGAGTTTTTTTCTCGTAGATGGCTCCAGGTCTGCAGGAGAAGACAGACGGTTCTACACTGGATATACAGTGGTCAGTGGTGCACATGAGGTAGTAAAAGCAGAACCACTCCCTCCACACAGGTCAGTGCAGAAGGTGGAGTAATGGCACTCAAGACTCAAGGAAGCGCTACAACTGTGGAAGGTAAAAGGGCAAAATGTTGATACTCAAGGTATAGTTCTGGGGTCCAAACACGACTCTGAACCGATATGGAAGGCTAGAGATTTCCTAACCTCTGCAGGGACCCCCTTTAAGCATGGCACACTGATTAAAGGGCTCATGGATGCTCTCTTACTTCCACATGAGCCAAGGGCAAGGATGTGGCTGACAGGGTGGCGAAGGCAGGCGTACAGATGGAACCCAGAGACTGTCCTGAAGTCTCAATGGTGAGTTCTGAGCTAAAAAGTTTGATCCACAGGTGTTCCAGTCCCTGGTGGGCCGAGCGTCATCAGAAGACAAGGGAGTGTGGAGGAAAGCTGGAGCCCAGATGCTGATGGGACCTGGATGCTGGGAGAGAGGGTGCCCCTGCCCAGAGCACTGCACCCGACAGCAAGTCAAGTAGCCCACGCACACACACACATCCAAAATGGCTATGCTAGTGCTTATAAACTACAAGTGGTTTGCCCCGGGCATTACTACCCATGTCCCTAGACTAGTGAAAGCCTGTATAGTCTGTGCCCGCCACAAACCGGGTAAGGTGGCAAAGACCCAACAGAAGGTGACACCCAAGCAGCTGTATCCCTTCCAGAGATTGCAGATGTATTTTATCCAACTACCAAAAAAGTGGTATATAGGAATACGTGCTTGTGTGCATTGATCTCTTTCCAGGGTGGCCAGAAGCTTTTCACATGACCAAGGCTACTACCAGAGCTGGTTTGGACTTCCAGAGAAGGCCTTCCACACCCCTTACCCTTCCCAAGTTAGTGGTAGGGTTGAAAGACAAAATGGCACTCTTAAGTTAGAGATCCGGAAGGCCATGGAAGTAACAGAAACCCTGAGCTGGGTGCCTTCCTGCTGCCCTCTATTCAGTCAGGACCACCCTTAACAGAAAGTTGGGATTGTCCCCCTTTGAAGCACCTTTTGGCTGTGCACCCAGACTAGGCCTCTACTTCCTACAGACCTTATAGCTGATGGCAGAAAGTGTTTCTGATTCCTTTTCAGATCCAGACAGAGACCTCAGGATGCATAACCTGAAGCCTGGAGACTACGTGGTGGTAAAGAGACATCAGAGAGAGTCTGGAGCCTCGCTACGACGGTCCTTTCCAAGTCCTGCTGACCAGCACCATGTCTGTGAAGCTAGAGGGAAGTTAGCATACTTCCATGCTTTCTATTGCAAACTTACTTATTCTTCTTGCTAGCTTGTCTCTTCTGACTGACTGTATGCTCAGGGACACCCCAACCATGACTATAACTGTAACTATAGGGCTGACCAGGATGCCCCCAGGGTAGGACACTTTACCTACGGTTGGTGCAACAAGACAGTGGGGCACATTTACTTACTCGTCCCACTGACGGGGCAGATACGGAATGTCCGACGGAGATAGAAGAGTCAGGTCAAGCCTAGAGGCTGGGAAGGGGAGTGTACTGTGATAAAACTTGTGCATTCCTTCCTTGTCATCTCCAAGGATGTTTGATCAGACACAAAGAAAAGGTAGAGAATCCCAAGGGATTCTGGAGGTCAAAGAGAGAAGCACCTAGATGAGAATGTTTATATAGATACAGTGGGAGCACCAAGGGGGTCCAAGATGAGTACAAGGCCCGCAATCAGATATGGGCAGGTCTAGAGTCCATTATTCCCCAGATAGCTATGAAGAAAATGTTGATTGGGTTAACTGTTCCTAAATATTTCCAACAATAGGGGATACCAACCCCAAAATGGCAACACTGGAAAAAGCATCTCATCCTGCAAAAAAATACCTTCACATGGCCCCAATAACAAAAAAAGCTAAAATTGTATAGCTTACAAAAGGGGCCAATGAGGAAACTAAAAGGGGGCTTGCGTGACTTTTTGAACCAGTTTTTAGTCATGTGTTTTTTTAAAAAAAAAACAGCATGCATTTTTGTCAGTTTTTAACATTCACATTCACACTGTAATATGGGGGACGTATATAGGACGATGTATATATGGCCAATATACATCCCCCATAGACAGCACTGGGCGCACGGCGCCCAACAGGAGCGATACGGTGTGGCAGTGTACTGCTCCGTACCCTGTAGAAAGATAGGACATGTTCAACCACTCTCCAGAATACGGCACCGTACGCCATATATTCCTGTAGAGGGGCGGGGGTTCGCGGCGCTCTTCCCCTCCTCCTCTCCCCAGCACTGCCGTGTGCCCACCGTGCTAAGGTATGCCAGGCAACGGCAGTGTGAATGTAGCCCAAAAACGGGTTCAAAACGCCACGTGTGCCACCACCATAACTTATCTTTTTAAGGAAAAAGACATCTCAAGACAGGCGTCTCATAATGCAACGTGTGAACTTGAATTCAAGGTGAATGCAGATGAATCCTTTTACCATACCATTCATATTAATCTCAAACACACCTGTTCCACTTGGAAAACGCATCTGTTTTTTGAAAACGCATGCGTTTTTGTCCGGTTTTCCAAATTTGTGCAATAAAAACGGACAAAAACTCATGCGTTTTCCAAAAACGGACGCGTTTTCAAAAAACAGTGCGTTTAACGATCTGAAAACGCACTAACTAAAAACGGCCCAAAAACGGCCTAAAATCGCCATAGGGTGAAGACACACATGGCGTTTTTGGGGCGTTTTTACTAAGTGCGTTTTCAGATCGTTAAAAACGCATGCGTTAAAAAGCGCATCCGTTTTTTAAAAACGCACGCGGTTTTTTTAAACGCATGCGTTTTTGTCCGCTTTCCATTGCGCAATTTCAGAAAAACGGACAAAAACGCATGTGGTTTCAAAAAACGCATGCGTTTTTAACGATCTGAAAACGCACTTAGTAAAAACGGCCCAAAAACGCCATGTGTGTCTTCACCCTTAGGGCGCGTTCACACGTTGCGTTTTGACCTGCGTTTTCATTGCGTTTTAAATGCATATACAACAGCTGAGGAGAGGTGATTTGCCTAATTACATCACTGTTAACGTTTCCGTTTACAAAACGCATCGTAAACGCGATGTTAACGCATGCGTTTTGTTAACACGTGTTAACATTGCATTTACAAACGTAAACGGTAATGTAATTAGGCAAATTACCTCACATCAGCTGTTGTATATGCGTTTCAAACGCAATGAAAACGCAACCAAAACGCAACGTGTGAACGTGCCCGTAGGCTGCGGTCACACGTACTGCTAGACGTCCGTCATAACGTGATGCTAGCTCACAGAGGGAGGTCTTCGGGCCGAACGCACATGCGCATAGCGTTATGAACGGACGCCTAGCGGAACGTGTGACCGCGGCCTTCCTCTTTTACTCCATTCCAGGTTTGGGCATCATGCTCATGTGGTTTTTTATGGTCAGATGGGCTCCCCGTACCTCCGTCAGGTACGTGGGACTCCATCGAACCTCTGGTTTTTGTGATCTGTGGGGTCTCATCACTGGGACCCCCACCGATCAGCAAGTTAGGCCCTATCCACTGGCCTAGCAAAAGTTTGTGGGAAAACCCCTTTGGGTGATACCACACGTCCGGTTTTTGGACAGTTTTAAAGCATGTGCTTTCAGTGCATTTTTAAAACGAATGAAAACGCGTGCTTTAAAACGGTCCACAAACGGCATCACCCTTTAAGTCAATTCTGTGCTGAAAAAGAAAGTCTTCCCTTGTTGAGGTACTTTAATATTATACATCTATTCTTATAATATTTCTCGCCACACCTGCAGTAACCAAGGAGCTGGCCAGAAGAACTCTCCAACCCATCCTGATCGCCTGGCTCTTTCTTCTCTTACTGCAGCTGTAACAAATGGCCAAACCGATGAGTCCCAAGAAAGAGCTGCCTCCGCATACTGCATGGTAGATCTCCGACCCAAGCACCAGGTCAGTACCAGCATCCCACTCCGGACAGCAAAGCCGGGGAAGCCGCAAAGATGCCATTGACTAGAACAACTGGAGAAAAAGGGCGTGGGGAACTTTTATGGAGATCACTGAGCACAGGTGCTCTGTCACTACCCAGTCATTTAAACACATGATGCTCCAAAGCTAAGCTAGGAGCAGGGTGCTGTCACATGGTGCATTATTTCATTGCGTTTGAAACGCATATACAACAGCTGAGGAGGGGTGATTTGCCTAATTACATCACTGTTAACATTTCTGTTTACAAAACGCATCGTAAACGCGATGTTAATATATGCATTAACAACGCGTTAACGCATGTGTTTTGTTAACATGTACGTTAACATTATGTTTACAAACGTATTATTTAAATTAGGCAAATCACCTCTCATGAGCTGTTGTATATGCGTTTCAAACGCAATGAAAACGCGACCAAAACGCAACGTGTGAACGCGCCCTGAGGTGCTTTTTCATTGCGTTTTTGAAAACAAATGCGCATGTGGTCTGTGTTTTGAAACGCATTACTTGTAAAAAAAAAAAAAACAGTGAGAAGATCAATGCAATTTAGGTAACGTTCATGCGGTACGTTTTGATTGCGCCTTGAGGGCGCGTTCACACGTTGCGTTATGGTTGCGTTTTCATTGCGTTTGAAACGCATATACAACAGCTGATGTGAGGTAATTTGACTAATTACATTACCGTTTACGTTTGTAAACGCAATGTTAACGCATGCGTTAACATCGCGTTTACGATGCGTTTTGTAAACGGAAACGTTTACAGTGATGTAATTAGGCAAATCACCTCTCCTCAGCTGTTGTATATGCGTTTCAAACGCAATGAAAACGCAGGTCAAAACGCAACGTGTGAACGCGCCCTGAAATGCATTACAACAGCTGAGAAGAGATGATTTGCCTAATCACATTACTGTTAACTTGTGTTTACAAAACACAATGTAAACACGATGTTTATGTATATGTTAACAGTATGTTAACAAGACATGTAAATGCTGTGTTAACACATGTGTAAATATGTGTTTTGTAAACTCAAATGTTAACAGTAATGTCTGAAACACGACTTTTACACCATTTTCCATCACATCACAATTGTTGTTAAAAGTGATCAAAACGGTGCATTGTACTCAAAATGATAGCAATGAAAATGTCAGCTAATTTTGCAAGAAATGTCAAAATTTTCAAGACATTTGGAATTTTCCAGGTTCCCAGTACATGACATTGAATATTAAATTACATCACACGATGTACTTTGGTTGCGTTTTCATAGCGGTTTAAAACGCAGTACAATGGCTAAGGGTGCGGTCACACGTCGCGTTTACCGCATGCGTTAAAAAACGCATTGGAATAGCTGGAGAGTGATTTGCCTAATTAAACACCTCTTAACACTTGTGTTTACAAAACGCATGCGTTAACCGCGATGTTAACGCATGCGTTAACAATGCGTTAACGGTTGCGTTTTGTAAACACAGGTGTTAGCAGCTGTTTAATTAGGCAAATCACTCTCCAGCTATTGCAATGCGTTTTTAAACGCATGCGGTAAACGCGACGTGTGACAGCACCCTGAGAGGAGGTAATTTGCCTAATTACATTACTGTTAACGTTTCCAATTACAAAACGCATTGTAAATGCAATGTTAAAACATTCGTTTTGTTAACACATGTGTTAACATTGTGTTAACAAACATAAACAGTAATGTATTTAGGCAAAGCACCTCTTCTCAGCTGTTGTAATGCATTTCAAACGCAATGAAAACGCAGGACAAAACTCAAAGTGCGTTTTGGTTGCATTTTCATTGCGTTTGAAACGCATTACAACAGCTGTTGAGAGGTTATTTGCCTAATTACATTACCATTTACATTTGTTAACGCATGCGTTGACATCGCAATTACAATGCGTTTTGTAAAAGGAAATATTAAAAGTGATGTAATTAGGCAAATCACCTCTCCTCAGCTGGTGTATATGCGTTTCAAACGCAATGAAAACGCAGGTCAAAACGCAACGTGTGAACGCGCCCTGAGAAGAAGAATTTGTTACACAAAATATAAGCCCTTACACAGCTGTGTACACTGAAAAAGTTATGGATTTTAGAAGTTGGAAGGCGCATTCATGCGTTGCGTTGTGTTTTTTGATGCATTTTTGGCACATTCTAAAGGCCTCAAGACAGGTTCACACGTTGCGCTTTGGGTGCGTTTTCATTGCGCATTACAACAGCTGAGGTGGGGAGCCCATTGCCTCTGTCCTGACTTAACTCCTTCCACTGCATGCAGGTCTTTCTGTGGTAACTTGTCATTTTTTCATTTTTCCCCTTGACAATTGTCACGTTTACCATTGAATTGGCACCTTTCAGACTTCTTCATGCTACGACAGTGGGTATTCTCTAGCTTTGTAGACATAGGGGCAGATTTATCCAGCTTTCTAAAAGTCAGAATATTTCTAGTTGCCCATGGCAACCAATCACAGCTCCCCTTTAAAATATTCATGAGCACTGATAAAATGAAAGCTGAGCTGTGATTGGTTGCCATGTGCAACTAGAAATATTCTGACTTTCAGAAAGCTTGATAAATCTGCCCCATAGAGTACTATTGATTTTCTTATGCATGTAGCACTTTTGGCACTTTATTCATGTGTTATGATCAGGCAAGAGTGTTGTTGATTGTCTGTCTTGTACTAATAAAATTTGATATTTGATTTTGCATTACCCCATGAGCCTTTTGGATGCACTCTTTTTCTTATGTTTTGGTTTGACTTTGTCTTTTGTGCATTCGGCTCACATATACTTGGGCTGTGCTACACCCTTTGGTCTTCTATAACAGCTGAGGTGAGGTGATTTGCCTAATTACATTACAAAACGAATTGTAAACACAATGTTAACACACGAATTAACAATATGTTAACATATGTGTTAATACAGGTGAGGTGATTTGCCTAATTACATTACAAAACGCATTGTAAACACAATGTTAACACACAAATTAACAATATGTTAACATATGTGTTAACATTGCATTAACAAATGTAAATAGTAATGTAATTAGGCAAATCAACTCCAAAACGCAATGATAACGCAACCAAAACGCAACTTGTGACCACACACTATATTTACCATGCATTTGGCTGGCTCCGGTTTTTAACGGACTGCTTAAAAACGGACCAAAAATGGGTTCAAAACGTCATGTGATGCCACACATGGCGTTTTGAACCCGTTTTGAAATTGCATCCGTTTTAATTAAGATAATTGGTAAAACCTGTCAAAAACTGATGCAATTTCAAAACGCTATATGTGGCATCACATGGCGCTTTGAACCCGTTTTTGGTCTGTTTTTAAGCAGTCCGTTAAAAAACGCATGGGTTTTGAAAATGCATCTGCATTTGACAGGTTTTTCCGATTATATTAATTAAAACTTGTCAAAAACGGATGCGTTTTCCGTTTTGGGGCCATTTTTAGTTGTGCCTTTTTTAGATTGTAAAAAAAGGCACAGTTTGAATTAAGATAATTGGTCAAACGTGTCAAAAACGCATGCGTTTTTTACGATCTGGAAAAGCACAACTAATAACGGCCTAAAAACGCCACATGTGTCACCACCCTGAGGGCGCTTCATACGATGCGCTTTGGTTGCATTTTCATTGCGTTTAAAACGCATTACAATAGCTGAGGAGAGGTTGATCTTAGAGATGAGCGAGCACTAAAATGCTCGGGTAATCGTTATTCGAGTCAAACTTTTCCGATGCTCGAGTGCTCGTTTCAAATAACGAGCCCCATTGAAGTCAATGGGAGACACGAGCATTTTTCAAGGGGACCAAGGCTCTACACAGGGAAGCTTGGCCAAACACCTGGGAACCTCAGAAAAGGATGGAAACACCACGGAAATGGACAGGAAACAGCAGGGGCAGCATGCATGGATGCCTCTGAGGCTGCCTAATCGCACCATTATGCCAAAATTATGGGCAACAGCATGGCCATGACAGAGTGACCAAGTGAGGGAAGATAGCATCTAAAACACCCAATAATTGACCCTGACACTATAGGGGACGGCATGCAGAGGCAGCGGCAGCAGCGGCAGACTAGAGAGTGGCATGGCGACATACCCCAAATGGAGTCAGGCTTCAAACCAATTAAAAAAATTCCTTTTGGCGAGGATAACGTGTAGCACTGTACGTATCAGTATTTGGCCTGGTTATGGCCACAAAGAGAAACCAAAGGAGGTGAGCAAGAAGCGCTGAAATGATTTCCTATGTGAACAAAAGGTTGACCGTATATTTAGTCGATAACACAGCATGGCGGCGACAGAGTGACCAAGTTCCATAACATATCTGGTGAAATACCCGAAAAATGAGCCTGACACAGCTCGTTTGCTAAGGGGACGACATGTGGAGGCAGCTATGGAGACAACGTGTGGTGGCAGCTATGGAGACAACGTGTGGTGGCAGCTATGGAGACAACGTGTGGTGGCAGCTTTGGAGATGACATGTGGAGGCTGCTATGAAGACAACGTGTGGAGGAAGCTATGGAGACGACATGTGGAGGCTGCTATGGAGACAACGTGTGGAGGCAGCTATGAAGACGGTGTGTGGAGGCTGCTATATAGACGACGTGTGGAGGCAATGGGGATGGTTATGGCACCCGAAGTGAATGTAAGGAGGTGAGAAAAGAGGAGTGAAAAGATAGATTTTAGAGGTAAAAGGTTATAGGTTGTGGGTTGAAGGTTGCTGCAGGTCAAACTATGTTAGTTGGATCTTGGGATGGAGCTGGCGGTCCGCTGCCAGGCGAGCTTTCGCCTGTCCAAGCCCCTGCCTCTCGGCTCCTCCCCACCCAAAATGGACCTGGGAGCCAGAAGCGTTTACTTTGAAAAAATTATCATTTTAACAGTTTGCCAAGATATATTGTACATGATACATAGTGATTACATATAGGCTATGTTATCCAGTTTCCTCGTGTTTCTAGTGCACAGGAGGGGTGGCCTGTATCACCTTGTTCCTAGCGACTTTTGCTCAGTTCGCTGGGGGATTGCTATCTCCATCGTTTGGCTCTTCCCTCTGTCGTGGCCCTCAAACCTGTAACTCTCCTAGGGTTCCTTTCAGAACTCCGAGGTTATACCATGTTGTTAGTTTGAAAGGAGTAGCTAAATCTATTATCTCTTGTCTTGTCATATGTGAGACAATAAATTGTTTCCACTTGCTGAAGAATCCCTTAGTTTGTTTTTCCTTATGTCTAAGTGTTTGTAGCCTATCTAGTCAAATCAAGTGTTTCACCTGAGCAACCACCTCCTCAGACGTCGGGGAGGATTCTTTTATCCAATGGTTCATGATACATCTTTTGGCCACTAGTAAGAGAGCGTGGATGTCTAGTCTAATCAGAGGGATCTCTTCTTGATCTTCATCCCCTTCTACTATTTGAAAAATTAAGAGCAGCGGGTCTAAGGGTAGGTTTTTGTTCCAATGTAATCTAATGTGAGCTGCAACATCCCCCACCGGGGCCTAGCCTTTTCTTGGGGCCTGGAGACAGCCTGGGCCCGCAGTACCTGAGTGGCTGGCGGTTGCGGCCTAAGCACGCTTGTGTCACGGTGCTTGGTATGGGGAACCGGAGGGCTGTCCTACAGCCTGGCAGGTCTCCAGCAGGGTGGCGTTGGCAAGAAATGATGAGGGAGAGACTGCTGTAGCGGATCTCCCTGGGGCAACCCTTTGGTGTCTAGAGTATGAGTCTCTGTGTGGTGGACAGGGTGCCTGTGAGGTTGACAGCCGGAGTAGCAGGGACCAGACGGAGGCAGAGGTTGAACAGAAACACTTATAGTTCTTTATTGGAACCGACAGGAACATCAGCAACGTGCCTTTAACAAGATGGTGGAGTACTGGAGAGGTATTTGGAGGGAGCCACAGGATGTAGATCCCCAGCCTGGATGCAATGGCAGGCTGGGAGGTAGCTGTGTCCTGGAAGGATGCTTCAGCTTGTCCTGGATTGCATCGTCCGCAGTGGTTCAGAGGATCCACAACCTCACGGACCCTGACAATAACATGGTTAATGTTGAATTCCACGTCGTGGGCACGTCGCACAACAGTCGGTGAGCGGGCAGTTGGAGGCGGTGCTGCACTGCCCTGAGAGTGGCAGCATCTTTTGTCGACCTTCTGATATGCGCACCTTCGTGAGCAAATCAAGCAGATTGGGGTATGTCTTGAGGAACCGCTGAACTATCAGATTTAACACATGTGCCAGGCATGGCACATGTGTCAGTCTGCCGAGTTGCAGAGCCGCCACCAGGTTACGGCCGTTGTCACAGACAACCACGCCTAGCTTCCGGTTCAGCGGTGTCAGCCACAGACCGGTCTGCGCCGTGATGCCCTGTAATAGCTTTGGGCGGTGTGCCTTTTATCGCCTAGGCTCAGCAGCTTGAGCACCGCCTGCTGTCACTTAGCGACGGCACTGCTGCTGTGCCTAGAGCTATAGACTGATGGCGCCATGCCCACGGATGGTAATTCGGAGGAGGAGGAGGGATAGGAGGAGGAGGAGGCATAGTAGGCCTGAGAGACCGTGACCGGGGTAGGCCCTGCAATCCTCGGCGTCGGCAGAATATGAGCAGCCGCAGGGTCAGACTCGGTCCCAGCCTCCACCAAGTTAACCCCATGTGTCGTCAGCGATATATAGTGGCTCTGCTCGGCAGCACTCGTGCACGTGACTGCTCCGTGGTTAGGTGGACCTTGTTAGAAACGGCGTTGGTCATGGCACGGATGATGTTGTCTGACATGTGCTGGTGCAGGGCTGGGATGGCACATCGGGAAAAGTAGTGGCGGCTGGGGACCGAATACCGAGCGGCAGCCGCCGCCATGAGGTCGTGAAAGGCCTTGGTCTCTACCTCGCCCCGGGAGCTTCTCTATGTGAAATATTTGACGCTGATTCACCAGCTCTGGCCCTGCCTCTCCATCTGGCCCCACCACTTCCTCTTCCAACCTGTTCTTGTGTAGGACTCGCCTCCGTCTCAGAAGCACTGTCTTCACCCAGCCTATCAACCCAGCTTTTGGTCTGTCACCTCATCATCCTCCGATCCCTCAGTCTGCACCCCCCTCAGACTTCCTACCCTTACAACAACTTCACCATTATCTGACAACCATGTCTCCTCATCGTTCTACACCTATTTACAGACTTCTTCCACTACGTCAACAATAAAATCAACACAGGAAAAAAAGGGGGACAACAGAGGACGGCACCTTGGGTAATAACGTCTTGGAAAACCAGCTCAGGAATAGGAGAAAGAGGAGGTGCTCACCTGATATGTTCTTTGGCATAGGCTCATAGTGCCTTCCTCCTCCTTGTCAGGGGGTATTAATCCTAGGCTAGCAAGGGGTATCTGTAGGGGATGTCCCTGTCTATGCAGCTCCCACAGTCTGGATAACCGGCAACACCACAAGGAATCCGGTGAGAAAATAGAGAGTAAAGGAAAAATGTACCAAGACTATCGTGGGGCGCTGACAGTACACGTTCCCAAAAAACTTCAAATACCTGTAACTTGCAGGAAACTTGTAAATTTTAATCCTTTTGTTAAAAATACATATACATAAAAATGCCCAATCGTGACGCATTTCGAGTGTACAACACCCTTTCTCAAACATAGGTGAATACACTAACAGCCCAATACAGATCTTAAATAGCATGGTGATAAACAGATAACAGGTGACTTACATTAATCAGCGTTTCGGGAAGCTGACTTCCGTCTTCACGTTAGAATGACCTGCGAAAGGCAGCTGGCCATTGCGCATATGTGGTTGCCACTCATGCGCCGGCTGTTTAGCCGGCGCGTCATGGCAACACACGCGTCTCTCACATGAGTGGAGCATGTGTTTGTGAAAAAGGGGGCGTGCTTTCCTGATGACAGAAGAAGATCACTCTGACTAGTGAATTAGCTACACTGCGATCACGGCCCATGTAAACAGGTGGGATAAAACAATATTGAAAAATATAAGGATAATTTCATCACACTATAACATAATAATGCATATATATATATAAATAAATGCATAAAAAATTAAATAAATAATCAATTATATATATATATATATATATATATATATATATATATTATAAAGTTGTACTATATGTATAAAATAAATACCTGAAAAAATAAATATATAAACACAATTAAATATATACGCAAGAATGTAACTGTGTCAATGTATGTACACATACATCATTCACCTCCAAGATGAGGAATGATATAAACAAAGTACAATATGATTCAGATCCTAATTAGCAGAAAAGGAGAATACTTTATCTGGTCTTTGTGAACCTTAGGTAAGTGATAAAAAAGGCCAATTGCTGGCTCCTCTATTTTGAAGTAATGATATTCTTTGGTATTTAAGATCCCCACTCCTAGACCCTCATCCAGGAGTTTGTGGAGTTCCGTCTTAAACTTTAGGGTGGGGTCGTAATGGCAAATTAGACAGGGACCGGAGAGATTATGGATTTAATAACATAAAATACTGGTCTAAAAATACAAATAGGGGGGCATGGCCTGGCTATGGAGGCGAGCGGTCGCAGCACACATTAGCTCCGGCTCCCGTGGACTTAAAGTGCAACCCAGCACAGCTACACACTCCAGCATGGCCCCAAAGAAAAAGAAAGACCCCCAGGACCCACCTGTGATGCCTTCCAGGGCCACGACGAGGGGCATCGATAAGTATCTGGCGCCCAGCCTCACCGCCAGCACGCGGCCCGCCGGCGCCAACATGGCGGTGCCGAGCGCTTCTCGCGGATCCGTCACGGTAGGCAAGAGACCAGCCACCTCTCTGCTGCAGGGGGAGCCGCGACCGACACCAGACCTCCACACGGGGACATTGCGAGGAACAGCGACGAAGAGCCGGCAGGTGTCGCCGCAGATGGAGCATGGCGGCTTCGCGCCAAAACAAGGTGAAGGGGAGAAAGACACGGCAGCGCGTCCGGCCTCAGCTGGAGAGGTAGGAGGTCAATGCAGCCACGACACACAGGCCGGGCGGGGGGAAGACCTGGTTATGGAGGCAGAGCAGCAGCGCAGGTCAGAAGGGATACTGGTCGACGGGACACAACAGGTGCCTGCAGGAAAGCCCCCCTTGCTCCCCCCAGATGGATCTGACCCGAGTACAGGTCGGCAGGAGGCCAATGTCCAGGCCCCACAAACACCCCCCCGACCCTCCATTCAGGTACAGGCAAAGGTACACTATTCGGCATCTCAGGGACCCCCCCCACAGTCCCCACCACCAACACAGGGACGCTGGTCCAAAACGGTTCAGGGAGGAGGAGTGCTGGAACCAGCACTTAGGCAGATGCAATGCCAGAGGGGAGAGAGCTCTTTAGGAACACCAAAGGGGGCACAGACCCAGCACGCAAATGGCCTAGGAGCAGGCCACAATTCCTCACACTCACCAGAAGCCCCCTGGGTAAAGGGACCACCATGCTCCCCAGCCGCCCAGCCAGATTCTCCACTGCTGCATCCTGCTCCATGGAGGTCCGGAACCTACAACCAAGCTTTGTCCTCTCCTAGTGCGTCCCCGAGTTTTGACAAGATATACATTTGCCACATGGGAAACTGCCTACCTTTTTTGTCCTCTGTCCAAAGGGGTATTCCATCTTGGGGACGTAATGGCTTTGTACCAACAGGTCTTTTAAATTTTTACTTCTCCTTGCCGTAAGTAACGGTCTCTCCGTCAGCAGTGTTTTCAGTGTAACATCTGTTTTTAAAATGGGCCAGTGTTTACTAAGAATACCTCTCAAATTATCCCATTGTTTGTTATAGGTTGATATGAATCGGACATTGCGATCACTCTTTGTTTCCTTTTTTGACTGTAATAGTTCCATTCGTCTTTTCTTTTTGGCGTTACGATACCCAATTTTGATACAACGTCTGCTGTATCCCCGATCTTTAAATCTTTCTTCAAGGTCCTTAGCCTGATATTCAAATTTTCCATCTGTGGAACAAATACGACGGGCTCTTAAAAATTGACCTCCAGGTATGGAACGTATAGTGGACGGGGGGTGGGCCGAGGAGGCATGCAGGAGAGCGTTTACAGAGGTGGGCTTTCTGTACATATCGGTCTGCAAATATCCCTCAGCATCAACCTCGATCGTAATATCCAGAAAGTCCACCCTGGTCCTGCTATACGAATATGTAAGATGGATATTAAATCTATTATCATTAAGCTCCTGCATGAACTCAATCAGCTCACCCTCCGTCCCTTGCCACACGACCAGGACGTCGTCCATATATCTGAGCCAGCACTGCACATGGGGGGACCCCCTGGCACCGTCATCGCCAAAGATGGTTCTCTCCCAGTAACCTAGGAATAAGTTGGCGTATGACGGTGCACAGGCGGCCCCCATGGCAGTGCCCTGCTTTTGCACATAAAACTGGTCTTTAAAAGTAAAAAAATTATGGGTTAAAATAAAAGACAGGAGTTCCACTATCAGTGATCGCAATTCCAGATCCAATGTACTGTTTAAGAGGAAAAATCTTACCGCTTCCAACCCATCACGATGTCTAATGCACGTGTACAGGCTTTCCACGTCAATTGCTACCAACATCATGTCCGATTCAACACAGATCCCGTCGACCCTCAACAGTGCGTCCATACTGTCCCTGACATATGAGGGCAAGGTTTCGACCAGGGGTTTTAAATAGAAGTCAATAAATTTACAACTGGGATCACAGGGGCCCCCAATGCCAGAGACTATAGGGCGCCCAGGAGGGTCGACAGGGTCCTTATGTATTTTGGGGAGTAGATAAAACGTCGGAACCTTAGGTTCCTTCACCACTAGTCCATCAAATACTTTTTTTGGGATCACTCC
This sequence comes from Engystomops pustulosus, assembly GCA_019512145.1. Lineage (NCBI taxonomy): Eukaryota > Metazoa > Chordata > Amphibia > Anura > Leptodactylidae > Engystomops > Engystomops pustulosus. The sequence goes on from CM033650.1 coordinate 50,570,560, forward strand.
CGATTCCACTGCTGAGTCTAGAATGGAGATTATTTGACCATTATATCCTCGTATGGGATTAAAGGGAAGCTTCTCATAAGTGTCTTTTTTGCGTAATTGTCGCAGGGCCTCCTTCTCATATTTATCTTTTGGCCACACCACGACGTTCCCCCCTTTGTCCGCCGCCTTATAGACAACGTCATCGAAGGACTGTAATTCCTTCAAAGCTGCCCGCTCTTGTGCTGTTAAATTATCATTCCTCCTACCCTTCAAGTCTGATAAGGCTTTCAGATCCTCAGCCACAAGTCTAGTAAAGATCTCTATTTGAGGGCATAATGACAATGAGGGGAACGTCCTGGATCTAGGCATAACAGCCTGAGGGAACCTACCTTGAGTTTCATTGGATTGTTCTTGTTGGAGTTCCTCCAATGCTTGTAGTGCCTCCCTTTCCCTTTCGTTATCAATTTCCAACCTTGCTTCGCCACCACCATGGAGTTTCCCCAAAAGTAATTTTCTTGAGAATAAATGTAAGTCCTTTAATGCTGTAAAATAATCGAGATTATTACTTGGGGAAAAATTCAAGCCCCTACTTAGTAGGCTACATTGTGGGTCAGAGAGGGACCTGGAAGAAAGGTTAATCACCTCAAGTTGGTTTTTTGATCTCTTCTCTGATTGGTTGTTCACTGTCCACTTCCGCTTTGCCCCAAGATTCGGAGGTTCAGTCTGAGTATTATTTTGAGAGTTCTGAGTAACTGTATCTCCTGTCTGTTTTTTAGTATTGCTCCTAGTTTTTGGTTTTTGGTGTCCCCCACCAGAACCCTGTGATGAAACCGATATGGATCGGGATCGGGATCTGTGTCTAGTACGCCCTCTTCCATGTGTCCATCTGTAAACTCGCCCTACTTGATAGTCCGTCATATCTCTTTGCAGTTTCTCGGACTTCGTATGGCAGACTCCTTTCTCCCATTTCCCAAAATCACTGTCTAGTTCTTGATTCAGTTTCTCTAGGGCTTCTTTTGATAATGTCTGTTTAATTTGTTCCTGAATAACATCTATTTCAATCTCCATTTCTACCAATTGTGAGTTATTCATCTCAATCAATAACTCAATATACCCAAGTGAACATTTCGAGGATAAGTCTTCCCATTTCTTTCTCATAATTTCATCCTCCACTTCAAATGAGGGGAATACCTGTATCCTAAGTCCCCTGGGTATTAGTTTCTTCTTTAGATATTTTTCTAAGAATGCCCTATTCCACCATATTCTAGTTCTTTTTTCTAGGAGTACCTTTAACTTTACTACAGAGTCTCTCATGTCTCTACCGTTCACATTAAAATCAATATTGGAATCTTCTTTAAACATTACATCCAATTGTTCCAACCAAGATTGGTCACGGACTCTAAAATCCATATTTAGCGTTGAAGAAGTTGCTGTGAAAAACACAGAAAACGTAATCAAAAACCACATCTTCACTCTGCTACACAATGGGACCAGGCACCAAGCCCCCCATCCTCAAACCACGGAATTGCTCCCAAACATATTCAATACCACAAGAAAAATAAGGAGTCACTCAATTCTCCAATAAAATTATATAGAATTTTTATTTCATTAACATATTTAAAATTAATTACAATGGATGTTAAATGGAGGATATCCAATACTAATGGTCTGAGTAAACTGTCCTCCCTACTAACACAAAGGGTATATTCACCATAGACATATCACAATTATTTACTTGTTTCCCCAGTAACTTAGTAAAGTGCAGACTTGCCTGGAAAAACACCTACTATGTATAGTAATTAATCTTGGTGAAACTTTAAGTAAAAGAACAGTGTCTTACCCATAATGTGGTGTAGGTAGGGACAGCTCCCAGACACCCCAACGCGCGTTTCGCCCACGCTTCCTCAGGGGGTACGAAACAAACGCTGGGGAGCCGGAATTTAAATGTGTTACCTGACCGGATGGGTTTTGCTGCGCATGCGCCTCGAACAAATCTCCGGTGTGTTAACATGCCCCACTTCCGGTGCCCGGGAGCTAGTGCGCACGCTCGGAACCCGACAGCGCTATCGGAGTTCCGGTCATGCGCAGTGCGCCCAAGACATCGGGGGATGCCAACCAGCCAGAGCCGTCTACTGCGCATGCGCCATCATCCAGATCGAAATCAGTCCAAAGGTAAGGAACAGATGTATATAGATAAGAATACATAGATCGTAAAGGGTTGTTATTTGTTCAGAACAAAAAATGGTAATCTGCATGTATATGTACCGAGATAAAACATCTTGGAAGGTATAAGTTACCCTATTGTGAAATTTTAAGTATTGTGCTGCATCATATTAAATATACATGTTGTGACTATACATATAAATCTTCAAAAATAATAAAGTGCCCAGATTCAATCAATATTGTACAGTTATATATACCACAATGATCTCCAAAAATTGCATAAAGTGCAAAGTTTATAAAGTGCTAATTAACAAGTGCTAAGTGCATTTTTATACCACATACAAACACATATCAAAAATATACAAACAAACAATTTTTTTAAAAAAATATACTTCTTCCTATGTTTTAATGTTTGTCCAATTTAATGGAGAGGGGTGGAGTGTTAATCCCCCTATCCTTTCCAAAACAAGTGCTAAAAATAGTGCAAGGAGAAGGGGTGTTGATCCCCCTATCCCTTCTAGAAAAAAGTGCTAAGAATAGTGCAACCAATTAACTATTACCTTCCTTCTCTTAACCTTGTGGAGTTAAGTATTTTCTCTTTAGGAGTCTACTCCATTTACAATAAAATGCTACATTTTTAGAATTATATATAAATATACTCTCCTCGCAACATAATTTCTTTCTTAAACGTACAAAGCATATTAAGCATACAAAGCATATCACGGCTTCGTTCCGACAACTTCTCATGTTCCATTATTTTCATTCCACAATACGTAGATTTCTTCTATTAATTAGTTATTCCTTCTCACATCATATTCCATCATAAAGTCCAGCTCCTCCCAGCATGTAATCTTTCTACTCAATATAAGAAAAAATATATAGTTAAAAACCCATGAACGGATCTAGACAATTTTTCAACTAGTTACACTCACAAAAATGGAGCGAAGCTCAGGGCTTCATTGAGACCTGCTGGGGACATAGTGCCAAGTTGCACAATCCACCTACATTCTTTCTGGGCTAAGATCCTTTTCAGGTTACCCCCTCTGACTCCACAATGCACCACTTCTATACCTCTTACTTGGAATCCCTTCGGGTCACATCCATGGTGGTGGTAGAAGTGGCGCGGCACCGGTTTTAATTCCCTTACATTGGTCACACTTTTCGCCTTCATAATGTCCCTTACGTGTTCCCTCACTCTTGTACCTAGATCTCTCGAGGTAAGTCCCACATAAATTTTTGGGCACTCACACGTCGCGTAGTACACTACCCCCGTGGTGCCACATGAGATGTAATCCCTGATTTTATATGTCCTACTTCCATCTGCCGCATCAAAGGAGTGGGCACGTTGTATGTTTTGACAAGATATACATTTGCCACATGGGAAACTGCCTACCTTTTTTGTCCTCTGTCCAAAGGGGTATTCCATCTTGGGGACGTAATGGCTTTGTACCAACAGGTCTTTTAAATTTTTACTTCTCCTTGCCGTAAGTAACGGTCTCTCCGTCAGCAGTGTTTTCAGTGTAACATCTGTTTTTAAAATGGGCCAGTGTTTACTAAGAATACCTCTCAAATTATCCCATTGTTTGTTATAGGTTGATATGAATCGGACATTGCGATCACTCTTTGTTTCCTTTTTTGACTGTAATAGTTCCATTCGTCTTTTCTTTTTGGCGTTACGATACCCAATTTTGATACAACGTCTGCTGTATCCCCGATCTTTAAATCTTTCTTCAAGGTCCTTAGCCTGATATTCAAATTTTCCATCTGTGGAACAAATACGACGGGCTCTTAAAAATTGACCTCCAGGTATGGAACGTATAGTGGACGGGGGGTGGGCCGAGGAGGCATGCAGGAGAGCGTTTACAGAGGTGGGCTTTCTGTACATATCGGTCTGCAAATATCCCTCAGCATCAACCTCGATCGTAATATCCAGAAAGTCCACCCTGGTCCTGCTATACGAATATGTAAGATGGATATTAAATCTATTATCATTAAGCTCCTGCATGAACTCAATCAGCTCACCCTCCGTCCCTTGCCACACGACCAGGACGTCGTCCATATATCTGAGCCAGCACTGCACATGGGGGGACCCCCTGGCACCGTCATCGCCAAAGATGGTTCTCTCCCAGTAACCTAGGAATAAGTTGGCGTATGACGGTGCACAGGCGGCCCCCATGGCAGTGCCCTGCTTTTGCACATAAAACTGGTCTTTAAAAGTAAAAAAATTATGGGTTAAAATAAAAGACAGGAGTTCCACTATCAGTGATCGCAATTCCAGATCCAATGTACTGTTTAAGAGGAAAAATCTTACCGCTTCCAACCCATCACGATGTCTAATGCACGTGTACAGGCTTTCCACGTCAATTGCTACCAACATCATGTCCGATTCAACACAGATCCCGTCGACCCTCAACAGTGCGTCCATACTGTCCCTGACATATGAGGGCAAGGTTTCGACCAGGGGTTTTAAATAGAAGTCAATAAATTTACAACTGGGATCACAGGGGCCCCCAATGCCAGAGACTATAGGGCGCCCAGGAGGGTCGACAGGGTCCTTATGTATTTTGGGGAGTAGATAAAACGTCGGAACCTTAGGTTCCTTCACCACTAGTCCATCAAATACTTTTTTTGGGATCACTCCCGATTCCACTGCTGAGTCTAGAATGGAGATTATTTGACCATTATATCCTCGTATGGGATTAAAGGGAAGCTTCTCATAAGTGTCTTTTTTGCGTAATTGTCGCAGGGCCTCCTTCTCATATTTATCTTTTGGCCACACCACGACGTTCCCCCCTTTGTCCGCCGCCTTATAGACAACGTCATCGAAGGACTGTAATTCCTTCAAAGCTGCCCGCTCTTGTGCTGTTAAATTATCATTCCTCCTACCCTTCAAGTCTGATAAGGCTTTCAGATCCTCAGCCACAAGTCTAGTAAAGATCTCTATTTGAGGGCATAATGACAATGAGGGGAACGTCCTGGATCTAGGCATAACAGCCTGAGGGAACCTACCTTGAGTTTCATTGGATTGTTCTTGTTGGAGTTCCTCCAATGCTTGTAGTGCCTCCCTTTCCCTTTCGTTATCAATTTCCAACCTTGCTTCGCCACCACCATGGAGTTTCCCCAAAAGTAATTTTCTTGAGAATAAATGTAAGTCCTTTAATGCTGTAAAATAATCGAGATTATTACTTGGGGAAAAATTCAAGCCCCTACTTAGTAGGCTACATTGTGGGTCAGAGAGGGACCTGGAAGAAAGGTTAATCACCTCAAGTTGGTTTTTTGATCTCTTCTCTGATTGGTTGTTCACTGTCCACTTCCGCTTTGCCCCAAGATTCGGAGGTTCAGTCTGAGTATTATTTTGAGAGTTCTGAGTAACTGTATCTCCTGTCTGTTTTTTAGTATTGCTCCTAGTTTTTGGTTTTTGGTGTCCCCCACCAGAACCCTGTGATGAAACCGATATGGATCGGGATCGGGATCTGTGTCTAGTACGCCCTCTTCCATGTGTCCATCTGTAAACTCGCCCTACTTGATAGTCCGTCATATCTCTTTGCAGTTTCTCGGACTTCGTATGGCAGACTCCTTTCTCCCATTTCCCAAAATCACTGTCTAGTTCTTGATTCAGTTTCTCTAGGGCTTCTTTTGATAATGTCTGTTTAATTTGTTCCTGAATAACATCTATTTCAATCTCCATTTCTACCAATTGTGAGTTATTCATCTCAATCAATAACTCAATATACCCAAGTGAACATTTCGAGGATAAGTCTTCCCATTTCTTTCTCATAATTTCATCCTCCACTTCAAATGAGGGGAATACCTGTATCCTAAGTCCCCTGGGTATTAGTTTCTTCTTTAGATATTTTTCTAAGAATGCCCTATTCCACCATATTCTAGTTCTTTTTTCTAGGAGTACCTTTAACTTTACTACAGAGTCTCTCATGTCTCTACCGTTCACATTAAAATCAATATTGGAATCTTCTTTAAACATTACATCCAATTGTTCCAACCAAGATTGGTCACGGACTCTAAAATCCATATTTAGCGTTGAAGAAGTTGCTGTGAAAAACACAGAAAACGTAATCAAAAACCACATCTTCACTCTGCTACACAATGGGACCAGGCACCAAGCCCCCCATCCTCAAACCACGGAATTGCTCCCAAACATATTCAATACCACAAGAAAAATAAGGAGTCACTCAATTCTCCAATAAAATTATATAGAATTTTTATTTCATTAACATATTTAAAATTAATTACAATGGATGTTAAATGGAGGATATCCAATACTAATGGTCTGAGTAAACTGTCCTCCCTACTAACACAAAGGGTATATTCACCATAGACATATCACAATTATTTACTTGTTTCCCCAGTAACTTAGTAAAGTGCAGACTTGCCTGGAAAAACACCTACTATGTATAGTAATTAATCTTGGTGAAACTTTAAGTAAAAGAACAGTGTCTTACCCATAATGTGGTGTAGGTAGGGACAGCTCCCAGACACCCCAACGCGCGTTTCGCCCACGCTTCCTCAGGGGGTACGAAACAAACGCTGGGGAGCCGGAATTTAAATGTGTTACCTGACCGGATGGGTTTTGCTGCGCATGCGCCTCGAACAAATCTCCGGACCCAAAGCTACCATGGCGACGGATCGCCGCTCCCCGATGATGTCACATGCAACATCACTAAGAATAATGCAGAATTTTTGGATGTAGAAGTGTTTCACACATCTGAAGGAGTAATTAAGACCAAATCCTTTTTTAAACAGGTAGATAGTAACAGCTACTTAGGGTTTGATAGTAACCACTTCAAAAAATGGCTGACCAACGTGCCACACGGCTAGTATAAAAGAATCAGAAGAAACTGTACAGATGACTTAGACTATGCTCTCTAGAGCCAGGTCCTGACCGAAAGGTTTAGAGCAAAAGGCTATCCCCCCACTCTGATTAATATGGCAAATAAGAAAGCTGGCAAACTCACACAAAAAGAGTGCCTACAACCTAGGGAGAAATTAGAGGAAAGAGGATTATTTGATATAAATTTTATCACCACTTTTTCCTCTGATAGCAAGAAAATCAGGAATATCCTAATAAAACATTGGGACATACTGTTACACGACCCATACCTGAAAGGTATCATTCCTAAAAACCCACGTCTAACCTTCAGGAGAGCCCAAACACTTAAAAATATTTTGGCCCCGAGTCGGTTGGGACCTGAGGTAGTTAAAAATCCCTTAGTATCTCTCTTCCCTAAAGTCTTGGGCAGCTTTAAGTGTGGACACGCAAGGTGTAAATGCTGCGAAACGATTCAACACAGACAAAATACATTTATGTCTAACATAACGAGAGAAACCTACCCAATAAAGAGTTTTCTAAACTGTGGTTCTAATTATATTATTTACCTAATAGAGTGCAAGTGTAAATTGCAATATATCGGGCGAACCATCCAACCTTTAAGAGAAAGGCTTAATACACATAGGCACAATATCCAAAATGGTTTCACTCTTCATAGTGTGTCCCGCCACGCAGCTGCCCACCACAACTGTAACATCAAGGAATTCAGCATACTCCCGATAGAACACATCAACCACACTGTCCCCCAGAGGTTTAACCACCTCAAAAGAAGAGAGATGTACTGGATATTCAAGCTTCAGAGTCTGGTACCTGTAGGGCTAAATGAAAGTCTGGAGAACATCTAATTAGGATCTGAATCATATTGTACTTTGTTTATATCATTCCTCATCTTGGAGGTGAATTATGTATGTGTACATACACAGACACAGTTACATTCTTGTGTATATATATATATATATTATTGTGTTTATATATTGATTTTTTTCAGGTATTTATTCTATAAATATAGTACAACTTTATAATATATATATATTTCTTAACATTAATTGTGCTGGGACACTGGTATCGTCTTTTTATGTCCATTATACCATGTCGTCTAATAGTGTTTTTTTTATACAATTATTGATTATTTATTTAATTTTTTATGCATTTTATTTATATATATATATATATATATGCATTATTATGTTATAGTGTGATGAAATTATCCTTATATTTTTTAATATTGTTTTATCCCACCTGTTTACATGGGCTGTGATCGCAGTGTAGCTAATTCACTAGTCAGAGCGATCTTCTTCTGTCATCAGGAAAGCACGCCCCCTTTTTCACAAACACACGGTCCACTCATGCGAGCGATGCGTGTGTTGCCATGACACGCCGGCTAAACATCCGGCGCGTGAGTGGCAACCACGCATGCGCAATGGCCCGCTGCCTTTCGTGGGTCATTCTAACGTGCTAAGACGGAAGTCGGCTTCCCGAAACGCTAATTAATGTAAGTCACCTGTTATCTGTTTATCACCATGCTATTAAAGATCTGTATTGGGCTGTTAGTGTATTGTCCTATATTTGAGAAAGGGTGTTGTACACCAGAAACGCGTCACGACTGGGCATGTATATGTATTTTTAACACAAGGATTAAAATTGACAAGTTTCCTGCAAGTTGTAGGTATTTGAAGTTTTTTGGGAACGTGTAATGTCAGCGCCCCACGATAGTCTTGGTACATTTTTCCTTTACTCACTACGTCACTACGTCAACAATGTCATCATGACCCACAGACTGCGACCATTGGAAAACATGGGTATCGGGAAAGAGCTCAGCAGCAACCTGACAAGTGGTTTGTGACTCTGGGAAGGGTCCAGAAAACAGTTCCTCAGAGTATGCCGGCTCAAATGCCAAATTTTCCTGGGAGGGGGCAGACTGGGGGGAAGGAGGTTGAGGTGGAGGAGCTGGAGGAGTGCTCACTTGGGTAACATGGGTGGACTGCGTGGAAGACTGATTGGTGGACAAATTACTTGAAGCTTTGTCCACAATCCACGACATATTCTGGAGTACATATGTTTTGTTGATCACTTTTTATTGCATTTTTAGTGGGATATAATAGGTAAAAATCATAATTTTTGGCGGGTTTTTAACGTTTTTTTTTTACGGCGTTCATCATATGGGTTCAATAATGGGTTATTGAAAAACATTTTTTTTTACATTTTTTACATGATCCACCATGGGATATGAACAAGCAATCATCTGATTGCTTGTTCTTGATAATACTCTGCAATACTAATGTATTGCAGGGTATTAGCAGTGCCAGCCTATGCAGATGCATAGGCTGACACTTTGCCTTTAAGATGACGTCACAGACGCCATCTTAAAGGCAATCCCTCCAGACTTCTCTGGGGTCCCGATCGGACCCCAGAGGTGCCAAAACAGCGATCGCCCCCCCCCCCCCAAAAACGGTGCGGGGGGGGGGGGGGGCGATCGTGGGGTAAAGACCCCCAGAAGGCATGTTAAATGCCGCGGTCGCGTTGACCGCGGCATTTAACGGGTTAAACACCCGCGATCGGAGCCCACTCCGACCGCGGGTGTTAGCCGGGGATGTCAGCGGTAGATTACCGCTGAAATCCCGCGGCTAACGATGCCGGTTCGGCTGCTGTGCAGCGCTGTACCGGCATCGTTTCTGCGCCATAGCTGTACTGCGCTGAGCGCTAATCGTCGGAAGCTGCGCAATACAGCTACGGCGCGGATCGCTAAGGGGTTAAGCAGTGACAAGCTGCTAGCTTTATTGGAACCTTCCGATACATACACTATCATACACTGCAGCGTCATACAATATTCATCAGGGAGTGGGACTAGGAGGCAGTGACTGCCGCATGAAGCCTGGCAGTCAACTCCGGCCTATGGCTTGGGAGGAGCAGTCCAGGGTGCATTTTTTTTGGGTGACATCTTTAACCCCCCTTGGGACTTAGCCAGTTTAAAGCTTAAAAACGGATGAGGTCAGCGCCCACTTGTTCATGAATAATCATGAATCCTTTATTGGTCCATGGTGAAACAGCAGTTACAAACTCATACACATGAGTAAAATGATAAAGCTTACTGACGCGTTTCAGACCTGTTGGTCTGTAGTCATAAATGGCATTCAAAATATCATTGTGAGTAGATATACCATGTTCACCAGACCTTAAAAAATCCTCGGTCAGAATATCGTTACAAAAAACTAATGTTAAAATAAAAACATGGATATAAAAACATCAGTAGTTCACAACTTTGAAGCCTGTGGGATATATACAATCTTTAGTGAGGATCCGGTATCCTTCACGATTAAGTAGTTAAAAGCTTAAAGGGGTATTCCGGGAATATGAACGTCTGACACAAAAACCCACGATGATATAAATAAATGAATACAACAATACTCAATGTCATTAGTCACAAAACGGAGCTAAAATAATATGATTTTATGATTTACAACATTTATGGCCTCTCTAAAGTAGGTGGAGTTATCACTAAGATGGCCGCCACTGGAAACTACAAGTTCCATGATCCTTTAGTTCTCAGTAACTCCTCCTACCACTTATGCTCTGCTAACAGTGATGATGTAACAGGTTTTCTTGCTCTGTTACCATAGTAATCATGTGTAACTGCCATCACCACAACACTGTCCATACTGGATGCACTGCAACCAACCGACTACAGCCAAACGTAGTGGTGATCACATGACCCTGCCCAGGCAGGTGCAGGACATGTGATGTGGACATGTGACCAGCGGCCATCTTCTTTTCTGCGACGGACCGCGCGGAGGAAATTAACGGACTGATTAAAGGGCCGGTAGCATTTTAATTCTTCATTACAGTCTATGTCATCAGCATTTTCTGCTAAGGGGAGCAAAATTTTAAATAACAACTAATTACACATTAGCTTATATTTTGAGTGCCCACTTGTATATGAATTATGCTGATTCCTGGAATACCCCTTTAAGGCTCGGCCCCATTTTATGTATTCTGACTTTTACATGGTTTAAAATTTATATGGTTATAAACTTTTAAACACTTACTTATCAAAGCATTTATGCAACAGTTTTTTCATCACATGTTGTACTTCATTTTAGTGGTAAATTTTGGCTGTTTTTTGCGTTTATTAAAAATAAAATAAAAACTGATGAATTTGTTGAAAAATTTGCCATTTTCAAAATTCTAAATTAGCTCATTTTCAGACAGATAGTTTTACCACCTAAATTAGTTGCTGAATAACATTTCCCAAATGTGTGCTTTACATTTTCACAATTTTTGAAATTTCTGGATAATTTATTTTGATGTCACGTGCCTTACAAATCAGTTTTCTGTATGTTTTGGAAATCATTACTGTTTCTAATTAAATTTGCAATACATAACATTAGAAACCCCATAACCTTATAACCCAGCGTCAGCATGGGTTTATGAGAGATCGGTCCTGTCAGACTAATCTGATTGGTTTCTACGAGGAGGTAAGTTCAAGGCTGGATCTGGGAGACGCTGTGGATGTTGTATATCTGGACTTTTCAAAGGCATTTGACACGGTGCCACATAAAAGGTTGGGTTGGCACATAAAAGGTTGGTATATAAAATGAGACTGCTGGGAATAGGAGAAAATCTGTGTATTTGGGTAAGTAATTGGCTTAGTGATAGAAAACAGAGGGTGGTCATTAATGGCACATTCTCAGATTGGGTTGATGTTACCAGTGGAGTGCCACAGGGGTCAGTATTGGGGCCACTTCTTTTTAATATTTTTATTAATGACCTTGTAGTGGGTTTACACAGTCAAGTTTTAATATTTGCAGATGATACTAAGCTGTGTAAAGTAATAAATATGAGGTCGATAGTTTAGCATTACAGAGGGATGTGTAGAAGCTTGAGGAGTGGGCAGAGAAATGGTTGATGAGGTTTAATGTAGATAAATGTAAAATTATGCACGTGGGCCATGGAAACAAAAAGTATAATTATGTTCTAAACAGTCAATAACTTGGTAAAACTGGAGCTGAAAAGGACTTGGGGGTATTGGTGGATGGTAAACTTAATTTTAGTGACCAGAGCCAGGCGTCTGCTGCTAAAGCAAATAAAAATATGGGATGTATCAAGAGAGGAATAGATTCTCATGATAAAGACATAGTTTTGCCCTTATACAAATCCCTGGTCAGACCACACATGGAATATTGTGTACAGTTTTGGGCATCAGTGTATAAAAAGGATATAGTAGAGCTGGAACAGGTGCAGAGGAGAGCAACCAGGATTATTAGGGGAATGGGGGGATTAGAATACACTGACAGATTAAAAAATTTGGGATTATTCAGTTTAGAAAAAAGACGACTGAGGAGAGACCTCATTACAATGTACAAATACCTGAACGGACAGTACAAGGATCTCTCCAAAGATCTTTTTATACCTCGGCCTGTGACCAGGACAAAGGGGCATCCTCTGCGCCTAGAGGAGAGGCGATTTTACCATCACCATAGACAAAGGTTCTTTACTGTAAGAGCAGTGAGACTATTGAACTCTCTGCCGCAGGAGGTTGTTATGGCGGACTCTATGTACATGTTCAAGAGAGGCCTGGATACATTTCTGGAAAGAAAAAATATCACGGGTTATGGGGATAAAACATTTATTTAATTCTTAAAGGTTGGACTTGATGGACTTGCGTCTTTTTCCAGCCTTATATACTATGATACTATGATAAACATCAACCTATTTTCAAATCTGCACCCCTCAAACTATCAGAAACAGCTTTTATGAAGATTGTTAACCCCTTGAGATCTTCATGGTAATTAACTCAAAATGGAGGTGAAATTTAAATTGGTCTGATTTTTTCTTTTATACGTTCATTTAGCCCTAAAATTTACACATTCACTAAAGATGAAAAGAGAAAACCCATCTTAAAATTTGTTATGCAAAACTGGAGACCCCCCACATGTGGACATTACTTTTTGTAGGCGGGCACAGCGAAGCAGAGAAGGAATGGAGGGCAATGCATTAACCATATAATTTAGTGGTTTTTGGTTGGTTCATGGTGCACTTTTTTGAGCTATAAAATTTTTGTTTTTAATGTTGCCATGCAAGGACTTATTATTTGGTGGAATGAGATGCATTTTCAGTAGTACTATTTTGGGGTGGCTATGCCCTATTGCTGAAAATGATTTAATTCTTTTTGTGGGAGGGTGCTTGTTTTGTGTTCACCATAAACACCATAAAGTTATATGTTAGATTTATTCAATGGGTCAGTACGGTTACCACTATTTACGATTTATTCACTTACGTTTTACAAATTTTACACAATAAAAACTAGTATTGGGAAAAATCTATAATTTTTGCATCACCATTTTCCAAGCAGCATAACTATTTTAATTTCTGGTCTATTTTTGGATGACAGCTTGTTTTTTTGCGTGTTGTTGTGCTTTACAACAGTACCGTTTTTGTTTTGATGCAGTTTTTGATCACTTATTATTGAATTTTATGTGTGACAAAATAGTTAAAAATTAATAATTTTTTGTTGTTTTTTAAATGTTTTTTTAAGGCGTTCACTGTGTGTCTATGATAATGATTTTGTTTCTTGTATGGGTTATTATGGATGTGACGATACCATGGGACATGAACAAGCAATCGTTCAATTCCTTTTTCATGATAATACCCTGCAGGGTATTAGCACTGTCAGCCTATGCTGATGAATAGCCTGACTCACTGCCTGTAAGGTCCTGTATGTAACAGGACCTTACAGGCATTTACTATGGACAAGCCTGGGGTCTTAGCTCAGACCCAGGGGTTGCCATAGCAATGATTGTCCCCGACAGTGCTGCAGGGAATCTTCCTGCATACGTTTAAATGAGGAAAGGGGTTAAACACACTTTGACTTATGAATCTAAATTTGAGCACTCTGGTTCAATAAAAAAATGTCTTAAGAAAAAAAAAGATTCTAAAACAAAAATTATTTTTATGTTGTGTCATTTACTTAAAACGATTAAGACGTCTTCTCCAACAATAAGCCACCATTCAGACCAACAATGCTATCCATTATCTTCTTCAAACCTTTGATTTATGTCTTCTTGGTGTGATATAAAAAGTTAAAATGTGCATGTTAAATTCACGAGTACGCCACTATCGGTGCCCAACACTGGGTTTCACTTCCACAGCTTCTTCCATGGCAGGATTGATGTCCGGCCTCTTTTAAAATTTATACATACAAATTAGACATACACAAACTTTTTATTCAAATTTCTATCTAATAAATGGATTCTAGTCTAGACTTATCATTTATTCCTTGATTATTCGTTCATATTTTATTAACTTAATGGTGCTTATTTAAATCTTTATTAGATCCATAAGCCAATTTATGGCTCTATATCAACCACACATGCAGCTCTGAGAGTTTATAGTAGGTTACCAGTGCAACTTTACAGTAAAAACACAAAAAAAGACAACAGGAGAGGATGGCGCTTCATGTAATATTGTCGGGATGTATGATAGGTGAGTGGAAAGAAAACTGCGCACCTGATCACCATTTGTTATGATGCAATTTGTAGCCCACTCTGGGGAAAGGTTCCAAGTCGTCTGACAGGTCATCTGGCAAATAATTGCCAATAGTCGGTGTAGATGGCTGGCTCGGTCATCCAGCTCCCACAGCTCCAAAATACCAGGTACCACGGGACAGGACCAGTAAAATGGATGGGTGAAAAAAATTGGTGATACTCCCTTTTTTAAATTGGCTTCACCCACTAGTCCAACTGATCAGTCCTAATGGGTCTCTTAAAGAGGACCTGTCACCCCAAAAAGGACCCCCACCAAACATGCCCCCCATAATCCTCTCCCCAGCCTCTTTCCATATATGTTAAATTTATTTTAATTTATGTTGTGAAAGTTGTTACTAGAGGATTTGATCTCTTATCAAACAAGAGGTTGGATCCTCGTATCTGCCGCGCTTGCAGTCGGGTATATTCCTGAGGGGGGCGGCACTCCTCTGTATGTGCTGGCTGACACTCCCCCACCACGCCCCTCTGAGAAGCCAGCAGTATCACATATATTGTGCAATCGCTGCCAGCTTCTCCACGTATACTATATTGTTCCTGGCCAATGTCAGAAACACAAAATAAGAAAGTATAAACTCAAGTTATGGATTACACATCTCTCCACGGTGCCGCCGCATCGTGGAGAGATGTGTAATCCGTCACTGTGTGTTGCGTCCACGCAACACACAGCATGGGTAAGCTGATTTTGCCATTATATCCATTGTAGGAAAGGCACATAGCACTTTAATGATATGTTACAGGAACATGTTGGGTTGGAATACCATTTACTGTTGCACTGGCACTTTATAGCAGTTTTCCAATAGCCTATACATGGCAATATATCCTGATATACAATACTTACCTGCTGATTTGTGATGTGGGGATGCACTAGTGGAACTAATGAGGACAACTTACCTTTTATTGTACAGGCAGTCCCCGGGTTACGTACAAGATAGGGTCTGGAGGTTTGTTCTTAAGTTGAATTTGTATGTAAGTAGAAACTGTATATTTTATAATTGTAGATCCAGACAAAAAAATTTTGGCCCCATTGACAATTGGAGTTTAAACATTTTTAGCTGTAATGGGACCAAGGATTATCAATAAAACTTCATTACAGACACTTTACACCTGATCATTGCAGTCTGGGACTATAGTAAAGCATCCAGAGAGCTTCACCAGAGGTCAGAGGGGTCTGTCTGTAACTATGGGTTGTCTGTAAGTCGGGTGTCCTTAAGTAGGGGACCGCCTGTACTTCAAAGTCATACTGTCATACTGTTGTTTTTAGATGGTAATAATTAATAAAAGAAGATTTAAGTTTTAACAAAATGGTGTAATGAAATACCGTATTTATGGACCAGATATCACTCATGCGGTTTTCTAAGGTTATATAGAGAAAAGGTATAATGGAAGGATTTGCATTCCCTCTGTATCTTCCACAACTCAAGGTTTTGCCTTAGAATAATTGATGAAAAACCTGAAGAAATAAATAAAATTGTATATTTTCATTTCATGCTAACAATTTTCACAACTTTGGGACTTAGGAATTTTATTTGCTTGTGTCTGTATAAAATATCAAAGTTTAAAAGCAAAGAAACTCACTAAAGTTCCTCTCTCATCTACGCAGGGCTAGTTGTTAATTACATCCTTTGTGACGAGTGCCTTATTTATACATGCAGTAATGTGAAGTAACACAGGTGTAAAAGGGTTCTACACACTAATGGTAAAGTAAGATGACATGTCTTAGTAATGTTCGTAACCATTAATGCACACTAAGGAATTGCCGACTGCAACATCAGCTGTGATAGTTGAGCACTTGATACATTATCTGCTCATGTACATGTCACTGTAAATATGAATGCCAGGTGACAAGACTTGGAACTGTTTGTGCTTGGGATTGCTCAACCAAGGGAATAAATGGAAGTGTTATTGTTACTTTCAGAAGCATCATAGTAGGCATCTTTTTCATTCAAAATAATAATGTACCAATATTGTTGCTAAAATCTCATATAAATCAGAATACTTTATCAATTAATATTCATACTCAGCCCATTGCTATAGAAACAATATTGTCTGATAATGTACAACTCCGCATAGATAGGGGATGACATTCGGATTAGTCTAACTGCTGAGATAAATCACAAGAAAGGTTGTGCTGTTCTCACTAAATTAATGAAGCAGCAGGTCCAGGAAGTGTCCTGTCACTGCATTCAATGCTATAGGACCATTGGAAATTGACTGAGAGTAATTAGTAGGAACAGGTCCCCTATTCTTGTGAGATGCAGGGGTGCATTCTTGTGATAGGTTGGGGTTCCTGCAGATAAACCCAACCAATCAGATTGAAACTTGACACAGCCCCTTTAATTATCTAACATAGACCTAAGTATAGTTCATGCATACATGATTGATGGGGATCAATGTAAAGTTCCACTCTCAATAATAATATGAGTGAATCTGTGTCTACAGTGCTGCTACACTATGGACAGAGTGAAGTAGTCAGCTTCATCCACAGATTCAGCTTGCATTCACTTGAATGGGATCACCTAAGCCACAGGCACTACAGCATTGAAAGATAATCAGGGGGAGTACAAGGTGTGAGAATAGAATTCATTTTGTTTATGTATTCTCCATCCCATGTCTTGTCTCTACATCCCATTTAATAAAGTACTGCAAGTTAGACCCATCCCCTACGCATTTCAGAGTTTCTTCGTCTATCCAACAACTTTCCCATGAAGAAATGTGAGGAGAAGTAAATCCTTAGGGAAACAACTACTCATGCTCTGTGAAGTTTTTGTATGAGGGGATAAATGCTGTGTAAATAAAGTTGGATTCATGTTGGGAGACCCAAGTGTGCGGTATGGGGACCGGAGGGCTGTCCTACAGTCTGGCAGGTCTCCAGCAGGTGGTGTGTGCAAGAAATAAGGAGGGAGAGGCTGATGTACTGGATCTCCCTGGGGCAACCCCTTAATGTCTGTAATATATGTCCCTGGGTAAATTATGGGGAGCCCATGGTGGTAACACAGCCATATCCTGGGATCAGACAGAGGCAACATAGTGCAAAATAACTCATGGTTATTTATGAGAACAACTGCAGGCAACGGCTTAAACGATCTCGTAACAGATTCCGGATTACTAGAGTGGTCGTGGAGAGTAATCCTCAGGAGTAGTTCACCAGCCTGGTAGTAGATGCAGGCTGGGAGGTACCTGTGTCCAATTGTGGAAGCTTCAGCTTGTGTCCTGGGAGGAAGTTCTATGTGCAGCACTATCTCTCTCTGTATGCTCCGTCTCTGTTCACGGACCTGTGCTCTCTAGGGAGAGTTGGTGGTCAAGAGACTTAAGAGCTGCTCATGTGGTGGGAGCTGGGACCTAAGAGCTGAGAGCTAAGACAGTATATCTGCTCTGTAGAAGGGCCTGGGGACTAAGAGACCTAGCCCCTCCCTGTCCAGGGGTTTGTTAAACCCTGGTCAGGTGGGTGCTCACTCTCCAATCACACTCCAGTGTACATAAAGGAATACAGTTGGTTGCCAATTCACATAACTTAACCCTTGCCTGGACAGGCAGTATCTACAGCTAATTATGCCTAATAATGACTGCATGATCCCTAATGTGAGTTGCGCAGATAAAGGGCCTCATTCGCAAACATTCCTCTGCCCATGCGTTGGCAGGAGTGTTGTACATTGCTATTAATATTTGTATTTACAAAATGCTATGTTAACGCATGTATTAACATCAAATTAACTCTTTAAGGACCCAGGTAAATTTCACCTTAAAGGGGAATTCTCGTATGGGCAATGACACTAAATTTATTTTATCTGCCTTATACACACATTTCTTCAATTGCATTTTACTTAAAAATGTCCCTGTATGAAGATAGTTTCCAGTAAATGTAGCCATGTCGTCCCTTAGAAATTAGATTGTTGTCCTTGAATATAACCACCTCTCATGGAGTGATTTCACAAAGAAACTAATTATTTTTGCAAATAGTCACCCTTATCCACAAAGCTCTGCGCAGTGCGGCACCTTTTTCTTTCTCGCCTTTCCTCTCACATCTCAGTCTATTAAGCAACCCATGCTCTTCGATCTGCCAGTGATCTTAAATTATTTTCTACCTCAATTCAAACTTCTCACTCACATCTCCAGGACTTCTAATGAGCTGCACCAATTCTCTGAAATGCCCTTCCATGGACTATCAGACTAATATTCAACCTCCAAAGTTTCAAACTTGCTCTTAAAGCCCATCTCTTCAGGGAAGCCTATCACACTAATTGCATGAAATTTCATCTCTCTCTTTACTAACTCATCCTGTGTCCTCCTCCAGTCTGTTATCTGGCAATCACCAGATACCAAGCCCCAGGCTTCTCTGCAGTCCCATTGACCATGGACTTTGTTTATAAGATGATGGATGATGATTAGAGATGAGCGAACATGCTCGCTCGAGAAAATGGCAGCTCCCGCCGTTTTGCTTTTTGGCGGCCAGATAATCAGAAGGCCACTCACCAATGCCAGGAGACTCTGCACTCCACCCAGCATGACGTGGTACCCTTACACGTCGATAGCAGTGGTTGGCTGGCCAGATCAGGTGACCCTGGGATAGACTAGCCGCTGCCCGCGCTGCTCGGATCATTCTGTGTCTGGATGCCGCTAGGGAGAGAGCTGCTGCTGGTCAGGGAAAGCGTTAGGGTGTTCTATTAGCTTACTGTTAGGCAGGAGTGATTCTCCAAGAACCCAACAGCCCTTTTTAGGGCTACAATAACGTTATACGTTTTTTTTTTTTATTTGCAGCTAGTACCATATTGTGAGGAATTTGCAGGGGGACTTGCTACCGTTGTGTTTAGCTCTTAGTGACACACATATCCACCTCAAACACCAAAGTGGGAAAATTTATTAGGGGTTTGATTTCAATTAGGCACAGTCTGCCATTTACTTTTTATTTTACGTTTATTTTTTTAATAACTCAGTGTCATCTCATCTTGCATAGTAGTGTGCTTTCATACTTGGCTAGAAAATAGCCATAGGAGAATCCAAACGGCTTACTTACGCCTACAGTAGCGTTATATATATTTGATTTCTGGTTGATCTGCTGGTGGCTGTACTTGCTGCAGTGCATCTACTAGCAAATTGTGAGCAATTTGTAGTGAGACTTGCGACCGCTGTGTTTTGCGCTTAGTGACGCACATATCCATTGCAAAGACCGAAGTGGGAAAATTTAGTAGGGGTTGGATTTCAATTAGGCACAGTCTGCCATTTTTCCTTTTTTATTTTACGTTTATTTTGTTTCATAACTCTGCGTCATCTCATCTGGCATAGTAGTGTGCTTTCATACTTGGCTAGAAAATAGCCATAGCAATAGGATAGCATCGTTTGGTTTTAAAAACTCAAAAACACAAAAAAAAACAAAAAACACAAAAAAAAGTTAAAAAAAAAAAAATTAAAAAGTTAGTAACTCTCATTTTAAAAATGTTTATACCGAAGGGCTAGGGGTAGAGGCGAGGGCGGGGAATGGGGCGTCCAAACTGCAGGGGTCAGAGGCCGTGGTCCTGGGCGGGGTGAGAGACACCACGTTATGTAGGGAGGGGGAACAGCCGCAGAGCTACACTCCCTAGGTTCATGTCTGAGTTACTGGGGACTCGTGGTAGAGCACTGTTGAGGCCAGAACGTGCGAACAGGTGATGTCGTGGATTGCCGACAATGCTTCGAGCAATTTGTCCACCAGTCAGTCTTCACCGCAGTCCACCCACTGTCACTGAAATCGGCACTCCTCCAGCTCCTGCACCTCAGCCTCCTCCCCCCCAGTTTGCCCCTCCAAGGAAATGGCATTTGAACCGGCATACTCTGAGGAACTGTTTTCTGGACCCTTCCCACACGTCACAAAACCACTTGTCCGGTTGCTGTGAGCAATTCCGATGCCAGGTTTTCCACCAGTCGCATAGTCTGTTGGGGATGATGACCTTCTTGACGTAGTGGAAGAAGTGTCTAAAAGGTGTCCGACGATGAGGAGACACGGTGTCAGACAGTGGGAAGTTGTGGTCAGGGCCAGGAAGTCCGGAGGGGGAGCAGACTGAGGGGAGAGGATGATGAGGTGACAGACCCAAGCTGGGTTGATAGCCGGGTGAACCAGTGCTTCGAGACAGAGGAGAGTCCTCGACCAGACAGGTTTGGAAGAGGCAGTGGTGGGGCCGGACGGCGAGGCAGGGCAGAGCTGGTGCATCAGCGCCAATGTGTAACTAGTGAAGCTCCCGTTGCGAGGCTCTGCGGCGAGGGCTAGATTTTCAGAAGTTGGAGGTTTTTAAGGAAACACCGGATGACCGACGGACGTGGGTGTGCAACATTTGGCCAAACCAGGATCAGCAGGGTTCCACCATACTAGCTTAACTACACCAGTATGCAGCGGCTATGAATGCTAAACACCCCAACTCAGTGGCACCAAGCCCGTTCACCCCGGCGTGCACACCCACACTGCTCCTTCCCCTGTAAGTGATAGTCAGCCCCCTGCCAAGGACTCCTGCCACAAAACCCCATCGTCGCCTCCACGATCCTCCACACACCACCAGCGTTCAGCTCCATACCCAGACGTTGGAGCGGAAACGCAAATATAGGCAACCACCCGCACGCCCAACCCTTAATGTCCACATCTCCAGATTGCTTAGCTGGAGATGCTGCCCTATAGGCTAGTAGGACCGAGGCCTTTCGCAACCTCATGGCGGCGCCGCCCCTCGGTATTGGTCCCCAGCGCCCACTACTTTTCCGATGTGCGTCCCAGCCCTGCACCAGCACGTGTCAGACAAAATCATCCGTGCCCTACCAACGCCGTTTCTGACAGGTCCACCTGACCACAGGACCGTGGACGAGTGCTGCCGGGCAGGGCACTATATATCGCTGACGGCACATTGGTTAACTTGGTGGAGGGCTGGGACGAGTCTGACCTGCGGGGTCATATACTGCGACGCCGAGGATTGCGGGGCCCACCTAGTCCAGGTGTTTCAGGCCTTACTATGCCTCCTCCTTCCTCCAGAATTACATCCGTGGGCATGGCGCCATCAGTCGGTAGCTCTAGGACAGCAGCAGTGCCGTCGCTAAGGACAGCAGGCGGTGCTCAAACTGTGAGCCTAGGCGAACAAAAGGCACACCGCCCAGAGTATTACAGGGATCAGGCGCCAGATGATCTGTGGTGGCAACCGCTGACCTGAAGCCAGGCATGGTTTGTGTGACAACGGCCCTAACCTGGTGGTGGCTCTGCAACTCGGCAGAATGACACATGTGCCATCCTGGCCCATGTGTTAAATCTGATAGTTCAGCGTTTCTCAAGAAATACCCCAATCGTCTGATTGTCCCCACGAAGGGCGCCGCATTGTGCGCATTCAGGAAGTCCAGCACAGATGCTGCCACTCTCAGGGCAGGCAGCGCCCGCCTCCAACTGCCCGCTCACCGACGTGTGTGGGACGTGCCCCGACGAGTGGAATTCACACTGACCAGTTTATCCAGGTTTACCAGCAGCGCCACGAGGATTGTAGACTGCCAGATGTCAAATTCCACCAGAAGCGTGTAAGGTCAGTAGCTCCTCAAGTCTACAATGAGGAGTGGACGTGGATGTCTGATATCTGTCAGGTGTGAGTAACTTTGAGAGTCAACACAGTGGTCAGTGGCGATTGCCGCCATCATCAGCCTCACATACCGCTGCTTGGCCTGTTGAAAAAACTCTCTGGTCAGCTGAAGTCGGAAGCTTTACGCTCGTCACAAGAGACGGGGGAAGAAGATTCCCTTGTTGATAGCCAAAAGCACCCTTAGGTCTGTTTCTCGCGCATATCGGAGGGTGGTGGAATGGGAAGGATGAGGAGGAAGAGGAGGAGAATGTTGGCGAGACACAAGAGGGGACCATTTGTTGAGTCTCACTGTTCAGCGTGTATGGGCGAGAAAGAGAGAGAGGGAGTTGGAGTGAGAGGAGGAAATGGACAGTCAGGCCAGTGAGGGGGAGTGAATTCTTATGCGTTGGTTACTCTGGCGCATGGAGGCAGATTTCATGCTAGGCTGCTATCCCGTGACCTGCGTTCAAAAGAATTTATTCCAGCACCGATTACTGGGTGTTCACTCTCCTGGACCCACGGTACAAGCAAAATCTTTCCACTCTCATCCTGGAGAGGAAAGGAGTGTGGAATCATGAATAACGAGGCCCGCGTTCACAAGCTGAACAGTATTCCCTTCTGACAGCGCTAGCGGCAGAGTGCGTAGTGTTCTGCGGGACAAGTAGCGAGGGGAGTAGGCGAGCGGCAGCTTGTCCAGCACTGGCAAGGTTACGCTTTACAAGGCTTTTGCCAGCTTATGTCACCCCAGCAAGACACTGTCACCTGTCCCCAGTCTCGGCGAGTATAGGGCTGATTTTACAGAGTGGTGAGGGGAGTACGTGTGAACTACCATCGTCCTAAAGATCACACAGCTCCCTACAACTACTGGGTTTCAAAACTGGACATGGTGCACGAAAAATGGCGCTGTACGCCTTGAGGGGTTCTTGCCTGCCCTGCCGCTGCGTCTTGTCGACGGGTTTTCAGTGAGCTGGTGGAATCATCACCGATAATACACGCTGTCGACTGACAGCGCTGACAGGCGACGCTTATAAGATGAATAAAGCCTGGATTTTCATACAGTTCCAATCTCACCGGTGAAGGAAGCTCAACCTGATAATTTATCCACTCTCCTCCTCCTCATTTTCTCCTTCTCCTCCTCTTTGTACAGATAAAGCAGAGGAACTGGCTATTTTTGACAGGCCCACTGGCTCTAGTATAGTACTTTATGCATTTAAGTTTCTGGAGGGCCACCTACCCGGTCTCTGCGTTTTAAACATTTTTGGGAGTGCCACATACAGGCCACACTCAATTATTCAATTTTTCTGGGGGCCACCTACCCGGTCCTCTGTTTAACCAATTTTTGGGAGTGCCCAACAGGCACTAATCTATTCAATTTTTCTGGAGGGCCCTACCTGCTCCTTGGTTTGAAAACTATTTGGATGCCCACTTACAGGCACTCAATCTATTCCATTTTACTGGAGGGCCACCTACCTGCTCCTCTGGTTTGAAAGTTTTTTGACTGCCACATACAGGCACTCAATCTATTCAATTCTGGAGGGCAACCTACCCGCTCCTCTGGTTTGAAAGTTTTTTGGACTGCCACATAAAGGCACTCAATCATTTCATTTTCTGGAGGGCCACCTACCTGTCCTCTGGTTTGAAAACTTTTTTGGACTGCCAACATACAGGACTATCCAAATTAAATGTCTCCATAGCAGCCTCCAACGTTTGTCTCCATTGCAACTCCAAAAGTCGTCCATATAGCTGCCTCCATACATCGTCCCCTATCAAACGAGGTGTTGTCAGGCAGAAATTGGGGTTGTTTTCATGGATTCCACATCAAATTGGTAACTTTGTCGCCACCTGCGTGTGTTATCCACAAAATATACTGGCAAATTTTATCATTTACCAATATATATTTCAGCGCTTCTTGCGCATCTGTTTACATTCCCTCACCGGCAACCTAAACTATAAGAACGCTACTACTGATCTTATTAACAAAAGGTTCTTAGAAGTGCTGTTTGGGGAGTAGCCTAGAGACAGGGCGGATTGGCGAAAGCTCGCCTGGCAGGCGAGCGCCAGCTCCATGCGCATCATGCGCTTTTGGCATCTGTTACATTCCCCTCACCCGCCATATCCCAAACTTATAAGAACGCTACTACACTTAACTTGGTGCAGGCTGGGACCGAGTCTGACCCCTGGGGCGGGCATATACTGCCGAAGCAGAGAAATTGCGGGGCCTACCTCGGTCCAGGTCTAAAGGTCTAGTATACCTCCTCCTCCCCACCCCTCCTTACCACCTCCTTCTCCGAATTACCATCCGTGGGCATGGCGCCATCAGTCGGTAGCTAGGCACAGCAGCTGTGCCGTCGCTAAGCCACAGGCAGGCGGTTGCCCAAACTGCTGAGTCCTAGCGATAAAAGGCACACCGCCAAGAGGTATTACAGGGCATTCACATCAAAATTGTTAACTTTGTGCCCACCCTGCGGTGTATCCACAAAATATACTTGCAAACTTTATCATGTACCGATATTATTTGAGCGGTCTTGCTCACCTCCTTTGGTTCCTCCTGCCACATTGGGTTTGAGCCTGAGTCCATTTCGAGTAATGTCGCCATGCCACTCTCTAGCTGCCGCTGCCTCTGCTGCCGTCCCCTATAGTGTCAGGGTCATTATTGGATGTTTTACATGCTATCTAGCTTCCATTCGGCACCTGTCATGGCCATGCTGGTTGCCCATAGGTTTTGGGCATAATGTGCGAGTAAGCAGCCTCAGAGGCATCATGCATGTGCCCTGCTTTCCTGTCCATTCCGTGGTGTTTCCATCCTTTTCTGAGGTTCCCAGGTGTTTGCACAATTCTGTGCAGAGCGTTGGTCCCTTGAAAAATGCTCGGTATACCCATTGACTTCAATGGGGCCCTTCTTTCGTTATTAGAGACGAGCACTCGCGCATCGGGAGACAAAGTGTCCGAATAAACGAGTACCCGAGCATTTTAGTGCTCGCTCATCTCTAATGATGATGATTGGTTCAAGCAGCAGCATCTTTATTTATTAAATTATTTTTATTCTGTTCCTTTATAAAGAATGGTTGGACCATTATACAAGCTTTTATACCTCTTGTGTCAACCCCTTCATACTAATAGACTGTAAGCTCTTGCGAGCAAGACATCACTCCTATTGTTTCATAAGACTGCTTGTACTTTGTAATATCTTATTTTATTTGTATATGTCCCCTATGAGTTTTAAATCGCTACAGAATATGAATGGGCTATATAAATAAAGATTATTATTATTAAATGTCCACCACTTACTGCATATCCCAAAGTTCTGTGGTAATGAATGCTGAATCCAGGCGGTCAGGCAAGAATCAAAAGTGCATGTCTTGCCACGGCCACCAGGGTGTGGTGTGGTCGTATCCAAGGACAGCTACAAGGGACAACATGGTTACATTTATGGGAAATTATATTTACATGGTAGATTTTTTAAAATAACATGCAGTTGAAGAAATATGTATCTGTTTGGCAGATGGATTGAATAAAATGTGAATACCCAGATGGGTATATTCCTTTAATTCCTTTTATATTGTTTTTTCATTATATGGTGTAATTCACCTTAGTGATATATTTTGGTTAAAATGTTTTGTATTCATTTATATAAAAAAAAAAATTGTGAAAACTTCATTGATTTTCTGATTTCTAAATGCTATGTCATCACACAGTTAGTCTAACCTCCCACATAGGTAACTAACTAACAATAACCGAATGTCTACTTTATGTTGACGTCATTTTTTTATGTTATTATGTTTTATATTTTTATTTTATTCGTATGTAAGGAGGCTTACAAATCAAACAGCAATTTTCCAGATTTTTAAGGAAACTTTAAATTGAATTATTTTAGAGTCCTATTCATATTTATAATGGTTTTAACAGTTCTATTTATTAGAAACTTCGCACAAAGCCCCACATTATTAAATTGCACCCCTCAAAATATTGAAAATAGCCTTTGTTAAGCTTGTTAACACTTTAAGCATTGATCATAATAATATAACAAAAACAGAGGTTCTATACGGGATTGTCCAATTTTGACAATAAAATGTTTATTTAGCCCTAAAATGTACCTGTTCATGCAGGATAAACAGAGAAAACACATCTCGGATTTTGTCTTGCAGTTTGTAGATATAAACCACTTTATGGGCCCATAACAGCGCTTTTGGAAGGCAGATTTTGATGACCTTGTTTTAGGTGACATTACGCATTTGAAAAGTTCCTGAGGTACCAAGACTGTGGAAACCCCTCACAAATGTCCCTATTTTAGAAACGAAACCACTCAAATGATTTACTAAGTGAGCACTTTAAAACCACAGATGTTTTATAGAAAGTATTAACATTGGCTCATACGAGCTATTACAATGACAATTTATTTTTTCAAATAATGTTGCTTTGGCCCCCAAATTTTTATTAGTTAAAGAGGACCTGTCAGTCTCCAAAAAGACGCAATATATGCGATGCTGCTGGCTTGTCCTATAGGTCGTAGCTGACAGGGGAGTGTCGGCCGCCCCTTCATGAATAAGGCCGACTTCAACTGTAGAGGATACAAGGATCCAACCTCTTATTTGGTAAGAGGTCGGATCGGTTAAAACCACCTTCCCAAACATAAATTTAAAAAAAAATCGGTAGATATAGTAAGGGCTGGGGAGAGAATTATAAGGAGTATATTTAGTGGGGGTCTTTTTTGGGGGTGACAGGTCCTCTTTAAAGAAGAAAATGTTTGCTATAGTATGTTACCCAGTTTCTGTATAATGCAGTATTAACCCCAACATAGTAACAAAATGCTGAAGGGACACAGTGCTGCTAGGTAGGGAAGGAACATTTGGCTTTTGTAGGGCAAATTTTGCTGAAACAGGTGCTATGTGGCATTTGCTGAGCCCATAAGATACTGGAACAAGAGAAACCCCTAGAAAGTGATCCTGGAAGGCTAAAACCTACAGTAACACTATTTTTGTGGTGGCTGTACTCCTTTGATTACATTTTATGAACTTTTTTGGCGGGGATGCAAAAAAAATCAGTTCTGATTGATTTTTAACTTTTATTTTTTGTTTTATACACCCTATAGCATTGACATGTTATATTTAGTTATTTATGTTCTATAGGTCAGTACAATTATGACAAAATCTCATTTATCTTTGAATAATATTGCAGAATAAAAACTTGTTTGGGGAGAAAAAAATAATTGTTTTTGCACCGCCATCTTTTAAGAGGAGTAACTTTTAGATTTTTTTGTTGATAGAGCTGCATTAGGACTTATTTTTTTGTAGGATGAATTGTACTTTTTATTTGATTCATTGAGGGGTAAATGTGACCTTTTTGATCACCTTACAGGTTAAGTAATAATTAGATTTTTTTGGACACTTTTTTTTGTCTTTGTCTGCGACTTGAAGAAGTGATCATCTGACTGATCATCTGACTTTGTTGATTTATGCCTTAGGGTTGTTGTATGAGGAACCTGACAAAACAGGATATGGCGAACAGGGCTGGATTAAGGGAAAAATCCCTGCAATTTTTTCAATAATGTAAATCTTGCTAGTAATCTATACAGCCACCCCAGTAATAAATATATACATCCCCCCCCAGTAACACATATATGTATAGCGCGACCTCTCAGTAACACATAGATATATACACAGCCAACCCTAGTAACACATAGATATATATACAGCCTCCCCAACATTACATATAAATATACATAGCCTCCCCAACGTTACATAGATATATACAAAGTCATCCCAAGAATACATAGATATACAGGCGGTCCCCTACTTAAGGACACTTGACTTACAGACGACCCCTAGTTAAAGACGGACCCCTCTGCCCACTGTGACCTCTGGTGAAGATCTCTGGATGTTACTATAGTCCCAGACTGCAATGATCGGCTGTAACCCAACAATACATAGATATATAGACGGCGCACACATCAGGAGACCGCCCTATGATCCGGCTCTGATGCTGAAAGTCAGTTAACAGCATTACACCAAGTCGTATCACCAGCAAAAGGCTATTGTACTGAGTTTAGGGGGCGGTATGTTGAAATGACAAGCCCTAAGTTATCAATGCAGACTTGGTTTGTCAGATGCCCTAAAAGATCTATTAGTGGGTCATTCTGAGCCTAAAACTTGGTAGGAAGCTATTTTATTGGCAGTTAGGTTAGACAGATGCTTTAGAGAACCTAAACATATGTCTACTTTAACTGTTTGTACTCCTCTGTCTTCTACCACTGTTTCCCCTACCCCGCCTAAAGAGAACCCATGCAAATAGGAGCCATGTCACCCCTTCATCGCAAGCAGCATCACTCAACTCACTAAACTTCTACTGTGGCATATCTAGTCTTCCGAGAAGGTCTTGTCCCACAAGACCAGTCGTGGAAAACTCCAGCGCCTTACATTTGGGGAGGTTATTACCAGTAACTCTTTTATGTTGCTGGGAAACCATGTCTGGAAAGGCCTTTATTGATTTAGGGGCTGCTGTCAGTTTTGACAATTGGAATTTTGCTTTAGTTTTGCTTTAATTTTGCTCTGCTTTGCGAAGTCTGCCCAATCCGATCCAGGTAACCAGGGTTAATGTTGTTTCCTTGCGGGGAGGGGGGGGGGGATTATTTTTTTTCACTTTTTCAGAAATTTCTATGACAGTTAGTGCTATTTATGTAGAGAAGTGCTGTTTGTTTTCTTTGAAGGATCAGGTGATGTAATTCTTGGTTTTGCCTGACTTCAAGTCAAGATTGGGAAACACAAGAATGACCAAGTGGAAAACTTATTGTAATTCTCCTTTTAGCCTATTAATCTTGCTGTCTCTGACATTGGAGGAAGAGACTTACCAGATTCTATTGATTTTCTCAATCTCTTTGACTGGGGTACATCAGACCCCTTGTCTTTCCCCGAGATGATTGGAGTAGCCGGCTGCGCATGACCGGGCTGCCGAGCTGAAAGAGATTGCCAAGCACCGTACCTGGCAATCGCTGTCTGCTCCATAGAGATGAACGGACTGGAGAGATTGCAGCTTTGGTTGCCAGGTGGGACCGCAGAGGTAAGTACATTTTACATTTTTTTAACCCACCCCATCCCAGCCACCAAAGAGTTTTTTTTTATACCTTCGGACAACCCCTTTAATCACAGACAGGCAAGATGGTCTTTTTTCACAAGATTCAATTTTGTAGTCACATTTCATCCAGGTTTTAAGTATATAAAAGGTTGATTCAAAACAAAAATAATGATAGAGAAGTTTGTGTTCACGTGTCTAAGAGTTACTGCCTGTTGAAAAGAACACTTAAAATATTAAATTTTATTTCAATCAAAATTAAAAAGGGCCACTCTTCAGCCACTAAAGTTTCAATATTGCAGGCAACTCAGTGTATGTTTTGGGGATCGGGAATATGTTACTATTCTCCTTCAAATCTATCACCCCCTTGAACAAACAACTGATTAAGATGTGTCACATACATGCAGTCATAATTTAACCAGTTTAGGTCACTACACACTACTGACACACAATCCACCTATAGAGTGCTGTTCACATTGCTATACTTTGCACTCTATCTAATCCTATATTGTCCTCCGCCTGACGCGTTTCAACACTCCCCTACAGGGGAAGTGTGTCATCAGAGGCTTTTGGATGTAACCTATAGGATAACGTCGATGCACAGAGTCATATTTTGTGTGCGCATCGGTCGGCGTCACCCGGCACTAATGAGGCCGTGAGCGCGCGCGGCTGGTCGCGCGAAGTATAAAGGGGAAGCCACGCCCACAATGGGAGGAGCAAACTCCGGCAGTGGCCAATCGCGGCAATCCCCCAGAAGAGGGCTTGTCCCCTGATTGACAAGTAGAGAAACCGAGGACATCGCGACTTCAGCAGTATCCGTGAGTATACCCCATAGTCGCCGATGCAAATAGCGATCCATTTAATTGTGTTACCATGCATAAAACTGTTTAAATATGCACGGTCCCCGCATCGGATTGCATAAGATTATTTAATAAAGGAACTGAGGATCGAGTTGCGGTTCCCATACTCCTTAACCCCTAGGGGACGCAGCCTCTTTTGGCCTTAAGGACGCGGTCCCATTTTTCAAATCTGACCTGTGTCACTATAAGTGGTTATAGCTTTGGAACGCTATGAGATATCCAGGGGATTTTGAGATTGTTTTCTCGTGACACATTGTACTTCAAATTAGTTTAAAAATTTGGATGAAATCTATTGCGTTTAGTTATGAAAAAAACCAAAATTTGGCAAAAATTTGGAAAAATTCTTTATTTTCAACATTCTAAATTCTCTACTTTTGATGCAGATAGTCATAGCACCCAAATAAATTCATAACTTACATTTCCCAAATGTCTGCTTTATGTTGGCATGGTTTTTTAAGATTCCACATATTTTACTAGAATGTTATGAGGCTCAGAATTTAGGTATCATTTTTCACATTTTTTGTAAAATCACCAAAACCTGTATTTAGATGGACCTGCTCAACTTCTAATTGACACCGAGAGGCCTAAATAATAGCGAGACTCATAAATTACCCCATTGTGGAAACTACACCACTCAATGTATGAAAAACCACTTTTAAGAAGTTTGTTAACCCTTTAGGTGTTTTATAGGGGTTAAAACAAAATGGAGGTGCAGTCTGCAAATTGTAATATTTTTTCACAATACACTCATTTTGGGTGGAAAATTAAACATTTACAATGGATTAAATGAAAAAAGGCTCCACAAAGTGTTACCCAATCTCTCCCGAGTACACAGATACCCCATATGTGGTGGTAACCTGCTGTATGGGCGCACGCCTGGGCATAGGAGGGAAGGAGGCGCCATCCAGATCAGATTTGCTATGTCACATTGTACAGGCTATAATTTTTTTCTTTTTTTAATGTGGACCTATAGGGGCTTATTTCTTTTGCCACATGAGATGCACTTTTCTGGTACGTAATTTCGGGGAATCTATAGGCTAATTGGTGAGATTTTATTAACTCTTTGTTGGTGGAGGAAATGAAAATCATCACTTTTTAGGAAGATTTTTGTTTGTTTTTTTTTTTGGCCGTTTACCATACCATAAAAATAGTATATTATTTTTATTCTATGGGTCGCCACGATTACGAAAAGACCTCATTTATATAGATTTTTTATTTTTCCCATTTTTACTGAATAAAAAGTAATTTGGCAAAAATGTTGTTAATTTTAGCATCACCGACTTTCATATGCATAACTTTTTTATTTTTCGCCTCACAAATCTGTTTAAGGGCTTATTTTTGCGAGAAGGATGGTTCTTTTTAGTGGTCTTATTTTAGATTGCATAACATTTTTTAAATTAATTTTTAGAGCATTTTTTATAGGGTATTAATTGAAAATTGTCTTTTTTTTTAGCTTTTTTTGGGGTTTTTTTAACGGGGTTCACTTTGCGGATCTAATATCGATTCTGTTTTATTATTCAGATTGTTACGGACGCAGGGATACCAAATATGTGGGGGTTTTGTGTATTTTATTCAATTGTACTGAATAAAAACCAATTTGGAGAAAATCTTGTTCATTTTAGCATCACCATCTTTTCATATGCATAACTTTTTTATTTTTCGGCTGACAAATCTAGTTAGGGGCTTATTTTTTGCGAGAAGAGTTGTTCTTTTTAGTGGGCTTATTTTGGAGTGCATAACATTTTTTAAATCACTTTTTAGAGCATTTTTTTATAGGGTATTAATTAAAAATTATCTTTTTTCGGAACGACATGGATGCCTAAACCACCGACTGGCACCTTTAAATGTGGGTCATGTAAAGCCTGTGATTCTATTGCCATGAGTAGATCATTCACCAGTACATCAAATAAACGGGTGTTCAAAAACAGACAATTTATCAATTGTAGAAGCATGGGGGTGATTTACCTTGGCACATGTCACTGTGGCATCCAATATGTTGGGAAGACTTTTAGGGAATTTCGGGTGCGAATCCGAGAACACTTTAGGGACATCAAAAATTCCAAAGACACCACGATTGCCCGTCATGTTTGGGACAATCACAATGGTGACCCCCTAAGTATAAAATTCCAGGGGGTGGAATTAGTGACACCTCCAGCGCGTGGAGGAGACT
Source organism: Engystomops pustulosus (assembly GCA_019512145.1). Lineage (NCBI taxonomy): Eukaryota > Metazoa > Chordata > Amphibia > Anura > Leptodactylidae > Engystomops > Engystomops pustulosus. Next base: position 50,602,737 of record CM033650.1, read on the forward strand.
TTGATCGCGTCCTCCTCCAACGCGAGGCGAGATGGATTTGTGTCCTGGCCACAGAGAAACCTATGGGCCTGAATGACCAAATAAACTATAGTTGCTTCCTATGAATCTTCATAGGAAGCTCTACTCCATCTCATGAATGGATGTCACATCTCATATATAGCATTTTTCGCTCCAAAATATCTCCTTCCCTCTTGTTTGCTCTCTTTTACTGGGATGTGAACACATGTTTTCTTTGTATTCTGGATCTCTTTTTGTACATTTCTTTTGCTCTCATGAACTACCAATGTCAGATTAAGGAGTATGGGAACCGCAACTTGATCCTCAGTTCCTTTATTAAATAATCTTATGCAATCCGATGTGGGGACCGTGCATATTTAAACAGTTTTATGCATGGTAACACAATTAAATGGATCGCTATTTGCATCGGCGACTATGGGGTATACTCACGGATACTGCTGAAGTCGCGATGTCCTCGGTTTCTCTACTTGTCAATCAGGGGACAAGCCCTCTTCTGGGGGATTGCCGCGATTGGCCACTGCCGGAGTTTGCTCCTCCCATTGTGGGCGTGGCTTCCCCTTTATACTTCGCGCGACCAGCCGCGCGCGTTCACGGCCTCAATAGTGCTGGGTGACGCCGACCGATGCGCACACAAAATATGACTCTGTGCATCGACGTTATCCTATAGGCTACATCCAAAAGCCTCTGATGACACACTTCCCCTGTAGGGGAGTGTTGAAACGCGTCAGGCGGAGGACAATATAAGATTAGATAGAGTGCAAAGTATAGCAATGTGAACAGCACTCTATAGGTGGATTGTGTGTCAGTAGTGTGTAGTGACCTAAACTGGTTAAATTATGACTGCATGTATGTGACACATCTTAGTCAGTTGTTTGTTCAAGGGGGTGATAGATTTGAAGGAGAATAGTAACATATTCCCGATCCCCAAAACATACACTGAGTTGCCTGTAATATTGAAACTTTAGTGGCTGAAGAGTGGCCCTTTTTAATTTTGATTGAAATAAAATTTAATATTTTAAGTGTTCTTTTCAACAGGCAGTAACTCTTAGACACGTGAACACAAACTTCTCTATCATTATTTTTGTTTTGAATCAGCTATTTGACCAGACTGTGCCTACCTGCACTGGGCAACTGCTCTGTGCGTTAGGAGCTGTTAGGGAGACTGATCACCTCTCTTGGAAGGTTCTGGAATCTAGAAATTGTGTAATTGCAGCTGGGGGTTCTGCCTGAAAAGGCAACAGTTAATGCTGTTATTTGTATTGTCCAATTAGTTTCCTGTAAAGCAAGCTGGAAGCTGATTGGAGGAGTGCTACCACCTGACCAGGGGAGTATAAAAACCTCTTCTGGGCGGAAGCACATGGTTTTGGAATTCAGTCAGTAGAAAGATAAGCAGGTCCAGTGTGCAGCTCCCTCCAGAGCTGCTGTCTTGCACCACTACCAGGAAGAAGAGATACCTCAGGCCGCTGCCTGATACCTGAGGGCTAGTAAGGAGACTCAAGCCCAGAACTGCAGCTTCCACTATTATACACAGTTATCCCTACATCAACCCAGCTTGCATCTTCTAGCAGGCTGAGAGTAACCTTCCTGAAGGGGTGACATGGCTCCTGCTACCTCCCATCAGCTCACCAGCTTGCGGAAGCTACTGCTGTTACATTTGGCCATTTGTCTGCTGTTCAATAAAGAATTGTAAGTTTATTTGCACAACGTTGCCTCCGTCTGATCCCTGGATACGGCTGTTTACCACCACATGCTTCCCCATTCATCACCCAGGGATTCATCCTACAGACACTCAGGGTTTACCACAGGGAGAAACCATTGCATCAGCCTCTCCGTCCAGCCACTCCGGTATTCTGGGCCCCGGCTGCCTCCAGGTCCCAAGAAAAGGCTAGGCCCGGGTGGGGTATGTTGCACATGTCTTCATTTTTTTTGCCACTATGGTTTTATTTCACTTTTTTCATCCATGTATTCTTTTCAATCATTTAATCCACAATCTCATGCTGTTATTTCTAACCTGATCCCAGTTTGTGCACAGACTTGAAAGAGCATGTTAAAAGCCCAAGGTATCTTAAGTAAACAGGCTAATAAGAAGGGTAGTACTGGTCTTAATTATACTTTTGGGCATAAAATTGGCACCTGAGAGTTCCTTCAGGGAAGTTAGCCCATAAATTTATCGACCCTTACAAGATTTCATCTAATGTCAGTCCTATAATTTTCCGTCTTGTACTGCTACCTTCAGAATTCATAATACTTTTCATAAATCTCTATTGAAGAAATTTGTTTTGCCGATGGTGCCCTCAAATAGTCCGCTGGAACTTGTTGTCATTTAGGGGAAACTGGATCATGAGCTTCATAATGGTTTGGATTCTAGGCTCCAAGGTTCAATTCAATATCTTGTACATTGTAAGAGATATGGGCCCGAGGAAAGAACGTGAATACCCACTAGAGACATTCATGCTGTCAAAACTCTGAAATCGATCTTGTTTCAGGTTTCTTTGCTTCAAAACAGTTGTCTTTCAGGAAGACTTCCTTGGGGAAAGCTGGGTTTGTGTTCAGCTGTAGCCTAAGTGATGGATGGACGAACCAGTAAGGTGCTGGGGGAGGCGTCCATTTCACCCTTATATGTCCAGCCAGTTTCTACATAGGTTTCTGGTTAATTTTAGTCCTCTGACACTTGTTGTCCGTTTCCCTTGCTATTGCTATTCTATCAAAACTCTGATTATCTGTTTTGTAAAGTTTTTTTTTTTTTTTTACTTTTTATGCTGGTGTCACCATCTTGTGGGCTTCAAAAGACAATAGCAGCCTCCACAAATTACTAAGGGTAATTTGCAAGGATGGCACACTTCACAATGAGATTCCCTGGCAGGGACCATGATATCATAAAGCGCCTGGCTTTAGATGCAGCCATGCTGCCATGACAGCTTTACTGCTCACTGATGAAGAAGAATCACTTTAAATGTGTTTACAAGCTTTGGACATGGCTACAGTTAAACGCTATAGCAGAACAGAGAGCCACAATGCCCTGGTGTGGCAGCACTTTGAGATACTTTTCTTTCGAAATAATTATTTGTGGGTCACTGTGCAACAAGTTTTAATAAGGCTTAAAAATTTTATGTTAAAAGGGATCACCCTGTGAAGCTGTCCGGATACTCTTCCAAGCTCCTTAGGCACTGCAAAAGGTTCTGGAATCGTGACCTGGCCATGGAGCCTGGCATTTCCCTGCCTATGGTGGGTTCAGTGGGATGACTGTGGGCAGCTGTCCTCCTTGCCAAGCCAAAGGCAGCGATATCAGGTCATGGGTCAGCTATCTAAGGTCCTGGAATTCTGACCTGTCTATGGCATCTGCAAATATGTTGTTAATGGCGTGCTTTCATAATGACTCTGGTAGGCTTGTCAATAGTAATTTGTAGGGGTGAATGCCACAACAAAATCCAAATTTTTTGGTGCAATTCTTGTTAAATATGATTTGAATTGAGATTCAATAGAAGAAAATGTTGTGTGGTAACTAATGCTATTACAGTAATTACAAACAATAGCAAAAAAATATTAGAATTTACTGTTTGCAGGTTTTATTAAAATAAAAGTGTACCTAAACTAACCATAAGACAGAAGTACGGGGAGACTCAAAAAGGCCATGAAAATTTTAAAATATCAGTGATACCAAAACGCTACTGTTTGATGTAAGTTTGTGGTTTTTTGCACTGTGATATATATGTGACACATGGGGGCATATTATCAAGCTTGTCTGAAAGTCAGAATATTTCTATTTTTTTTTTGTTTTTTTTTTAGTTAAAAATAGCAAGTGGACGGCACTCTCGTATAGGTGACGGGCTCCGGGTAGGTCTTGTGCCTGGATAAAAATAGTAAAGAAGATCCCGGCACGTCTAGGCTAAAATGCAAAAGCAGATTTATTTTGTAAGTACGACTATAAAACATGCTGGGGGGGGCCAGGGTCACAAATTAGATGGGAAGCGTTTTCGGCTCCACACACGAGCCTTGTCAAAGGTGACAAAGGCTCGTGGTGTGGAGCCGAAAACGCGTTCCCACATTTTGTGACCCTGCCCAGCATGTGTAAGTCGTACTTACAATAAAATCTGTTTGATTTAGCCGACGAATGCCGGGATCTTCTTTAGAATATTTCTAGTAACCATGGCAACCAATCACAGCTCCCCTTTGAAATACTCATGAGCACTGGTTAAAAATGAAAGCTGAGATACGCTCATAGGTTGCCATGGGCAACTAAAAATATGCTGACTTTCAGACAGCTTGATAAATCTGCCCCATGGTCTTAAAGTACACCATAAGGAGAACAAATAAGCGTCAGAAATGACACTTCACATTCATGAAGGGGTTTAGAACTGGGCAAAAAAAAGTGTTAAATTGTGGTGTCGACATATAACACATATTGGGGCATATTTATCAGGACCTCTGCGCACCGCCACTGGCGCAGAGGCCCTGAAATAATCGCAAATGCTAGCTTATTGCTAGCTTTTGCGATTATTTTCCCCAATCCGCCACCTTCACGCCAGTGGGGCGTGAAGGGGCGTGAAGGGGGGGGGCGCGGCCGGCCGAGCGGGGGGCGCGGCCGGACGGGAGTGGGCCGGTGCGGGGCGTTACTGTCCCCGCGCCTGCGCACTCGCTGCTGCCGGCGACTTTTCATACGTGAAAAGTCGCCGGTTGCGTTTTTTTCTACGCCAGGGCCTGGCGGAGGATAAACGCTGCGCAACTGGCAGCCCGATACATGAAGAGGCAGAAGCCTCTTCATGTATCGCGCTGCGAATTTGCAGCGGCGGGGCTATCATACGCTGGCGCACAAGCGCCAGCGTATGATAAATATCCCCCATGGTGCATATGTCACATCTGGCACAAAGTCAATAATAAATTCTCCCCACTGTGTCTCAGAGCACTCAGATCTGGCCGGGCATGACCTTTCCTATATTTCGCTGGATTGCGCTGGGTTTTCAATGGAGATGGGAGAGGGAGCACTTATCCCCCTCCCTCCTCCACCCGGCCGTGTGCTACTCGGTTTACGGTCCAGGTGAGCACATGGCCGTGTGCAAGGGGCCTAAGATAAATGAATAGGAAAGGAAAAAAGTGCCATGCACAAAAGTACATATGCCCTATAATCCCAATTAAATAATTCAAACAAAGACAAGGTTCCATCTTAATGTAAGTTGAGACACAGAACACAACTTTATTGAAATTTTAAAAAAATAAATATTTAACATTGCTCGTACAGCATAGCGTAATCAGTATTTATAATGCCAAATGCCATCCCTTGATCTATGGGCACAAAGGTCAATATAACAATCTCAAAAACCACCAGATATGACAGTAGAGACAAACATTTTCAAGCAGACCAACTGGACAGAAAGAATGGTTGAAACACAATCAGAATAAGGCTTTAACACAAAGCCAACACGCAAAAAACTCCTGTAAACAGAGAGGAAGGGGGGACATTATCAGTACTTGTATGCCAGTGTGTGTCATACAAACTGCAAGTATTTGTGATATTTTCCCATTCACGCCATCTGCATGTCAAGTGGGTGTGGAGGGATGTAGGGTGAGGTCGGCAGCAAAGAGTCCAACGGTGCAATATGTCTATCGGATACATCAGGAGGCTGTAGCCTCCTGTTTTAGCTTTTCATGCCAGCAACATTGTACAATCCTTAGGCCTACTGATAGATGGCTGTAATATTTTATTGTTCTAGATGTTTTGTCTTCAACTGATGTAGTTGCACCAAAATACATCTTAACAAAAAAGATAAACCTAATCTTTTATAAATGTCCCTGCTATTTGTTCTGCTGAATTTCCCACCAAAATCCATGTCATCTTTACTGTACATGGCTATTACAGCGAAGCACCTATCAGGTTGACAGACTGTAGCACCATCTGTCACCCAGTGAACCGATTCTTAGCTTGACTGTTTCGCTATTATAATCTAGCTGTTCTTTTTTTTATTCTAAACTCTTGTTTGGCCAGAAGCCCTGCAATCCAATTTTACCTTATTGCTTCACACTTTGCTACATATGCCAGAACAGATATTGTAGTATGCTAACCTTCAATTAGTAGTATATCTGCCCTCCTTATAAGCTTATTGAATATACATAAACTGTGACAGTGTTTGCAAAAGACAGGTGTCAATGAGTGGTACTATGTAATATTTATCTTTCCACTTATCCTATCAATTACCTCTTTGTTGCACTCATATCCATTTTAAAAAGTAGAAGCTGCTTTACTGTTTTCAGTGTTTCTTCTAAATTGACTACTGGCAGGCAATATCAGCACCTCACACTATGCAGTGTAGTAGATTTATCAATACTGTTGCGAGGACAAGTTCTGGCCATTAATTTGAGCAATGTTTCAGATATATTAAAATGTAGCATGCAGAGCGGTAGCTTAAGCTATTGAGCTCTGGTGCACAAGTCACGTCTCGATCCCCTGCTCACTGGTCTTTCTGCTACTGGTGATAATATCAGCAAGAAAGAAAAATTATAAAAGGAGAGATAGATCCCTATGCAAGCCAGTACAGATACTGTAACTTTATGTAAATGTACCCCATTATGTTTTATCTTTATGTTAAAATTAAGGACCAGATCCTTTTTCCATTTTTGTGTTTCCATTTTCCACTTTAAACATTCCAAAACCCACAAATTTTAATTTTTTTTAGAGTGTGTTATGGGACTAGTTTTCTGCAGTACAAACTGTACTTCCTAGTGGAACCACTATTCCTTGCAAAGTCCAGAAAACTGTGGCAGAATTTATGAAACATACTGTTACCCCATATTCTTAGAAGTTTTGTATATTCTTAGAAGTTTTGTTTCTATGACTATCAATAACCTGTAAACAAGACACATCTTGATACATTTATTAAAAATGCAACTTCCCCCACCGGGGCCTAGCCTTTTCTCGGGGCCTGGAGTCAGCCGGGGCCCGCAGTACCTGAGTGGCTGGCGGTTGCGGCCTTGGCACGCTAGTGTCACGGTGCTTGGTATGGGGGAACCGGAGGGCTGTCCTACAGCCTGGCAGGTGTTTTTCAGCACATTTTTTGTGCTGAAAAACTCGGCTTATACACGAGTATATACGGTACTTGGTATAGGGGCATACAGCTAGGTGCCTTTCATCAGACAGTTTTGCCTTATAAAATTTTGTGCTCTTTGGTTGGTTTAGGGTGAACTTTTTTTGATCTATAAAATATTAGTGATTTGTGATGTAACGCGACTTTGGGGGCTTTTAAAATTTATTTTAAAACTTTTTTTTTTAAACTTTTTACTTGTCCCAAAGGGAAAACCTTGGGTATCTCCAGGTTTTTTCATGTCTCAATCGCTGCAGTTCATGCATACTCTGCATAACTCTAATAACAGCAGTCGCCTCTGTACATGTGCCCTGAAAAGAGAAATTACCAGTTTTTTTTACAAGTCCCTGCCTATCTGACTTACCTATGACAAGCAGAACCTTAAGCAAACCTGGGCGTAATGTCATCTAGACTTGTCCAGCCTGTTCACTCACAGGCATGCCTACAGTTGGCACTTTTTCCCGAGATAGACTCAGCAACAATTACAGTTCAGCAATGCTGTGTTGTATGGATAATTGGACTCACTGGGGCTTATTTACCAAGGGTCCCGTGGCCGCATGTCCGTTGGGTTAGCGATCGGATTTTGGTGCACCAGCTTTCATGCAACACAAATCGGGGGGGGGGGGGGGCTTGGGTCAGACGATCTGACGGATTTGGACAAACCGCGGGATTAAACCTTAAAATTGTGTCGCAAGCCAAGCACTTACTTACATCGGGAAGAAGGTGAACTCTGCCGGACCTGAGCGGGGAGCGACACATGCAGGATATCAGGTGCAGGATGTACATGGATCACGGCACAGTGCATCATCGTCGGACACTCCGGATCGGGGATCGGGATTCGGAAGGGTAAGTAAATGTGCCCCACTATGTTGCAAGAAATCCCATCCCCAGCAGTTTGGTTGGTCCATGAAACAGAATACTACACCGATCATGGTGTAACCATGGCAGTGTGAAATGCACACAACAGATATGTGAAAAAAAGGCCATATTCTGTCAAAATTGGATGCCAAATTAATGCAGTGAAAAAAATAAAGAGAATCGTCTCGTTTGTGTCAAACTAGTCTTAGACTGGTGAAGATGCAAGCCCACATTTATCAAAAACAGTGCAAACTGCGCTATATACAGTTTTCCTGTGAAGTGTGTAGGATGCGCCAGATTCAGGAATTGTGGCGCTCCTCCTTCATAAATCTGGCGCTCCCTGCACTGGCTCAGACAGTGTGCACCAACTTTTTTGGTGCACTTTTAACATAAGACTCTCCATGATAAATGTGGCGCAAGCTCCGACTGTGCTGCATTGGGTATAGTGCAGCCGCGATACAAATGAGTCACGTAACATTTCTTAAACACATGTGCAAACAGTTCACACATAAAAGAACGGGCAAAGTCCAACAGAAAACGGTTGCAATGTCCTTAGTATATGTCCTCCTGTATAGGTCTGTATCCAGGAACAAAAGGACAATAATTCTGATTATATATAAAACCTGCACTCCCTTGTAGAGATGTAATATGTCCATCATGAAAAATAGTCAGGATATTGAGAGAAAACACACAACAAAAGCTAAAGAAATCAGCTAGGGAGGGTATGTACTCCACTAAGAATACACATAATAAAATATTTATCAGCACAGTGAGAAAGAAACTCATGCTGCTGTCAGTTTCACTCTTGACCTTCTTAATCTCCAATCCAAGTGATTTCTGCATAGGCATCCAGCGTTCCCCTGGAGTGAGCTGAACACAAACAGAATATGACTAACGTGGACACAATATACAATCTTTAACACTCACAAGAAGCTGTCATTATATGTAGAATGTTGAAAGAGCAAACATGTATATTTATAAACCTATAAATCAAGGGATAACCAGTTTCCATCTGCAGGTAAGGAAAGCAACATCCTAAAAATAAATAAATATAAAAATCAAGACTTTTCTTGTAATTTTTTGTTAGACAAATTGTACATCATAATGGAATTAGTGATTGTGCTTCCATTTGGTGCTGGTCAGAATTGACTGATCCATATGGCATCTATTATTTACTGATCCTCATAAATTATAGGAGGAAATTTATCAGGACTGTTGTGCTAGTTTTTCAGCGTACTAGTCCTGAAATAATCGCAATTACTAGTCTAACCCCTGCTAAGAGCACAACATGTGGACAGGACAATGTAATTGCTGGGCAGCAGGGGTTAAGACCAGCAGCACCTACTCCTCAGGAGCAGACTGGACTACATCTCCCATCAATCCCTGCTGCTCTGTGCCACTGACACTGATAGGAGGAGCTGCTGGAGAGAGGGCTGATGGGAGAAACAAGGGATTGTGGGAAGGAGAAGGGAGAGAGACCTCATGTGCAGCAGAGAGGACTGACAGCACATGGCAAAGTGTAGAGAGTCCTGCACGGAGACTGACACAGCAGAGGACTAGAGACAGCCCCGCAGCTCAGCCCCAGAGGAGCAGAGGACCTGCTGGAGAAGCTCCACCTCTGCACCACAGCCCCAGAGGAGCAGAGGACCTGCTGGAGAAGCTCCACCTCTGCACCACAGCTCCAGAGGAGAAGAGGACCTGCTGGAGAAGCTCCACCTCTGCACCACAGCCCCAGAGGACCTGCTGGAGAAGCTCCACCTCTGCACCACAGCTCCAGAGGAGAAGAGGACCTGCTGGAGAAGCTTCACCTCTGCACCACAGCTCCAGAGGAGAAGAGGACCTGCTGGAGAAGCTCCACCTCTGCACCACAGCCCCAGAGGAGCAGAGGACCTGCTGGAGAAGCTCCACCTCTGCACCACAGCCCCAGAGGAGCAGAGGACCTGCTGGAGAAGCTTCACCTCTGCACCACAGCCTGATCCCCAGGAGGTTCCTTCCTGCCCCTCCATTACCATCCAGGTGCCTAGTCCCAGCCACAAGCAGAAGCCTGGGTGCAGTTACTCAGAGTTGTGAGTAGACTTTATTGTTAGTAAGGAGATGCAAGAAAATAATTTCCAAGAGTACTGAGAGTATTAAGTGCACCAACTTTACAGAAAGCGCGCCATCGTCCACAGCAACAGGGCCCCAACGATTGGACTGTGTAATATGCATAGCTGCAGCATAAGAGTATAATCCTGTGCAGGTAGAGACTGCGTGTTATTACCTGCAGAGTGTGTGATAGTGACATGTGTCATTTGTGTGTGCAGTTACCCTTTATTGCCACTAGCAGTACATTTTAGTAGATTTCATCTGTAAATACTTTATTCCTGTTTATGCTTTTCCCTGTTTGCATTCATTGCACTTGGCTCATCCCTAATTCCTTGCCTTACAATAAACCTGCCAAGTTGTTTTACCCTTACCTATTGTGAGTGTGTGTTCAGCTTAGGCAGGGGTTTCCCGAGTCAACCCCTGGCAGAAGAGGAACACCCTCCTGCTTACCTACAGAGCTTCAAGCAAGAATCGGGAGTTTGAAGTCACCATACACTCTTCCTGCAGAGTTAAGTCTGGAGGGGTGTTACACTAGCAAACTGCCAGCAGTTTTATGTTTTGACAATTTTTATTTTATGTTGCATAAAAATAAAGTATTATACAAGACATTGGGGCACATTTACTTACCCGTCCATGCGAGTTTCCTGAGGTGCGTTCCATGACGAGAATGCACAGTTGCAGCGATTCACTGAGATTGCGCAACCGATTTCCTGCATTTGTCGCTTCCCCGCTCAGGTCCGCCAGAGTTCACCATCTTCTTCCAGGTGCATGTAAGTGCTTGGCTTGCGACACAATTTTGAAGTTAAATCCCGCGGTTTGTGAGAATCCGTTGATTCGTTCAACGGTACACCCCCCCCCCCCCAGTTTGTGTCGCATGAAAGCCGACGACAAAATCTGATCGCATGCTACACAATCCCCTTTTCAATCCCTGTCCAGGCAGTGCGATCCCTGAAAAGTCTGAAAACCTGATGGAAATGGGGCCACGGGACCCTTAGTAAATAAGCCCCATTGTATATTTAACATTTATGGTGGTCAGTACATACAAATGTTGTATTGGTATGTGCATTCAGATTAACAACACAACAAGAAAAAAGGGAAATGGTCATAAAATAAAAAAGATGGCCTGGGATCTAGTAATGAACAGTGAATATAAGGGGAATCTGCAGTAGACAAGACAGGAAACAGAGGGAAGGAGGGGTATTGGGAGAAACATGAGCAAGCTTGACCAAGTCGTGTGAAACTCTTCAGATCTACCATCATCACCAACCCATAGTTTTTCCATATGCCTTTATCCACTGCAGCTTGGGAGGGGCTTCTGTAGATCTCCATAATCTAGGAGTTATCTGTCGCATAGCCATGATGAAGTGTTACAGTAGGCCTATTTTGTATTTTGCAATGGTTACAGAATACATGGACTGATGCACCAACTCAGGGGATCTCCCCTTGTCTACACAACAACAGTAGGTATCTGGGACTGTGGGAAACATTTTATGTAGCTTAACTGGTGTTCTATACCACTAGAAATGTAATTCTTGTAAGCTGCAAGAGATTGAGGACTTGTGTGTCAAAATCAGTGTCCATCCCTTTATGACCACAATGTACCCAACATCTGATGGCTACTTTCAGCAGGATAATGCGCCATGTCATAAAGCTGGAATCATCTCAGACTGGTTTCTTGAACATGACAATGAGTTCACTGTACTCAAATGGCCTCCACAGTCACCAGATCTCAATCCAATACAGCATCTTTGGGATGTGGTGGAACGGGAAATTCGCATCATGGATGTGCAGCCGACAAATCTGCGGCAATTGTGTGATGCCATCATGTCAATATGGACCAAAATCTCTGAGGAATGCTTCCAGCACCTTGTTGAATCTATGCCACGAAGAATTGAGGCAGTTCTGAAGGCAAAAGGGGGTCCAACCCGTTACTAGCATGGTGTACCTAATAAAGTGGCCGGTGAGTGTACGGTCCCCCTATAACAACTATATACACCCTCTATAATAACTATATGCAGTTTCCTATTATTGCTATATACACCCCCCCCCCCACACACACACACAATAAATATATACAGACCTAGATAAAATACTAAAATTGTACTCACCTTCCATCGTTCCCCCGATGCGCGCCGTCCTCATCCTCCCTCGCGGTGTCAGAATGGATGTAAACAAATATGGTGACGCCCTGCTACAGGTCGCGGCGACATCACACACTGTGATGTCACACTCTGCATCGTCACCGAGCGGCAGGGCGCCGCCATCTTTATTTACATTCGATCGTCTATGGCAGAGCAGAGAACTGCTCTGCCATAGACTAAAGGCAGAGACATCAGAGGCCGGTGACATTGAAGATGTGACCGTCCGAATCATCCCAATTTGGTGGGGGCCTCTTTAAAGGTGAAGTGGTGGGGGCCCCGGGGCTATGATCCGGCCCTGATAAAACCTATACAAATTTGGTATCCTCATGATCGCACCGCCCCAAAGAATAAAGTAGACATCTCATTTAGGGGGCATAGTGAAATCCGTTGAATCCAAGCTCACAAGAAAATGGTGCAGCATGGAATATTCAAGGCAAGGAATATTTAATAACATTACTATGCAGTGCAATTTGTTACTTAGAGAACAAGCCTTCACACAGCTCTGTGCTCTGGCGGTAGGTATTAAAGGGGTTTGCAAACCTAAAAGTAAAACACTGTTACATCTTAGAAAAAAAAACAATATTTACTCACCCTGACACCCCTGTATTAAGAGGTCTGTGAGCCTTTGATGAGCACCACTGTCAAGGAAAGCGAAGGAAATTGAAGCCCCCTGTCACTGAGAAAGGCATTGATTAGAATCAAAGTGGCAGCACCCATGTTCAGATATCCTACTTCCTCTCCCCCCTCCTGCTCCCAGCTGATACTGACTGGTCCCCAAGGAGCTTCAGACTCTACTCGAGACCCTGGAATTTGTATGACTCAGTCTCTTATCTGCGTTCCTGTTCTGTTAACACTGGCTGGACCTGACCTTGAATCTATGGTATCCTAACGACCCTGAACTATAGAACCACTACAACTATGCCTGCCTGGACCTTGGCTTGTTCCTTACAATTCTCTGCTTGAACCAGGTGTTTTACACCTGTGTCACTTGAAATGCCTGGGTCAGCTGCCATGACACTTGAATTACTCCAAGAGATGGGGGCCTTCTCATCTTGGAAATCTAGATAAACAGATTCCTACAGATCCCTGCACAAAGGTTAAATAGTGAAAACTGAACACGGCATAGCATTTGTCTGCAGTCACGGTCGCTGGGTTCTGGAGGAAGAGGCTTTGTCCACGCCTGGCAGGTATCCAACAGGTGGATTCGCAAGAAAGGAGGGAGAGGTTGCAGATGTAAGATAGTTCTCCTTAGGGCAACCCAGAGAACTGGGTTGTATGGATCCTCGGGTGATGGAAACTAGGGCACCCTTGATGGTAGCAGCTTTACACAGAGATCACTCGGAGACAAGGGATGCAACAGTTTGTTTATTCTGAAACACGGCAATGGCCGCTACAGCAGGAACAATTAAACTGGTGCAAGGTAGCTGGTTGGATGGTGTTCAACAGAGGTCGCTCACAGCCTGGGATAGGCAGCTTCAGACTGAAGGTGAGGAGCTATTTTGCAGTACTCCAAGGCAGGCTCTGGTAGGTAGCAGAATCCTGCAGAGGCCTGATGGTTGAAGGCCATTTGTGTCTGGGCAGCACGCCTCAGACATATGTGCACCTTATTCCATCCTGGGTAGAAAGAGAAAGCAAGCTTTTCAGTCACAAGGGGTGGCATTACCATTTCTAGACACCAGAGGTTTCACCAAGTTGATCAGGCTCAAAGATTCCTATTAAATTTATGGGGCAGTGATGGCGAACCTTTTAGAGACCCGAGTGCCCAAACTACAACCTAAATCCACTTATTTACCATGAAGTGCAACATAGCATTTAAAGCAGTAACTTATTGCTACCAGTTCTTCAACATCATTCCATTCTATTGGCTCTCCTAAGGCCACAAATAGAGTTGAAAGAATGTGGGCAAATAAGTTCAGACCATCATTGTAGCTTCTCTCCAGGAAAAATGGTGGATCCAGCAGGATGACCTCCAAAGACAATACAGTTCAGTCAACACCTTCTCACTTCTCCCGCAGTTTCAAACAGACAATGAATTGTTGCTTTAAAATAGCGCTGTGTGCAGCGTCCCTTAAGTTGCTTGGGGCTGCAGGAAGATTTGGTGGATTTGGTCCTGTTTGGTTAAATTGGGGCAATGGCCACAGAAAGGGCTCTGAGTGCCACCTCTGGCGCCTGTGCCACAGGTTCGCCACCACTGGTATAGGAAGTTTAGTTTTGCAAAACATTGTGTTGGCAGGGGTGTTGCATAAGTTCCCTCTTGCATTCAGCATAACATAAGCCTTTGATTTACCTTCCATTCTTTGTTTCCTGTATACTCTTCTATAATTGAAGTGCGCAAGAGCAACCCTAGATGCATTTGTGAACCGAGCAGAATAAAAACATTTCTATAATGAAGTTAGCCAACATTCTGAAACACCAAAGTGGTCCTAATATTTACACCATACTTGTTTTTATCTAATAGGTCTATGCATATTAGTTTTTCCTCACCATTGGTCAAACAATCTCCTTAATAATGCTAATTTAGGGCTTGAATACAATATACATGTAGTTCATGTAGTAGTTAATGAAGTAAAGCATCTGGTGAAGGGGATGCACTTGGCAGTCACATATCCCAGCTTGTGTTGTAACTGTAAACACTTGAGTGCGAATGCATGTTTGGAGAAAATAAAGCAATGTTGTTGCAACTTCCAAACCGCAAAGCTGCACAATTTAATTGTGGACTACAATGTAGTATCATTTTACAGTGATATCTTTGACTATGCAGTGAAATGACTGTAACCACTTAATACACTTGGACAGTTAATCCTCCCCCATGTGAGTCACCTGTCCTTGTATGCTCCACATACTGCTGGAGGGGTGGGATCCAAACGAGGTTCTGACTCTTCCCCCCATACTTGTTGCAGCGGAGCACAGGAACTCTCCACTCCCATCATCAGAGAAGCAGAAGAGACGCATCCTCCTGTGCCGGTTCAAAAACCTATGATAGCACCAACTATTTTACTATTGGCTACTGAGAGAAGCACTCATTGACTACTCAGGCAAGAGGACAGCACTTTGACTACTGGGTAATGGGGCATCTGGCCTGCAGGACCGGTAACGATGTCACTGCTGCCCCTCTGAACGCCTATTGCAAATCACTGCACTGGAGTGATAGAGTAGAACTGCTTTTTTCTTATCAATCCCCCTCAGCCCGGACAACCCCTTTTAGTGGGTCAGTAGCTTTGGGTTGATGAGGCTAGGTTTATTAAGTTCCCAGTCGTTAAGTGGTTACGGTCACATTCTGCATTTGAAATATGTTTAGGAGTGTGTGCACCATGCAAACCAAGTGATGCACGTTCCTTATCTTGTTTCACTGTAAACCCAGATGTGATCAGGAGAAATTCCTCCCTACTGTGCTGGAATTCAGGAGCCAGGCAGACAATTTTAGAAACTCAGGTTCCTGATATAGAAGTAGAGGAATGGTTTGTAACAATCCGTCAGATTTAAGCCAATAAAACAAGGTCCTGGCTACTGAGGTAGCTGTAATGTTGGACTTTAAATTACACATGGCCGATTCCCAAAGGCTGTCTGCTTTCCTGTCCATAGGATCTCTCAGTTGTGATGCATCCTCAAAGGGCAGGTCTGTTTTTGTAATTTTAGAAATCTGGATATCTACTGGATAATTACTTTTTCATCAAAGAGTAGGTGATTTTCAAATTCTTTGGCTACATTAGCGTTATTCTCTGGACATTTCCATTCATCCTCAACTAAGTCCCTTAATGTTTGCTTAATCAGAAAGACTTGCTTTCTTTTAGCTTAAAAGGTCCCCGAATAGTTCATCCTGAATCGATTTTGGTACAATAACGTCTTCTACATTTAAAGCTTTTTTGACTGCCTTTAAGAGATTGTCCAATTTGTAATTTAAGAGAAATTTTGAAGTACAGTGTTACTCTAGAACAGAAGAGTCGCCATCAAGTGAGTCCTTCTAAGAACAAGCCGCTGATTCTTAATCGGACTCTGAACCTAGATCCGCCCACCTCGGTTTTTTGGGTTCAGGGTCCCTGAATTTAATTCCATTAAGGAAGAAGACTGTAATTCTTCTCTCATAGAATTTCTCAGCTCATTAAGAAAAGAGTTTTTATCTTCCTGAAAAGTTTTATGTAGACATTGCGCAAAGATTAGGTATTCGATTCAGCTAGCTTAGTATTACACATAATACATATCTTCGATTTTGACATGGCTTTCTCCTTAGTTTTTTCCATTTCTTTACTATCTTTTCGTTCTTTACTCTCTTTCCCACTTTACGATCTTTCTTTTCCTTATCTTTATGTTAGTTTCTATTTCTCCTGGTCCTAGGAGGAGACAACCAATCACAATAGTATATATCATATCAGAATATAAAAGCCTTCCAAGAGCGGGTCCACTCATTGAGACAATGATTATGGGGGATGAAGACAAGTCGTCCGCCATCACAATGCACAGGACACACAGCATTACACCAGCTTGTTGAAACGTTAGTGGTCCGGCAGTGAACACAGCCAGAAGATTTCAGCTTACTGCCCTTTTATTAGCCAATTCGCCAAGCACCTCCAACATGGCTCCAAAGCAACACTACTGGGATCACGATGCTTCTGGGCATGCACGAACCTTGCAGCGCTATACCACCGCCGCAACTAATTTCTGAAGCTGTATGCCGCTCGGGGAACCAGGTAAAGCTGTTTAAGCAGCTCTGAAGAAGGATACTTGGTCCTCAGCCAGGAATACTGGCTAAACTCTCCCCTGCATTGGTTTAGCAGCAACAGAAGGGGGAGAGTAAGGTTAGACCAGAGGTCAGGAAGGGGGGGGGGGGAGTGGCCCCCGATCGCGTCTACTCACCCCAGGAAGGACGTTGCAACTCTAGGGACAGGAATACACTCGCAAGAAAGCTGCAGAGGAGGGCCCTTTAAACATTTTGCAATGTCCTGTCCCGACATAAGGTCAAGATGCAACCTCCAGGTGCCATCATGGTGCAAGTAATGGAAAGTGCCAGTTTTTGTCCTAGAAATGCAAAGACGCGCAAAGAAATGATCATTTCATAATTTTTTTCCTTTACTTGATCTGAGAATATAAACTTCTTTACTTTGAAATTGCAACACAACGAAAAAAAAGTTACATACCATAATTACGAAAATGACAGGATCCATAGCCATGTCAATGATATGTAGTTTGAATATGAAAAAGTTGAATTATTCTTACCGTTAATTCCTTTTCCATTAGTCCACTTGGAGGATGACCCTTGACCTTGCAGGGACAGGAAACGCAGAGGTTAAATCACACACCTCCCCCCTGCATCCACATACCGGTGGCTTCCAATTACTAAACCCGTTTATTATAAGTTCAAATCACATACAGCATAGGTAATAGCTAGAGATGAGCGAACACTAAAATGCTCGGGTACTCGTTATTCGAGACAAACTTTTCCCGATGCTCGAGTGCTCGTCTCGAATAACGAACCCCATTGAAGTCAATGGGAGACTCGAGCATTTTTCAAGGGGACCAAGGCTCTGCACAGGGAAGCTTGGCCAAACACCTGGGAACCTCAGAAAAAGATGGAAACACCACGGAAATGGACAGGAAACAGCAGCGGCAGCATGCATGGATGCCTCTGAGGCTGCTTAAACGCACCATTATGCCAAAATTATGGGCAACAGCATGGCCATAAAAGAGTGACAGAATGAAGCTAGATAGCATCTAAAACATCCAATAATTGACCCTGACACTATAGGGGACGGCATGCAGAGGCAGCGGCAGCAGGCTAGAGAGTGTCATGGCGACATACCCTAAATGGACTCAGGCTTCAAACCAATGGGTGTCAGAGAGGAACCAAAGGAGGTGAGCAAGAAGCGCTCAAATAATATCGGTACATGATAAAAGTTTGCCAGTATATTTTGTGGATTACACAGCAGGGTGGCGACAAAGTTAACAACTTTGATGTGGAATGCCCTGTAATAGCTCTTGGGCGGTGTGCCTTTTATCGCCTAGGCTCAGCAGTTTGAGCACCGCCTGCTGTCGCTTAGCGACGGCACTGCTGCTGTGCCTAGAGCTACCGACTGATGGCGCCATGCCCACGGATGGTAATTCGGAGGAGGAGGAGGAGGTGGAGGAGGGTTGGGAGGAGGTATAGTAGGCCTTTGAGACCTGGACCGAGGTAGGCCCCGCAATTCTCTGCGTCGGCAGTATATGACCAGCCCCAGGGTCAGACTCGGTCCCAGCCTGCACCAAGTTAAGTGTAGTAGCGTTCTTATAAGTTTGGGATATGGCGGGTGAGGGGAATGTAAACAGATGCGCAAGAAGCGCATGATGCGCATGGAGCTGGCGGCGGAGTGGATCAATATTCAGGTAGCTTCCTTCACCGGTGAGATTGGAAATTATGAGAAATCCAGGCTTTTATTCATCTTAATAAGCGTCAGCCTGTCAGCGCTGTCAGTCGACAGGCGTGTACGCTTATCGGTGTATGATGCCACAAGCGCACATAAAACCCGCTCCGGACAAGACGCTAGCGGCAGGCAGGCAAGAACCTCCAAGGCCAGTTCGTGCCACATGTCAGCTTGAAACCCAGTAGTTTGTAGGGTCGTGTGATCATTTAGGACGATGGGTATGTTCATTACTCCCCTCACCACTTTCTGTAAAGATCAGCCCTACTCTGCCGAGACTGGGGACAGTGGTGACAGGTCTTGCTGGGGTGACATAAAGCTGGCAAAAGCCTTAAAGCGTACCCTTGTCCAGTGCTGGACAAGCTGCCTGCTCGCACTACTCTCTCGCTACTTTTTCGCAGAACTACGCACTACTGCCAGCGACGCTGTCAGAAGGGAAATACTGTTTCAATGTTTCAGCTTGTGCACCAGGGCCTGCTGGTATTCAATGCATTCTCACACTCTTCCTCTGCAGGATGAGAGTGGAAAGATTTTGCTTGTACGTGGGTCCAGGAGAGTGAACACACCGTAATCGGTGCTGGAATAAATTCTTTGAACGCGAGGGTCACGGGATAGGCAGCCTAGCATGAAATCTGCCATATGCGCCAGAGTACCAACGCGTAAGAATTCACTCCCCTCACTGGCCTGACTGTCCATTTCCTCCTCCTCCAACTCCTCTTCTTCTCCCATACACGCTGAACAGTGAAGGACTCAACAATGGTCCCCCTTGTGTCTCGCCAACATTCTCCTCCTCTTCCTCCTCATCCTCCTCCACCTCCCCCTCCTCGATATGCGCTGAGAAAAGACTGAGGGTGCTTTGGCTATCAACAAGGAACTTCTTCCCCCGTCTCTTGTGACGAGCGCAAGCTTCCGACTTCATGCTGATCAGAGAGTTTTTCAAACAGGCCAAGCAGCGGGATGGTGAGGCTGAATGATGGCGGCATCGCCACTGACAATCTGTGTTGACTCCTCAAGTTACTCAGCAACCTGACAGATATCAGACATCCACGTCCACTCCTCATTGTAGACTGAGGAAGGCTGACTGACCTGACCAAGTTCTGGTGGAAGTGGACATCTGGCAGTCTACAATCGCTCGGCGCTGCTGGTAAACTCTGGATAACATGGTCAGTGGTTGAATTCCAACTCCCGGGTGGGGCACGTGCACCACACGGTGAGCGGGCAGTTGGAGCGGCGCTGCGCTGCCCTGAGATGGCAGCATCTGGGCTGGACTTCCTGAAATGCGCACAGATGCGGCGACACCTTCGTGAGCAAATCAGACAGATTGGGGTGAATGTCTTGAGGAAAACGCGGAACTATCAGATTTAACACATGGGCCAGGCTGGCACATGTTCAGTCTGGCCGAGTTGGCAGAGCCGCCACCAGGTTTACGGCCTTGTCACACACAACCATGCCTGGTCTCAGGTTCAGTCGGTGCCAGCCACAGATCAGTCTGCGCCGTGATGCCCTGTAAAGCTCTTGGGCGGTGTGCTTTTATCGCCTAGGCTCAGCAGTTTGAGCACCGCCTGCTGTCGCTATCGACGGCAACGCGTGCTGTGCTAGAGCTACCGACTGATGCGCCCGTGCCCACGGATGGAGTTCGGAGAGGAGGTGGAGGAGGGTGGGAGGAGGAGGAGGCATAGTAGGCCTGAAACACCTGGACCGAGGGTGCCCGCATCCTCGGTCGTCGGCAGTATATGACCAACCCGCAGGTCAGACTCGCTCCCAGCCTCCACCAAGTTAACCCAATGTGCCGTCAGCGATATATAGTGGCCCTGCCCGGCAGCACTCGTCCACGTGTCCGTGGTCAGGTGGACCTTGTCAGAAACGGCGTTGGTCAGGGCACGGATGATGTTGTCTGACACGTGCTGGTGCAGGGTGGGACGGCACATCGGAAAAGTAGTGGCGGCTGGGACCGAATACCGAGGGGCGGCCGCCCGCATGAGGTTGCGAAAGGCCTCGGTCTCTACTAGCCTATAGGGCAGATCATCTTCAGGCTAGCAATCTGGAGATGTGCACATTAAGGGCTTGGGCGTGCGGGTGGGTTGCACTATATTTGCGTTTCCGCTCCAGCATCTGTGGTATGGAGAGCTGAACGCTGGTGGATGCTTGTGGAGATCGTGGAGGCGACGAGGGGGTTTTTGTGGCAGGGTCCTGGGGGGGGCTGACTATCAGCTGACACAGGCGAAGGAGCAGTGGTGTGCACGGCCGGAGGTGAACGGGCTTGTTGCCACTGATGGGGTGTTAGCATCTATATGCATGCGCATACTGGTGGTAGTTAAGCTAGTAGTGGTGGAACCCCTGCTGAGCCTGGTTTGGCAAATGTTTGCACCCACAGTCCGTCGGTCATCCGGTGTTCCTTAAAACATCCAGACTCTGAAGATCTAGCCCTCGCCGCAAGAGCCCGCTACGCCACGGGAGCTTCACTAGTTGACACATTGGCGCTGATGCACCAGCTCTGGCCTGCCTCTCCGTCTGGCCCCACCACTGCCTCTTCCACCGTTCTGTCGAGGACTCTCCTCGTCTCAGAAGCACTGTGTTCACCCGGCCTCTCAACCCAGCTTGGTCTGTCACTCATCATCCTCCGATCCCTCAGTCTGCTCCCCCTGCGGAATTCCTGCCCTGACAACAACTTCCCCAGCTGTCTGCACACCGTGTCTCCTCATCGTCGGACACCTTTTACACACTTCCACTACGTCAGAAGGTCATCATCACCCACAGACTGTGACTGGTGGAAAACCTGGGCATCGGAAAATTGCTCAGCAGCAACCGGACAAGTGGTTGTGACTGGTGGGAAGGGTCCAGAAACGTTCCTCAGAGTATGCCGGTTCAAATGCCAAATTGTTCTGGGAGGGGCAGACTGGGGGGGAGGAGGCTGAGGTGCAGGAGCTGGAGGTAGTGGCGATTTCGGTGACAGGGTGGACTGCGTTGGAAGAACTGACTGGTGGACAAATTGCTCGAAGCATTGTCAGCAATCCACGACCATCCCTGTTCGCACGTTGTTCTGGCCTCAACAGGGCTCTACCACGAGTCCCAGTAACTTTCAGACATGAACCTAGGGAGTGTAGCTCTGCGCGTTCCCTGCTCCCTCATAAGCAGGTGGTGTCTCACCCCGCCCAGGACCACGGCCTCTGACCCCTGCAGTAGTTGGACGCCCACGTCCCCGCCTCTCCTCTACACCCTAGCCCTCGGGTTAAACATTTTTAAAATGAGAGTTATAACTTTATTTTTTTTAACTTTTTTTTGTGTTTTTTGGTTTTTTTTTTGTGTTTGAGTTTTAAAAACAACAATGTCTATCCTATAGCTATGGCTATTTTCTAGCCAAGTATGAAAGCCACTACTATGCAGATGAGATGACACTGAGTTATTAAACAAAATAAACGTAAAATAAAAAAGGACAAATGGCAGACTGTGCCTAATTGAAATCCAACTCTACTAAATTTTCCACTTCGGTCTTTGCAATGGATATGTGCGTCACTAAGCGCAAAACACAGCGGGCGCAAGTCTCACTACAAATTGCTCAAATGGCTAGTAGATCGCACGCAGCAAGTACAGCCACAGCAGATCAACCAGAAATCAAATATATAACGCTAGTAGGCGCAGTAAGCGTTGGATTCTCCTATGGCTATTTTCTAGCCAAGTATGAAAGCACAACTAATATGCCAGATGAGATGACACTGAGTTATTAAACAAAATAAACGTAAAATAAAAAAGGACAAATGGCAGACTGTGCCTAATTGAAATCCAACCCTACTAAATTTTCCCCTTGGTGTTTGAGGTGGATATGTGTGCCATAAGAGCTAAACACAACGGTAGCAGTCCCCCTGCTAATTCCCACAAAATGGTACTAGATGCAAAAAAAAAAAAAAAAAAGTAGAACGTTATTGTAGCCCTAAGAAGGGACTGTTGGTTCTTGGAAATCACTCCCCTAACAGTAGCTAATAGAACACCCTAACGCTTTCCCTGACCAGCAGAGCTCTCTCCCTACGGCATCCAGACACAGATGATCCGAGCAGCGCGGCAGCGGCTAGTCTATCCCAGGGTCACCTGATTGGCACAGCCAACCACTGTATCGACGTGTAAGGGTACCACGTCATGCTGGGGGAGTGCAAGAGTCTCTGGCTTGTGATTGGCTCTGTTTCTGGCCGCCAAAAGCAAAACGGCGGGAGCTGCCATTTCTCGACGCGGGAAGATTCGTCCGAGCACGAGCATTTTCGGTACGCTAAAGTTATGGTAAGGTGATGAGTTGGGATGAGTTATGTTGAGGTGATGAGTTGGGATGAGTTATGGTAAGGCGATGAGTTGGGATGAGTTATGGTAAGGCGATGAGTTGGGATGAGTTATGGTGAGGTGATGAGTTGGGAGGAGTTATGGTAGATGATGAGTTGGGATGAGTTATGGTGAGGTGATAAATTGGGAGGATTTATGGTAAGGTGATGAGTTAAGATAAGTTATGGTAATGGGATAAGTTGGGAGGAGTTATTGTCAGGTGACTTGACTTGGGGAATTTACAGATGAGTTGACCTTAATCTACTTCACCAGCCATAGTGTCTCCTTCCCTTATGAATTTTCTCATGTCCTCTATCAGATGACCAACACAACACTCTTCTCATCATCCAACATCTTGTAGGAACATCACATGCGGGAACATCTCTGAAGTCTCCAGCTGTAGCTCCATTTGCTAAGGAATGTGTCTTAACATGGAGATTAGACATTTCTGACATGTTGTAAGATGCTTGTAGGAGGTAATTGGCAGCAGATAATCCTCGGGAGACTCATCCATCCCTGCTCCTTGTTCTATGTCTGGCAGGAGATGAAAGTAGCTCTTGACCCATAAGTCAGTCTGTAGACAGTGTTCTCACACATTTTAGGCCTGGTTATACAAACTAGAATAGATTTCACCATTATTGGCCGATCCAAAGTGCAGCACATTCTCCAGCAGTGCAGCAGTCATCATCTCGGGGAGCACTTGTCTCCTGGACCAGTATGAAAATACAATATTAACTCCTTTCGTGGGTCACTCCTGGCACCAGGGGTTAATCCAAAGACATAAATCTTGATACATAATAAGATCCCACATCAAGGTCATTGAGGTGACCTTTCATTTTTGTGAATGAAGCTCTGGATGTGACTACAGACGATGTGACTGCAGAATTGTGAATGCAGCTCTGGATGTGACTACAGACAAAGTAGCAGCAGAATTGTGAATGGAGCTATGGCTATGACTACAGAGTAAGTAGCAGCAGAATTGTGAATGCAACTCTGGATGTGACTACAGACAAAGTAACAGCAGAATTGTGAATGCAGTTCTGGATGTGACTATAGAGGAAGTAGAAGCAGAATTGTGAATACAGCTCTGGATGTGACTACAGACGATGTAACAGTGGAATTGTGAATGCCGCTCTGGATGTGACTACAAATGATGTAAAAGCAGAATTGTGAATGCAGCTCTGGATGTGACTATAGAGGAAGTAGCAGCAGAATTGTGAAAGCAGCTCTGGATGTGACTACAGACAATGTAACAGAAGAATTGTGAATGCAGCTCTGGATGTGACTATAGACAAAGTAACAGCAGAACGGTGACTGCAGCTCTGGATGTAAATACAGACAATGCAACAGTACAATTGTGAATACAGCTCTGGATGTGACTACAGACGATGTAACAGTAGAATTGTGAATGCAGCTCTGGATGTGACTACAGACGATGTAACAGTAGAATTGTGAATGCAGCTCTGGATGTGACTACAGAGTGCAACATCCCCCACCGGGGCCTAGCCTTTTTCTCGGGGCCTGGAGTCAGCCGGGGCCCGCAGTACCTGAGTGCCTGGCGGTTGCGGCCTAGGCACGCTAGTGTCACGGTGCTTGGTATGGGGAACCGGAGGGCTGTCCTACAGCCTGGCAGGTCTCCAGCAGGTGGTGTTGGCAAGAAATGATGAGGGAGAGGCTCTCCCTGGGGCAACCCTTTGGTGTCTAGAGTATGAGTCTCTGTGTAGTGGACAGGGTGCCCGTGATGATGGCAGCCGTAGTAGCAGGGACTAGACGGAGGCAGAGGTTGAACAAAAACAACTTAAAGTTCTTTATTGGAACCGACAGGAACCGCAGGAACATGCCTTTAACAGAGTAGTGGATTGCTGAGATGCAGTTGGAGGGAGCCACAGGATGCAGAGGGCAGGCTGGGAGGTAGCTGTGTCCTAATAGGAAGCTTCAGCTTGTCCTGGAGTGTTTCAGGTATCACCCTTAAAGGTAGGATGATACCCCTTTCCTCACTAACTCTTAGCTATTAGCTCCACTCTTCAGGCAGGGGCTAGGCTCTTCCTGCTCTGGTCTGGTATGCTAGCTGTATAGAGTTTAGACTGGAATTACTCCAGTCTGCTTCTGCAGACTCCTAGGTCTGGCTAGAACTGGTCTCTTCTCTCTCCTGAGAGAGACTGCTCTCTTCTGGAAGTTTCCTGACAGGGTCTTGTAACTCCCCTGGTCAGGTGGTGGCTGCTCCTCCAATTACATCTCAGCTTACAGAGAACAGAGTGTAATACATGTGATTGGATGACACATCTTATACCACATAAAACAGTTAACTACCACTGCAATGTTCCCTTGTGTCCTATAAGGACTATGTAGTGTGATGTAGTGACATGCTGTGGGACGTATTTGCAACCACTCCTCCACCTTGCATCGGCGAGGGTGTTGCATACCCCCGGGGCAATCGAAAGAGCCGCCCTCGGCTCGACCACAGATGGTTGGGGCGCAGAGGTAGATAAGGGCACTTCTGGGAAGTGCAGGCTACATGATACGTAGGGACAAACCGCCTATGGTCCTGGAGACAGGCACCTGGGTTGGTGTCGGACTAAGACAAGGACATGTAAATGTGAAATATTTAATGGTCGCTAACGCCATTAAACCGAACTGTACAGTAGGAAAGGTGTGGTGTCGTGTACTGTAATCAACTCCTTGCACCAAGGCCTGTATATTTGTTATGTAAACACTTCTTCCCTGGCGACAAATATATAGTGTGTATATGCATTACATTGGCATATGTGACACAATTAAACATTATACAAATGTATAAGTACCTGCCGACTGACATTCTTACCCTTGTATGAGTGGCATCCAGGTGCTATCTCTACAACACCCCCGGTCCCCTAAAGACGCGCAGTTTACGGACTACCCCCACGTGCAAACCTCGGTTTGAGGGATAAGGTAGCGGTCAGGGTTTTACATGCAGTGGTAATCCTGCCTGGCAAGGCAGAGTTAATTGCTTTAATTGATGTAAGATGTGTCAGCCAATCACATGTATTGCACTCTATCTTCTGTAAGCCTGAGTTGTAATTGGAGAGAGCAGCCACCACCCCTGACCAGGGGAGTACAAGACCTGCAGTGAAACTTCCAAGAGAGCAAGTCCTCTCTCAGGAGAGAAGAGACCAGTTCTAAGCCAGACTAGAGCTGCAGAAGCACGGAGTAACCCCAGTCTAACTCTATACAGCTAGTCATACCAGACCAGAGCAGGAGAGCCTAGCCCTGCCTGAAGAGTGGAGCTAATAGAAAGTTATTGACGAAAGGGTATCATCCTCCTTCAAGGGTGATACCTGAAGCACTCCAGGACAAGCTGAAGCTTCCTATTAGACACAGCTACCTCCCTCCTGCCCTCTGCATCCAGGCTGGCGATCTACCTCCTGTGGCTCCCTCCAACTGCTCTCGCAATCCAGTACTCTGTTAAAGGCACGTTGCTTTGCGGGTTTTCCATAAAAACTGTAGTTGTTTTTGTTCAACCTCTGCCTCCGTCTGGTCCCGTGCTACACACTGCCATCATCACCGCACCCTGTCCACCACACGAGACTCATACTCTAACACCAAAGGTTGCCCCGGAGAGCCGCTATCAGCCTCTCCCTCATCATTCTTGCCAACCCCACCCTGCTTGGGACCTGCCAGGCTGTAACAGCCCTCCGGTTTCCCACTACCAAGCCCGTGACCTAGCGTGCCAGGCCGCAACCGCCAGCCACTCAGGTACTGGCGGGCCCCGGCTGACTCCAGCCCGGAAAGGCTAGGCCCCGGTGGGGAGAGTTGCATTTTTAATAAATGTATCAAGATGTGGTCTTGTTTACAGGTTATTGATAGTCATAGAAACAAAACTTCTAAGAATATACAAAACTTCTAAAATATGGGGTAACATTATGTTTCATAAATTCTGCCCAGTTTCTGGACTTTGCAAGGAATAGTGGTGTCCCTAGGAGTACAGTTGTACTGCAGAAAACTAGTCCCATAAACAACTCTAAAAAAAATTAAAATTTGTGGGTTTTTGGAATTTTTAAAGTGGAAATGGAAACACAAAATGGAAAAAGGATCTGGTCCTTAATTTTAACCAAAAGATAAAACATAATGGGGTACATTTACAAAAGTTACGTATCTGTAACTGGCTTGCATAGGATCTATCTCTCCTTTTTAATTTTTCTTTCTTGCTGATTTATCACCAGTAGCAGAAAGACCAGTGAGCAGGGGATCGAGACGTACTTGTGCACCAGAGCTCAATAGCTTAGCTACCGCTCTGCATGCTAACTTTTAATATATCTGAAACATTGCTCAAATTAATGGCCAAACTGTCCTCGCAACAGTATTGATAAATCTACTACACTGCATAGTGTGAGGTGCTGATATTGCCTGCCAGTAGTCAATTTAATAAGACACTGAAAACAGTAAAGCAGCTTCTCTTTTTTAAATGGATATGAGTGCAACCAAATGAGGTTAGAATTGATAGGAAAGTGAAAGATAAATATTACAATATTACCACACCTCATGACACCTTCTTTTACAACACTGTCTACAGTTTTGTTATCATAAGCTTATAGAGGGACAGATTATACTACTAATGTAAGGTTAGCATACTACAATATCTGTTCTCGGGCATATGTAGTCAAAGTGTAAGCAATAATGTAAAATTTGGATTGGCAGAGGGCTTCTGGCCAAACAAGATTTTTAGAAAACAAGAACACTAGATTTAATAGCGAAACAGTCGAAGCTAAGAATCGGTTCACTGGGTGACAGATGGTGCTACATTCTGCAACGATAGGTGTCTTCGCTGTTAGCCCATGTAACAGTAACGATGACATGGATTTGGTGGGAAATTCAGGCAGAACAAATTACAGGGACATTTATAAAATTATAAAAAATTAGGTTTACTTTTTTGTTAAGATGTAATTTTGGTGCACTACATCAGTTGAAGACAAAACATCTAAACCAATAAAATTTAGCAGCATCTATCAGTAGGCCTAAGGATTCTACTAATGTGCTACAATGTTGCTGGCATGAAAAGCTCAACCAGGAGGCTACGTCCTCCTGATGTATCCAGATAGATCATATTGCAATCCGTTGACTCTTTGCTGCCGGACCTTCACCCTACATCCCTCCACACCCACTTGACATGCAATGGCGTGAATGGGAAAAATATCACCAATACTTGCCAGTTTGTATGACACACCTGGCATACAAGTACTGATAATGTCCCCCCTTCCTCTCTGTTTACAGGAGTTTTTTGCGTGTTGGCTTTGTGTTAAAGCCGTATTCTGATTGTGTTTCAACCATTCTTTCTGTCCAGTTGGTCTGCTTGAAAATGTTTGTCTCTACTGTCCTATCTGGTGGGTTTTTGAGATTGTTATATTGACCTTGTGCCCATAAGATCAAGGATGGCATTTGGCATTATTAAATACTGATTATACGCTATGCTGTACGAGCCAATGTTTAAATATTATTTTTTTAAAATTTCATAAATAGTTGGTGTTCTGTGCTCCAACTTACATAAGATGGACCTTGTCTTTGTTGAATTATTTAATTGGGATTATAGGGCATATGTACTTTGTGCATGGCACTTTTTCGCCTTTCCTATTCATTTACTCTAGGCCCCCTTGCACACGGCCCTGTGCTCACCCTGGACCGTAAACCGCGTATGCACACGGCCGGGTGGAGGAGGAGGGGATCAATGCTCCCTTCTCCCAGCTCCATTGAAAACCCAGCGCAATCCAGCGAAATATAAGAAAGTCATGCCTGGACCAGATCTGAGTGCTCTGAGACACAGTGTGAGAAATTTATTATTACTTTGTGCCAGATGTGCAAATATGCACCATGGGGATAATTTATCATACGCTGGCGCTTGTGCGCCAGCGTATGTATCGCCCCGCCGCCTGCAATTTCAGCAGCGGATACATGAAGGGCTTCTGGCCTCTTCATGTTATGCGGGCTTCCATTGCGCGCGTTTATCCTCCGCCAGGCCCTGGCGTAGAAAAAAAACGCAACCGGCGTACTTTTTCACGTATGAAAAGTCTGCCGGCAGCAGCGAGTGCGAGGCGCGGGGGGACGTAACGCCCCGCACCGGCCAGACCTCCCGCCGCCCGTCTCCCCCGCGCTCGGTTCCGGCCGCGCCCCCCCCCTTTCACGCCCTTCACACCCCCACTGGTCGTGAAGGTGCGGACTTGTGGAAATAATCGCAAAAGCTAGCAATAATGCTAGCATTTGCGATTATTTCAGTGCCTCTTCCCAGTGGCTGGCGCAGAGGTTCCTGATACATATGCCCCAAATGGTTATACTAGGTCGACACCACCTGATCGGAATTCAAAACACTTTTTTTTTGCCCAGTTCTAAACCCTGCATGATGTGAAGATGTCATTTCGCGCTTATTGTGTTGCTCCTTATGGTGTACTTTAAGACCATGGGGCAGATTTTCAGCTTCGTCTGAAAGTCATGCATATTTTTAGTTGCCCATGGAGCAACCTATGACAGCTTCAGCTTTCAATTTTTCCAGTTGCTCATGATATTTCAAAGGGGAGCTGTGATTGGTTGCCATGGTTAACAGAAATATTCTAAAGGGAAGAATCCCGGCATTTCGTCGCTAAATGCAACAGATTTTATTGTAAGTACGACTTACAACATGCTGGCAGGGTCACAAATAGTGGGAAACTAGTCGTTTCATCTCTCACACCTCCGAGTCCTTTGTCAACCTTTGACAAGGCCGGTGTGGAGGCCGAAAACGCGTTCCCATCTATTTGTGACCTGCCCCGCATGTTGTCAAGTCGTACTTACAAAAAAATAAATCTTGCTTTTGCATTTTAGCCTAGACGTGCCGGGGATCTCTTACTATTTATCCAGGCACAAGACCTAACCCGGAGCCCGTCCCTATACGGAGTGCCGTCCACTTGCTATTTTTAATTCTAAAAAAAAAAAACAAAAAAAAAAAATAGAAATATTCTGACTTTCAGACATAGCTTGATAATATGCCCCCATGTGTCACAATATATAATCACAGTGCAAAAAAAACCCAAACTTACATCAAAAATAGTAGCGTTTGGTCACTGAGATATTTAAGAATTTTCATGGCCTTTATTGAGTCTCCCTGTACTTCCTGGTCTTATGGTTAGGTTAGGTACACTTTTTTTTAATAAACTCTGCAACAGTAAATTCTGAATATTTTTTTTGCTATGTTTGTAATTACACTGTAATAGCATTAAGTTACCACACAAACAATTTTCTTCTATTGAATCTCAATTCAAATCATAATTAACAATACATATTGCACCAAAAAATTTGATTTTGTTGTGGCATTGCACCCGTACAAATTACACCTTGACAAGCCTACCAGAGTCATTATGAAAGCACTCCATTACAACATATTGCAATGCATAGACAGGTAGAATTCCAGGACCTTAGTAGCTGACCATTACCTGATATGCTGCCTTTGGCTTTGGCAAGGAGGACAGCTCGTCCCACAGGTCAGTCCCCCCCCCAACTTTTGGAAAAAGCAATGTTCCCCTGTATCCTATAAGGACTATGTAGTGTGATGTAGTGCCATGCTGTAGGGCTGACTAGACCCTACACAGGCTGCAAGCTACATGGTGGGACGTATTCGCAACCACTCCTCTGCCTTGCATCGGCGAGGGTGTTGCATACCCCCGGGGCAATTGAAAGAGCCGCCCTCGGCTCGACTACAGATGGTTTGGGGCGCAGAGGTAGATAAGGGCACTTCTGTGAAGTGCAGGCTACATGATATGTAGGGACAAACCGCCCATGGTCCTGGACACAGGCACCTGGGTTGGTGCCGGACTAAGACAAGGACATGTAAATGCGAAGTATGACAGTTGGGCACTAACGCCATTAAACCGAACTGTACAGTAGGAAAGGTGTGGTGTCATGTACTGTAATCCACTCCTTGCACCAGGGCCTGTATATTTGTTATATAAAGACTTCTTCCCTAGCGACAAATATATAGTGTGTGCATATGCATTACATTGGCATATGTGACACAATAAAACATTGTACAATGTACAAGTACCTGCCGACTGACATTCTTACCCTTGTATGAGTGGCATCCAGGTGCTATCTCTGTAACACCCCCAGTCCCCTAAGGACCCGCAGTTTACGGACTACCCCCACGTGCAAACCTCGGTTTGAGGGATAAAGTGGCGGTCAGGGTTTTACATAGAGACGGTCCGACACAGTCACACTACAATCTGAAAAGCCTATCAAAGGTTAGTGCAAACTACTGGCATAAATTGACAGTGTGCAAACATTTGGTAAACTCACATTGGCTTAGGAGCCCAATGGGTACACATCTTAAACGTTACAAACGTTACAGAGGTAGGCTACTCAGGGTAGGCATTAAGTGCAAGACAATAGCAATGACATAGCAACTTCTCCCTGGTAGTATCTGGCAAAAGTCTCACAGAAGGTCTCTAATGACAAAGTCCATCTACTGGGTACAGCCCTTGATGTGGGGAAAAGTGCCATAAAAGAAGCAAAGGGTCTCCTCTTTG
The DNA here is from genome assembly GCA_019512145.1 of Engystomops pustulosus. Taxonomy (NCBI): domain Eukaryota; kingdom Metazoa; phylum Chordata; class Amphibia; order Anura; family Leptodactylidae; genus Engystomops; species Engystomops pustulosus. The sequence goes on from CM033650.1 coordinate 50,634,128, forward strand.
TGTAGAGGGACAGAGTCCTTTGAAGGAATCTCTGCTGGGGCAGAGGAAGAGTGCTATCATAGCACATGACAGTGGGCAGTTCAAGAAAAGTCTCTTGACTGAGATAAATAAGGGTGAGAGTCTCAGGACAGTTTCTGGCTCTTTAGGGATAGCGGGCGCTCAGCCCAAATGGGATAGCAAGAGTAAATATTTACAAGATACACAGTACCTGAGGTGGGCTACAGCCCATCAGGGGTTAATCAGATGCATCTTCGCTGGGTTCAGCAGGGACAGGATCCAAAGTCAGTAGGGAATCCTGTGCATCCTCAGCGGTGGTAGGAGCCGGCTGGGGACACCCGGTGGCAGTAGCAGGTACTGCAGGTTCAACAGCATCCTCCGGACATTCAGGGGGAGGAGCGCTGTCGCCCGGGGTGTCGGCTGTTCCAGCCGGGGGCTCAACAGAGCCAGGGAAGGCATTAAGTGCAAGACAATAGCAATGACATAGCAACTTCTCCCTGGTAGTATCTGGCAAAAGTCTCACAGAAGGTCTCTAATGACAAAGTCCATCTACTGGGTACAGCCCTTGATGTGGGGAAAAGTGCCATAAAAGAAGCAAAGGGTCTCCTCTTTGTGTAGAGGGACAGAGGGGTCCAGAAATAGATAAATAGGAACCTGCGGCAGCGCCGCGGCTCCTTCCAGCTCCGATTCTTCTGGGCCGGGTCGTCACCCCAATGGTAACCGGCAGGTGGAGATGAGGGTCTAGTTGGAGCCTCCGGACAAGGCTCACCAACCGGGATATCCTCTCCCACGGAAGAACTGCGGGATCTGACAACGCTCCCTGCAGGGGAGACGGTGGGGGTGGCGCCCTGGATCATGCCCGGCCCATGAATAGCAATGGGGCCTGTACTCACGATCACCGTGGATGGAGCATTCACGTGGGTCACCGCCCGGGGACTCGCAGCCGAGGAAGAAGAGGTGTTCGGAGACTCCGGCCACTCGTCGTCCTCGTACAGCTCACCGCACGATGGGTAGCGGTCCTCATCGGAGTCTGGGATCCGGATCACGCCAGCTGCCCACGACCCTCGAGGTCCCTCCTGCATGGAAAATTCGATGCACTCCCCCGGTCTCAGATTGTGGAGTCTCTCCGGCAAATCAGGCCTTTTGACGGACCGGCGGGGAATAAATACCTCCCGTCCGGTATAGTCCTGAGTGGCAAAGTCATAGCCACGCTGCCGGTCGAAGTACCGGACCATGCCGGTGGTGCGGTTCTGCTTCACCCAGGGGCCTCCTTCTCCCGGCGTTGCTGTTCCGAGACAGCGTCTCGGAGTTGCCGGCGGAGGGCCTCACCTGGGCCTCGAGGCTGCGGAGGTGCCGATGCTGGAGTAGGTCGCTCCGGTGTAGGCTCTGGTCTCGCAGGTTGTCGGGCAGATGCCGAAACTGGAGCAGGAGCAGCCGGAGGGTCAGGAACCACAACAGCAGGTCTGGCAGGCTGGTCGGCAGGAGCAGTAGGCCTCGGTGCAGGTTGCACGGCAGCAGTAGACCCAGGCGCTGGCTCGACAGGAGTCGGGGCCTCCCCACGTGGCGCCTCCAAGTGGGCCCGTGACACCAGCATGGTAGCCGGGAGAGGCACTAGGAACCGCCCGGGTGGTACTTGGCGCTCCGTCACCGTCTGGAAGTACGTCCTGGTGACGAAGGCTCGGGTCAGTTCACGATGCAGCCGGTGCCCAGCGAAGGGCCTCCGGACCGGCTGAGCAGAGACCACAACCATGGTCTCCAGAACCTCCAAGAACTCTGGTTGTTCCACGGAAGGGAATGGCCGAGGACCCCACGTGGTGTTGACCTCACTGCACAAGATCCACACGAGTTCTGGCGTTTCGTTGAGTCGGGGCAGGAAGTCCACTTCGTGCCAGAGGGAGGAGTCCAAGACCTTCCCGCCAAGAGCTGTGGCGGGCTCTATTTTTTCCTGCGCCACAGGAGGCGGGGTTCGCGCCATTCGCGCGTGGGTGGAGCTTGGTGTGTCATCTGGGTTTCCAGCCAGTGAAGGTTTTGGCGGGCTGGAATTACTTGCTGCGCCACAGTTTCGTGAGGTAAAATGCTTCAGGCGCGGCAGCGCCGGATGCAGCAGAGCTGACAAAGTTCTTTGCAGGGGTTAACCTCTTGAGTGCTGGAGCGGTGCTCGACAGCACGTGGCAGCAGTAATACAGTTCAATGCAGAAACACACAATCACATGGGGCCTAAACCCGAATGGCAGCAGGGTTAGGCAGCACAGTCTTTTCAATAAAGTACAGTCTTTAGTGCCAGAATAAGGCACAGAAGTATAAATCCTGTTCGTGACGCCACTTGCAACTTCCCCCACCGGGGCCTAGCCTTTTCTCGGGGCCTGGAGTCAGCCGGGCCCGCAGTACCTGAGTGGCTGGCGGTTGCGGCCTAGGCACGCTAGTGTCACAGTGCTTGGTATGGGGGAACCGGAGGGATGTCTAACAGCCCCGTGCAGGTTTATCCAAGCAGGGTGGTGTGGCAAGAACTGAAGAAGGAATGAGAGAGGCTGATATAGCGATATCTCCATGGACAACCTTTGGTGTCTAGAGTATGAGTCTCTGTGTGGTGGACAGGGTGCCGGTGATGATGGCAGCTGTAGTAGCAGGGACCAGACGGAGGCAGAGGTTGAACAAAAACAACTTACAGTTCTTTATTGGAACCGACAGGAACCGCCAGGAACCGCAGCAACGTGCCTTTAACAGAGTAGTGGATTGCTGATGCAGTTGGAGGGAGCCACAGGAGGTAGATCGCCAGCCTGGATGCAGAGGGCAGGCTGGGAGGTAGCTGTGTCCTAATAGGAAGCTTCAGCTTGTCCTGGAGTGCTTCAGGTATCACCCTTGAAGGTAGGATGATACCCCTTTCCTCACTAACTCTTCTCTATTAGCTCCACTCTTCAGGCAGGGGCTAGGCTCTCCCTGCTCTGGTCTGGTATGCTAGCTGTATAGAGTTTAGACTGGGGTTACTCCAGTCTGCTTCTGCAGACTCCTAGGTCTGGCTAGAACTGGTCTCTTCTCTCTCCTGAGAGAGACTGCTCTCTTCTGGAAGTTTCCTGACAGGGTCTTGTAACTCCCCTGGTCAGGTGGTGGCTGCTCCTCCAATTACATCTCAGCTTACAGAAGATAGAGTGCAATACATGTGATTGGATGACACATCTTACATCACATAAAGCAATTAACTCCTGCCTTGCCAGGCAGGATCTACCACTGCAATGTTCCCCTGTATCCTATAAGGACTATGTAGTGTGATGTAGTGACATGCTGTAGGGCTGACTAGACCCTACACAGGCCGCAAGCTACATGGTGGGACGTATTCGCAACCACTCCTCTGCCTTGCATCGGCGAGGGTGTTGCAAAAAAATTCTAAAACTTCTGCTAAATTAATAAATCTGCACAGGCATTCTGGTGCCCTGGTGCCCTAAGGGTAGATTCACACAAACATAATGGGGACTGATGTGCACCTGCACCATTTGCCTCACCGCACTGTGACCGTGCACGGAGAGATATAGGACATGTCCTATATTTCGCCATGTTACAGCGCTGGTCCTGCGCCGCACTATGAAGAGGGGAAAGGTTAAGCAGCGCTCATCCCTCCTCCTCTCCAGAGCGCTGACGGGTGCCCGCACGGCTGAAGGACAGACGGGCACTAGTTCATTCAACTTGGTTCAACCAGGGACGTTTCTTTCTTTACGTTGAAAAAGGTAATGGCAGCAGCCCCCATTAAAAATTATAAGAAAGTAATCAACACCATGGATTTATTTGCAATTATGAAATTCACAAAGACAATTTGTAAAAAAAAATACACAGCAAGAGTAAACATAACGCACACATAAATATTTATCTGCAGTCATAGTGCACACATAAATATTGTAACTGCAGTCAATTACCACACACATAAATATATCCTGTCAGTCCCTTTACCGCACATGTGTCCCTGTAGTCACTATACCGCACACATAAAATATATCCCTGTGGTCACTATACCACACACATAAATATGTACCTACAAGGGGTTATTTATCATACGCCGGCGCTTGTGCGCCTCACCACTGCTGTTGCGTGGCCCGATACATCAAGAGGCTTCTGCCATGTACTGCGCATGCTTAATAGCTCCAGCTTCGGAGCCAAGTTCACGCAGCCGCCAGCTCTGCATAGAGAGTCTATGGTACAGAGCTCATGGTAGCTGCGCACTGAAGATCTCGTAGTAGGAGGATCCAAAGAGGCTACTGGGGCATGGAGTAGCCGTGCCATGTAGCTTCAGCCCCAGTAGCCTCTTTTAGATATTTGCATATTAGGTGATTAAAGATTTATAAAGTTACAGGCCACTCAAGGATTAGCCCTAAAAAGGGCTCCCGTGTCATTCATTAGTTAAACCTGCCACTGGATCTACCTTAATAGGTAGATCCGAGATGGTAGGTTTCCTTTAAACACTTACAAAAAATCCTGAGCTGCATTACAAAAGTAATCCAAGCTCAATGTGGATGATACAATATATTTGTATTGAATTGGGTAAGATAATCTTCTTCAGGTCAAAAGTAATATTTGTACAAAAAGAATTGACATACAAACAGGTATGTCTTCAGGATTGTTTTGGTGGTGATTTTTTTTTCTTTGAGATAAAATGTACTTGACCAAAAAAAAGCCTTAAGGAAATAAAAGAAAAGAAAAAGGGAACTTAATTCACTCTATGTAACATATATCTAATATTATATATATATATATATTAGAATCTTATGCAGCACATATGCAACACACATTTTAAACATTTCTATATACTTCTATTTTGGGCGGAAATACTAGAGAAAATAGGACATAGTCAATATTTTTCCATCTCTCTCACAGTAATGTACAGTTCGATGGAGAATATGGCCATTTAAATGGATGGCTGTATTGCCCATTGAAATTAATGTGACCGTAAGCTGTATGAAAATGCTATGGCTACGGTTCATGTGAAAGAGGCCTAATGTGTTATAGTATTCACTTTTAGATATGCCTAACTTGCAGGTTCCCCTTTCTTGGCTCCTTAATCAGTAGCTATGTGCCGCTGGATCAGAGATCGCAAGTTTATGTTCACCATTTAAACCACCAGCACAGAAGGAGAGAGCCCCAACAAGTGCCTCTTATTGAGATCAGAAGCATGCTTGGGGCACAAGCCAGAAAAATACTCCTTAAATCCTGAGATTACATGGGCTCCTTCCGTGAACACTGAACATTAATTTATTTTCTTAGATTTTCTATTGGATTCTAGACAGGTGAATGGCGGAGCCATTAGAGCGGGTTTATTTTCTTTATCTGAGAGTTTCCTTGGCTGTGTGTTTGGGATCATTGCCATGCTTAATGTGCATTTTCATTTCATCTTCTGGTAGATGTTAACATATTTTTTTTTTATCAAGCATGTCTCTGTACCCCAGTAGATAAGTAGTAATAATATATTATATTAATATAATAATATTTTCTAAAGCGCTCTGCATGCATTTATCTTTAGTTATTAGAGAACTGGTGCACCCGGACCAAACAAGCTCTATGCTAGAGAGGTTTACCTCGAGTAACCTCTTCCTTAATTTTCAGCTGTCAAAAAGGGACATCGCAGGTAAGGTAATGATGGCATTGAATTTAAAAACCTGGCAAGGGTGCTCCTTGTGAAAGTCTCCCTGCGATACTTCTGTGTGTTCCTACGATATTCCTGTGTGTTCCTGCATTCCTGTTCCCGTGTTCCTGTTTTCATTCTCCTGTGTGTTCCTGCCTTCCTGCTCCCGTGCTCCTGTGTGTTCCAGTCCATTCCTGTATTACTGTTCCCATCTGCCTGGACCTCCCGTTGCAGACCCCGGATTGGACTTGACCTTGCATATATGCCCCCTGCCCTGACCCTGTGCCTGAACTTTACCACAAGACTGTCCCTCGACCTTGGCTGCCACCACGGGCTAGTTGCACCTGTGGAAAAACCTGGTGGCATCCCCCCGCAGCAAGACCGTCCCATTTTGCGTCTGGCTCTGGTGAAGACCAAGTGCCACTTAGATTCCGGTACCAGGTGTTGGCTCCACAGATATCCGCATCCTGGCAATACCTATGGGTAGATATGGGGAAGATGGGATTTGACCCCTGATTCCTTGCTTAGGTGTGTCTCCGAAATTCCACACCCAGGGCTAAAGTAAGGGCAATTTGGAACTGTTTGAAAGTTTTCTGTTTAGGAGGGATAGAAGACAGGATTCCCCTTCTTTTTTGCACTAGCAATAGATCCTCTGGTGGAATTGCTTAGCTCATCACCAGACTTTGTTGGATTTAAAAGTGGGGAGATTGATGAACGAAAATATATGCACCTATACTTGGGAGATGTTACCTCTTTACTGGAACAAGCAATACAAATTATAGTGGGCACTTAAAGTATTCAGACCCCTTTACATTTTTCACTCTTTGTTTTGCTAATTTATTAAACAAGAAAATCTGAAATAAAGACCTTTTCGATACTGACACTATTGGAACCTGCAGAAGGGACAAGGGGTCTTATACACATGCTCTGTAAGTTATTACTTATGAATTGTTATTTGTTTGTCATTGTGAATTGCATGGGTTGTTACTAACATCTGTTATATGTATAAATATTTAAATAGTATCTCACTAAAGTGATTACTGTATATACTCAAGTATAAGCCGAGTTTTTCAGCACAAAAATTGTGCTGAAAAAACTGACTCGGTTATACTTGAGTCTATAAGGTCCTCTTTTTGCTTCGGATGCTCCGATGTCTCTTCGGGTACTTCAGGTCATTCGGCTCCTCTATGGGGCGGGGGGGGGGGGGGGGGGGGGGGGGGGCGTAGGAAAGGTACTGTGCTAATTTTTTTTTAATTAAAGGCATGGCATGCTCGGGACAGGGGCTGGCTGGCTATATACTTGGAGGGCATGGGCTTGCTAAATACTGGGAAAATACTGGGAGGGCATGGGCTTGCTAAATACTGGGAGGGCTGGCAGGCTATATACTGGGGGGGCTGGCAGGCTATATACTGCGGGGGATGGGCTGGCTAAATACTGCAGGGGCTGGCAGGCTATACACTACAGGAGGTGGCACGATATACACTACGGGCTGGCAGGCTATATACTGGGGGGCTGGCTGGCTATGTATACTGCAGGGGCTGGCAGGTTATATAGTGGGGAGGATTGGCTGGTTATATACTGCAGGGGCTCGCAGGCTATATACTGGAGTATGGTTTCGTCAGCTTACTACTGGCTGGAGGCTGTGACAAAAGCATTTCCCACCCTAGGTTTATACTTGAATCAAAAGGTTGCCCAGTTTTTGTGTTAAAATAAGTTACCTCGGCTTATACTTGAATATATATGGTACACCCCTGAGGTTTTTAGAAATATTTTATTATATTTTTCATGGGAAAACAGTGAAGATATGATATGTTGATACAATGTAAACTAGTAGTAGTGTGCAACACAGTAAATTGTAGCCAAATAATTCCCCATTAGTCATTTCCCCTCAGTATTGTCATGCGATAGGTTCCACTAAGAACAGGCCTTACCTTTGGCTGACCAAAGAAATTGAGTGCACCTGCTCAGTGTCATATCCAGGGGTTGTCTCTTCAAATTAGACACATGAGCGCTGCTAGCATTGCTGCAGAGGATAAAGGAATAGGGGTTCAGCCTGTTAGTGCTCAAACCATACACTGCAAATTAAATCAAATTGGTCTGCATGGATGTCATTCCAGAACGAAGCCTCTTCTAAAGATGATCCACAAAACATCCCGCAAATAGTTTGCTGAACTGTGGTCTGATGAGAATAAGATAAACATATTTAATTCAGATGGTATCAAGCATGTTTATCAGCAACCAGATGAGGGTTAAAAAAAAACTGTAATATGCTTTCAGTCAAGCATGGTTGTGGGAGTGTCAACATTTTGGGAAGCCTCAGTGTTGCCTCAGTAAGTATGTCTCCAGACCTAAACCCTATTGAGCATCTGTGGGGCATTCTCAAATTGAAGGTGGAGGAGCTCATGGTCTATAAAATCTACCAGTTGAAGAGGGTTCCAGTAGCAACTTGTGTAGCTCTAGCAGTGGAGTAGCTACCAAGGGGGCAGGGGGAGCGGGTGCTCCAAACCCATTAAGCTTCCAGGGGCCCAGGCTCTTAAGACACACACGTCTCTGATCACTAGACGCAGGAAGCTATACTACCTCTGACTGCGACCATTGTCTGGCCCAGGCTCTGACAAGGTTGCTTAGGTGACTGCGCCCGGGTCATCTCTATTACCCAGGCACTGTCTCCTAAGTAATGACATCCATACCTGGAGAACAAGTCCCCAGGAGCGCGGAGGAGGCGGCTGCAGGCAGGTGAGTACTAATTTTTTTTTGTGGGGGCCTCTATATAATGATGGGCATGTGCTGAGAGCCTGGGGTTACATATATACAGTGCAGGGCATATGCTGTGGCTACATATTTACTGTGGGTGCTCTGCTTTCTAAATTAATTATGATGGGCTGGTATTAAATATGAATGAGGCCCAAATGAGGGAGTAGTATATGGTTGTATATATTATAATATATTGATGTGTTTCAGTGTATTATCAGGGGGAACACTGTAGAGCACTCAGCTGTTACCTAGAGGACATCATATGCTCCGGTTCACCCCCACCCCTCCCCCCACTTGAGGACAAGGCCGAACCTGCCATGACCATAAAAGAAGAAAAAAGTAAAGTAACTTCTATCTGTATGTATGTATGCATATGTAAGTATATGTTTATGTATGTATTTATATGTATGTATAGATGTGTGTATATATATATATATATAGATGTGTGTATATATATATGTGTGTGTCCATATATATGTTTATATATATGTATATTCTGTATATTTATGTGTTTGTATATTTGCTGTTTGTATGTGCAGTGTGTATATGCTGTATATACTGTTTGTATATGTGTATTTGATGTATGTATACTCAGTATGTATGTAGATGTTGTATATACTGTATGTGTGTGTATATGCTGTATGTATGATGTATGGTGATATTTATCAGGGCTTCTGCACCATGTCAGTGATGTAAAAGCCCTGAAATAATAAAAATTTTAGTTTTATACTACATGGTGGTAAGCTGTATGCATTTTATACTACATGGCGGTACGCTGTATGCATTATATATTACATGGCGGCACGCAGTATGCATTTTATACTACATGGTGGTATGCTGTATGCATTTTCTGCTAAATGGGGCATGCTGTATGCATTTTATACTACTGGCGGCACACTGTATGCAAATTTACAATACATGGCGGCACGCTGTATGTATTTCGTACTACATGGTGGCAAGCTGTATGTATTTTGTACTACATGGCGACATTCTTTATGCATTTAGTACTACATGGCGGCACAACATATGCATTTTGTACCACATGGCGGCACCCTGTAGGCATTTTATACAACATGGCGGCACCCTGTATGCATTTTGTACTACATGTCGGCACCCTGTATGCATTTTATGCCTCATGGCAGCACGCTGAATGCATTTTATACTACATGGCGTATGCTGTATGCATTTTATACTACATGGCGGCATGCTGTATGCATTTTGTACTATATGGCGGCACCCTGTATGCATTTTTTACATGGCGGCACCCTGTATGTATTTTATGCTACATGGCGGCACCCTGTATGCATTTTATGCTACATGGGGGCACGCTGAATGCATTTTATGCTACATGGGGGCACGCTGAATGCATTTTATGCTACATGGGGGCACGCTGAATGCATTTTATACTACATGGCGGTACACTGTATGCATTTTATACTACATGGCGGTACACTGTAACTATTTTATACCACAAAATTCATAGTGCCCCTGAATCAGGATGAAAGTGCGTACATGATGGTATGTACGTATATATTTGGGGTGGTGAAAGGCCCTCTTTAATGTTGATATATATTTATCTGAGGTTATTTACTGCTGATATATATATTTATGCTTGTATATTCATTTTTGGTATATAATAATATGAGCAGTATATTGTTATGTGCTATTTATTCATTGCTGGTAAAAATTAATATGTATTTTTGCTGGAAGGACATATTTTTCTATTAGTGCTATATAGTAAACTTGAAAGTGACCCCACAGAGGCCTAAAAGAATCAACTAACTGATATGACCAAGAAGTTTTCAACTGATATGTAACACAAGGTCAATCTTCTTATCTCAGAGGATCCCAGCTCAGGCTGTTTCTATATGCTCCCCAAGATCCACAAAGATGGCAATCCAGGAAGGTCTATTAATTCAGGCATTGGCACCTTGACGGAAAGTATCTCAGTTTGGCTGGAAAATCCCCTTAAACCCCTTGTCAGAAGTACTCCCAGCTACATCCAGCACACTACTGACCGTTTAAATAAACTGAACACTGTAGGCCCACATCCTGATGGTACAATTCTGGTCACCATGGACGTGGAATCTCTATACACGAACACTCCGTGGCTACAGTTTTACAGGAGGGGTGGATTGGGGCAATTTTGCTTTTCTACCTCTGGCTCCAAAATGCCTTTTCCCAGCCATGCTGGGAGACACAGGTGATGGGCGAGACACGATGACGATGTGAAAAGGGCAGAGTTCACAGCGTTCTGCTTTAGCAAAGGACCTGCCGACTGCTAGCAGTACCCAAATAGTACTATGTGCCTTTGCAGTAAAAAACATTTGCGGGGGGGGGGGCTTGTGGCCTTTGTTTACACAAATTTCATTGTATGCTCCAAATAACACATCCCCTTTATTTTTTATGTAGGTTTTATTAGGTTTTTAGTCAATTTAAAAATCTTCCGTACAAAAAAAAGTGCCATTTTGCCAAATTCTGAGGCCAATAACTTTTTCATACTTCGGTGTACAGACCTGTGTAAGGTGTAATTTATTACGCACTAACATTTTATTTTCTATCAGCTTGGCACCTATATGAGCCTTTTATTTTTTATTTATATATTTAGGGATAAAAAAAATGGTGAAAATGTGGTAATTTGGGCACTATTTTCTGTTACGGTGTTCACTGCCGGGAATAATATCTTGTCAATTGGCCCTCCAAGATGGCGGCGGCCACCGGCAGCTCTTTTAGGTGTCGTGGTTCGATGGTGTCAGTGAACAGGTTAACTGTGGCGACCAGTGTCAGCACTGACCGTGACAGTTACAGGCAGGTGTCAGCTGTGTTATACAGCTTACACCTACTTTGTATGGAGAGAGTTAAACCCGTGAGTTCTCTCCATACACCCCCTGCAGCTCCATGATGTTATAGTGCGTTGTGCTACGTGAAGGGGTTAAAAGTCTGCATGTTGAGTTTTTTTGAGGGAGCTTTACACTGACTACTTTACATTGCATCATAGTGGTATATTTATATCAAAAGATATAAAATATTTCAGAAAATGTAAGAACTTTTTTGTATATGAATAACTTTTTATAGCGGTATTTTCATGTATGCCACTGGTTGGCATCTACAGAGTGAATCCCTGTTGGGTGCAAGGATACATCAGCTACATCCAGCATCATAACTTGAAGCTGATGAGACCTGGTGCAAAGTGTGTGCCAGGCCGCTGACTGTAATGTGTGGTTTATATATAGTACTAGCCTTCCTATATTGGAAAGTGACACCTAATGGGCCACCTAAGCCTCTTGGGCCCGGTTGGGACCTCTGCACCCCCTCATGTTACACCCCTGGCTATAAGGACAGGTGGCATGGAGGCATTCTGTCATGACACTGAATGTAACTGTATACTGAGGTACATTACGATCTGCCTCTATGTACATTTGCAGTAAGGCATCCATCTCTGCAGCAAAATAATTCTCAGTGTGTGGGCTACACATTTTATCCACTTCCCTGCGTGTTTTCTTCACACAGTTCTGTGCTGAACATTTTATATGTTATTTGCAAATATACTCAAGGGTGTTTTTACACATTGTTTTTTTTACTGTAATATTGTAACCTGCTTTTTTGTTAGTAGTAGGTTAGAGTATTATGCAGGGCACCTCCTAACAAGGGGTTACAGGGGTATTAATGAGGTTTTTTTACCTCTTTATAAGGGAAATGCACCTGCCAATACATGCTTTATTTGATTGCTTACACTCTCACGTAGTAATAACATAACCTTATCGAACGAAGTAAAAACTAGTACAGGGGGTAAACTTTCTCTCCTCATAAACCAAACCCAAACCATAATCTCAGCAGCATAGCACTGCCCCTGCTCTACCTACAGAGCACATAGCAGAGTGGAGCCCCTTCCAGTCAGCTGCACTCCCCAGCATCCCCAACACAGGAGCTCTGTATGAGGCGGCAGCAGTAGCCCCTCCCCCTGTGCGCGCCCCCGCACCCTCCGGTCCTTCGTCCTTCTCATCCTTCTGTGCGCGCTCCCGGAGTCGCTGCTGCTGCTGCTGCTGCGGGCGGCGGGAGACGAGGGAAATTGGAGAGGCCCGGGGCCGGACACACCCGGAGCAGGGAGACAGCCGGGTGAGAAGACATTGCTATATTGGTATATTTTGTTGGTGGTTGGGATATGGTCTGTGTATGACATGTGTATGGAGTGGATGCATCACCACTATGTACATCAATATTCTTCCCTGGCTCCCCCCACCCATGCATACACATACATGCACAAGGACAGCACAGTGCAGCCATTATATACCTATGTGCACCCTCATTACATCACCCTATAGCAGGGGCCCCGTATACACCACCTGGCTGTAAATATACCAGAGGAAAGGATAACTAGGGGCAAGCATGGCACATATGGGGGGAAGGGCAGGCTGCAGCAGGACTACACTGGCACCGCATCTATAGAACATCTCCATACACATCATGGCAAGAACAGGATGTGATGTCTCCCTTACCTGGCAGGATCTGGTGGCATAAGCCCTCACCCTGACCCCAGATTGTGGTCATATTTGCAATCCTCCCATCCTTGCCCTGTTTTCCTGATACATTTTTGGTGTCACCCCCTTCCCCCCCCTTCACTGTTGGAGGATTCTTGCATAAATCTGTGCACCCTTTCAAGTAATGGTGTACTCATCTCTCGTGTCATCCACCATTTGCAGAGCTCTGGCTCATTCACTGCTTACTCCCGGATATATTCCTAGATAATCTGTGTAAAGTACATATTGCCTTACTTCTTTCTTGTGTTATGTCTCATTCTTCAGTCCATGTTTTTTGTAATAGTCCTAAACATCATAAAATGTTTGCTTTGTCTTAATTTGATGTTATGTTATATTTAAAGTTATCTGTTGCATTTCTTAAATATCACACCTTAGTACATTAGATGACTGTATAGATTCCTGTGATTAACATACAATACTATCCGGTCCCCCACCCGGCATCGTTTCAATGACACCACCACAGTACCAATAAAAGTAATGGAAGTGTCCCCGTTCTAGAAGAGATCCCAGGGGGACTCCATTGCTTTATTTCCATCTCTGACTGTATCTTACCTACATCAATCTTTCCTTGCATGTCCTTAGTCTACTCTTGAAAGCGTGCCTAATACTTAAGTAGTAAAATATTAACATCACTTCCAATGGTAATAATACAAAGTAAGCATGAACCTATTCAACATTCTGTATTTTATATATAGTTCTATATGTTATAAATGATCTACATTTGAGTCCATCCTCCTACTTAAAAGTATTTAGTTTTGGGCTAGAAAGTGAAATTTCCTGTTTTTCAACAAAACATTGGATTATCAATGAAGGAAATGGTTGTAAATTGCTTGTTTTTCATTCTTGGTTTAAACTTGATCTATAAAATTGATCTATTTGCATCTCCCTATTGCAAAATAGAACCTGTCAGGTGGTTTTTCTAACCTTGATCATTCCCCATCTTGTGCAGCATCACGTGATAACCTTTCCCATGGTGTTCCTCAATGACCTTTCTGTTGCTGAAATGTCAAGTGATATATCGATATATGTTTTAAAACTTTAGTTCCCCTTGTGCAAATTTAGGCAAGTTTTCCCATCTCACAGGATACATGACAGATGCAGGTCCTTCCTCTGTCCGTTTAACTCTATGGGAGCATAGAGCATATAGGGGCACGTTACTAAGAACAGTGCAAACTGCACTATGCTGTTTTCCTGTGTACAGTGCAAGGTGAGTCAGATTCATGATTTTTGGCGCACGTTCTGCATGAATCTGGCGTCCCCTGCACTGCCCCATCATAGTACACCTTTAACATAGGGCATATGACACATTTCTTTCAGACTTTGCATGATAAATGTGGCGCACAGCCCAACATGGGAAAGGCTGTTTCAGTGCAGAAATTTTGTCGCATGAAGAATAGTGCAACTGCGCCACAAAATGGTTGGGTGCAACGAAAATGTGGCGCGGACACTTCTTAATTACCTGTGCAAGCAGTTTGTACATAAAAAATGTGCAAACTCCGCCACAAAACGGGCGCACTTCCATCAGTAAATGTGCCCCATAGTCTCAACTATTGTTGTAGTGGAGCACTCACCATTCAGTCCCGTGCAAGAAGGAGGTTAGCGCGGTTTGGGACAGCCGAGGTATAAACTACATCTATATATGACATGTGGATATGTCATAAATAGGTTAAAACCCCTTACACAGGGGTAAGGAGCTGCATTATTTTGCCAGTCATCATACTTATTTTGGCTGGCAATTTAATAGGGCACCAATGCCGACATCTGACACCAAGGAGCATGTCAATTACTCCTCACAGGGGACTTGATTTAGTGCAGTAAACACATGACTTTATTTACTTGCTACAGGTGACATATTCTATATTTTCTATAGTTTAACTGATTGTATTTGTCTAGCACTTACTGCCAGTTTCCTTATGCACTGAGTGGAGCTGTTTTAGTGCATAAAGAAATGGCAGACTTTCAAAGAAAGAAAAAAGACTAAAAAAAAAAATGTAAATTTGTTGGAGGTGCTCAGGCTGACAGCACCTGAGCGCCTCCCGGCACTGCCAGCTTTTAATTTATGTACGTTCCACACTGTATTTGTAACACTTGCTCCTGCTCGAGGAGCTAGGAGCACATCAGAGATTTGGGGATATTGAAGAGAGCAGGCTGTGAGTACTCACCAAGCTCCTCGGGTGGCAGCAGTTCCACTTAGTGCATTGGTGGCAAACCTATGGCACGGGTACCAGGCGTTTCACTCAGAGACCTCTCTAGGCACCAAGGCCATTACCAAAGAGTTATCTAATTGCACTCCCAGACAGCCCAGGACTTGTCACGCTCAATGTTATTAAATATCAACAAGCCATCACTGACTTGGTGCATAAAGAAATGGTCATGTAAGTGGTAGACATCTACCATCAGTGAAACTATAGATACTCACCAATGCTCCTCTTCATCTTGACCCCACAGATTGTCTTGTCTTATCTTGACACGCCTGGATCAGCTAGAAAAGAAACTTATAATAAGAAGGGGGAAGTGTGGGGACAAGATGTCCGATGCTCCAGGCAGCTAATTATGCACTACCCCGCACTACCGTGAATTCACACCTCCTGCGTAATAGATACCTCCTTCTCCCATGTTGGAGAGGGAGATGAGGTCACGCAAATAGCGGGCATAATTAGCAGCCCTGAGTGCCGGACAGCATCCCCATGCTCCGACCTGTTAATTATAAGTCTCTTTTGTAGGTGATCCAGGCATGTAAAGATTAGCAAAGACAAGGGACAGGATCAAGATGAAGAAGAGCGTAGGCGAGTATCTGTAGTGTAGTTTATTTCTTCCTAATGGTTGATTTCATTTAACTTTTTAGTCTAATCGTTTTTTGGTGGCTACTAAGGAAGTCAATGGCTGGATTGGTGTAACTGCTTACTGTTGTCTGTGGTGTCCTGCCAACTTCAGAATCATTTCAGTAGAGGGAAATCTTTGTATTGTAGCATTCAGGCATGCACTATTCACAACACATTCATCAATTGTTGTGCAGGGTCCATATTTTGGTGAATGAGTTGTGTAGTAATTTACACTAGATTGTTAGATTGTGGCAAAAGGCATTAATGAATTTGTGCATGACCGAAAGGGTTCTTAAATGTCACCACATTCATGAAATAGAACATGGTAGACCAGATTTAACCTCATCTATTTGTGCACCAAAAAATAGTGTTGGGAACCTAGAAGCACAAGAAAAGTGCCAAAAGTGCCAAAAATAAAAAAGGCGTGAGTATCGGAGAAGGATCAATATTGTGGCACTTACACTTTATAAATATGGCGCACAAGACGCAGCAAGGAAAAATAAACACCCACAAAAAACTGTCGGAAAGCCAATCATGTAGTACACGAATCTTACCACAGATGAAGGGTGCCAGAACTGAAATTTAAGCCACTGAGTAACTTGGTATAATATCTGTTCTATATAAGTGCCATGATAAATGAGTGGCATCATTTGTGTCGCAAAATTACCAAGAATTGTGCCACTCTTACACCAGAAATATGGAACAAACAAACCTGCGCTGTGTAACTGCATGGATGTGCGTGTAAACTCTCTGTATGTAGAAGCTTTTTATTTTTTTTTTTCCTTCAGATGATAGCAGTGACTGAGCTTTCTGCCCTAGGGCTTATTTGTTGGAATCTATACATTGTGACCTTTTGGCAACTTTGATGTTTATATATCTTAACGATAAATGCCTATATGTTAGAATGTCTTTATTTGATTCAAAATAGCTTTATAGTCCCTGATTATATATTTGTCACAGATTTCGGGAACTCCTTGCTTGTTAAAGGATAATAAGTATGGCAATCTGACTAAAATTGTTAAATGAGCCTGAGGGGCTCCAGGCTCCATACTTGTATTTGCATACAGTATTTCATCCTGGTGGTAGATGCCCTTTAACTAACTTAGGAGGATAGCAGACAAGGAATACAACAGAGCTCATAGGGTGATATCGTTTGGTTCAAAGTATGTGATGTAGTTGGACAGTCGCTTACCTGCATGAGTTGTGCTTTAACATAAGGCACAACTCTCGTATTTGCATGTACGTTTTTTTTTTGTGGTCGAGGTGCTGCCGGCATCTTTGGTGTATCCAGGCACGAGATGCTAGGTCGGCTGGAGTCAGAGAATAGGTACAGTGAAGCCGAGAGTAGAGGGCGCACAACAAGACCCGGTGATGGTTCCAAGAGAATTTTTCTTTTTATTTAAATCATCGAAAAGTACACAGAAGAAACACAACGCTGGGACTTGTAGTACCTCGTGAGGGACTGCTGGGACTTGTAGTGCCTTACTGGGGAGCAGCCCATCTGCCTCAAAGTTCGACGTACTGTGCGTTCAGAGATGCTCTTCTGCCTACCTTGGTTGTAACGGGTGGCGATTTGAGTCACTGTTGCCTTTCTATTAGCTCAAACCAGTCTGCCCATTCTCCTCTGACCTCTGGCATCAACAAGGCATTTCCGCCCACAGAACTGCCGCTCACTGGATGTTTTTTCTTTTTCGGACCATTCTCTGTAAACCCTAGAGATGGTTGTGCGTGAAAATCCCAGTAGATCAGCAGTTTCTGAAATACTCAAACCAGCCCTTCTGGCACCAACAACCACGCCACGTTCAAAGGCACTCAAATCACCTTTCTTCCCCATACTGATGCTTGGTTTGAACTGCAGGAGATTGTCTTGACCATGTCTACATGCCTGAGTTGCCGCCATGTGATTGGCTGATTAGAAATTAAGTGCTAACGAGCAGTTGGACAGGTGTACCTAATAAAGTGGCCGGTGAGTGTATGTTCCCCTTCTGTTATATACAGAACACACATAACAGTGATCTTATGGTGACATCCCATAGGATCACTGTTAGTGATCTGTATATACATATATAGACATGCAAAGAGGATGCACATTGCATCTTCTCTGCATGTCTATTAACCCCCTCTGTTCCGGGAATCCTGTTGAAGTCACTCAGCGCTGTATTTGGGGGCAGCTGTCATGGTGACTGATAATATGAGCCCCCTGTCTCTTCAGAATTGGGCTGTCACATTGACAGCTCTATCCAACGGGTAACATTGTGTGCAGGAGTGCACACTGCCATTGGGGCAGGCAGAGCTTGCTCCCGACTGCTACAGATAGTCATGTGACTGGAGCAGCCTATACTGAGTAGCTGAGCTCCGGTCATGTGACTTACTACTAAGGCGCATGCTGCAGCAGTGAAGAGACTAGAGCTCGCGGATTGTCAGAGGGAGAGGGGAAAATCTGCATCGGACTATTTTTGTTTTATGGCGCACAATCGGACTATGCGCCACATTTATCATGTGCAGTCCCACAGAATTGTGTCGCACTCTCTATGTTGAAGGTGCACCAAAAATAGTTGGTGCACTCTATCGGAACGCCAAAGTTCATGAATCTGGCGCAGCCTGCACACTTCACAGGCAACCTGCACCCAGTGCTGTTTGCACTGTTTTTTTCTAACTGTGGGTCATTCTGTGTGATTTTTCAATGGTTTTAACTTTGTCGATTAATAATGATTTGCTATAACTCCATTCCAGATGTACACATCTTCTTTCTTTCACATATGATTGACTATTTCATTGATATGTGTTGCTATATCATATGGATGTAGTATGACCTATTTTTTATACAGTTGTGATCCTGCGCAAGTTCCTTGCGCAGACTATAGCTAGTGCGCCACCATGGAGCAGGAACGCTCCATGCTGGGCCACTTTGCCACCGGGCACAGCCTCCTTCACGTCCCTCAGTGTCAACTTGGTGTGGAGGTGGCGTATGGGGAAAATAACCACAGTTCCGGTCCATGTGCCAGGAAATTTGCGACAAGCTGTGATAAATCCCCCCCCCCCGAAAGTGTTTGGGAGAGCTCTAAGCCGGGAGACACATGGGACAGCTTGGTTGCAGGTTAGCCACAAAAAAAATCTGTAAACTCATTTTTACTGCAAGTTTTTACTTTGCGGTTTGATAATTATTGTTAAGTAGTACCAACTTAGATGCCCACAACCAAGCAGTATCAATTGACAACTTAAATAACGCAAGGTAAAATCTCGGCAAACCTGCACACGCCTGCATCCGTTTTTCATGGTTTTCATAAACTACAGGTGAATTTGAAAGCAAGTCGAAACTGGTATGTTTTATAATTGTAGCTCTAGACAATTTTTTTGCTGTAATGGAAGCAAGGATTATCAATAAAACTTACAGATACTTGACAGCTGATCATCATTGCAGCCTGGGACTAAAGTAAAGCATCCAGAGAGGTCACCAGAGGTCACAGTTTGCAGAGAGGTCCATCTGTAACTAGGGGGTCATCTGTAAGTTGGGTGTCCTTAAGTTGGTGACCACCTGTACAGTCAATGAGCGATCCGTAAAAAAATGGATCAGACTAGAACATCCTCTTTTATTTAACGAAATGTACGCAATCCATTAAAATAACAGCCATGGGTACTAATCTATTAAAAAGTGCATATGTGTGCTGCCTGTTAAAAAAACTGAGCACAAGTCAGTTTTCAATGATGAAGTTTGTAAAGGTTGAGGTGAGAGCTGTTGATAGTATTCTGAATAAATCCGTCATGTTTCTACAGATCTTGTACTCTTGCTAGACTAAAAATACGCCTCAGAGAAGTATTTTTACTCTGCCAGAAAAAAAAGAGCATAACCTCTTTTGGTAAGTTCCATTTCTTAAAATTCCATACATAATTAAAACTGTACAGCCCTTTCAAACCACTAAAAGTATTTATGCCATTAGGGGAAGATTTATCATACACCGGCTCCGCTGGCGGGCGCTACCCTCTATGCCCCCCTCCAAGCCCACATGGTGTTTAGGAAACAAAGTGGCTGTTATAATCGCAAAGTCTTGCATTACGCAGAAAACCCCTTTATAGTTTACCTCCGATTCTTGGGCTCTTGTGTCTGGCTAGTGTTATTTATCAGAAAGGTACAGTGCCATTGATAAATTTGCATAGGAACATAGGAAAAAACATAGGAAAACACATCAAATAGTTTTGTTTGCTGTTTATCATGTCTTCTGCTTTATTTTTAAAATGAATTAATGTTCTGAAATATTCAAAAAAGCCATGCTCCCTTTCCTGTCCAAAATAAATTAGGTCATCACTGATACTTCTTAATTGGGTGCAAATTGGTTTTAAAATAGGCGCACCCATAACTAAACCATATGCAGTTTTGCACAATGCTTTACTACAGGACCTCTGTTTTCTTACTTTGGTCAACCAAACATTGATAGCCTATATGCTGCTCTGAATATTTAACATCTCCTCTATTTTACAATCAAATTAGAGGAGAGGGAAGATATGAAGAAAGGGTAACCTATGCTTTATTGTATCAACTATATTTGATGCTGCTGCTTTCATCTTTTCCCTCTTTTAGTGCCTTGATCTGATATTAACAGCTTGTTCAGACAAGGGTTTTTCTAGCTGGGCAAGCCACAAGAATGACTTATGATATTATATATAGTCCATAACAAGTGGGAGAATAGCAGCTGAGATCCGTGAACAGGTCTTAGCTAGTTTTATTGTACAGATAGTTGTTCAATAAAATGGGTTATCTGATTTACTGGTCCTCCCTGGGGCAACCCCTTAGTGTCTAAAAGATATGTCCCTGGGTTATGGATGGGGAGCCTGTAGTGGTAGAGAGCCTTATCCAGGGATCAGACAGAGGCAACGGTGTGCAAAATAACTCACGGTTCTTTATTGGAACAACTGCAGGCAATGGGCCAAACGGTCTTGTTACAGATTCTGGATTACTGGAGTGGTCATGGAGAGTGTCCTCAGTGATAGATTCACCAGCCTGAAAATGAATGCAGGCTGGGATGAAGCTGTGTCCAGATGTGGATGCTGTAGCTTGTCCTGGGATTAACTGTGTGTCTGTGCCAATGGTGCACAGACACAGTCTCTGGTCACTCAGTGTGTGTTCTGGAAGATCTTCTCTCTAGGAGAGCCGGGGCCTAAGAGCTGCTCATGTGGTGAGAGCATGTGCTCAGAAGCAAGGCACAGGCCTAAGACTTGCCCCTTCCTGTCCAGGGGTTTTGTTAAACCTTGGTCAGGTGGTGGCTCACTGTCCAATCACACTCCAGTTCACATGAAGGAATACAATTGGACAATAACTTTAGAAAACATAACCCTTGCCTGCACAAGCAGTATCTACAGCTGCTTATTACCTTAATTGACTGCATTACCCTAAAGGTGAGTTGATCAGACTCCCCTAGAGGGGTCCTACAGATAGATGGCCTTATTCGCAAGCCCTCCCTTGCCTAGATGTTGGCAGCGGTGTTGCACTGGCATGTGACTGCATTTCATTGCCCTCAGTGGTCCTGTGCTGATCTCTATTGTTAGATCAATCAGGGATTGGAGAATTGTGTAATTTTTTAAATAATCAGTCAAGGTCAGATAACAACCTTAAAGGGAACCTGACATTTAAATTAACCCACCCAAAATAAATAATTATTAAAAACTATGATTAAAAATACTGCCCTTATCCCTAAATGGTTACTTTCCATGGATGCAATGTTATTTCGGTTTGAATACTTGAGGAGGGTCCTGCATATTCATTGTTCCCTGCACTGCCCTGCCTCCCTGTTCCTGATTGACAGGTCTCACTGCTATCACCATGCTGCTGGTATAGAACTAGTACTTGGGGACTGTACCAAAATTTAACTACAGACATAAACAGCAATCTTTACTTTTCCCTGATCAAGATAATTCCTGAGGGTGAGGTGACAAGCAGGTGAGAGGCACTGGTTTTGTGTGACTTGGCTCTGCTGTATTATTAACCACTCCCTTAGGAAGCTTGGGGTTGAGAGGGGATGCTGGCTATATGAAGAGAAACCAAACTTGCTTCTTACCTTTCCTTAGGAATTCTCTTTAGCCAGGTTAGCATTGTCAGTGAGGAGGGCTTCTACCGCATCTCCCTGCTTCCATTACTGGATGGAGGACATCAAAAATCATCTTTTTAAAAAAAGAATGGTGGCTCTAATCCTATTCATAGCTGATGTGTTTGGGGAATTCACGTGGCTCTTAGTCGTAGCTGTGCTGGATGACCTTCATTTTCTGAAAACTATTGTGGATACTCAGGAGTCCAGCCAGAACATCCGTGCACAGTTGCAGTATTTGGAGGAAGGGGTAAGGCTTTTTTCTTATGACTTTGGACTTACCGTATATACTCGAGTATAAGCCGACCCGAGTATAAGCCGAGACCCCTAATTTTACCACCAAAAACTGGGAAAAAACTACTGACTCGAGTATAAGCCGAGGGTGGGAATACAGCAAGCCCCTAGTAGTATACAGCAGGCCCCTAGTAGTATACAGCAGGCCCCTAGTAGTATACAGCAGCCCCTAGTAGTATACAGCAGCCCCTAGTTGTATACAGCAGCCTGCCCCCACGGCCCTTAAAAAAATAAACTTAAATACTCACCCTCCGATGTCAGCGCGGCTCCCCGATGTCGGCGCGGCTTACCGATGTCCCCGATGTCAGCGCGTCCCGTCTTCTTTCTTCTCCACGGCTCCTCTTCTCTCTTCTTTCTTCCGGCATGGACGCGGCCATGTTTTCTTCTAGCAGGCACATACTATGACGTGGCCGCTGCTGACGTCATAGTATGCGCGGCCCCAAAGAAAACATGGCCACGTCCATGCTGGAAGAAAGAAGAAAGGAGAAGAGCCGCGGAGAAGAAAGAAGACGGAACACGTTGACATCGGCGACATCGGTAAGCCGCGTTGACATCGGAGGGTGAGTATTTAAGTTTATTTTTTTTTAGTGGGTAATTTTTTTTTTGTAATAGACTCGTGTATAAGCTGAGGGGACGTTTTTCAGCACATTTTTTGTGTTGAAAAACTCGGCTTATACACCGTATATACGGTATATTAGTAATCAGTGCTGTGTCATCATAACGGCTTGTGCACCTGTGTGACATCACATGATCCGATAAGAAGTAGAGATCTAAAAAACTGTAAGGAATTGATACAGAAAGTATATTGGAAAAGTGTTTCACTTTTTATTACACAAACAATATCCATTATTTGCTTAAAGTGGACAACCCCCTTTAACCACTTACTGACATGTGATGTACTATACGTCAATGTCGGCTGTGGGCGTATGGCCTGAGCTCTTTCCATACAAGGTGGCCGTTTGCTGCAAATATAGAAAGATTATGTCGATGCTCACTCCTACTAGTTCCTAAAGGATTTTTTTTCAAGGCAACAAGTCCCAACACTCTTCAATTATTGAGAGAAGAGGATTCTACTACAAAGGAAGTTGTTGTTCACTAGTTAACCGATGTTATGGTAGTCTGATTCCGGCACCACCTCGGAGGCCAATTCACTCCTGTGTCTGGGTTCTTACAACTGGTCCTAATAGGGATCGGGTAAAGAAATAGTTTTAAACCTTTGGGTTTAGAGTAAAAAAAGACACTTTCATTTTCTACCAAGAAGGTTAAAAACGTACATATAAAATCAAAACTCCATCGGACGCTGAAGCACCATTCTTTATCCAATCCCCATTAAGGACCCACTGGAGGAGCCCAGACAAGAGAGTGTATTGGCCTCGGAGGTGGTGTCGGACTATTGGAATCAGATTACCAAAACATCAGCTCAGAAGTGCATGGCACTTTGTAGTGCAATCCTCTTCTCTCAGCAGGATTAGCATGTTGGGACATATTGCTTTAAAGGAAACCTACCACTTGAAGTGGCAGGTTTCAGAAGAAAACACCGAGCACCAGCTGAGGCTGAGCTGGTGCCGGAGCTTATTTTTGTTAGTGTTTTAAACCGCGGTATCACGGTTTAAAACACTTTTTAACTTACCATGCGCCGGCTATACACTTTAAAAATACCGCGGTTTAAAACACTAACAAAAATAAGCTCCGACACCAGCTCAGCCTGAGCTGGTGCTCGGTGTTTTCTTCTGAAACCATCCACTTCAAGTGGTAGGTTTCCTTTAAATAGGCATTCGGGCCTGGTAGAAATGAGCATGTTTGCATTCTAAGGTCATATTACCGACCATGTATGTGGTATGGGCAGTCCGGTATAGGTCCGTTGTTTACAGCCCAATAATGCATGTCTATTGAAGCTTGGCTAATTAGTGTCCTGGTTAATCCTCCAAGCCTTTTTGGATAACAGAAATTATCCTAATACCATACAGAATTCATTTGGAATAATTATAGTTTATTATATCTGCCTGTTTTGCCAAGGGGCAAAAAGAATGTTATCACATGCCACACAAATTAGGCATCATCACCCACTATACCCGATCACATAGAAGTCAATACATTTTTTTAAACTTACACAGTGCAAAAAGAACTACCGGTAAGTAAAATCTACATTTTCATGAATATTACTTATTCTTTTCGAGCCAACTGTGCTCTCAGTGAGGTTGTCTGATGGCCACTGTATTCCCAAGAGGCCGTTAACGAGTCTAGGTAATTTCAAGGAAAATAAAATATTAATTTCTGAGTAAAATCTGTGATCAGTAATTTTGCTGATTCCAACATTCACACTCTGATTAATTCAAACACAGTTAAATCCAGTGAAGGAGAGTTTGTGCGCAGCCCTCCTTTCTATATTGTCATCTCGAGTCCATGAGATTTGTAGGATTTGTAGGCTATATCGCCAAAGTCTGTTTCCGACCCTATAATTATTATGTAGTAATTCTCTAAACACTGATTTAACTGTAATTATAATTAATATAATTATTTTCTTATAATAATCATTTAGAATCTTTTAAATTCTGAGAAGATATGGAAATGAGGAAAATAAAAGGAACATGGCACTTTAAAAATACACAGACGCTTTTACTACTTTTGCTTTGTTACTGCTAAATGCAAAATGCAGAGATGAAAAAAAGGAGAGGAGCAAATTGTTCAGTGTCCTGCAGGTGGCATGTTATAGAACAGGAGAAGCTCAGTAGATTGTAAATAGTGTCCTATCCACAGAACACATTATAGCGCGAGAAAAGCCGAGCAGTTGGTAAACCAGTAGTTGCGATTATTTCCCCCATTAGGCTGCCTCCACACCAAATGGGTGTGGAGAGGCATAAGGAGGGCAGCGCTGTCTGCGCACTCACTATCACCAGCAAAGTTTCATGAGTGAAATTTTGCATTCTACACCAGGCAAGGTGGAGCCTCCTGATGTATCTGCCAGCAGTGGAGTGGTGGGGATTTCATTGCACAAGCGCTGGGGTATGATAAATGTCCGCCATAGTGTCCTATTTGCAAGAAGAATATTATAGAGCATAAGAAGCTGAATATCTTGTAGAAAGTTTCCTATCTGCGGGAAACATATTATAGGCAGGAGGAATGGAGCAGATGGCACATAGGGGCACATGTACAAACAACCGTGCAAACTGCACTAAATCCACTTTACCTGGTCCGACAAAGTGCACCACTTTTTTAATGCACTTTTAACATGGGGAGTGCAACACAATTCTGTCAGACTTTGCATGTTAAATCTGGCCCACAGTCCGACTGAGCACCCCCTAATTTGTGTTTGTGCAGCTGTGCCACTAATGGGTCATGTGCGACACAATTGTAGTACAGGCACTTCTTAAATACCTGTACAAACAGTTTTCACTAAAAAGAACATGCAACAGCCCTTAGTAAATGTGCCCCATAGTGTTCTGTATGCAGGTAGTGTGTTGTAGAGCACGAGGAGCTAAGTAAATTGTACACAGTGTCCTATTTGCATGCACAATGTTATATGACAGGAGGAGTGGATCAGATTAAAATATAGTTTATGTGAAAAGCTTCAGTATAATCATTAATTTGTATAAGACTTCTGGGATGTATTACAGAGCAAGTGGATTCTCCCATCTCCCGACTGCATTTCTGGAGCTCAGCCACAGTGATCTTGGGGATCTTTTTTACCTCTCTCACAAAGGCTGAACAGCCAGGTCAAGGAAGAGTTGTGGCTGTCCCAAACTTTTTCCATTTAAGGAACCTTGAGTACTACATAAATTCTTTTGTAACCCTGGCCACAGAGGTCGCACTAACATTTTTCCAGAAGGGTAAAAATACTCCTCTCACCATTTTTGAGGAGTATTTTTACCCGAGGAGGAGTATGAAAATTTCGGTAATACACAGCGCACACGACACTACACTCACACAGCGTGCACACACTCATGCAGCGCACACTACACTCACACACACACTGCGCACACACTACACTACACTCACGCACACACTACACTCACACACACACTGCGCACACACTACACTACACTGCGCACACACTACACTACACTCACACACACACTGCGCACACACTACACTACACTCGCACACACTACACTACACTCGCACACACTACACTACACTCACACACACAGCGCACACACTACACTACACTCACACACACACTGCGCACACACTACACTCAAACACACACTGCGCACACACTACACTCACACACACACTGCGCACACACTACACTACACTGCACACACACTACACTACACTGCACACACACTACACTACACTCACACACACTACACTACACTCACACACACACTGTGCACACACTACACTACACTCACACACACACTGCGCACACACTACACTCACACAGCACACACTACACTCACACAGCACACACTACACTCACACAGCACACACTACACTCACACACTACACTACACTCACGCACACACTACACTCACACACAGAACACTACATCCACCAGCGCACAGACCCAGTACACTACACTCACACAGCGCACAGAACACTACACTACACTCACACAGCGCACAGAACACTACACTGCACTGCACACAGAACACTACACTGCACTGCACACAGAACACTACACTGCACTGCACACAGAACACTACACTACACACAGAACACTACACTGCACACACATTGCACACACTCACCCGGCCTTGCTCTTAAGTCCCGACGGGATCTGCGGGCAGGTAGAGATGGAGCAGCAGCCCCGCTGTCCACAGGTCTCCCGGGGCCTGCGCTCTCGCTCCGGAGCGCTGCTGACACAGATCACTGTGTCACGTGCCCCGCTGAGCGGCCCGGCGGGCGCGTGATCGCGCTACAGGGATTTACCTCTTTTGCAGCGCGCGCCGGGCCGCTCAGCCTGCGCGCTACAGGGAATAATTGCCAAGCGTACTTTACGCATGGCAATTATTTTGGGGGGGTAATGGCGCCTCATCACGCGTCTATGACGCGTGGTGAGGCGTTAATGCGACCTCTGCCTGGCCAGATAATCAATTAGCAAAAATATCTTTATTTCTTTTTTTTCTGTAAAGAGGGTGTGCAGAATGTAAATTAATGAGCAAAAAAAACAAACTTTTTTCATCTCACCAATTGGTTGGTATGAAACAAAGAAGGCAAAATTTAAAGGACATCTACCACCAAATCTAGCATTGGTAGACTGTCACTAAAGCAATCAATACATCACCCAGCTGTCTGCCAATCCTGTGAGCACTACACTTAGCGCAGCCAGTCTGGGACCAGTGTTGCTGCACAAGGTGTAGTGCTCACGCGTAAGCACGAGATTGGCAGACAGCCGGCGATGCTTGCGGCCGGCTGGCGCTGTGAGTATAGATGTACATTGTGCTTACTTTTCTGTGGTATAGAATCTACAGTTTTATCACAATGAAAAACTTCCTATTATATAAAAATAGTAACTAGCATGCATATTGTGATAACAGACAGAAATGATTTTACATTTAATATCAGTAATATGCAACAAGTCAAAGTAATCCTTATTCAGTCTTGTAATATCAATAAAGACACTTTATAAAGTGGATAAAAGCATTTCCATTTTTATCTGTTTTCATAAAGTTCATAACATTTTTATATATGAAATATATATGTTATATATACGACTCGTATATATTTGTTTTTTCTGTAATTTATGAAAAAATTATATGTTTTTTGCAACATGTATGTCAGAAATGTTAAAAAGATCTTCTGTCACAGATTGCGTCAAAAAGCATGGAGGAAAGGAAACCCAATGGACTCCATTGGAGCTTTTTGTCTACATTGGAGGATGTTATTTTTAACATTGGGGAATATTCTAGTATACAAGGCATTTTCTTCTTTTGCAGAAATCCTTATATACATTATGTTCCTTTACAACTATTTGTTTATAACCAAAATACCAAAGGGAGAAAAAAAGAGGAAAAAAAACAAAGCTTCAGTACAATTACACAAAATATAAATCTTTATTAGTGGACAACAATAAAAATGTATAAAAAAGACTGAGCTGCATCTCAGAAAGGATACAAAAAGCACGCCAGATAATAAGTCCTATAGCACATGATCCAAACATATAGTATACAGTGATAAAGACCCATAAATATAGTAAGCAATTCTAAACAGAGGTAGGAATAGAACAATGATGGTGTGGAACCAATATATGGCTTGCAAACACAACGCTGTAATAGCAAGTGTCACAAAAGCAAAACCACAACCAGTGATAAACGAATGAATGTAATAGAAACAAAGTAAGAGCTAATGTGACAAAGGGAAGGACATAATATCACCCGGCGTGCACTTGTTTCTTGGTTATATATTTGTTTATAAGGCTGGGACATTTTGATGTTTTGCAGGATGTATTTGTATTCTGAATTGTATCTCTACTATATATTATATCTATACAGTTTTATACTACACCAGATTGCATTTTATTCCAGTAGTAGACTGGAAATTGTGCATTTGTGGAGCATGGCATTACAATTTAGGCATGCCCACTTTATACACTTTTTGCAGTTTGTGCTATAGGGAGAGCAGATATTTCTCCTTTTGATTTTTCACTTTCTCCCACTGTAAACTGTATGCAAATCTTTACAAACAGAATATCTGGTTTTGAAGATTTTGTTGGTTGGAAAAATACAATTGTTACACAGTTGCATTTTTTTTGCAATGATCAATGTTGTGAGACCTCTCACCTTTCTCCATATTTATTGAGCATTAGACACAATGGATGCTGAGATTTTTCTGCTTACTGGGCACTGGGTTTTTTACAACAGGGGCCAGATGTTAGTGAATAGGATTTTCTTATCTGATACTGGGGAAGGGGGGCATAGTCATGTTCTTTCTTGATCATTTTGCTGCTTTCTCTTTTTTTCATTTTATAGCTTTACCTATATGTGGCTTTATCTTTATGTCACTCATGGTTAGTAACAGCAGCAAGTAAAATATTTAGTGACATGCAGTTTTCAAATGTTGCTTCTTGGAAAGTGCCTCAGACCTCTTAGAATTTTGCGCTGCTGATTGTTGTTGCAGTAGAGTGTCAGGGGCTTGGTGTTTTATGGCATTTTTATCAATTTCTAACAACAGAATTTTGTTTTACATAACTGGAGCAGATCCCATTGACAATCTAATCTCTATGGAAGCTGCCAGATGCTCTCTCAGCATCCGATATTGTCCTCAACATGGATCTTGCTGCATGGATTTTTTTCTGTCTGATACTTTTGTTTCGCTTGAAGCTAAATTCTACCAGATTTATCTGGCAGCTGTTTATCCCCTTTTGCCTTTTTCAATGCAATGTATAAAAACTGGGCATAAACATAGCATGACCGTGGGTAGAACAATATCCGATGGCTACATGGCCAGCTTTAGCAATTGATACTTCATGTATATGATGTTGTTATTGTGATATATGTGTGTGTGTATATATATCTCTCTCTCTCTCTCTCTCTCTATATATATATATATATTTATATATATATATATATATATATCTATATATATGTATCTATCTCTCTCTCTCTATATATATATATATATATATATATATATATATATATATATATATATAATATGGACTTGCTTAAATATGGATATGCCTGGCAATACGAGATGTTTGTTCATCTATCCACAAGTGTCTCTATTTAAAATGTCAGAGTATTGGGCATTATTATCAGCCAAGTGTTGCTTTGGGACCAAAACATTGGAATATTGGGCTATTGAGTGTTGTTATGTGTGGACAGTATTGCTGAGCTAAATAATATGACTGAAATGAGTGTTTCTACTTAACTAAATCTATACACCATGCTGTCTTTTTCATCCCCTGGCTTACATTTGTCATAATTGAAAAGCATCTTAAGAGCAATTAAAGGCACTTTTTGACATTAGTATATATGAAAGCCCGTCTATTACTGTCCTAATAATATGCATGAAATGACTGGAGTGTTTATGCTGAACTCATATCTGCAAACATTCCCAAATTGACATTCAGAGTCAACCTAATTTTAAGAAATGTAAATTGTAAATATAGTTTGACTGTTTGAGATATATATATATGTGTGTGTGTGTTGATGTTCCTGTCCCCACTGAACCTTTCAGATTCAATTCTTACGTACAACAGGCATGTACAATGGGTTCAGATTTTTATAGTGTAATGTATTGGTGTACTCTATTGATTTGCTTGTAAAAGGAAAATAATAATAAAGATAAAGCTGTGATTGTGAATGGAGATATTTTTGTGCATACAGGAGACTTCCTGTTATTTTGATGAAAGCATCTGCAGAATCCCTAAGGGACTTATGCCATGTTTTACATTTCTTTCTTGTCCACAGAACCGGTAATAATCTGAACAAGTCCAACTGCAGGGACCCCCACCAGTCGCAAAAACAGGGTCCCATGTGACCCCATATAAATAGAAACGTCTTTGAGCTTCTGTATTCATCTTTACTGGATGGCTAAAAAGAGCCACAGTCTCTGTGTGGACCACCTGTACCATTGTTAACTTAGGTTACCTTTTAAGAGTGAGGATGATTGGTATATTTAAGCAGTCTTTAATATGTCATCACTTGCTGCAATTGGAGCTGTCCCCAACCCCACACAATTAACTGTGTTTTTTATCTATTTTTAAATAAATGCCACCCCCTTTAGCTATGTTTTCTAATATCAGAAAACACCTTGAATACAAGATACTTACATGAGATGAGCAATAAAACACCACTGCTACCCCCTCCTAATAGCAGGGTCTTCTGGGTCTTCCACTTGTACCAATTCAATGTAGTTTTCGTACTGCCATTTATTCTCCTCTTAATGTAATGTACAACTGAAACCATAAGTTTACATACACTATATATAAAGACACATATGCATGTTTTGCTGAATAACTATCTTGAAATCAGAATAAACATTTCACATTTAGGTCAGGTAGGATTACAGTCTTCATATTAAAGTATTTATATTTGGCAAATGCCAGAATAATGAGAGAGATTTTTAAAGGCATTTTTACAACTTTTTGCAAAGTCAAAAGTTCACTTACACTAAGATTATTATGCCTTTAAACAATCTGGGTCAGGAAGTAAGAGTTCTCCTTATAATGAAGCTGCCAATTGAGGCCGCCTTGCTGGTGTGTGGAGACTTATAGTCCTTGATTATTCACTTATGGATTCTGAGAAATATGCAAATACGTTTTCCAGAAATGGACAAAACCACACCTCTTTTGCTACTATGTAAGGCAGTCCCCCTTACCATCAAGTAGGACTTTATAGGAAGCTTAATTAGATGATGTGAGATTAAAGCCAAACCAGTTAATTTATTCCAGGTTCCCAATGGTAGATAGCATTGACCTGGTTGCGTCTCTTCAGTACAGTTGGACAACCAGTACAGGCGGTCCCCTACTTAAGAACACCCAACACCCAACTTACAGACCATCCCTAGTAACAAACGGACCTCTAGATATTGGTAATTTACTGTAGTTTAGCCTTAAACTATAATAAACAGCTATAACAGTTATCACAGGAGTCTGCAATGAAGCTTTACTGTTAATCCTGGTTGTTATGACAACCCAACATTTTTAAGATCCAATTGTCATAGAGACCAAAAAAAAATTGGCTGGGGTTACAATTATAAAATATACAATTCCGACTTACATACAAACTCAACTTAAGAACAAACCTATCTAGTACGTAACCCGGGGACTGCCTGTATTTTTATGTTGTTTCTTTAGAAGCTTCTGATTCTCTCTCTGATTGTTCTGGTAATTTGCAAATATAAATAATTTTGGTTATTTTTATATTGGAAAGGTTTATTCTGATTTCATGTCAGATAGTTAGAAAAACATGCATTTGTGTCTTTTATGTAGTGTATGTAAAGTTCTGGTTTCAGCTTATTGAATGAACACCTTAATTAATGGTGCCTTATAATAAAATATTAATAAAGTGTTAGGAAGTTACAAGTACTATACATTTTATATTAAATGAGTGTTAGAGAGAGTGAACCTTGTCTTACATGGTGTTTTTCCCCAGGTTTTGGTAATGTTACTCTTTTTCCTATTTAGATCAATAGAGAAATGGTTAAAAACAAATATATCACATAGGAACATTAATCTCAATAGTTTGATCTAATAGTAAATGAGCAGAGCAAGCCGAGTCCTCTGGTTTTGTAATTGCTATGTGTTTCTAAGTGGCTCTCGAGAGGAGATCTCAGAAACCACTACTTGTAGCGTGCATATGATTGCTTGTCCAGGCCATGCTACGTGTACAGACTTTCTATGTTTATGTCCTTTTCTGTTCCTGGACACAAATCATGCAATGTTGGTAAATACACACACTGTTTGTTTTAAAAATTTCTTCTCTGGGACCTATTGAAGGTACATTTTCACTTTGCCAACCACCACAGCCATAATCCAATTTATGTGGATTTTAGAAAAAGTCACTTATTGGCTCTCCTTTTTGTTACAGTAAAACATGTTTTTTTCAGGCTAAAAATATTGATAACATGTCTGTAGAATAGAGACTTACTATGAGATTAGTGGGGGTACCCCTCCCCCAGATCAGTTGTTCTTAGAAGCTAAGAAAATGGAATGGGAAGCAGAGGGCTGCATTCACTATGTTCTACAGACCAGGTTACTGAAATTAAGCTTACATTCATTCGTGTGGGAATAACTTATATTTGTTGGTGCTGGATGTTGGATCTCCACCGAACTAATTTTATTGATCTATCATTAGGTACGTCATCAATAGTCAAACTCCTTTATACTAAATGACCCAAGTGCCTGCCCTAAAGGCATCTGAAAGCAACCCGTTCCATCAAGGTACTATCCATTCCTGGGGAAAAAAGACAAGCCAAAAATCTGGTTAAGGCTGGATTCAGATGACCGTTGTCCACCGTACAGTAGCGAGGCGGGCACGGGGGGAGAGGAGGAGGAAGTGAGTGATGTGCTGCACTGTACCGCACTTGTAGGGCGCCGTGCACCCATTGCCATCTATGGGGGATCTATATCGGCCGCATATACGTCCCCCATACTGCCGTCTGAATGTAGCCTTAACAGAAGAAATCCACTAAAACTATCCTATTAAAATAGTATCAAGGTTAGGAAGCTCAGGCACTGTAAAAATACATGCTAGAATTTTCTACTGTGTATATTTTTCATTGTGAACATACCCTAAATAGGCTTTCTATCCCCCAACTCATGATGTTCATTACTAAAGATAAGAACTTGTCCTCTGTCAACACAAGGGTTTATGAAAACAGATCAATCAATAAACAGGAAATGCCGTAATGGATTGATTTCGCATGGTAGTACAGATTGAAGAAAATAGCAATCCAATTATATAGACAGCTCTACAAATGAAATGACGTAGGAAATGTTATTGAAAACTGTGACCTCTCTTATTTGAATCTTCACGAGAGTAGCAGGGACACAGATGTGGTCAATTCTTCATCACTATTGATTGGCCAAGGTTCCTATATACTGTAACACATTTACCAGTTCTCTGCAAAGATTGTTCCTTAAGAGTAAGGGTTGATTGCGTGAGTGTAAGTCTAGAGGAGGGGTGATATGTAGTTGTTTGATTACCTGGAAGAGATGGTTAACATCACTCTACTTTTACAGGTCTAGCTTAACAGAATAGTTGAGATCTATGGTTAGAAATTGATATTCATTCAAACAATGGTTGAGGTCTTTATTTTTTTTCCTTTAAGCAGGTATGAAACGGCTCTATACACATCTGCATTGTTATTTCCTTTAATCTTTTGTGTTGGAGGATGCATTGAACATAACAACAATGGTGAAAAAAGAACGTTGCGATGTTCCAATGAGAATGTTAACAAATTTTGTTAGTAACCAGTAGACCAAAGTAGAAAATTTTACAATACATGAATATATACATAGAGGTAGTTTACATTAATGTGATCAATTGTATAATAAGAGATGTTAAAATGTGACTGATATGTTTAAAATTTAAAAATAATTATCCATCTTGTTCACTGGTTCTTTTTATGTATTTAATATATCCACGTGTATATACATGTGTATGTATGTATGTATTTCAGGATCTTAAAGGGGTATTCTCGTCTGGACATTCAGTTTGATAAATCTGCCATATATAAACATTTCTTCAATTAGATGTTATTAAAAAAAATGTTCCTGTGTGAAGATAATTTCCCATAAATGTAGTCATATGGTCCCTTAGAAACGAGATGGCTTCCTCGGATACGGCCACCTCTGCTTGATGGATTGCACCAATAAACAAAAAGTTTTTGTATATGAAATGTCCGGGAGTTACTGCATATCCTACAGCCGCCCTGTGGTAATGATCCTTGAATCCAGGAGGTCAGGCAGGACTCAATAGCGCATGTCTGGCCACCGCGGCCTGAATGTGATGTGGTCGTATCCGAGGAAGCTATCTGGTTTCTAAGGGACAACATGGCTATGTTTATGCGAAATTATCTTCACACAGGAACATTTTTTTTAATAACATCCAATTGAAGAAATGTTTACATATGGAAGATTAGTGAAACTGAATGTGAATGCCCAGACGAGAATACCCCTTTAAGTGGGATTAATAACATGCTGAAAATAAACCATAGTTGTTTCTGTAAACAAACAAATGTTATCTTAGTAGAGGCCGCAATGTCAGCTCTATATAGGGTGCCTAAAAGCCATTGACTCTGCTCTGAGATTACAGTTTATGGAAATATCTGTAACAACAATCAAAGCAAGGTTTCAGTATTGTGTCAGGATAATGAAGTGTTGAATATCTCTGAGCACTGGTACTAAGGGCATGGGCCTCAATCACTTGGGTGGAGGTTTGAGGAGTGATTATCCACATATGTGATCTTTGAACATGTTACTGTGACATCTCAAAAGATCCTTTGTAGGTAGAGGTCCCCTTTCAGTATGTAAGAATCAAAATTCACATTGTTCTATCATAACTTTTCATGCTTTTTTGTTTTGGCAGTTTAAAGGAGCCATGGGGTAAAAAGCTGAATTCTGGGTGGTGAAGGTGCCAAGTGCAGTTATAAGATATCCTAGTAAAAATTTGAAATGTGTGCCATAGGAGCACATAGTATATGTACCATATATAACACGCAGAATGGAATCACACAAGCCTTGGCTTGGTTATATTGCCATATTAGATGGAGGAGGTCTGTTTCCTCTTTATCACCCACCATTGACCGTAAATATTAGTTACAACTCTTCCCTGTCACAGCTTTAGATTAGGGCCCACAAATGACAGGGCAAAGCGACAGTTCATCATCCTATATTTCGGTCATGGGCTTCTTATCTGCTCTATAACAGGGAAGTGTCATAAATAATACATATTCAGGATGATTTTTCTATTATATAAAGGATCCGTGTTCATCTTCTCTTAGAGGCAGAAAATGGAAGGACTCACATGTACTATGTCTTTGTAGCAAAAGAACCAGTAGCTTGTTTAACTGTCAGCGTGTATAGCATTGTACAATACCGGATAATATAGGTAACTCAGCATGTGAGGGGCAACTCGGCTCTTTCAGAAATTTAAATGAAACATAGTTGGAAAATTACAGTGTATTTAGAATTCTGTTCAAAGGCAAGAATGAAAAGAATAGGTGGATAACCTATTTGGTAGCAGGTTTATTATTTGCGATATGAGAGGGCAGCTGAAATGTTAACCAAACCCATGACCTGAGCTGCATAAGCTCAATATAAAGAAGTTTCGAATTATTGATAAAATATATTGATTTTTTTTTCTCATTTTGCAAAAAATGAAGTCTCACAGCTGATATTATTAGAAAGAAGAATAATATGTGGTTCTAAAAATTGAAAGCAAATCTGTGTAAATTCAGGAGATATAGGCGTTTGAAATGTGCCTGTCAGAGGGAGGTAGAATGTAGAAGGAGCTGCAGAACAGACTTAGCTTTCAGTTTTCAGAATCGCAGAAGTACATGCACCCTCTGCTAGGGGAAAGGGTGATGGAATGATGCTGTACATATTTATTACATATTTTGATGAAAGTTTATTCAGTTTTATTTCAGCATGAGGAGGCAACAGAAAGGGGAAAATAATTGCAAGTGCTAGAAATACGGTAGCATTTGCGATAATTTCAGGGTTTCTATAAAGTCCGGATAAATACCCCCAATGTGTTTAAATGGCCGTTTCAGGGTAAAGATATAAATGACCTATCCATAGGATAATTGATATGTGATGGATAGACAAAGGTCACACTAACTTTTTTAAAGAAGGGTAATAATACTCCTCTCCTCACTTTTGAGGAGTATTTTTCATCTGAGAAAGAGTATGGAATTTTCAGTAATGCAAATAAATAACTCCTAGGCATATATATTGTTAATAGATGGATATTTATGCAAGAAAAGCATTACTGCTAGTGTTTTCTGTGCTTAAATTGAAAATTGAGACAATAGTATAGTAATTTCAACCAGACTATGGCCAATGCCCCCGACCCCCTGTAAAGAGTATGGCTGACACCCCAGACCCCACTGTCCAGACTATGGTTGATGTCCTAGACCACCCTCGCCAGACTGTGGCAGATGCCCCAGACCCCCCTGTCCAGACTGTGGCGACTCCCAAAACAACCCCCCCTCCCAG
This sequence comes from Engystomops pustulosus, assembly GCA_019512145.1. Classification (NCBI taxonomy): domain Eukaryota; kingdom Metazoa; phylum Chordata; class Amphibia; order Anura; family Leptodactylidae; genus Engystomops; species Engystomops pustulosus. The sequence goes on from CM033650.1 coordinate 50,670,826, forward strand.
TCCATACTATAAATGATGTCCCAGAAATCCCTGACCATACTATAGCGGTTCTCCAGCCCCCACGTATTTGTGAGCTTTTCCCTTACAATCATGTAACTGAGAAGCCAGCATCAAATTATACAACACTGATGCATTCTACAATGTCTTTATTGGCAACAGTAATATACCAGTTCATGTGTCACAGTGTAATATGTAAAATATGTTCACAATGTAACATAAAATAATCATCCGTACCATCCATGTAAATATGTATGCTGCATGAATTTACATGTAGATTGTACAACCTGCTGCATATTTCACCTTGCACAATACAGTAGCTGAGATCTGCAAAATACTGACTCAAATCAATGGCAAAATAGAATTTGCAGACCACATCCACAGCATGCCTTCATTCATATGTATTGTATTGTACTTTGAAGTTTTGAATATATTACAAATAAGTTACTGGACTAGGTCAAGTCAATACTTACATAGTGCAGTACTATTTGCTATAAACTGATGACATGACTATGGGGCGTTCATTCATTTCATGTGTGTTTATGAATACTGATGGATTTTTCTAGTAGGTTTTCTTTAAGTCTACCTGTTCTTGAAGGTGATGAAAATCGGCTGTGAAAAGCAGATGTTATCATCCTTTTTATAGCTGATTTGCATCAGTCTGGCATCCGATTTCCGATCCACAATGGAAGTATATGAGTGACTAGGAAATGCTGTACATGCTAACTGGTCGGTGGCACAGACTGTTAAAATAAAAGCCGTGGGCACTGATCTATTTAAAATGATTGTATTTTAGTGCAGTTTAAGCTGTCCATTCTAAAAATGAACGACACTCAACCTGGGCGTTGACCCCTATACAAATCTCATTTATCACTAGGAGCCTGCATCGCAAATTCTGCAAGTATATACTGTTCTAGTTCATCTAGCACAATGAGAAACACTGAAACAGGAAACCCATTAGGAAACCCCCCTTCTTAATTAGTGGGGACTGTCTTACATGTAAATGTCATGTCAAGTAAATATTATACAGTTAAGTTGTGATATGAATTTTATTGTAGGCAGCCCTAGCAGAGGAATTTTGTTTTGGAGACCTCTCCTCATTTATATACAAAGGAGTATGTTAGTAGGTGTCTTGAAAATAGATGTGTATGAAATTGTTTTGATATCTGGACATATTCTCCAGACCTTTCATTATCTTGCAGAATGCTTGAACTTTTTTAAATGTATATGCTAATAAAGAAGCATGTCTGACAAATCATGATTGTATATTATAACGCCAGTTTTCTATGAAGTTCCCATGTACATCACAACGTTTGTCAGCTCAAAATAACGGGTTTACCAGCTTTTTTGTCTGGGAAATTGGCAGCTTTTAGTGTCTTCTAAACCACAATTTTAAATAATGAGCCTTCCATAGACAGACTTCACATTGCCCTCAGTTCCATTTTCGTTACCCATCTGCTAGGCAATCACAAAAAAATGGAGTTAAATTAATTTACCAACAGCAGAGAACAAGTTTGGTAAGTAACAATTCTCTCTTGGCGTCTGTGAAGTGATAAAGGCCATACTAAACATCATAATTGTCATTGTTTGTTAGAAGATATGAAAATGAAGGCGCCAAATTCATGGAAAACACATTAGTGTCATGCAAAATGTCTTCAATTGGTATGTATGGTTTCATAGAGGTGTACACTTTTAGTGTTTTTTGTCAGCTTTTTAATATTTTAAAGTTTTTCATTCTAATAAGGGTGCATTATTTATATTTTTCCTGCTGTCTTTATATTCAGGTCACACATCACCCTTTAAAACATGGGAACATTACAGATTTCACAGGATCCTACAACATTTGGATTCTTGCATATGCCTCAATATGAGACTGTGACACGAAACTGATTGGTAGAGTCCCCTGTCACAGTATACGAACAGCCTGCCAATGGCACTGTGCACTGGAGAACACAGTGCCATCAAACGCATCACGTAAATGAACAGGCTCCAGGCACATGCAGCCTCATACTTGGTGCAGTATAGAAGGGGTTATATCAGCTTACTGATACCGAGATATGTTAGTTTTTTCCCTTAATGTAAGTAATTATACAAGGACAATACTATCATGGTATCATGACAAGTGTATCTTTTTTCATTTTTTAAACAAGTGTTTTTTTCCACTATATACATCTTTATTGTATTATTCCTCATAAACATACCCACCTCACCTTTACAAATTTTTACAGATATATACCAACATATATCACTAACTTGTCCAAGCTGCTCTCAACTTCTCCCTTCCTGAAAATGTATGTGAACACTTAGTCCATCGCTGTCAGATCTGCTTCTAAATGTAAAAGTAGAATAAATTCTTAGAGGACTTTTAGAAAAGTCTGTAAGAGTCCAGCTTATGCCACCCATGCTTTACTCAATGATAGGGCAGAAGAAATAACCTGACAGGTTTTCTACTCTTAAAGGGTTTTTCCACAAAGAAAAGCTAGGCCCTATCCACATGATAGGGCCTAACTTGCTGATCAGTGGGGGTCTCAGTGCTGATCTCCGCTGCACTCTGCAATCTCAGTCTTAATAGAGATTAATGGAGCAAAACGGTCATGGGTGGGGGTCTGACAGGATCAGCACTAAGACCCCCACTGATCAGCAAGGATAGGGCCTTACTTTACTGTTTGTGGGAAAACCCCTTTAAGGACCAGACCAATTATAGGTTTTGAATTTCCGTTTATCACTTTCTGAATTCCAAAGCCTTTTTTATTTTCCGTTTAGAAAGATGTATGAGTGTTATCTGTTGGGCAAATTGTACTAATGGCATCATTCTATATTCTGTGAGATCTCGTGGGAAGATGGATGAAAATTCCAAAAGTGATAGAATTCACAAAAAAGTGAGTTGTGCCATTTTCCTGCAGGCTTTGCATTACCGACTTTCTAGATAACACATCCCATTTATCCTATAGGTCAGTATGATCATGGAGATGACAAATTTATCTAGCTTTATTGTGTCTAAATACGTTAAAAAAACTTTAAAAATCTTAGCAAAAAATTGTCCTTAGATCACCATATTCAGATGCCTATAACTTTTTATACTTTAGTTTGGGGCAGTTTGAGAAAAAGTTTTCATTGATACCATTTTTCGATCTGTAAAACCTCTATTAAGATATTTCTGGGTCCCAAAATGGCAAAAAAGCTGTGGTTTGGACATTTTGAAGGTTTTTTTCAGTTAGGATACACCACATTGGATAATTATTTTTATATTTTGATAAATTGATAGATTGAGACGTATGGATACTAATATGTTTATAATTTTATTTTTATATTTTTATATGCATTGTAGGGAAAGGGGGTGATTTGAATTTTCTCTCTCTCTTTTTTTAAAAATTACATTGGCAGTGAGCAAGGTAAGCTTTATCAGGGGATATTACACAAATGTATTCACTGGAGAGCGTTGTTGATACTGTATCTCAACCACACTTTATCACAAAAGGGGTCACTGACGTGGTTTATTGGAGATTAAAATTTAACTTTTATTTTTAGTAAAAAACAGGTATAATTCCCCCCAGAAAAAACAAAAGAATAAAAAGCATATATTACTGGCTAGATATATCCCATAATGTATAGACTTTGGAGGAGCTTTTTATTACACATTACTTGCAGTCTATTATGAATGTGGAACATTGGTAGCAATCCACATTTAGTAATAAGCAGGGTCATGCGGCCATCCAACCCGGGACACATTCATGCTTCCTTGATATATTTGGCCTGACTTTCAGTAAGGGGGTTCGGCTGTCATGCATACGTTGATTTTAAAGCTTTCACAACCATATATTCTAGATACTCCCTCCTAATGTGACTGACAGAATTTTTTGTCCTGCACTGCTACTACGAACATGGTCTATCTCATCCCCACGTTCCTTCTCCCTATCTCTCTCACTACGCGTTTCGCCCACCGCAAAATGGGCTCATCAGGGGAGCGTTATGGAGATAGAATTTGTCTTTGATCTCATTCATACAGACAGACAGTATTTTAGAGAGAAAACAAAATGCGCTGGCGTCCTGATGGTGGGCGCCAGCGTTTTAGTCGTAGCTAAAACCATATTACACAAATGGAGGGTAGCAGAGATGTGAGCCTAACTGTTATGCAATGTACTATTTAGTGCCTATTGGGACCTCTAACCAGTGAAATTCTGCTTTCTGGTGACAGGTTCCCTTTAATGTGACTCTCAGTGTTCCTACCAACATAAGTACAAGCGTTATAGATGCTTGTACAGGCAGTTTTACTCTTCAAAAATAGCCCCACCACCAGATTCTAGGCAGCTTCATGTTACTCAATCCTGCAGCTTGCGGTTCTGTTTGAAGGACATGTGACCGAAGATCAGTTACTCAGATGACTTTCTTCAGCAGGGGTCAGGAACCTTTTTGGCTGAGAGAGCCATGAACGGCACATATTTTAAAATGTAATTCTGTGAGTACCATACAATATGCACATGCACCCCCGAGTAGATGGGTGGCCCCAGCACATGCCCCCAGTAGATGGGTGGCCCCGGCACATGCGCCCCCAAGTAGATGGGTGGCCCCGGCACATGCACCCCCAAGTAGATGGGTGGCCCCGGCACATGCACCCCCAAGTAGATGGGTGGCCCCGGCACATGCACCCCCAAGTAGATGGGTGGCCCGGCAACATGCACCCCCAGTAGAGGGTGGGCCCCGGCACATTCACCCCCAAGTAGATGGGTGGCCCCGGCACATTCACCCCCAAGTAGATGGGTGTGCCCGGCACATGCACCCCCAAGTAGATGGGTGGCCCCTGCCACAGGCACCCTCCAAGTAGATGGTGGCCCCGGCAATGCACCCCCAAGTAGATGGGTGGCCCCGGCACATGCACCCCCAAGTAGATAAATAAAAAAAAAGAATATTCACCTACCTGCGCTCCCTGCAGCAATGGCGCCTCGGTTGCACAAAAGACGTAGGCTGCGGTAACATCGCTGCCTGTGATCAGTCTAAGAAACACAGCAGCCATCATTATTTATTAAAGATCTGTCTGAGAGCCAGATGCAACCAACAAAAGAGCCATATCTGGCTCCCGAGCCATAGGTTCCCTACCCCTGTTCTACAGCGACCACAGGCTTTAGAAGTGAGGAACTCTGCCCATCCAATGGCAGTTTTGCACTCCTGTACACAGAGCCATCAGAAGGATAAAGTTTTGACAGCCCGATCCTTTACTGTGAAAGGGGGACAATATAACCTCCAGCAGCCCCTGCATACAATGGCATCCCTGGTACAGTGGGGGAGGGGGGGGGGGGTGAGAGCCATGTACGGAAGATGCTATGTGCATCTTTTCTGCATGTCTCTGTATACAGATCACTGTTAACAATTGATCCAATGGGCTGTTATATGTGATTTCTATATAAGAAAAATAGGCAACACACGTATAATATGTATATAAGAAAAACAGGGAACACACAAATTTCTGATTTCTTATATTTTATCTTTCCCACTTTTTTTAATCAATTCTGTTTTTATTGTTTTAGTTGAACAACAAACATTGAACATATTAGACCAGTGGTATAGTATATCATACATTACAGCCTACAGTAAAGTATGCAATCAGCAGTCTTTGCAGTAGTCTTTGCACTAACCCTCTTGGACAGCTCTTTGTTTGTCTCTCCAATCGCTCAACAATGTCAGTGGCAGCAGACTCGCTGGTATTAACGACAAGTGGTACTCTGTTATTTTAACCCCTTAACGCTGAAGCCACTTTTCACCTTTACACCATTTTAGAAACTACACCCCTCAAAATATCCAAAACACCCTTTGGGAATTTTATGCGCGTTTCATGAGGGTGAAAAATAAATGAAAGTGAAATTACAGAAATGTAATTTTATATTAAAATAGATTCATTGAACACTACAATTAGCACCTTCACAATGTGTAAAAAAGGAAAATGCATTTTACAATGTTTAGGGCAATTCCTCCTGAGTATGCCAATACCCATTTTGTCACTGTACCCTTCTGTACGGGAACAGGGGGGGCATTGAAGGGAAAGAGGTTGTTTGCGTTTTGGAGGGGCAAATATGGCTGAAAAAGTCTTTCATGGTGTCAGGGATGCATGGAGATCCCTAAAATGGGTAACCAAAAACAGGAGGAAAAGCCCCAAACAAGAGACACCATTTTGGAAAGTACCACCCCTGGAAGAGTTTAGCAGGTTGTATTTGTGTATTTGGCCCAACAGGTGTTTGATTCAATTATGCCCCAAAAAGGAAAAAGGTGAAAATTGTTAAAGGAAACCTACCACTTGTAGTGGCAGGTTTCCGATAGCAATACCGGGCACCAGCTCAGGGTGACTGGTGCCGGAGCTTATTTTAGTTAGTGTTTTAAAACGCGGTATCGCGGTTTTAAAACACTTTATTAACGTTATAGCCGGCGCAGGCAGGTACGCGCTCGGCGCTTACCGTGCACGCGTGACTAATAGGAAGACATGACGAGCGCTGCCGGTAAGCGCCGAGCGCGTACCTGCCTGCGCCGGCTATAACGTTTAAAAAGTGTTTTAAACCGCGATACCGCGGTTTAAAACACTAACTAAAATAAGCTCCGGCACCAGCTCACCCTGAGCTGGTGCCCGGTATTGCTATCGGAAACCTGCCACTACAAGTGGTAGGTTTCCTTTAAGTTTATCCCACGTTTTCAAATCAACATTAAGCAGAGATATCTTTGTGTAGTATGGTAATGTGAGCTTAAAGCATTGAAGGAGGCATGGGTGCGTCTTCCTACAGCGCATTACACACGTTGGCCAAATGTGGAAGTAATAAATACCCCATTTTTTATAGTATATTATAGAGAGGCTGTCTGGCCTGGGGCTTTAGTCATTGGGGATGGATAATATAATTTTCCTCAGTTCCACTATCATAACCGGTTGTAAAAGCTTCATTGAAATACAGACACACAAGGGGGAAAAATAGGAAAGGGAACCTGCAAAAGTCCACTTCGTGGTTTGGGCTATTTGTATAATGTATGCATAACCCACAATCCCTTGCAAAAGTCCAAATCAAGTGAAGAGTGAATGTTTTCCGGTGTTTGCCAGTTAAACACAGCCTGGTTTTCGTAATACACCTAATCTAAGCAAAGTCCAGCGTCTTGTACAAAAGTCCTGAAGTTGTGCAAAGTGTATGTGTCCGGTAGAAGCTGGGAAAAAGCGGCTGTTGCTGGGATTCTCACTGAGGGAGGCGGTGAGTAAAAGCGCTCTTGCCTTTTCCTCCTCTAGCACTTGCAGTGTAAGTTGGCTAAGGAACTTTTAAATTTCGATAGCCCTCTCTTGTGATCTGCATAAATTTAAAGAGACTTGTGTAGTAATTTTGGAACACTCTGGCTATCTCGTCAGTGTCTGTCACTTTATCCCCCATCCCCAATCTGAGAGCCTAGACATATGTTCTCGCCTGGGCTTTCTGCAGTATGGAAGACATGGTTCTACTGGCCTTATCACCATGGGCATAGAAGCGATTCTGTGATTTCATATATATTTTATCTGCTTGAATATTAAGCTTGGCCCTCAGGCCTTCCGCTGTAACTCTTCCTTAACCATTAGTGCTTACGTTCTTTTCTGTTACCTCTCAAGGGAAGATATATGGGCTATAAGTACCCGTATTCGTCCTTAGGGTTCATTCACACGCGGTATGCCCGCTGCACGCTGGAGGTGAGGAGGAGGTGACCCCTCCTCCCTCCATAGTAAACATCGGCGCACGCAGAAAGATAGAGAATGCGCTATCTTTTTGCGGTGTGCGGCGCGGATTGGTAGCACACATGTGTGGCACCGTACCGCCACCAGGCCGCCATTGCCGTCTATGGGGATGTATATGCAGCCGCAAATTTGTGCCCGCATGTATGTCCCCATGAACGGCCATGTGAATGAGCCCTAATTTATTTTTTTTTTTTATCCTAGCTCCCATCTCCATAAGGTAGTCCCTGGCTAGCAATTTCTGTCCCTCCCAGTCCTTTATAAGATCTCTTATATTCTCAAATGATAACGTCATTTTTTCTGTGAGTTCTTCAAAGGAAATCTACCACCGTGATCAAGGATTGTAAATAATGCACACTGACATACTGGTGTGTCCCCCTTGTGTCTGGATCTGCTTTTCTTTTAGCTTCTTTTGCCCTTGTTTTTACAAAAAAAAAATTGTTTTTTTGCAATTATACAAATGAGCCCAAGGGGCTCCCCGCACCATTAACACCTATCAAGTCCAAAGCCCCTCAGGATTTTTTGCATAATTTTTAAAACCTTGCTTTTGTAAAAGCAAGAAGTTAAAATAAGAGAAGATCCTTACAGAGGGGTCACACACCAGTATTTCAGTGAGTTTGGTTAACAATTCTTTATCCTGGTGGTAGATGTCCTTTAATAAGAGCCTCAACGCCCAACAATGTGTCATTTAGTCTCCATGTCCAATCTCTTGGTAAACGGGATAGCATAATTGTCTTTAAAACAGGGGCATGGTCTGAAAGGGAAATTACTCCTATGCTTGATGTGATCATCTGATGTACGAAATGGGATTGGATAAATATATAGACCAATCTGTGGTAGGAGTCATGTGGTCCTGAGTGGAATGCGTAATTTGTGGAAGTAGGATTTTGGAGGCGCCAAGTGTCAACTAGTTTTAGTTTCTGCAGAGGTAATTTCATCCACCGAAGTGCCCTGAAAGATAACGCACAGCGACCTGCGGATGAGTCTAGCGTAGCCTTAACGTTTCCCCCTCTTACCTTAACCAGCTTAATCAAATACAGGGTGTTACACAGCCAGGCGTATTGTCCATGATTGGGAGTATAGATAGAGGCAAATGTGTACTATTGTCCTCCTATTGTGCTTTTTAATAAGAGCACTCTCCCTTCCGCATCACTATATGTATCTTTCAGGATAAAAGGCAGGTCCTTATTGATCCCTATTGATACCCCTTTAAACTCAGACATAGGGGGGACTACTTTGGCACCAGTTTGTGTGGTGGGTAATTTGGGAATATGTTTTTCCCTAAAGTGGGTCTCTTGCAATAGTGCTACTTCAGCTTGCATCTGCAGGAGAAGCAGTTGGGTTCTCTTATGTAGGGAATGTAATCCCTTAACATTCTATGTACATACCTTTAAACTAGCCATATACAATCATGAAATAAAAATGCTTAATTATGCCAGTGAGAGTATTAGCAGTCCAGAATTCTTGAAGCCTCTTCAGCCTCAAATGCTTTCTTCTTCTGCGACTCTCTTGGTCTTCCAGCATGGTCATGATATGGTTGATCTGCTTGTCTTTTGCACACAGTGTAGCTTGCACTGCTTCAGAGAGTAGTTGCTTCCACTGCCTGCGTTGACTTTTCTCGAGGGGCTATGCCTATTCCCCTTGCTGCTGCTGCTGCCGTATTTAACAATTTTGTTTATGTTAATGCTGCATTACTTTTCTTCAGACATTTTCTTTCTCTGAATGCATTAAGTAATCAACATTTCTTTTAAAGCTTACATTATACATGTATTAATTGTTTATTTTTTTGTAATTGTTTGTAATTAATGTTAATTATATTCAACTATTAGATTGTATTCATTTTATTAATCCCTCTGATGAGAACACATTTCTTTAATAATTAAGCCTAATTTTTTTTTGAACTAAACATGTAATTTTTCATATCAGTCTATGGAGGGGTTATCTAAATGTTCTGTATCATCATAATAGTAACAAAACAAGTCAAAAACAATTTATTATATTCATCTGATACATGGTTTTGCATTATAGGACTATTAGATGAAAGCATATTAATATGGTCTGAAAAAAACATGCACACCAATAAGGTGCCTGGACAAGTAAATGCTAATATGTATGACAACAGTGCTTCGACAAGGTCAGTCATATTATGGACAGAGATGGTACAAAAATGTGACATCATTCTGCTTATTTCATGTAGATTCCTAAAAAACACTGCTACTATGTGTGTCATCCTGACACATCTTTGATAATGCTTATGACACCACTTTTATCCTGTGGATATCTGTGTTGCCCTGTCCCAGTTACAAAGCCATTCTTGTTATATTGTCGTTATAATGACAGTGTCGTGAGAAGCATTGTGTGTCATTGTCATAATTGTCACTATCATTGTGCTTCCTTTGGAGACTCTAGCAAAGTCACATTTGTATAAGCACAGTAAGAAAACATAAAATATAAGAATTGTGAGAGCTGTTCTATAGGTGCTGTAGACAGAACAGAATACAGAACTGATACAACAGGTCTTTATGGTATTCTCCTTAACCTTGTTGGGACTGAGGGCCATTGAAGTCTGAAAAAATTTACAAATGGAACGTCATTAAATCACTTGTGAAATAAAAATAATATCATAATTATTTTATCATAAGTATAGCTGTAGTAGTTATTGCGGTATAAGTGCAGTGATGGTGTAATAAAGCACTCATTACAGAGTTAACTTTTTTCTTGGCTTTACTTTGGAGAGCTAAAGAAAGCCAATAGACTATAATGGACTGTAATACAAGTCTCTCAACTGCCTTCAGCTCTCAAGTGTTAAGCCAGAAAAGGTCAGTGGGAGTCGTCACTGCTATATCTTCTTGATAGCCATTTATTAGGTTAGTTGTGTTAAACAATGGTGGTCTGCGAGTGGCAGTCAATTTGAAGCCTGTGTTATTTTGATTAAAATTTATGTTCTATGAAGTTACTAGTCCACTTCTCCTGTATTATTATGTCCACGTGTAGATATTATAGCTATTGCAAGAGCTACAAATTGCAGCATCTGTACATTGTACAGAAAGATCTTCATGACACTAATCTCCAGAAGTTGGGGTCTGTATGTGAAGATGGACATATTAGTTTACAAGAATTATAAGGAGGAAGGAAAATAAGATTTTTAGGGGTGGTTGGGGACCGTGTAGGAGGTTGGTTCGGTATTTTATTTGAACGTTAGTACTGGTGTAATGATGGTTTGCCCGGAATAGTAAATAACTGCTCTTAGCTACAACAAAATAGAATTGGTAAAAAATGTTTTAATATGCATCTATATGAACATCCCTTTTTTATAAACTTTTTTTGGCAGTCTTTTCCAGTGACTCTGACACTCTCATTCTAGTGTCTGTCTCTGACACTCTCATTCTACTGTCTGTCTCTGACACTCGCATTTCAGAGCAGCAACCAATCACGGCTCAACTTCCAACTGCCACAGCAGCAGCAAACAATGGCTCCTGTATATCGTGGGTAATTAAGTAGATTAAGTAGATTAAGTAGAAAGCGAGTTATGAAAATTTCGGCTCAAAACCTAGAATATGACGTTCCCTGAGTCACAGTTAACGACCGTACAAAATTTGGTTATTGTAAACATTACGGTACCGATTCCTTTAGCGAACATACATACATACATGCACACACATATACACTCAGCTTTATATGTTAGATGATATGTACTTGATATGAAGATGCTACTGATGTGAAAATTGTGATGGTATAATGTGATTAATGTTCTTAAAGGGGTATTCCCATTTCAGCAAATAGTTATTGTTTTAATAAGAAGTTATACATTTTTCCAATATACTCTCTTTATCAGTTCCTCACAGATTTCCAGATCTCTGCTTTCTGTCATTCCATAGAATGCGTCTATGTTTGGTACCAGTGGACAGAAATCTGACCATGGTCACACAATTACGAGGCTCGTTATATCACAGACTGTAATCAGAGGTGTGTGGTATAACGAGCTGTGCACATGCGTGACCATGGTCAGATTTCTGTCCACTTGTAGTAAACATAGAAGCTTTATATAGCAGGACAGCAAGCAGAGATCTAGAAAACTGTGGGGAATTAGTACAGAAGGTATATTGGAAAATTGTATAACTTATAATAAAAAGAATGACATTAATGTGCTGTAATGAGAATACCCTTTTAATGTTTATAATGTTATATTTTTGATCTAACGTAATTTGAAGCCTGTGTTATTTTAATTAAAATTTATGTTCTATTAAGTCACTGGTCCACCTCTTCTGTATTAATATGTTCACGTGTAGACATTGTAGCTGTAGCAAGAGCTACAAATTTCAGCAGATCTTCAGAGAGGGATATTTGGGATTAATTGGAATTTTACTTTATCACTGAACACATGTCAGTTTTTTGGTGAAACATTGAAAATATCATGTTGAAACCAAAAGTCATATTTATGAAGCTCTTACACCTCTTTGAATAAGACCTCCAAAGTGTATTTCAGGTGTGGTTTACAGGGAAAGAAACTATTATTTGATCGCTTGCTGATTTTGTAAATTTGCCCACTGACAAGGACATGAACAATGTATAATTTTAAGTGTAGGTTAATTTTAACATTGAGAACCAAAATATTACAAAAAATGTAATCCACCAAATCACATTGTATAAATTATATACATTTATTTGCATTTTGCTGAGAGAATTTAATAATTTGATTCTCTACCAAATCAAGAGTTCTGGCTCAAGTGTGGGCCATTATGTTTTGGCAGTTTTTCACTGCTAAGGGCACAGGACTACTTCACAACATCAATGGGAGAATGGATGGAGCCATGTACTGTAAAATCCTGAGTGACGACCTCCTTCCCTCCCCCAGGACATTCGAAATGTGTCATGGCTGGGTCTTCCAGCAAGACAATGGGGCAGATTTATCAAGCTGTCTGAACGTCAGAATATTTTTAGTTGCCCATGGCAACCAATAACAGCTCAGCTTTCATTTTACCAGTGCTCATGAATATTTTAAAGGGGAGCTGTGATTGGTTGCCATGGGCAACTAGAAATATTCTGACTTCAGACAGCTTGATAAATCTACCCCAATGACCCAAAAGGTACAGCCAAGGCAACAAAGGAGTGGCTAAAAAAAGAAGCACTTTAAGGTTATGGAGTGGCCCAGACAGACTCCAGTGAGTATGAGTGAATGCATGTAGCAGAGCTGTGTGTGTATGTGTATGCAGCAGTGTTGTTCCTATGTGTGTGTGACCACCAGGGAATTTTAAATACAAATATATTTGATGACTTTTTGATTATCTGGGGTGTATCTTAAAGTAATGAGCGACTTATAGTCTAAAAAATACAGTACATTTTCCCTGTAGGCAGAAGGCTTTGCAGAATTTTGTTGGTTTCAAAACTCTTCATTTATTGTGACTCATCTTCACTTTTTGTACAGTGGATAGCTTAGAGTTATTCTTTGACACTCGTTTTGTTGGCTGCAAGTCATAAAGGGTACAGATGGGTCAATAAAATAATTTATTTCCTGTACATAGTAAAGTCTACAACAATTGAATATTTAGAATTTGCCAGAAGCCTAGCATTGAAATGACAACACTTGCATCCATCACTTCCTTTAATCAAAAGCTGTTTAATTAGACCTAGTCTGGGAATATGGTGGTAGTAATTGACTAGTCAAGACTTCAACAATTTCATGAAGGTTAACAGAAAAAGTAACTTGTATAACACGCTTGATTGAACGCTGAATGCAACATTATAATGGTTCTATATACAGTAGCAATGTGACTAATAGTTTTTTTTGTGTAATAGATTTTGGCTACAGATGAGCAAATCTATAAGCCGATTCATAGAACGGGTACAAATCTGACTAGTTTATGGAATTCATAGTATCTTAGTTTACGGTTGAAAAATGACACATGTCCATCAAGTTCAACCAAGGAAGCGAAGGGATTGGATTGGGGAAGAGATTTAGGGGAAACAATTCTATATAACATAACCATCAATGTTATTTAGATGTAAAAAGGCATCTAGGCCCTTCTTGAAGCTGTGACCAGCGCCTGAGGTGGGCTATTCTAAAGATATAATCATGTCCCCTTGTAGTTGTCTCTTTTCCAGACTAAATAAATCTAGCTGTTTTAATCTTTCCTGGAGACCCTCCATCAGGGGCGGACTGGGAATTTAAAATGGCCCTGGAAAAAACTGTAAAAGCGGCCCCATTTTATGGGCGGAGTCAAAGACAAGTGGGTGTGGTCATAACCGACAAATTGTTGGTATATATAGAATAACACATTTAATCCTGCCTTCTTTATACAAAATAAAACTACTAAAATACGTTTTCCCATATACAAGCTAACCATCTATAATCCTGCCCCCTATGTACAAAAATAGAACTACCGTACTATAATACTGCCCCCTATGTACAAAAAAAGAACTACCGTACTATAATACTGCCCTATATGTACAGGAATAGAACTACTATAATACTGCCCCCTATGTACAAGAATATAACTACTATAATACAGCCCTCTATGTACAAGAATAGAACTACTATAATACTGCCCCCTAGCTACAAGAATATAACTACTATAATACTGCCCCCTATGTACAGGAATATAACTACTATAATACTGCCCCCTATGTACAAGAATATAACTACTATAATACTGCTCCTATGTACAGGAATATAACTACTATAATACTGCATCCTATGTACAAGAATATAACTACTATAATACTGCCCCATATGTACAAGACACCTGAGCACCCGCCAGACATGCAGCCCCACGTAACACACACCTCAGCCCCTGCCAGACATGCAGCCCCATGTAAGATACAGGTGTTCCCTGACCTTACTACAGCCATCCCATCCCCTCCTGTGAAGCCCCCTCACCTCCATACACATGTTTGCACACAGTCCCCCTACCGGTTCTTCTTGCAGGCAGCCATTACAGCTCCACTTCCTGCACTGTGAGGAGACTGTGTATAAAGCCACGCCCCTTTCCCGGAGGCTCCGCCCCCTCCCGTGACATCACTGCTGCACGGAGCAGCTCCAGTAGGATACAGTGTGAGCTGAGCGGTGCCGGCCTGCGCGCTGTACACCTTACCTGTGCGCTCCGGACCTCAGCTCACAGGCAGCGGCGCTTCACTGCCTCTGTGTGTCACCAGTACCCGCATCAATTATAGGATGTGGGTACTATGATTACAGACAGTTATAGGAAGTCCGAGGAGGGGGAGAGGAGACCGGCCCCAGACAGAGGAGATCGGCCCTGTCCAGCCAGAAACCGACCGGCCCACCGGGAGAATTCCCGGTGAGTACAATGGCCAGTCCGCCCCTGCCCTCCATACCCCTTATAATTTCTGTCGCTTTTCGTTGAACCCTCTCCAGTTCCAGGTGCCCAGAACTGGTTGGCATATTCCAGGTGAGGCTGAACCAATGTCTTGTACAGTGGTAATATTACATCCCTATCCCGAGAGTCCATACCACTTTTTTTACATGACGAGATCCTGCTGGCTTTAGAGGCAGCTGATTGACATTGCATGCTGTTCATTTATGATTTAATTTATGATCTACTAGTACGCCCAGGTCCTTCTCAACAAGGGACTCTTCCAAATTTACTCCACAAGGACATATGTTGACTGTGGATTATTAACCCCCAGGTGCATAACTTTACATTTATCCACATTGAAACTCATTTGCCAAGTGGATGACCAAACACTCAGTCATCCTCCATAGACTTTATTTCACTACACAGCTTGGTGTCATCTGCAAAAATAAGCACAGTGCTATTAATTCCTACCTCTATATCATTTATTAATATTTTAAATGGTGGTGGGCCAAGCACAGAACCCTGGGGTACACCACTTATACCTGGTGACCATTCTGAGTAGGAATCATTGACCACAACTCTCTGGATACGATCCTTCAGCCAGTTTTCAATCCATTTGCAAATGTTTCCTGCCAAACCACTAGACCTTATTTTACCCATCAGGCGTCTATGAGGGACAGTGTCAAATGCCTTTGCGAAATCCAAGAACACAATATCCACAGCAGCTTCTCTGTCCAGAAATCTGCTCACCACTTCATAGAAGCAGATCAGGTTAGTCTGACAACTTCTATCCTTAGTTAACCCATGCTGGCTGTCACTTATTATACTATTTGATGTCACATACTCCAGTATATATTCACCACTTGACACCATACCAGATATTAGAGAATCCCTGAAGATTTTAGACAGTGGTACAGAAATAACAGAACTGAGTTCTTTAAGAACTCAGGGGTGTAACCCGTCTGGTCTAGGGGCTTTGTACACATTGGGGCTTTTTTACTAAGGGTCGCGGATTGCACTTTCGTCGAACTTTGCATGTCGCGCTTTAACAGGGGTTTGCATGGGATTGTGTTGCACGCGCTGGCTTCCATGTGACACAAATCGGGGGGCATGCCGTCGGACGATCCAACTGATTCGAGCTAAGGCAATGTGTCGCAAGGCAATGCACTTACATGCACCAGGAAGAAGAAGGTGAACTCCGGTGGACCTGAGCTGGAAAGCGACACATGCACGATCTCGGGCGCATGGACCGGGTAAGTAAATGTGCCCCATTGATTTTATTGAGCCTAGATTGGATCATGTATACATTCAGCCAGTCTAGTATATTACAGGATGCATCACCCAGACTGGCACCGCCCATGTCAGAAGTTCTTTTTTCTATTGTATAAATGGAGCTAAAAAACCCCATTTAGTATCTCCACCTTCTCTCGGTCTACAGTCACCAGTTTCCCATTTTCAGAACACAGGGGTCTGCTCTGACCCATTTTTTTTCATTTACTTAAAAAATGTTTTAGGATTTGTTTTGCTATCTTTGGCCATCTGTCGTTCATTTTTGTATTTTTGCTGATTTTATTTCCTTCTTACAGATTTTGATAAGTGTTTTTTAATTATTGAATGCCTCAGGTGACCCATCAGATTTTTATTTTTTAATGCCCTCTTTTTATTGAATTGAATCCAAATTTTTCTAATTTTCTTTGGACAGATCAATGTTGCTTCAGTCTTCCTGGATATTGATATATGCACATTGGAGGAAGGGAATTTATAATGGCTTATAGGCTTGATTTCCGGCATAAAAGCCATTTTTCTTCCCTCTACACCACCCAAGTTGGAGTGGAGTGGGCCGCTCAAGACTGGTGCATTTACTTATAGCAAAATTCTACGCCAGGCAGGCCCGTCTAAGGCACTTTATAAATCTGGCATAACGTGAGTTGGGAAGAATATCATGATAAAAGCCCACAATTACTTATTACTATTTTTAGAGCCGTATAAGGCTATAACAGTTCTGTTGGAAAACTTTATCTTTTCCACCAAAATTGTACCACATTTTCTCTGGCAATTTTTTCTTGCAATCCACTTGCAAGCTTTAATCCATGTTGGCTTTAAAATTGTGGCTTTTATACAGATCCATAATATGGGCATGAACTTAAAGGGCACCTACCACCACGATTCTACCTATAAAGGTAGATCGGGTGGTAGGTGGATGTAAGGGACGTGCGGAGAGCTCTTTTTAGAGCTAATCCTCACGTCCCCGCTAACTTTTAATAAACTTTATTCCCCTAACATGTAAATTTAGTTATGCGGCTACTGGGGCGTGGAGTAGCCGGGCACGAGGCTACACAGCGCGGCTACTCCACGCCCCAGTAGCCACGTTACTCCTCCTACCCTGTGTGTTCAGCGCGCGGCATCCGACAAGCCGGAGTTCTGCGCATGCGCAGTAGCTCCGGCCTCGGAGCTGTGGCTGCTCAGCTGTCGGGCGAGGGCGCGCAGCTACGAGGAGCTGCGCGCCGAACACACAGGGCAGGAGGGGTAACGTGGCTACTGGGGCGTGGAGTAGCCGCGCTGTGTAGCCTCGTGCCCGGCTACTCCACGCCCCAGTAGCCGCATAACTAAATTTACATGTTAGGGGAATAAAGTTTATTAAAAGTTAGCGGGGACGTGAGGATTAGCTCCAAAAAGAGCTCTCCTCACGTCCCTTACATCCACCTACCACCCGATCTACCTTTATAGGTAGAATCGTGGTGGTAGGTTCCCTTTAACTTAAATCCTAAATTGAAGTTTTCCATATCAAACAGTAATTAGTACATTTTTTTCTATTTTTGTCTAAAAGCAAAATGTTATTACGACAGATATTTATATATGTTTAATATCATAATCAACGGATTTCCGAAAGAAAAGATGAATGCTATGTCTACTTTATGATAAATATATACATTTATAATAGTCAGGATCAATGTAACAGTTACAATTTAGGTCATATTGTGGTTGCCTTTTTAAGAGACTCTTATCAATCCAGACAGCACTTGGCAACTAGGGCAGGAGATCTAAGCATGACAGACAGTGAGAAAATGTACATAGCTTCTGGGTTCAGACATTAAAAGATAAATATTGCAGACGGTAGGTGAAGCTAACTACAGATGAAGTTAGGATTGTCCGTTGACATGTACTTGTAAGGTTCAATCCACATATACAAAGTGAGTTTGCTGGTGACCAGAAGTCATATTAACGTTTTCAAGGGAGAGTAAAAATACTCCTTTTGGCATTTTGGAGGAGTATTTTTAACCGACAAGGAGTACACACCATAGAAACGCATATGCTATTGTCCCAAGGCTCGTTCCTGTACGTTAGTGCTGCGTTTGTAAATGCAGTGCTAGGGGTATGTATGACGCATCCTTACGGATCACATATTTCAGTTGAAATATGTATGTGATCGCACAAAGCCACTCCCCATTCCGCTTGACTGGAGTTTCTAAATACAAGTCATCTGGAATGCGTAAAAGCAGCTAAAATTGTATTACCTTTATCCTGTAACCATATAACTGATAGTGATTCAATATTAGATATGGGCAGGCAGGCTATCCTTCTCAGCTAATGGCTCTCACTTTTTCTACTTTTTTATTTTTTGAACCTGTTTCTGCCGGATTCCTTGTGGAGCAGGGGAGCATGTGTTTCTGGAGTCAGTGTGGCACATTTACTAAGATCAGTGCAGTGTGTACCATGCACAGTTGCCTGTGTAGTGTGCAGGCGGCACTGGGTACAGGATTTTTGCCACATGTTCTTCATGAATTTGGTGCCCACTGCAGTTCCTTGACGCAGTGCACCACTTTGTTTTTTGGTGCACCTTTAACATGGGTGTGCAATACATTTCTGTCAGACTGCCCCGTTCAGAGCAGAAATTTGTGTCGTTTGAAGAGTAGTGCAGCCACGCCACAAAACTAATGTGGCGCAGACACTTCTTAAATACCTGTGCAAGCAGTTTGCACCTAATAGAACGTGCAAAGTCTGACAGAAAACTGGCGCATTGCCCTTAGTATTTTCCCCAGTATATTTACAGAAACGCACGGACATGTATCCAATATGCTTACACATACATGAAGTGGCATGAGTACAATATACATGGATATTTTGATGTGTGTTCTCCATGTTGTACATGTCATACATGTCAGGAGGATGGCAGAGATACCATGCTAGATGAATGACAGGACACAGGGCTCTGCAGCTTACCAGATGGAGTTCTTGATCTTCTATTGCAATGCATTGGCCTCAGTGCCCTGCAGTCCTGTCGGCAGTGCTGGCAGTGCCCCTGGTGACGAGAAGGTCAGCTGAGGGTGCTTCTTCACAACTTGTTGTTGCTCCTCTGGCATGATGATCGCTGATGCTTGGCTCAGTGTGTAAGGGGTAGAAGCCGGAGGACGGACGCAGCTCTGCACACTTGGCCTTTACCCCGACCTCCAGTATTTCACCTCCGTGCCTGGAGGGACATGACAGGGAAGCTAGCTAGTGCCATACAGCAGCATGGAGCATGGTTTGTTTGGGTTGGAGGAGAGTACAGGGCCAGGTGATAGTAGCAGGATGGGAGCTGGCAAATGGCTTTTTTTTTTTACCTAGTTCTGCCGAGTTGTGGAGAAGGGAAGCAGGGCCGGCTCCAGGATTCAGTGGGCCCCTGGGCGACAGAGCCTCAGTGGGCTCCTTAGCAGTAAACTCATATGGCGGCATTAAAAAAAACACAATATTTTAATGAATTAACCTCTTAGTGCTCTACACTATACATGTACACATTGTAATGATTCCTATGTAAAAATTCCATATACTGCAATACAGTAGTATTGCAGCATATGGTAGGAGCGATCAAGCCATCTAGGGTTAAATTACCCTAGAGAGTCTAAAAAAATTGTTAAAAAAAAAACTTAAAAAAAAAAAAAAGAATTCATTAAGATTCACCCCTCTTTCCTACAACTGATATACAACTAAATAAACAGTAAAAATCACAAAAGCAGGCATCACTGCATCTCAAAATGCCATGATCAAAATATAAAAATGGTTGTTCCTGACGATGGACCTCATATTTGGCCAAATTATCCTAAACGGCACCTTTACACCATTTTACATCACATAAATTTTTTTTAGAAAAAGTGATCAAAAAGTCGCAGTCCTCAAAATGGTAGCAATGAAAATGTCAGCTCATCTCACAAAAACTGACACCACACACAGCTCCTACACCATAGAATGAAAATGTTTTCATTTTCGAAAATGTATTAAAATACAATAAAACCTATATAGTAAAAACTGAGCCCACAATAAAGTGACACAAATGCGTTTTTTCGCCAATTTCCCCACACTTGCATTTTTTTTCCAGCTTCCCAGTACACAGCAAGGAATAATAAATAGTAATGTTTGTTATGCAGAAAAAAACCCTCACACAGCTCTCTACACGGGAAAATAAAAACGTTATAGAAAAAATGAATGGAAAAACACTGCGCCCATAAGAGGTTAATATACAGTTGCTCCATAAATTAATATACAGCCCCACAAATTAATATATAGCCCCTTTTAACTGCAACAGCCAGGCCATTAGTTAGGTATAGACAGCCCCCTGCCCTATGAATTAGTTAAATGCACATTAAGCACCTTATAGTGGCAGTAGAAAAATAATAAACGTTAACTTACCTAAAGCAATGCAGGTCCAGGGCTCCATCCCGCGCTCCTCTCCACCTCTTCTGGGGCCACGATCTTCAGCACAGCGTCCGGCACAGTGAGCAGAGATAGATAGCCAAATAAGCCTATTTATCACTATCTGCTACTGACTTACTACCCTCTTCTGAACACATGCACAAAAGTTGAATATACAAATGTGCTTACATCTGCAGGTATGGTTAGGAGAAATTATATCTGGGATCCATGTGGTATAAGAGCCAAATATTCTGGTTTTGATGAGCCTCATGAAAATTTTCTAAAAAAAAAAAATCACAACTCTGTGGCAACTGGTTGCATGCACTCTTTGATATGTATGCCTCAAAACTCAATGAATAAAGGTACATATTCATCAAATTGTATGAAACCAACCTCTTTGAAGCATTAAAATACATGAAATGTAAAATGACCAGCGCAGCCGGCTGGTTACTACTGCTTCTGTCCAAGGAAAGTTCAATCTTCAGCACAGCGTCTACTGTGCAGCAGCAGGGATGCTGACGGCCAGCGTCCTGCACAGAGACACTCTGCCTGTGAAGTGCCTAAGCAATTCAGTCATCGGAGGGTCCGCTTGCGGCGCTGCCCCCTGCCAGCAAGCTGTCTCTCAATTACATCGGCGACTCAAGGAAGCCGATGTAATTGAGTTCTATCATCTTGCCAGCGTGTGCCGTGGGCCCGTCTGGGAGCTATGGGGCCCCAGCCGGGTGCTGGCGCTGGCCATGCAGGGAAGCATGTGTGGCTGAAGTCTGGCAGCCGCACAAACTGATGGAACACGTTCACACTCCAGTGCACTCAGCCAATAACATAGCCCCTTACATGCTGCTTAATACTTGCAGCGTGAAAGGAGCTTTGTTATTGGTCTTGTGGACACTGCCTCATGTGCAGTTTTCAGGGGTTAATTGCCAAGCATACTTTTACACATGGCAATTATTCTGGGGAGTAATGGTGCCTCATCATGCGTCTATGACGCTTAGTGAGGCGTTAATGCGACCTCTGCTGGTGTCAAACGTATCCTTTTAACCCCTAGGTGCACCAGGAAGTTATAGTACGTCCCCGGGGCTACATGCTAAGCGCACGGGGACGCACTATAACGTCCTCCTTCTGGCACCGGCTCACGAACGGAGCCGGAACCAGAAGCAGCGGCTGTCAGCTGTCTATCACAGCTTACAGCCTGCGCTAACACCCGCGATCGGTGCCGATCGGTGTAAGGGTGTTTGCGCTATGGATCGGATTCCCCGCGCCGCTTACCGGGGGATCCGATCCAATTCTGGGCAGCTCTGAGGACTGGCATGTTCCCCGGAGCTGCTGGGGCTCCCTGGAAGTCAAACACTGAACACTACACATTATAATAAATAAAAAATAAATATATTAAAATATAAGCCCCTAAAATGTCTTACACTTAATAATGTATAAAAAAAACACAAAAACTCAAAAAAACCCCGCATATTTGGTATTGCCGCGCCCGTAACAATCTGTATAATAAAACAGAATCGTTACTGGACCTGCACGGTAAACGCCGGAGAAAAAAAAATGCAAAAACTTTCCGAAAAATTTTTCATTAATACCCTATAAAAAATGCTCTAAAAAGTGCTAAAATGCTAAAATGAACAAGATTTTCTCCAAATTAGTTTTTATTCAGTATAATTGAATAAAATACACAAAACCCCCACATATTTGGTATCCCTGCGTCCGTAACAATCTGCATAATAAAACAGAATCATTATTAGAACTGCAAAGTGAACCCCATAAAAAAAAACCCAAAAAAGCTCCAAAAAAGATAATTTTCAATTAATACCCTATAAAAAAATAGCTCTAAAAAGTGATTTAAAAAATGTTATGCACTCTAAAATAAGACCACTAAAAAGAACAATCCTTCTTTCAAAAAATAAGCCCTTAAACAGATTTGTGAGGCAAAAAATAAAAAAGTTATGCATATGAAAGACGGTGATGCTAAAATTAACAACATTTTTGCCAAATTACTTTTTATTCAGTAAAAATGGGAAAAAATAAAAAATCTATAGAAATGAGGTCTTTTCGTAATCGTGGCGACCCATAGAATAAAAATAATGTACTATTTTTATGGTATGGTTAACGACCAAAAAAAACCATAAATAACATTGATGGTTATGTTATATAGAATTGTTTCCCCTAAATCCCTTCCTCATCCAATCCCTTCCCTTCCTTGGTTGAACTTGATGGACAAGTGTCTTTTTTCAACCGTATAAACTATGAAACTATGAAAAATTGATGATTTTCATTTCCTCCACAAAGAGTTAACAAAGAGTTAATAAAATCTCACCAATTAGCTATAGATGCCCCAAAATTACCTACCAGAAAAGTGGCAAAAGAAATAAGCCCCTATAGGTCCACATTAAAAAAAGAAAAAAATTATAGCCTGTACAATGTGACATAGCAAATCTGATCTGGATGGCGCCTCTTCCCTTCTATGCCCGGCCGTGCGCCCATACAGCAGGTTACCACTACATAT
This sequence comes from Engystomops pustulosus, assembly GCA_019512145.1. Taxonomy (NCBI): domain Eukaryota; kingdom Metazoa; phylum Chordata; class Amphibia; order Anura; family Leptodactylidae; genus Engystomops; species Engystomops pustulosus. Next base: position 50,694,032 of record CM033650.1, read on the forward strand.
GAGGTATCGGTGTACTCGAGAGAAATTGTGTATCAAACTTTGTGGAGCCTTTTTTCATTTAATCCATTACAAATGTTTAATTTTCCACCCAAAATGAGTGTATTGTGAAAAAATATTACAATTTGCAAACTGCACCTTCATTTTGTTTTAACCCCTATAAAACACCTAAAGGGTTAACAAACTTCTTAAAAGTGGTTTTTCATAAGTTGAGGGGTGTAGTTTCCATAATGGGGTACTTTATGAGTCTCGCTATTATTTAGGCCTCTCACAGTCAATTAGAAGTTGAGCAGGTTCATCAAAATACGGGTTTTGGTGATTTTACAAAAAATGTGTTAAATGATACATTCTGAGCCTCATAACATTCTAGTAAAATATGTGGAATCTTAAAAAACCATGCCAGCATAAAGCAGACACTTGGGAAATGTAAGTTATGAATTTATTTGGGTGCTATGACTATCTGCATCAAAAGTAGAGAATTTAGAATGTTGAAAATGAATATTTCCAAATTTTTGCCAAATTTATTTTTTTTTAATAACTAAACGCAAAAGATTTCATCCAAATTTTTAAACTAATTTGAAGTACAATGTGTACCCGTGGATATCTCATAGCGTTCCAAAGCTATAACTACTTATAGCAGCACAGGGCAGATTTGAAAAATGGGGCCGCGTCCTTAAGGCCAAAAGAAACTGAATCCCGTAGGGGTTAAGTCTTATTTTGCAATGTTTACTGCACGGCAGGCAATATATTTTTAGTATTTTTCTAAATGTTAATATTAATAATCACCTTCTCCAGGGCTACCATTCAGTTTCCGCAGAGTCCATCACTGCTGGCCCCTGTTTGTATAGAGTATGAGTTTCGGGCTATAGCAGGTGCACGGCTGTGGTTGGGATGGCACCGCTGGCCTTTTTATACAAACAAAGACTGACAGTGACGGGCGGCGCTGCGGCTGAATGGGAGTGCACGAATAGTATTGATTATTTTTACAGTCCCCCCAGCTATATAGATGGAAACTATGTTCCCTGACGATCCATTTTAGTTCAGTCAACTATTTGTATGATCCAAAGGTTTTGTGACAGGAGCTCACCAATACAGAGTATATTCTTCAATTCCTTTCTTCTATATATATATAAGAGATTTCTCTCCAACTATGAACGCTTAATACGACCAGAAACTTTCAACGAGAATAAGATGTCATTCAGACACAAAGCCGCTGCGGTCCCTCTTCTTCAAATATCTTCCATAGCTCAATCCACTATATAGAGAAGATACACACGGACATAGCAAAGACAGTTTCAATTGATCATAATTTTTTTTATTTCTCGATCTACTCACATAAAACAATATCCACTATTCCAAGAGGACGCTAGTCATCGCCCGACCCACGGTTACGCCTCACCCATTTATAAATACAGATGTATATCTATATTTAATAAAAAATCTAACACAAAAATACTACCATATAAAAATAGATTACTTATACCAAGAATCCCATGCAAACAAACTTTCTTCTTATAAAAATATAGTCTTAGTTGGTATTTGAATTTCCCACTCTCACGACACCAAGTGGGGTTCAACCTATGATGTTTCAGCTAGATTTTCCAACAATTACACAATGTTCTTTTCCACCTATCACCTATCTTTATACCTAGCACACCTTCAACACATCTCCAACAGTGGATTCCGTTCGTCTACTAGCTTAATTCTTAATGTACAACTTCTAGGTCCCCAAAAAAGCTCTTTTCTCTCTCTTATCCATAGAGGAATGTTATTTCTCAGTAGGACCAACAGTCAATTAGCTTTAAAGCAATATTTCTCATCCTTCATTACTAATAACTAGGTTCGTTTGCTATTGTTTTATAGTTTGCAAATGATCACATTCTTTCTACCGTGTTCTGAACTGAACACTAATTCTATATGTACATGTTGCTCACCCACATTATTCTAAATATCCATTTTATATTGCCCAAAAAACTTTTTCGTACCACAAAAGAATTATGGAGATACACCGCTGGAGTCTGAATAAGGTCCTAAATTTATGTAGTGCTATGGCACTGTAAATTTTCTTCTTGTGCCCCAAATAAAACTTTATGTTGGGTAGGGGGTTATTCATAAGGAACAAACAAAATTGTCAATCAGTTTACCTTGTTACTATATACATTTCCCTGTAATATTGTAGAGAGACGATTCCCTTATATTTGCCCTTACAACTCACTTTAGCAATTATAGATTGGAGTTATTAACATCTTTGTAAACTGGACAAAAATGACTTAGAAAAGAACTACTGCTCACTTATACTATGTGTTCAAAATTACACAAAGAAAAAACTAATAAATGGGAAAAAATATTTTTTGAGAAAATGTATTTTTTATCAAAAATTAGTTTGTTTTATTATTTATCCCACCATATGGGGAAAAAATATTATAATCCAGATTATAATTCATCCAAATATTATAAACCCATTATGTATTCTATCCTTTTTAATTCATTTAATCCCCCAGGTGTAAGTGTACCTAATCTATATATCCACTGTCCTTCTCTTCTACTAAGAAGAACTAATGTTCACCTCTCCAATGTGCCTCTACCTTATCAATAGCCAAAAATCAAAGTTTTTTCTGGATTGGGGTTATGGATATTCTTAAAATGTGCTGAAACACTGTGCAAAATCAATTCTTTTCCAATATTTCTAATGTGCTCTGTGTTCTAAAATAGATTTTAATCTTAGAGCTTCTTTTTAATATTTCGTTATAAATAAGGGGTTAATTTGATTCCTGTGGTTCATATTATTATCTTCCATGATCCCTAGACCTATTGGATTTATATTTGTTTTACTTTCATTTAGATTTTTAGTTTTATTTTTTAATACATTTTTGGGGTATCCCCTTTCCCTGAACCTCTCTTATGATCTCTACTTTTAATTTTGAATCTATCAGCTTGGTAAAATTTCTTTCTATTGTCTCAATCTGTCCTGCAGGGATATTGTTTATCCACAGTCCATGATGACAACTGTCAGATTTTATAAAACTATTGACATCCACTGGTTTAAAGTAATCCCTACTTTTAATTTTGGTCCCTTCCTTAAATACTGTATATACTCGAGTATAAGCCGACCCGAGTATAAGCCGAGGCCCCTAATTTTACCACAAAAACCTGGGAAAACCTATTGACTCGAGTATAAGCCGAGGGTCGGAAATGCATTGGTCACAGCCTTTCTAGTATATAGCCTACCGGACCCTGCCCCATAGTATATAGCCAGCACCTGCCCCCCAGTATATAGCTTGCCAGCCTATATCCCCCAGTATATAGCCAGCCCCCTGCCCCAGTATTTAACCAGCAGCGGGGGAAGCCAGAAAGGTGAGTTTTGATATATTTTTTTTACTCAAGTACAAGCCGAGTTTGGGTTTTCAGCACATTTTTTGTGCTGAAAAACTAGACTTCTACTCGAGTATACATGGTAACTCCAAATCCAAAAAACAGATTTTATTATCCCCTTTCTCATGTGTAAATCTAAGATTATAATCATTTACATTCAAAAACTTAATGAATCCTTCTAATCCCATATTGTCCCCTTTCCAAATTATAACGCAATCCTCAATATATCTTTAAAATAATATAATATTCTCATTATAAACATTTTTTTCACTATATATATATATATATATATATATATATATATATATATTTATATATATATATATATATATATATATTCATCCTCTCATTTCTCTTTATGTAAATTTGCAAACGATGTGGCAAACTTTGCCCCATCACCATTCCGCCCGTTTGTAAATAAATATTATCATCAAACCAAAATAATTGTTTTAATAAAAATCTATACCCTCCACTGTAAACCTTTTCTTATTGTATTCCATATTTAGAACACGATCCAATCTATCCTCCATCACTAATACCCCATGGTTTTGCAGAATAGAAGTATAAAGTGCTGAAACATCGCAAGAACACAAAATAATATCATCACCTTCTCCAATATCAATATTTTTCAAAATGTCAATTAAATGTTGGGAATCTCTAAGATACGATTTCATACTTTTAACCAGCGGTTGAAGATAAACGTCAATGTATTCCCCCAGGCGACTAGTTATAGTTTATTCCTGAAACTATAGGTCTACATAGTGGATTGAGCTATGGAGGATGTTTGAGGAGGAAGTACCTAAAGAATATGTTGTGTATTGGTGAGCTCTGGTCACACAACCTTTGGATCTTTGAAAACTATATGTTGGATGAGCGTGGGAAAATACATTTTTTGGGGGGCCCCACCTTGGTGGGGAGGGTGGAGAAGGTTGGGTTCGGTATTCAATCTGAATGTTAGTACTGGTGTAATGATGGGTTATATTTTCTCATGATATATACTTGATATTAAGATGCTACTGATGTGAAAATTGTGATGTAATAATGTATTTAATGTTTTTAATATTTATAATTTTAGATTTTTGATATTTGATAAAAAGTAATAGACAGCAACATCTATCTCTTATCTAAAATACAACATATAATAAATAATTCATAATTCAATAATTTTTTTAAACAGAGGAACTTTTTACCAAGCCCCATTACTTATTAATAACTATTTATTTAGCTCTGTAGCAGGGAAATGTTACTGCAGAATAGATCATACACACATAATATGACGGAAGTTCATACACTCACCTCTCAATAGTTGAGTATCTCTTTCTCGATTCCAGCATCTAAATCAGTTCTCACTTGGATGAGCAGTGTTAATTAAAGTGAATTGTGAAGCACTGCATGTACATATGAACCATGCACACTGTTTTTATTTTCGAAAATATTAGTGCTTCTGCTGAGATCATTAAGTCATTATGCAGGTTTATTAAATCTGAACATAATTGCCTCTTTCTTTGTCAACAGACCTAGTCCCTGCCCTCATTGCTATTCAGGAGTCCCTAATGACATTCATTATTAATGGGGAGGAGGGGCTCTGATTTAGGGAACAGTAGCCTCTAGTAAGTGGTTTTGTTTTACAACAAGGCCATGTGAACACTGCACTGAGACAGTGTGCCATTGTGAGAATGTGCTTTTTAGAAAAATTTAAATTTTCCCAAATTTTTTTTTTAATCTAGGTGTGGGTCAGAATGTAAGAGTTCTCCTTATGGAGAGTTTGCCAAATAAGGCTGCCTTGTAGGCGTGTGAAGACTTAAAGCCATAGATGCTCCACTCTGGAATTCTGGGAAGTATGCTAATTCTTTTTCCAAGGTGCTAAATGGAAAACAATGCCTCCTGTTGCTACCTTAAGTCATACTTGGTGTTAAGGGAGCTGCCTTTCAAGGTAGCAAAGGGAGACATCGTTTTCCATTTAACACCTTGAGAAACGTATTTGCATATTTTCCAGAATTCCTTAGTGGAGCATCTATGTCTTTAAGTCTCCACATGCCCATAAGGCACCCTTAATTGGCAAACTCTTAAGGAGAACTGTTACCTTCTGACACTTGTCAATAGCCTCTCACACAGCCAAACCAGTTCCCTACGCTGTACTGAGGAGACCCAACAAGGTCAAAACAGCGCTGTCTACAGTTGGGAGTCTGTTCCTTCTGCAATAGATATACTGGTTTGGGTTCATCCTACATCATGTTATTACACTTCTTGTAGAGCATACTTGGTGTTAAGGAGGCTGCCTTTCAAGATAGCAAAAGGAGACATTGGTGTCCATTTAACACCTTGGAAAAACGTAAAGTAATAAACACAAGCCATGATGGCACGTTACCTATCTGCTTCCCAATCTTCATCCCAGGGCTGGATCCTATTTGTTTCTTCTGTTGTGCTTCTGTATATTCTTGAAGGGAGTAGTGTGTTAATATAGCCTAAAGTTTCCAATTGGATGGTTAGTGGTTAACGCTAGTTTACATTGTATGATCTACTTATGGTAACCGGATTCTAACTGATTATTAGAAACATAGAATATCTCATCATTTAGTATGTGTTATTTTGTGTGTGTACTTGAAAAAAAACAAATTATATTCTGTGCCTTTCTAGAGACAAGGACTGATGGGAATTCATTCTCTGTGGAGAGATGCAGATCATGTTGGTTGTGCGTAAATAATAAGCTATAAATTATCTGTTTTGTCTGTAATAAATAAGGTTTATTTTGTTTGTCAGCTTGCCATAAATTAAAATTACATACCTGTGCTTACAGTTTAACAAGTATGGCCTGACAGCTCTCTTTTTAGTGCTTTGGCAGATTATTTTACCATGTTATCTGTTTGGCCAAAAGCCCTGCAGAATGTATTATACATATACTTTTATATCGCTGTAATAATCCAGAATAATAAGCACTGATTCTCCATTATCAGGTTTTACCAAAATATTGTTTTCCTATTGTTTTTGCAGAAAATAAACTAAGAAATTGATGTCCATTTTAAGACATATAAATGTCACAAATCTTGGCTGGCGTATTCCATATTTGTGCTAAAATTGTTGACTTTTAGGTTTTAAATTGTTGTAAATTGTAAATTCTTATCCCCTGTACCTTTTGTTTTAGTTCAGTTCATGTGAAAAAGGCTAAAGATTCAGAAATTTGTTTAGCTCATTCTTGCCTACCCATGCTCCATAAATGAGATCTGTTCTATAATTTTTAATTGGTTATTTTATTTTAAACATATTAGACGCACAGTAAGTTCGTTCCTCCTGACTAATCTAGGCCACTTTCTGTGGACACACAGTGAACTAAGATCCAACATATTGGGGGAAGAAATGTATAGAGCAGTTAAGAAAGCAACTTTTCCCACCTACACAACTCCAAAAGTTTGAGTGGTCCATTCACTGATTACTCACAGTTTTTTTTTTCTCTTGCCACCTCCATTACTGTTTTTTTTTTTTTTTTTTTTTAAAAGCTTTATTTGGTCTACCGTAAAGAATATACATGCATACATATAGTCGCGGTTACAGTAGTATCAGTATTAATACAAAGCATTGAATTCTTATGTTTTTGACCATTGTTCTTATTCACAGTTAGATCTCAACTTTGTAACATAAACAAGGCGCAACTAGCGCCCTCACGGCTATTCGTCTATCTTGTTCATTGCACAACAGAGTTTCCCTTGAACGATTAAAATCAGACATAGTAGGAAATATATAAGTAGTATAACTATTTATACCGTGGGAGACATAGTGATCCAGTGTGTGGCATAAAATAACCTCGTTTTTCTAAGGGCAGGATAGGTGTTAGTTACTGTTAGTCTCTTTGCTGTCAGATGGTTGCTCCTGCACTTGAGAACCATACAATACCATAACATACAATCCCAATTAGCATTTTGTGTTTCAAAACGACTTGAATCGATTTCTCCAGAATGATAGGGGCTGGAATTGGTTCAGGGATACTCTTTAAGGATGCAGAGCGTTGATGTAGGATGTAAAAGGACCCATCTCACAGGTATAGGCACATTACATGGTTTTGCTAACATTTTGAGTTTTCTACTACTTTTGTTTTCAAAAGTTGCAAGAAAGAAGCATGTTAGGTGGAAAGGAGCAGGCGATTGCTTATACAAATTTATAATGATATATTCCACAAATTGGTATGAAATAGAGCATAAATCTATTATTACAGATTTATTACTGGTTAAGTACTTCTTTATAAATTTGGAGCATTTTATTTCAGTAACTTTCATTTAATATTAGCATGGCTGTGCGAGACCTACAGTAGCAAATTATCTTCACTGATTCTTAAAATACATGTAGTATAATGATACATTAGTAGTATATTACATCATGAGGTGGTTTGACACATAATGTTGCTAGAAAAAGTATATGAATCCTTTGGAATTACCTGGATTTCTTTGTTAATTTCTAAATAAATTTATAACATAAAATATTTTCTTATCTTAGTCACAAATATACAGAAGGGCCATAAAAGGGCCTAAAAAGCTAATAACACACAAACAAACACCCAAGTACAGTTCAGGAAGAAAAACTAAGTAAACCTTTAAGTTTTGACTTCTCCAAGAGTTGCTCTGCAGCAGGAGATGAGAGTAAAATTGTGATTTGACACTCCATGAGAAGAAGGACTTCTTTAAAACGCTTGGGCACTGTCAGGCAAACAACTTTCTAGAGACCTTCAAAAATAATGTTTATCTACAGACGTTATAAGACATTGATCAATCCTTTGGGGGAGGGCATCTATACTTGTACAGGGTAACAAGACAGTGTAGATTGGGAACTGGGAAGAGTCATGGTACATGGGGGTGGAAGGGGGGCTGGGATAAGATAATAAGAACTAAAGCAATAGGGATAGGGAAAACCATTTAAACCATATAACCACATGATGTACACAAATTCAAGAAGCCTCACAAACAAAATAAAGGAACTGGCACTCTTAATGTTGGAGCGCAAATATAATACATGTTGGGGGGAACCTGAGTAATAGTGACTACAATATTATTGTAAAGCATTTTGTATTATGCTTTACTAAGAGCATAAGTGAAACTGCAACGAACACTCTAAACTTCAGGTGGCCAAATTTTCACTTTTAGGCATAAACTGGGACAATGCTCTTAAAGACAAAAGCACCCACAAAAAAAAAACAAAACTGTCCACTCACCCAATCACATGGAACCTCCTCTCGATTGATAATTACGTATGAGTGGTGCACGCTCCTTGAATCCTCGACTGCCGGATCGAAATAGTTTCAAAAACAGGGATTGGCAGCACTCCAGATACCTCCACACGATGACTTCATTAAAATTCTTCTTTATTTGTTCAAATAACCGCACACATATAGAATGGACAGTACAATGATCATTGTACTGTCCATTCTATATGTGTGGATACAATGATCATTGTACTGTCCATTCTATATGTTTGCAGTTATTTTAACAAATAAAGAAGAATTTTAATGAAGGTATCTGGAGTGCTGCCAATCCCTGTTTTTGAAACACCCACGAAAATGGGACTTTTTCACAAATATTCTAAAAAAAAGGCCTGTGAGGAACCCAAACCATATGGAAAAAAAAAAACATAATAGAAAAAAAAAACAAGTGGGTAACTGGTCTTGTTAGGAAAGCAAAAATAGAGACTGAGAGAAATATTGCCAAGTAAAGCAAAAATAATCCCAAATTGAGAGTGTGGGCCCTCTGAGGAATAATTTGGGGGTCATGGTGGAAGGAGATGAGGAAAGGGCCAATCTACTGAATGTCGCCCTCTTGACTGTCTTCACCCAGGAAAATCCCCTGGTGGAAGGCATGATGTGGAATGATGTAAATTCTCTTTGGAATGTCAACAGTTTAACCCAGGAAGAGGTACAGCGCTGCCTCACAGCCACTAATATAGGCAAATCACCGGGGCCAGATGGCATACACCCCTGGGTTCTGCATGAACTTTGCACTGTGATAGACAGACCATTATTTTTAATATTTGAATATTCCCTGAGGACTGGTTCTGTTCCATAGGACTGGTGCATAGCAAATGTGGTACCAATATACAAAAAAGGATCAAAAAGCAATGCTGAAATCTACAGACCCGTCTAACTTCTTTGTAGGGAAAATATTTGAGGGGTTTTTTAGAGATGCTATCCTGGAGTATCTCACTGTATAGGACCTTACAACCCAGCATCAGCATGGGTTTATGAGGGATGGATCCTGTCAGACTAATCTGATTGGCTTCTATGAGGAAGTAAGTTCCAGACTGGACCTGGTGGGCTGTGGATGGTGTATGTCTGGACTTTTCAAAGGCATTTGACACCGTGCCACATAAAAGGTTGATACAAAAAATGAGATTGCTGGGACTAGGGGAAAATCTGTTTATTTGGGTAAGTAATTGGCTTAGTGATAGAAAACAGAGCGTTGTCATTAATGGCACATTCTCTGATTGGGTTTGACGTTACCAGTGGAGTGCCACAGGGGTCACTATTGGGGCCATTTAATTTTAATATTTTTTATTAAAGACCTTGTAGTGGGTTTACACAGTCAAGTTTCAATATTTGCAGCTGATACTAAGCTGTGTAAAGTAATAAATACTGAGACCGATAGTATAGCATTACAGAGGGATCTGTGAAAGCTTGAGGTGTGGGCAGAAAAATGGTTTGATGAGGTTTAATGTAGATAAATATAAGGTTGTGCACTTGGGCCATGGAAGGAAAAGGTACAACTATGTTCTAAACAGTCAATTACTTGGTAAAACTGAAGCTAAAAAAGACTTGGTGGATGGTAAACTTCATTTTAGTGACCAGAGCCAGGCAGCTGCTGCTAAAGCAAATAATATTATGGGATGTATCAAGACAGGAATAGATTTACCCTTATACAAATCACTGGTCAGACCACACATGGAATATTGTGTACAGTTTTGGGCACCAGTGTATAAAAAGGACATAGAAGAACTGGAACAGGTGCAGAGGAGAGCAACCAAGATTATTAGGGCAATGGGGGGACTAGAATACAATGACAGATGACAACATTTGGGATTATTCAGTTTAGATAAAAGACGACCGAGGGGAGTTCTGATTACAATGTACAAATACCTGAATGGACAGTACAAGGATCTCTCCAAAGATCTTTTTATACTAGGACTGTGACCAGGACAAGGGGGCATCCTCTACGCCTAGAGGAAAGGCGATTCTACCATCACCATAGACAAAGGTTCTTTACTGTAAGAGCAGTGAGACTATGGAACTCTCTGCTGCAGGAGGTTGTTATGGCGGACTCTATGTAATAATAATAATAATAATAATTCTTTATTTACATAACGCACACAGTTTACGCAGCGCTGCACAAAGCATGTCAAATTGGTCCCTGTCCCCATGGGGCTCATGTTCAAAAGAGGCCTGGATGCCTTTCTGGAGAGCAACAATATCACAGGTTATGGGGGAAAAAACATTTGTTTAATTCTTAAAGGTTGCACTTGATGGACTTTTGCCAGCCTTATATGCTATGAATCCTGAAAGATGTACGATCAGAAGGAACCTAAGGGTAACAATAAAAGGACACTAAAGACTTCATAAAACCTCATTGTTAGAAACACTGAATAAAAATGATGTTCATAAATGTGCAAGTTTTCCTGAAACTACCTGAATCTTTCAAAATTCTACTGTGAAAATTTCTATAAACACAGATAAGATCCTTGCCATACATTGTATGATCTACTTATGGTAACCGGATTCTAACTTCTAATCATAATACAGGGAACAAAAGTGCTTGAGGTAGGTCTGCTGCCTAATGGCCTGGACACCCTGTTAATCTTGAGAACATTTAATTTTGCATAAGAAGTCTAAGCCCTTAAGCATAAATGGAATTTAAAAGGATATTATTAAAATAATGTACCTTTGTGAAGATAATATCCTATAAATGTAGTCATGTTGTCCCTCAGAAACAGGTTAGTTGTCCTTGCGAACACCTCCACACTCTTCCAGAGATGGTCACACATGCGCTATTTAGGTACCCAACTACCTGGATTCAATGTTCATTACCACAGGATGGCTGCCGGACATGCAGTATACCTCGGCCAATTTATATGCAAAAACTATTTCTTTGAACATTCACTTCAGCTGCACTGGTTGTATCCAAGGACAATTATCTCATTTCTAAGGGACAACATGGCAAAATTTTTGTGAAATTATCTGCACAAAGGTAAATGTTTTATTATCATGCAGTTGAAGAAATATATGTAAAAGGCAAATTAATTAAATGTGAATACCAAGATGGAAATAACCCTTTAAGAGATGTTAGGTGGAACAAATTCACTAAAATACTTGAAAAATAATTTTTTTTAATGGCCTAATCAATGCCATATCCTTAACAGTATCATAATGCTGTGTCTGACCTGAAGACGCCAATTCATTCCAGAAATCCCAGAAATATTGATGCAGTGAAACACATTTCCTTACCTATACTGTGCCACTCTTATTTGCAGCTACAGCAAATGTTTGGCGGCAATAATTACTGTTTGGTAAAAGTAGGAATTAGAGGTTATTAAATTTAAAGAAAATATACAAAATCGAGCAGGATAAAGCAGGGACACTTACTCATGGACCCAGACACTATCACTGTGGTAATCTTCTTTTATTTGTTAACCATGGCCTTATAAAAGTATGCTAAAGTAAAAAGTATTCTCTAGAGCCATTACCACAGCCCCTCATGGCTGCATATTCACAGGCTTTTATAATGAGCAGAACATGTCTTCCTGCACTCTCCTCATCAATCTCCCTGTGTAATCAAGCAACATCAGGAAGTGCCCGGGGATGGAAGACCTGTTCTGCTCATTGTAACAGTCTCTGAATCTACAGCACTAAAGAGTTCTGAAAACACCCACCAAAGCCCATTAGGCTTATAAGCCTAATTATAAAAGTTGCTTTTAGAAGGAATGAGGCCATTTATGCAGCATACTATCTAAATAATGGTGCATATCCTTCCTCCATTCTTTATTGTGGCAGGTTGGGTGACCGGGCCTCCACACAGTGCAGGCCCTGTAGCTGCTTTGCTTGCTATCTCTGTAGTTATCAGAGAATGTATGAATAAATGGAAAGCTAGATGTTACTGTTCCCCTTGTCCATAAGATGTCTACATAGATTGGTTCTGTCCATACAGTGTTGCATACAGTACAGACCAAAAGTTTGGACACAAACACCTCATTAAAAGAGTTTTCTGTATTTTCATGACTATAAAAAATGTCGATTCACATTGAAGGCATTAAAACTATAAGTTAACACATGTGGAATTATATACTTAACAAAGTGTGAAACAACTGGAAATATATTCTATATTCTTATATTCTAGGTTCTCTTTAAAGTAGCCACATTTTGCTTTGATTACTGCTTTGCACACTCTTGGTATTCTCTTAATGAGCTTCAAGAGGTAGTCACCAGAAAAGGTTTTCACATCACTGGTGTGCCCTGTCAGGTTTAATTGAGATTTCTTGCCTTATGAATGGGGTTGGGGCCATCAGTTGTGTTGTGCAGAAGTCAGGTGGATATACAGCTGATAATCCTACTGAATAGACTATTAGAATTTGTATTATTGCGAGTAAAAAGCAGCAGTAAATAAAAATGAGTGGCCATCATTACTTTAAGAAATGAAGGTCAGTCACTCCCAAAAAATTTGAAAGAGTCCCCAAGTGCAGTTGCAAAACCATCAAGGGCTACAAAGAAACTAGCTCACATGAGGACCGCCCCAGGAAAAGAAGACCAAGAGTCACCTCTGCTGCGGAGGATAAGTTCATCCGAGTCACCAGCTTTAGAAATCGGAGGTTAACAGCAGGTCAGATTAGATACCAGGTCAATGCCACACAGAGTTCTTGCAGCAGACTGTGTGCAGTAGCTTTCATGGTAAAATAGCTGCTAGGAAACCACTGCTATTGACAGGCAACAAGCACAAGAGACTTGTTTGGGCTAAAGAACACAAGGAATGGACATAAGACCAGCGGAAATCTGTGCTTTGGTCTGATGTGTCCAAATTTGAGATCTTTGGTTCCAACTACTGTGTCTTTGTGCAAAGCTGAACAGATGAAGAGTGGACTCTATATGCCTGGTTCCCACTGTAATACATGGATGAGGAGGTGTGATGCTGTGGGGGTGCTTTGCAGGTAACACTGCTGGAGATTTATTCAAAATTAAAGGTATACTGAACCAGCATGGTGACCACAGCATCTTGCAGCGGCATGCTATTCCATCGGATTTGCGTTTAGTTGGACCATCATTTATTTTTCAACAGGACAATGACCCCAAACACACAGGCTGTGTAAGGGCTATTTGACCAATAAGGAGCTTATCAAGAGTGTGCAAAGTAAGCTACTTTGAAGAACCTAGAATATAAGACATATTTTCAGTTGTTTCACACTTTTTTGTTAAGTACAGGCAGTCCCCGGGTTACATACAAGATAGGGTCTGGAGGTTTGTTCTTAAGTTGAATTTGTATGTAAGTCGAAACTGTATATTTTATAATGGAAGTTCTAGACAATTTTTTTTCTTTTGCCCCAGTGACAATTGGAGTTTCAAAATTTTTGGTGTAATTGGACCAAGAATTATCAATAAAGCTTCATTACAGACATCTTACAGCTGATTATTGCAGCTTGGGACTATAGTAAAGCATCCAGAGAGCTTCACCAGAGGTCACAGTGGGCAGAGGGGTCTGTCTGTAACTATGGGTTGTCTGTAAGTCGGGTGTCCTTAAGTAGGGGACCGCCTGTATATAATTCCACATGTGTTAATTTATAGTTTTGATGCCTTCAGTCTGAATCTACAATTTTTATAGCCATGAAAATACAAAAAAAAAACTTTGAATGAGAAGGTGTGTCCAAACTTTTGGTCTGTACTGAATATATACACTTATTGTTTGGTATATAGCACAATTTATTTGAAAAATGGAAAATCAACAATCCACTGTCCAAATGTCCAAACTGTTCTTTATTGTAAATTAAAATCAATGAAACAGCAACATGTATCTTAGTGGCTAGAAATGCCAAACAGTCTACTGGTTTCGATGCAAAGTGTCTTAACCTTCGTCTAGTGTTAGATTTCTGTTACTCTTACTTATGTTGTCTTAAATCACCCCTAGGATACCCTAAAAACAGTTATTTACGATCCAATTTGTTTCCTACCTCTTAGTTACCTTGTTAGGGTTTCTCATTCATGGAAGGATTGATTTTAATATTTTTGTTGTGGTCGTCTGGGCCTTTCACTTGAGAGCGTACCCTTCATTTTCAATATAAAAATATTGTCAAATGAACCTCAAGAGAATAATATAAACTTTAAAAAAGTTTGTTATATTATCTGACTATTACTGAAGGGTTTTAGAAAACATTTCTTAAATGTAAAAAAAAAATACACATATATATTTTTTATATTATTAACTCTAGTAACATCTATGGTGTTACAGGTCAATTTTGACCCATATCTAACTACTTTATGAAAAAGGCAAAAAACTGATTTTTTTTTATTATAGAACTTTTATACAAATAAAAGATGAAAGTTATGTTAACATTAATAGCAATAATAATAAAAAGTAGCTTTTCTACTGGTGGTGTCTGTAAATGCAAACTTTGAGTAAAGTGGAGCCCTGTCCTTCATCTGCAACAATTCAGCAGAAAGCTCAGGTTTGTTTTTTTTCACTGTGCCCACGCTAGTGATTTTCCAAGGTCATAGCTGGTAAAAAAAATTGTCACAAGTAATGTTGTGACCCTGCAGTCCAGTAGTCATATCGAGGACTACACGTATTCCTTGTTTTTTCTCAGGGATGACGCTTGCAGACTTGCCTGTGTAAATCTGTAGATTCCATGCATAGCTAGTTTTTGCATCACAGGCTGCCCAGATTTTTAGGCCGTATTTGCCTGGCTTACTTGGCATGTATTGCTGGAAGGGGCATTTTCCGCAGAAAGGGAGAAAACGTTCGTCTATTGTCTCTGGCCCACATCAGTGGAAGGAGCTGCACCCATTTCTCCCAAACATCCCCGATGGGAGCAAATTTGTCAGATGTTGTTCTGGTGTCTCTGTTGTCAAATCTGAGGACTCTTGATATCATTTGAAACTTCTGAAGTGACATTGTTGCCCAGAAAATAATCCTGCCTGTCGATGCGTCCCAGAGATTATCAGTGGCTTTATTGCAGGATTTGTACACTCCAGCAAGGAGAAGAACACCAATGTAGGCATCCAGGTTATCATCATGAAGGTCATTCCACATGTTACCGTGGACTTTTTTTCCTTCAAGGTTTGTCATACAAATAATGACTTTTTTATTGACAATGGCAATCAAAACATGTCATGATGTCACTTACTCTTGTCACAGCAAACCTTGTGATCCCAGGCATCATTTTTATGACATTTGCAGCATCTGCCCTGCCATGTACATCTGGAGGTACTGAGCTCCAAATGATCTTGCCACTTTTGGATTTGAATCTTTTAGCGGGAGCAGCTTCAGCACCGGTGACCTCCTCATCAGATTGATCAGAACTGTCTGTGTCTTCCGGTTGATACTCCACATCATCTTCCTCCTCAGAAACCTGTTCATCTGTATCAGTTTGCTTCTGTGTCCACTGATTCATTATCATCAAAGATATAATCCTGAATGTGGCTTGCATCTAATCTTCTCCTCATTGTTGCATGGTGTAAACTGAAGATGTATACTCTGCAAAGTACCAACTGTAAGGTGATTTGGCCATACATGCCTGAACATGACCCTAACTCAAGTTGTTGGAGGTAGAGCTGGCTGTGGGCTGTTGGTTTATATTGTGGTTATGAGTTCAGTTTTGGGACTTATTATTGTTTTTTTACTCTTATGTTAGACCTGAGTCGAAATTGACCCCAACAACACAAATGTTACAATTTTAATAAGAGCATTTTACAAATTAGTAAAATAGTTTTATTTTATTGTATTTTGTTTAAAAATAAGTTCCTGACAAAGTCAAAAAGTCTTGATGCAATAAACAAATGTATGTAGAATTTGTATGCATTTAAAACCTAAAACGGGTCGGTCACGACCCTAACACTAGAGGAAGGTTAATGACCTTTTAGCCTGGCCAGCCTGCATGTATGGGTGCATATTTATGTGTGCAAGCATAATTATATGTCTGTTAGTATTTGTGCATGCCTATGTGTTCAGGTGTCTGTGTACTTGTGCATGCATGTGTCCAGTGTTGTAACATAAGACTTTGCATCCACTATAGGAGATGTTCATGACGGCAAGGTTATCAGTTCAATTAATTATTAGAGTGCACAGGTAGATGCATGCATGTGTGACATCATACAGTGTGCGCCAGCAGAGCCGCAGGGAGTAATGGAAGGCGAAACACTGAGTACTGAGTTTATTTTCTTTAATACAATGGGGCCCTGTGACTGCTGATTTATAATCTATTATTATAGTGGTTTTCCCACAAACTAAAGTTAGGCCCTATCCATGGATGGTGTCTTCATGCCAATACACATTTAACTATTCACTGCCTGCTAGTTGCTTGAATGTATGGGACAAATGGTTAATTATTATTGCAAATTCCACATTAGAGTTAGTTTGGTGCTTGTATGGATTAATGTTTTATCTAGTGGTTCAGATCACTTCAAGTTCAAGTCTATTTAATGTTTGTAAAATGTTTCTTAGCAGGGATCGCATATGGGTGACAACCACCAATACTGGCTAGATCTGCTGTGTTCCGTAAAAAAATGTTTTGTGACCTTGGTGTTTTAATAGCTGACTGTGTGAACAGACACAACCAGCTAGAGAGATGAAAGGATCAGTAACCCTAGTGACAGACCCATAAACATCCACAGCGTAAACTATAGGATCAGTGTTGATGCCTTTTTGGTTTTTACCCGCAATTAATTTAGTCTGGATATTAAATATAACTAGAATGAAGTCTTCATGTAGAGTAATGAATTCTCAAATGATTATTCATTTATTTACTAGTTAGTACAGCCCGTGAGCCCTCTTCATACACCCTTGATAGCTCTGTGGCGGATATATCCGTCACAGAGTGTGAAGGGGTTAATCCATTACAGTGTAGTGTGTTGCTAACGGAAATCTTTGAAGCTGTGGTCCCAGCTTTCTTCAAGTATTGGCCAGGTCCTCCTGTACCTCATAAAGTGAGATCTTGCATGGAGCCCCAGATGGTAATTCACGGTCATCAAGTGTTTCTTATTAGTATTGTTTAATAATTGTGCCAACAGTTGTCTTCTCACCAAGCTGCTTGCTTATTGTCCTGTAGCCCATCCAAGCCTGATCCTTATTCTTGGTATCTTTAGACAGCTCTTATGTCTTGCGCATGGTGGAGAGGTTTGAGTGTGATTGATTGTGTGTCCTGGGCTCAAATTATTTATTACTATTGTTATTTATTTATAAAGTACTTATTTTCCCCACTGTATGGACCTGATCATGATCAGCTTCTGCATGGTCAAGGTATAGATGGTACAATTGCCGTAAGTGACAATGTTTAAACCCCTTCCCACCGATGCTCTTTTTCATTTTTGCGTTTTCCATTTTTTGTTCCCCTTTTTTCCATAACTTTTTTTATTTTTCTGTGTATGGAGCTATGTGAGCGCTTGTTTTCTGGGTAAAAAATAGTACTTCCGAGTGTTTGTATTTAATTCTTGATGGTACTTCATGCTTGAAAGCTGGAAAAAAATTCCAAATATAGTGAAATTGACAAAAAAAAATTTTTGCACCATTTTCTTGTGGGCTATGTTTTTTTTCCTTTCACTGTGCATACTAGCTATAAGAGGTTTCATTTATTGCGACATTTTTATTGCTACCATTCTGGGGAGTGCAAGAGCTTTTTATTCAATTTTTGTGTGTTGCTAAATGACAAAAAAGTGGTGCTTTGCACATTTGGGCACTATTTTCCATTACAGGGGTTCACTGCCGGCAATAACCATTTTTATATTTTGACGGATTGAGACTTTTGGCACCTAACATGTTTATGATTTATAAGTGGCGAATACCAGGAGTGTGGTAATATTAGTTGCTTGTCCTTATTTGGGGTTATTATAAGTTCAGGACCATATTCTGCGGTACCTACAGGAATGGAGCTATTTCAACAGCATACAGGACACCCGATGGGGCATTGTTGGGATGTCAAGAAATTGGACATTATATAGTATTGAGACCATGAAATGGGACTATATTGTGTGGACACACTAGGGTGGGATTAGAGGCATATTTTTCCTTAATAAGATAAACTTCTGTCCCTCTTTCTGCATTCTGAAATTTGGTAGGTATGGGTAAAGCTGTTAGGTGACCAAATCATATGTGATCAACACAACACAATGGGGCACATTTACTTACCCGTCTGGAGGAGGAAAGTGTATTGTCCGTGTATAATGCACTCTGCTGCAATTCACTAACATCCTGCATGTGTCGCTTCCCCGCTTCGGTCCGACAGAGTTCACCTTCTTATTCCTGGTGCATGTAAGTGAATTGTCTTGCAACACCATTTGAAAGTTAAATCCTGCACTCAGTCCGAATCAGTCAGATCGTCCTATGGCACGCCCCCAATTTCTGTCACATGAAAGCCAACGCAGCTGCACCATAATCCAATCACGTGCGACACAATCCCCTGTTAAATACCTGTCAAAGGCGTGCAATCCCCGAAAATGCCAGGAAGTCCGACGAAAGTGCGTCCGCGGACCCTTAGTAAATAAGCCCCAATGTTACCAACACATAAACGATCCATCATGATTTTACAAACTCCCATCAAAGGATTCATAAACTTCTATTGTCCTGAAGGATATTGAGAAGTCTTTTTGGTGTAATTGGCCATTTCTAATTGATGTAGAAAATGATATGCTCCTTAACGGATTTACTGAGTTTGAGGTAGTCTCTTTATTGTTCCAACCTTGTAGACTATGATATAATGACCTCTTCTAAAATGAAGGGTGTAAAGTTTAAAGAACATATAGGTTATTGGAACATCTCGCCTTATCTGGCTGTGGGGATCACACACCCATTCTGTTGACATTTACATATACCCCATTAATATCCAAACTAACCGGTTGGTTATCAAGTATGATCAGGATCCAGGATATCTTGGATACTTTATCCAGGATATCCAGGCTATGAAATAAAAAAATGTAATAACATGTTTACTGTTTTGCAGGAGACATACCTCCATATATATAGTCTGGAGCTTCATTTGCTTCTCTGGAATAATTTGCCTTTGATGACATTCTTTTAGCTAGATACGAAGCTGCAGTTACTTTTCTTGCGATCTGTGGAAACAGATGTTCAGTACATTTTTTGTTTTAAAGAAAACAACCAAATGGCTTTACGTGTTTGCTCAGTGTTTATATAGCCAGTTTACAGCTTACATTATCACGATGATAAAGTCTTATGGCTGCCATGTTAGCAGCCGTATAGAGGGGGGGGGGGGCAGCCTGGTCATTTTGGTTACACAGTGTAAAGATCTACATGTACACCTGTGTTCACATATACAGCGATGTGGATGAAAGCATTTTTCCCAGGTGATTAGTACAACAGATGTGTTGGTGCTTTGTACTTGTAGAATAGACTTGGTCAGGCTGCTCATTTACATAAATATTGCGCATGCAGGCAGGGCTGAGGAAGAGCTCATTAGGGCAGCTCTTTCCAGTCTCTCCAGGCACTCAGTGCTTGTCTCATGGGGGTGGGGAGATTAAAGCAGGTGGAACAGAGGTGCTCTTTATCTCCGGATTGTTTCCCTAGCGTTGGAAGAAGCCAATTTATTAAAATGCCAGTTAGCAGGTGCCATCTAGCTACAATGGCCTATTCTGTCCACCTGCTACTGGATGGGCATCTTGACTCGTGGATATATATATAGCTTCTGTAGTGTAATGTGCTTTCCCTTGTGTTGCGCTCCTGCATTTTAGCTGCTGCATTCCCATCATCTGCCTGTTGATGCAGAGTGGCACCTGCATTTAGCCGTGATGCCTGTTGCTGCAGAATGGCTCAGTCAGGAAAGTGTTACTGACCGGTTGGGGGAGGGAAGCGAGGCTGAATGGAGGCGCGCGACAGGCTGCAGTTTCTATGGCAACGGCGTGAATGAGTGAACATGAAAATGAGCCGCAGACCCTCACTGCAGGAGAGAAGAGGTGGGGAGAGGGTGCTCCTGTATTACAAGAGGGAGGGGGCAACATAGAAGCTCTTGTCTGAAGAGGTGGCGGTGGTGGGGAGGGAAACGTTCCATATTTTTCTCTATTTCTGCACCTTCCCATCCGTGTGCTCAATTCTCTTATTCAATCCCTCCTATCTTTCCTCTCACTTCCCTTACTGCGGTTCCCTGAACACATATTTGGCCACATACCATCCTTCTCTTCCATCTTTATCCTAAATGTAGAAATTCCTTTGAATATCTATCTGGTCCACAAAGACATGGTGGTTTGTTGTCCTTTTTCTCTGTGTTACCTCCTCTCTTTTTACTACCCATCATCACTTTATTTTCATATTCCTTGCCCTGATCCTTGACTCTTCCTTGAGTCTCTATGTATCTGTCTCCGTTTCCGTCCACTCTCGTATTTAGCATTCTCACCTTGGGTTATTCTTCCCTCGTACACCTCTCCTCCTACCTTTCCTCAGCTCTCTCTGCTTAGTCTATTTACTCTCTCTGGTGAAGCACATTCTTGCCTTCATGTCTCACCCCCCTCCTTGTTTTATTCGCTTTCCCTCACTCCCACTCTTCTTCATGCTTTGTCTTTGGGTCCATGTCTCACCTGCTACCTTTATTCAGTACTTTCCTTGCCACCACATTCCTCTCCTTTGTCTTTATGTCCCATTTTTTGTACTCGTCCAGTTTTTTTTTACCCATCCTGTTGTCTGCACTACTGCTTATTGTGTCCCTTTTCTTTCCTACTATACACCTTTTTTTGTGTATTTCATGCAGGCTGCTCCCTATGCCTTACTGCTAGCATGCCACTCTCCTTGCCTGTGCCTCCATGCCCTCCCTTTCTGTAACACACTCAGCATCCATTTACATTCTGCTGTTGTGTCTCTTCTGTCACCATCTTAAAGCAACAGAGCTCCAAACCCTGGAGGAGAGGAGGTAGTTTTCTACATTTATTTATATATTCATTGTGTAAAAATATGACTTATGAAGAAATAATAAATGAACATTTCATCCCCTTTTTGAAGAAGAAAGCCATCCACCAGATGTCACCCTTTAAGTATGTCACTTTAGCTGTAGGATGAAAACAAGCGCGTGGTAAAACAGAGAAAGCGCAAGGCATCCAGGGAATAAAATGGATTTCCATTTCAATTATATGCAAACTGCGGGGTGAAAAATAGGGAGCAGAAGTGACGTGGAGGCGTCTTTTGGGAGCTTTTTACAGTGTTCTTCATTGTGCATGTCAGATTCGGTGAGGCATACTGGGAGTTATGCCATGTGCAGGCCTGTGCACATTTAAGGGTAGACAATGTTTAACTTAGCAAAGTGCATTTGTAGAGCATACACTACAATTTGTCATTTAAAAAAAAGTAAAAATAAATATTCCTTTACCTTGTTTATGTTTGTATTCATACATCAAACGTAAGATTAACACCTGCCTAATATTGTGTATGGTCAATGTTATGACCACTACACCTTTAAGTATACAAAGCAGTATCAGGCATTAACATAGCAACAGATCTTATAAATCCAATAGGATGCTAGGTGTTTCCTTTATGGATAGGACTTATTTGTTTGCATGTCCCAAACCGTTTCTGAATATCAACATGTTTGCAGTACTAAGCACTCTCAGAATTGAACTGCAATTTCACCATCTATCTGTCTATCTACTAATGCAGTGTCTCAAATAAAATTTCCATCATTGCTGAGAATTCTAAATGTTTCCTACATGCAACAATGTTTTATTATACGTTTTACGTAAGTAATATCGACATGAATTCCACATACTCGCATAAATCTTCCCATAATGCCCCCCAGTGACATCTCTTCTACAGGTTAGGAATAAATATACATCCATCTGTCCATAATTATGTGACAGAAAACACTCATTAGACCACACCATTTTGAAGATACATATATTGGCTGATGTCCAACCCTACTGGTGCCATGGCAAAATAATCAATGCTATTATGACCCCTTAGAAGACAATACCCCATTGCAGTACTACTGGAGACACCATAGAAAACAATACTAGAAACCCCTAGAGCATATAACTAATAATAGTGGAGACCCCAGTGCAGACACACAAAAAAATCTCCTCCTTTCCTGGACTTTTTTCTCCTACATGCACCAAACAACAGTTCTTCTCTCCTCTTTGTGCCGCTTTGCTCACAGAGCAGAACTTCACCTGAAGAAGAGGACCACGGAGCAGTACAATACACTGACAAGTACTTACCATTTGTGGGTCCTCTCCTGCGGGCGCTCTGCTTTGGGTCCTGACCTTGATCCATATAATCAGTGTCAGGACACAGAGCGGAGTGTCAGGACAAGGGAGCAGTGAGAACTTCTCAACTGCACGCACGGCATGGCTAATGCACCCTTTTAGTTGAGATGAATGTGTGCTGCACTTTATATACATGCTCAGGACTGAAGCTCCTCTGTTATAGATTAGAGGAATAAGAAGGAAGGAATGCCTTATTTATCTCACGCACTGCTAGAGTGACGCCTGTGGCGTCGAAGTTGATGACCATTTTGGTAGGGTTGGAGTCGGGTTCAAATTTCAAGGTGGTTATGATGTCATGGCTGATTGGTTTATGAAAAAATCTGGCAATAATTGTATGTATTTTTATATATGTGTGCCAAAATGGAGAAAGATATGAAAGATATGAAATGAGCTTAATTTTCAAGTTTAATAATGTCTTCTCGTCTTCAGTAGTATGCAAAATGCAGTCATAGGTTTCTTACAATTACAATTTTAATAGAGGGTAAAATTGTTTTCAGTATGTCAGTCTCAGTTATGCATTATTATTACAGGGGTTTTCCGCAGGATCCTCTAGCATGGCTTTTGCTGCCTGTTCATTAACACTGCTGGCTAAGTTGCAAATGTTGTGGGTCACAGAATCCACTACAGCCAAGCTGTGGGCTTTGGCTATGTCACATGTTCTAGGTCACTGGGGTTCGATGAGACAACTAGTTTACCAAAGCAGGTCCTATGACAGCCAACACTTTCAGCCCAGGTGACTCCCTATCAGGATTTCCAGAATTCCAGGAATACCCCATCAAAATATACCATAGCATTCTGGTGGCTTTGAGGCTAAAGTGACTAATGTTCCTTCAATATTTCTTATATAAAGCTGCAGTCCCATCCATTTCCAGTGATTTAGGCGATTTTGCAGTTCCTTGCACATTGCGTTGCCAAGAGCGTCACTCTTCAGAGTATCACTGTAAAGAAATTGTGTTGCTTTGCTAATTTTGCAAGTCATTGAACTCTATCCTCAGTAACTGAAAAAAAAAACATTCTAAACTTATGATCTACACTAAACTACACAAAATACAAGTGAACATTCTGCCAAATTAATTATCCAATAAGTTGCAGATTTCCTGCATAAAAACTTAAAGAACAAGTGTAAAATATAAAAACTTTTGCCTAATTCTGTAATAAGCAAAAATAAGCAATTATTTAATTTACTCTAATTAGCTGCAGGTTTTTAGTTGCTAGCAGAGGCTTTACCTTGTTCCCTAAGGTTAATCTTCATTTGTCATGCTTCCTGGTAAGCATGGGAAACCACTAGAGGGGAACAGCTAGAGAGTACAGGAGGCTTGTTGGGGGGTGTTTTAGTAGAGGAGTACAAAAAAAAATAGGACCTGGAGAGATGTCACAAGCATGTGACTCGTCACATCCTTCAGGTCGTCCAATTGCAAACATGCTGCGCTGCATCAATTGAAAGATCTTAGTTTTCTGACAAAGTACCTTGTGTGATATAAGCAGATCAGCCAACTACAAACATGCTGTCCTGAGTCATATGAATACCCTGGGTGCTGCCCTTATCCGAAGTCACAACCAGGAAGTGCCGCCCACTTCATGAATAGCTGCATATGATATACAGTACTAAGAAATGATGATGGATATAGTGGCCTGTACCTGGAGCTAGGAAGAAGCCAGCAGCATGATACAGTTATATATCGTTAATATTGTTGTCAAAGGCTCTCTCCAGCCGGGCAACAATTTTTTTTGTCAGTAACTTTACTGTTCCAGTTTAAGATTTCACAAAATGTTAAAGACTGCAGTATGTACTTGCAAACAAATTGATTTTTTCCAGGTAGGAACTTTAACCATTAAAGACTAACTGTAAAGGTTTTTTATTTTTCACAAATCAATCTCTCTTGGGATGTAAAACAACTTTGCCCATTATCTTTATTACCTATATGCAGTAGTTTCTTTGCTATAGCCCTCGCATTACCTCATTGCTGTAATGGCTGCCTCCTCTCCATGTGCTAATAAGCCCTATGAGTCCGTATCTTTGTTTCTGGTGGTTTCTGGGGAGGAGCTGCTGCTCACAGGGGAAGAGGTCATGTGTCAGTGAATGAAGCAGAGCTGGAAGCCTACAGAACAATGAATGCAGATGGCTCCTGCACAGAATAGTGAGGTACAAGTCTCCCCTATTCCCTATTAGTCCCTCCATCACAATCTCTGATTCTACAGAAGTTTATCTGTCTGTCTCTGCTCTTCTCACTGCTCACTTCCCCCATCTTGTCATCTGCAGTATCAGCTCTGTGTAGATAAGCTATTAACCCGTAGTGCTCACACAGCACAGGCATAGACTGCATGAAACTGGTTACTTATGATTTCTACCACTTATTACATGTTCCCTGCTCCTCCATGTGATGGAAGCTGCCAGGCCGTCACCATATACATCCTGTATGTGCACTGTGCAGTGTTCTGTGGATTTACTTGTGGGAAGCTTAATGGATTTATTGCTAAATTACATTGAGAGGAAACACAAGGCATCATGGGATGTGTGGGCAAGCTAGCTGGCCTTAGCCTGAGGGCATAGATTGGCAGACATTAGTCTCCGCCCACTTCACCTCTAGTGAGAAAGATTTTTGTCAAACAATTTCAGAACAGAAAATGCCATAACTTTGGAAAGAAAAGGACGAGCGGCACAAAGTAGGCATCGTTCTGTTTGCTTTCAAAGGGGGAATCGCATATAATAATTTGGTAAAATCACTATAACTTTACAGTTATGCTTTAACCGGTTAAAGGAAACCTACCACTTGTAGTGGCAGGTTTCTGATGGAAATACCGGGCACCAGCTCAGGGTGAGCTGGTGCCGGAGCTTATTTTCGTTAGTGTTTTAAACCGCGGTATCGCGGTTTAAAACACTTTTTAAACTTTATAGCCGGCGCAGGCAGGTACGCGCTCGGCGCTTACCATGCGCGCGGCTACATAGGAGTGAAGGAGAGCGCGCGCATGGTAAGGCGCCGAGTGCGTACCTGCCTCGCCGGCTATAAAGTTTAAAAAGTGTTTTAAAACGTGTATACCGCGGTTTAAAACACTAACGAACATACGCCCTGCACCAGCTCACCCTGAGCTGGTGCCCGGTATTGCCATCGGAAACCTGCCACTTCAAGTGGTAGGTTTCCTTTAAGGACCGGGCCCTTTCCCGTTTTTTCATTTCCATTTTTCACTCCCCACCTTCAAAAATCTATAACTTTTTTATTTTTACACGTAAAAAGCTATGTGACGGCTCGTTTTTTGCATAACAAATTGCACTTCATAGTGATCGCATTGAATATTCCATGCCATGTACTGGGAAGCGGGAAAAAAATTCCAAATGCAGTGAAAATGGTGAAAAAACGCATTTGTGTCGTATTCTTGTGGGCTTGGATATTACGGCTTTCACTTCACGCCACAAATGACGCATCTAATTTATTCTTTGGGTCAGTACGATTACAGGGATACCAAATTTGTATAGGTTTTATAATGTTTTCATACATTTACAAAAATTAAAACCTCATGAACAAAATTTTTTTTTTTATTTTGCTGTCTTCTTGTGCTTATAACTTTTCCATACTTCGTTGTATGGAGTTGAGGGTGGTGTCATCTTTTGCGACTTTTGATGATGTTTTCAATTATATTATTTTTAGGACTGTACGACCTTTTGATCACTTTTTATAGAATTTTAAATTTTTTTTTAAATGGCAAAAAAGTGCCAGTTTTGACTTTGGACGTGATTTTCCGTTACAGGGTTAAACGCAGTGAAAAACCGTTGTTATATTTTGATAGATCAGGCATTTTTGGACGCGGCGATACCTAATGTGTTTATGATTTTTATTGTTTATTTATATTTATATCAGTTCTAGGGAAAGGGGGGTGATTTGAATTTTTAGGTTTTTTTATTATAAATTTTTTTTTTAACTTTTTTTTAATTTTTACTATTTTTCAGACTCCCTAGGGTACTTTAACCCTAGGTTGTCTGATCGATCCTACCATATACTGCCATACTACAGTATGGCAGTATATGGGGATTTTACTCCTCATACATTACAATGTGCTGATAGCACATTGTAATGAATGGGTTAACCCGAAGTAGCTTCGGGTCTTCGTGAGACCCGAAGCTACCATGGCGACGGATCGCCGCTCCCCGATGACGTCACGGGGAGCGGCGATCCTCGGAAAGATGGCGGCGCCCATGCAGCTTTGCCGGCGGCGATCAGCAAGAAAACACCCGCGATCGGTGCCGGCACCGATCGCGGGTGTTACCGGTAAGCCTTTGCTGCAATATGCAGCAGAGACTTACCGGCTATGGAGAGGGCTCGGCCCGCGAGCCCTCTCCATGCATCGGAACGCGACCGCCGCCGTGAATACACGGCGGGCGGTCGCGAACCGGTTAATAATGTTTTCATTGAAGTTCAATTGCATGCTTATTTAGGTTAAATTTAAAATTTACTTAAGGTTTCTGGAAGGGGGTAACATGTTTTTAACCTCTTAACACTCTACTCTGATGCCGGCTCGAAGATCATGCAGACCCAGATCGAGAGTGGGCCGGCATCGTTTAACCCAAGCACCGCCATATTTTTGAAGCTGCTGGTGGTGGCTGCTAGCACTGATCACGGGTGTTACCGGTAAGTGTTTGCTGCAATATTTAGCAAACACTTACCGACTATGGAGAGCTTGTGAGCCCTCTCCATTCACCCGCAGCCGACGTGTGACGTAATACTACGTCACATCTCTTGTAAGGGGTTAATAACTATGAAGATCTCAAGGGGTTAACAATCTTTCTAAAAGCTGTTTCTGATAGTTTGAGGGGTGCAGATTTGAAAATGGGTTGATATGTTTTTTTTTTAATATTATATTATATCATTAAAAATAGTAATTATCCCCAATAATTTTTTTAAAGGTCTCCTCTACCCACCTCACGGGGGCACCCGTGTCCTGCTGTGCTGCGCAGCCCCCCGCTCCGGTTCTTGTCACGGGTGTCCCCGCGATCCATGTTGCAGATCGCGGGTGCACCCTTGCTCCGCTGTGCTGCCCTTCTCCTCCTTGCCTTTACTCACCTCTCCAGGCTTCTGGCTCCGCTCGGATCCCAGCTTGTGGTCCGTGCGCCCTCCAGAGAGCGACTCTTCAGGAATTTAAACGGCCAGCGTCCTCCTTATTGGAGCTGGCATTCCCGACTCGGCTATATAGCCTGGCGACTCCCAGCATCACCTGCCGGATCTTCAGGTCAGTTTACTGAAGAGAAAGCCTCCGTGAGCGAAGACTTATGAATATGTCACACTTTTGTTACTGGGCAATGCCCTCTCTATAAAAACAGAGGTATATAAGACCCACGATTGGGGGTCTGTAGAATAGTAAAAAAAATTCAAAGAGAAAAAAAAAATAATCACCCCCTTTTTCTAAACTGATATAAATAAAATCATACACATGTTAACTGTCGCCACAAAAAGAGTAAACAAAAACAAAATGTAGAAAGCAAAAAATAACACTCTATTAGAACAATCAAAACAAATCCATTTAAAAAGACAACACAGAAAAAGTCCACCATCGGTCAAAAGGACTTAATATACATAATAAATAAACCACAATAAGCCTGTATAGAGGGTGTAGTCCTCAGAGCCATTTTTTTCTTGCAAACAAGTATTGCACATTACCCAGAGGAATAACAGAGGACAAGGGGAACATACACAGGTACATACAGACCAAGGATGGACCCCACCCGGCACGTGTTTTTCCTTGCTTCGTCAGGTGTCAGTCATAAAAATGGTCTCAAAATGGTCGCATAGAAAACATCAGGCCACCCCGCAACAAATGACACCTCACACAGCTCTGTACACCAAAGTATGAAATAGTTATTAGTGCCAAAATATGGCAAAGAAATCTTTTTTGTACAGAAGATTTTGATTGTTTTAAATTTGTATAAACACAATAAACGTACCCCTTGATCGTACCAGTTTAGAAAATAAAAAAAGACATTTCATTTGGGGGTGCACAGTGAAACCCGTAAAAAGCAAGCCCACACCAAATTGGTTTTTCACCAATTTAACTGCATTTGAATTTTTTTTTCCGCTTCTCAGTACATGGCATGGAATATTAAATACTGTCACTTGTCACTTTGAGGTACAATGGGGCACATTTACTTACCCGGTCCTGTCGCGATCCAGCGGCGCATGCCCCGTCGAGGATTCGGGATCTTCTGGCGATGTCCACCAGGTGTCGCTGCTGCGCCGAGGTTCGCCGGAGTTCACCAACCTATTCCCGGGGCATGTCAGCGCGTGTCAAGCGACACATTTTTGCTTTTTAATTACCGGGGTTTTTCCGAATCCGTTGGGTTTTCCGATGGCCCCTGATTTCCGTTGCACGCATGCCGGTGCCAATGCGCCATAATCCGATCGTGGCAAAAAAACCCGGGGCAATTCGGCGCAAACCGGTAATGTTCGGGAAACCCGATGAAAAAGAGTGATTCGGACCCTTAGTAAATGTGCCTCATTATGTTATGTTGCAAACAAGCTCTGTACATGGAAAATAAAAATGCTGTGGATTTTTGTATGTGAAGAGTGAAAAATGGAAACGCAAAAACAAAAAAGTTGTTAAGGGGTTAATAAATCTGAAGGGCAGTGGAGCTCCAAAGGCAGACATATAACTATGGCAAGTAGTTACCTAATTATAAGTAACCCCCTATGGATCTGTCAGTGTGGTTCCTGGAAGGACCTTTCATCATCTCCACCACTGTGCAGACTTTAATACTTGCTTCTCCACTGATTCCTGTATAGTTGGAATATTTGGCTCCACTGTTCTCAATCAATCAGTTTCAGCACCCATATTCCTAATAAGGCTTTTGTACTTCCTGGTGGATGTACCCCGGTTGCCAGATAATGCATGTGAAAAGGACTCAGGACTGAGCTCTATCTTTTCTATGGCAATTCATGAGTGAAAAACGCATTGCACTTGCATTGGACTTGCATGTGTCTTAGAGTGCAATGCATTTTTGATGCATCTATATAGACTTGTATGGTGAGTTTTTCACGCGCTTGACTTGCAAAAGTAGAGCATGCTGAGATTTAAACACACGTTTAAAAACGCGCATGTGTGCATGGAAAAAATGCAAGTCTGAAAATACTCATTGATTACAATGGGTCAGAGTTAGAGATGAGCGAGTATACTCGTCCGAGTATACTGCTCGGTCGAGTATTGGCATACTCGGACCGACTCGTTACTCGGACGAGTATTTCCCCTGCTCGCGATTTAGCATTAAATTAAGTGAAGAACAGTGTTTTTATTGTTTAATAAAATATTACAGATGTTTCCTGATGTTTTGCTTGGAAGAACTTATTGAAATAACACTATTCTTCACTTTCCAGGTCTGCGCGCGTGTTTTCCGCTAAGTTCGGAGATGTTCGGAACATCTAGAATGTGTTCAATGTGTTCTGCACTTAAACGGTCCTGTATTCACTGTTTTTAATGTTTTAATTCTATTCTTCACATTGCAGGTGTGCGCGTGTGTCTTCCAATAGGTTCGGAGATACGCGCGCACCTCTGCAAAGTGAAGAATAGAATTAAAACATTAAAAACTGTGAATACAGGACCATTTAAGTGCAGAACACTTTGAATGAACACTATTCTTCACATTCCAGATGTTTGTGCACATCTCCGAACTTAGCTGGAGACACGCGCACACACCTGCAAAGTGAAGAATAGTCTTATTTCAATGTGTTCTAACAAGCAAAACATCAGGAAACATCTGGAATATTTAATTAAGCACTGTTCTTTTACTGTTCTGTTTAAGCAAAAAAATGCTCGGGTCTCCCATTGACTTCAACGGGCTCGTTATTCGAGACGAGCACTCGAGCATCTGGAAAAGTTTGTCTTGAATAACGAGTACCTGAGCATTTTAGTGCTCGCTCATCTCTAGTCAGAGTGCAAAGCAAGTTCTGCACGTGAAAAGCATGCGCAGAACATGTGCATGAAAAACACGAGTGTGAAAGAGGCCTTATAGTGGTTGCTATAATAGAATCAGCCCCACTTTGTGAATGACCACAATAATGTCAGCCCTATTTTAAGAAAACCACCTTCAGCACCTTTATGGCATGGAAGGATGTTTTACGGCGAGGGAGCCACTGCATCGTCACGTGACCTGGGGTGCAACTGTACAGGGCACAAATTGAGCATAAATCACACCTCATACAGCACTGCAGAAATGATCCGCTGCCACCACTTATTGCATTTATACTGGGAGCAATAAGTATCCCACTCTACATCCACTCTTGCTTCTCAAACAGTCACCTTATTACATCACTAGACATGCACACTCAGCACTTTAGCAGTCACACAGCTAACCACACTTTACAAGGCTATGAGTTTGCAGAGCATAAGGGACCACAATTAAAGTGAAATCTTTAATACAAAAAAAGTTGTTCAGTGCTTCCAAAAGATGTTAAAACAAAAGAATTACAAAGTAAAATGACACACAACAA
The DNA here is from genome assembly GCA_019512145.1 of Engystomops pustulosus. Taxonomy (NCBI): domain Eukaryota; kingdom Metazoa; phylum Chordata; class Amphibia; order Anura; family Leptodactylidae; genus Engystomops; species Engystomops pustulosus. The sequence continues at coordinate 50,725,292 of CM033650.1, forward strand.
GGCAAAACAGTTATAACATAAAAAGTGTGAAAAATAACAGAAAGATTCCCTGGTGGGGGGAAAATATGGAACACCCCCAGCTTGTCAGGCAGCCCCCAAAGAGTGAATTACTATTCCCTGTATCTCATATTGTTTTATAAGATCTCTGTTTAGTTCAGGTTTCAGAACTTCCCATTGATTAATTATTCCACAGGGTCATTCAGGATTGGATAAAGTGTTGATGAGGGGGGAGAGTCCAGGAATATTTAAACAGTTCTTTGTTTCCAAGTCCTGATACAGGGGGGAGGGGGCGACCACATGTCCTTTGGGGTCTGAACAGACCAGTCTTCAGGTCAGGGTTTATCGGGCTGTAAAGGCCCCAGGATGCCATAAAAAGCTGCCTGGACACTTCAAAAGATGCCAGTTGTCATATAGGTCAACAAAGTTAGTAATTGTCCTATGGTTCAACAAATCTTATACATTCAAGATTAATATTTTCTTCATACATGGTATTGGGTTGTTTTGGACTAGATGAAAAAATACTTCAAAATTTGTCCCTAAATCTTGTAGCTCAAGAGTGAATACCTTTGTCAAGGTAGCTAGGCACTGCCCTCATAATCCTGCTGAGACTTTGTGACCTGGTTGTGTGATAACACTTTGCTTCAAATAAGGTGCAATTGAAAATTAATGATTGAAATTGGATGCTGTCTATAAAATCTTCCACAATATAGCTGTTTTTGTTCAATTTATTTGCTAGTTATTGTGGCCATTCTCTTCAGCTGAATGCACTGTGCTTTGGCTCCTTGTAGTTAGGTCATATGTGGACAGCAACATTTTAGTTTAAGTATAACAAAAGGTTGAATAACTTTTTAGATGGTTTTGCACTTACTTATAGTGTTTAATGCATCCTGTGTCTCCTCTCTGCCGTACTATAAATAACTGCTTTTACAAATTTCACGGAATGCACTTGTTTTTGTGTACTCTTTGTTCGTGTACTGTATGTTCTAAAATCATAAAGCACAACTTACCGTTAAAATCAAGAATGAACAACCATGGCACTTACTCACAATATCAGGTACATTGACTGAAGGGCTCTGAGGGGCAATACAAGAGTCCCGCCATGCTGTGGCTTTACAAGCTGTTATGGCAATGTGTGAGATATTACAAATGGCAGAGGGAGGGGGGAAAAGCGATGAGGGAAGGAGGGAGGGGGAGACATGATCCGGTAACACCCTTCCTCCAGAATCCTTCTTGGATATTGGATCTTATAAGCAAACCGTTAAGCATATTTTTATTAAATAGATGTTAGAAGTGATCATTGATGTAGAGACTAGTAGTTTTAGTGAAGTAGTATTAGTTTTAGATGTTACAATCTAAAAAAGGATCATAATTTTCAGATTATATCGTACTATGAAGTAAGATCAGTTGTACATACTGAAAATGACCGTTTGGATAAACTAGCAGTAAAAAATTCTGGATCTTGTCGTCATCTGTCCAGAAGATTTAGTAATTAAATTGATTCCATATTTCCTTTAGTATTTCCAATAATACATTCAGTTGATTGAGTGGATTGTCAGTAGATTTTCATGATCCATTCTAAGGATCGGTCACCCAATATAAAAATTCTGGAAAATCCCTTTCATGGAAATCTACCATCAACATCAGGCATGATAAACCAGACACTCATAGATCCCGGCACAGTGACTGTGGAAATCTTATATTTGTCATTATGACCTCCTTACTTCTTGGATGAGCTTTTAAAATTATGCTTATGAGCCTGAAGGACTTTGGTGGTGTAACCAGAGCCCCTCCATGCTGTAGCTTCACAGGCTGTTAAAATAAGCAGAGCAGGTCTTCACTTCCCCTACACAGGCAAAGGGAGAGTGCACGGGGATGGAGGAGACATGTTCTTCTCATTGTAACAGCCTGTGAAGCTAAAGCACTGAGGGGCTTTAGTAATGTTTCCAGAGCCCTTCATTCTCATTAGCATAATTTAAAAGCTGATTTTAGAAGGAAGGATACCATTGATAAATATAAGAAAATTATCACAGTCACAATGCCTGGATCTATGAGTAAGTGCCACTGCTTTATCATTCTTGATGTTGATGGTGGATTTATTGTTGCTACCATGAGAACTTTAACAATTCAGGCAAACCAATCACATTGAACAAGCAATCTGACCGCATGCATCTTATAGTTTTGTTAGAAAGATTTCTGTATAACTATTTATTTATTTGCATCTTGGTTCAAGTTAGAATTAGGTGGCCAGTGTGTGTTCCTACTGAGTGATTGTCATCCTGCTTAATAAGCATAGAAAGAGCAGGAATTTAAATCAGTTAGATGCAAGTTCTACTAAAAATATTTCCCAAAACTATATGTCAGGCTGCGCAGCTCTTCTTGTTCTAGGTGCAGTTTCAGTGTGACAGGCCTGGATTTGTCTCATTTGAGATTAGATAAAGAGAGGGGGTGAGAGAGAATATAGATTTTTTTATAGATTATTTTATCACATCTGCTTCTTTGACTTTCTGTTTGGGTTTGGCATGAGTTCTAGACTATTAAATTACAAAATAATGGACCGCTAAAGCAAATCCAAGTGTTACTGTCCCAGAAAGGTCTTTTGCAGAGGTTTTCCTTGGTGTTTAAAAAGTTGGTCAACTGTTTGTTATTTTGCCACTTCCAGCAACCCTTTTAGGTTTGTTTACTTAACTGCTTTGATGACATATCTCGGACAAACATCATAATAATATTAATGACAGTACAGTTGATAATGGGACCCTGACACTATTCCCTGACTCTGACCTATCACTAAGACATCTGACTCTGATACCTGACACCTGAATCTAACTCCTGTCTATTATTGTTTATAATTTGCTATTATCTTTTTTTTCCAATATGCAACGTTTTGTTAAGTTTAGTGGCCAGCATAATTATGTAATGAACAAGGAATGATATACATAGCTAATGTACGTAATATCTAGTAAAGTCCATTTTTATATTATCAGATCTCTGGTACTTACTTTTCTTCAATTTATCCTTAAAGGATTTCATGAGCTAAAGGTGCATTAAGATACCTAGACATAGAATACAACAGATAACATGTTCAAATGCAGAGTTTGTGAAGCATTTTATGTCTATAAACATCTTCAGTAGTGAACATTCAATTGAGTTTTGGTGTAGTACGACTCTTGACAGTTCTGTGTTTGCTTATGCCTTACTGACAATAACTCTTTTCTCTTTAGGCCCTGTGGATGCTGGTTCGGCCACCTGTCTTGCTGCTTGTCTGCCGCGGCCTTAGATTTTGGGACACAGGATGTGACGGACATGTCCTTTTTGGGGGTTCTTGAATTTCTGTAACCCCCTTACCTCTGTGGTGCTTACATTCTGGATGCTAGGACTGTACTGTTCATACCATGCATGTGGTTGGGCTTGGTGTGGCCCCTGGGAAGCTGAGTCTGGCCCTTTGGGTTCTAAGTGTGACTGCTCGTATACTCTCTTCTCATGCACAGGTATATTCGCAGACTGTGAACACACATTACGGCAAGCTGCGTGGCATGAGAGTGTCATTGCCAAACGATATATTGGGCCCTGTGGATCAATACTTAGGGGTGCCTTATGCTGCACCACCTGTGGGAGAGAAACGTTTCCTCCCACCAGAACCTCCACCTTCTTGGTCTGGAATACGAAATGCCACACATTTCTCACCTGTGTGCCCACAGAATATACAGAATGCAGTACCAGACATCATGATGCCTGTTTGGTTCACCTCAAATCTGGATACTGTGACTGGATACCTTCAAGAACAAAGCGAGGATTGCCTGTATCTTAATATCTATGTTCCTACAGAGGATGGTGAGTAATGAGGGATACGGTAAGATCTCCTCACCCAACCTGGGATTCAAACTGGTTTGCGTGTTGTCCCTCTAGTGTTATGTCCACAGCATGGAGAGGGGTGTGTGCCTGCTGCATGCTGTGTGTCAGCAACAGTGAGTGCTGTCTGCTAGTCATGCCTTCAGCACTGTCTCTTCTCCCATCATTCAGTCAGAATTTTTTAAATTCCTCCTCAGATTGGATTTGTCCTCATAATTTTTAACCTGTGCCCTGTTATAGGGAGAGGGTCTTTTCCCGTCTTCTTCCTCCATGTTTTTCATTACAATCCATTATTCAACTTTTCCAGCTCCAATCCAACTCTTAACTTTTGTAGCTCTCGTTCATCTGTAGATTTCCATCTCATCAATGCCAATTTTCCATTCTCCAATAATTTTTTGGATATTTGTTCTTTATGTTAACATGATAGTCTCTTTTCACACTAGCAGATTTCTCTTTGTTTTATAGTGCTATTAATAGCATAGTTTGCTACCATATTCTAACCGCTAAATAAAAAAAAAAAATCTGACTTCATTATTATCCTTTAAATTTGGCATTGTTGCTTAATTTACAGAATCCTTGATACTAGTGTGAATAGATTATTAACCCTGTCATTCAGCTTTGTTGTGTTTGCTCTTGGTTCTTATATTTTAATTACATTTTCCTGATTCCAACTCCTCACTAGTAAATTTGCATATTGGACCGTATTAGTTACTGTACCCAATGTGGCCCCAAGGTATATCATCAACCTCCCAACCTCCTCCAACCTTCTTAGTCATTCTGTTAAGTCTTTACATTTCAACATGTCTTAACAGCTCATTATCACAATAGTTCCTGTCAGTCATCAGCATGTCATCCTACCTTCTAGCACCTTGATAGGATTGCCACCAGTCTATGTTTAGCATCCACATGCATTCAGATTTACCTCTGTATTCTCTCATTTAAAGGGTTGCTGTGCCATTTAATATTAGGGTTATATAAAAAATGGAAAAATATCTATCATGATTTTGATATGTTTTAACTTCTTTAAAGGAAATCCATCTCCTGGATCATTGATTGTAAAGAACACTTAAATGCAATGTGTCCTCCGAGCCAAGTGTGCTTGGTTTGCAAATCTTGACCCTAGTGGTAGGGAGCCTGTCACCAGAAAATGTAGTTTAATCAGTATAGACCAGGCAGAGCTGAGAAGATTGAGTAGGGAGAAAAAGGCTTTCCCAGCCCAGATATTTATGACGTATCCACAGGACTCACACTTATCTCCCAGCTGGGCTATGAGAGAGACTTGAATGGAGACTAGCCACACATACGTGGCATCCTCTCCATTCATCCCAACAGACATAGAGACAGGTCCCACAGGTGGAACCCTCATCTCTCATGTATTTATGAAATATCCTGAGGATATGTTATAAATACCCATGCTGAGAATATCCATTTAAATGTTACCTTTATTTTATTAAATGAAATCTCTCCTCGGACAACTCCCTTATGTCTCAGCAGAGATCTTGGTGTAGAAAATATAGGCATCGCTGATTCTTTTCTAAGGGACCTATTTTGCAATCTGCGCAGCTCCATGATGCCTGCAGATTACACTGCATTTTCATGATAACATGTTTGCTTTAAAGGGGTTTTCCCACAAAGCAAGCTAGTCCCTATGTACAGCATAGGGCCTAACTTGCTGATCGGTGAGAGTCTCAGTGGTGGGATCCCTACAGATTACGACAACAGGAGTCCGTCGCACCCCTCCTTAGCTCCCCGAAATGACTGAAGCAGCTGTTTGCACATGCGCAGGCTGCCCTATTAATCTCTGACAGAGATTGCTGAGTATGGGGCACAGCAATCCCCATCAGCTCCATAGAGCATACACAACTGACTGCTCAGGTTATTTCGGGAGTTGACGAGGTGAGTTATGGGGTACAGTGGATCTCTATCCTGTGGATAGGGCCTAACTTGCTTTGTAAGAAAACCCCATTAACCCCTTCCCAACATGTGACCTAATAGAATGTCACACGTCTGGTGCATGTGCATGGAGAGGTGTCACAGGCTGAGCCCTCTCCAGAGCCGGCATATTGCAGCAAACACCCGCGATCGGTGCTAGCAAAAAGGTCCTCGGCGGAAAGTGGTTAAAGGATTATTCCAAGGCATTATTTCTGATCACCTTTCCATAGCAAAGGTCAACACTATAGGAATCATGACGATCAGCCGCCCAGACTGAAAAGCTGTTGGAAGAAGTAGCAGGGCTGCAGAGAATACCATTTCTTCTCCAAGACAATAGGTCACATGTTTTCTATACAAGTGAATGGTGTTAAATTTCCACTAGCCACAGCCACTATACACTGTATGCTGTGCTTGGTTGACTGTGAAGAAGCCACAGCTGATCAGATGTGGTTGGCACAGCAAAAAAAAAAAGTAAAACTCCTTTAAATTTGGCGGATGATATATTACAGGGCTACTTATTGTATGTATTTAAGAAACAACAGTCAAGACATAACTCATTTTCTCTAATTTGGCTACTATTTTCTGCTGAGGTAAATCACTTTGCAATCCTCATAATTTGTTACCAGGACCAATTTCATTTCTGCTTCATCATTTTGCATGTTATCTTCCTTTTCTTGATTTCCAAAACTTTCTGTATTTTTTTTTACAACCCTAATAAGAGGCATTGTCTGAAGTACCAGTTTATATATCCTTTCTGTGGCACACACATTCTCCATTACAAACAGGAAAACCCTGGTAAAATATGGCTAAAATATGTCCATTCTCCGCTTTAATCTCTTGTAATTACCTGGGAATTCAAGTGTTTGGCCTGATGAGGATTTTCAGATTACAAGTGATTACTGGAGGCCACTATGAGAGTGTTTGGGAATATTATAACAAAGTTAACAGGCTGCAAAACTAACGGTCCAGTTATCAGGTATTAGGAGGAATTGCCTTTTTAGGCGCCCAGTCTATTGTACAATTTTCATTCTTAAAGGACATCTACCAATAGGAGTATTGTATACCAAGCACACTTACATGCATGTGTGTGCCCCCTTTGTCAGGATCTTATCTTCTTCTAGCTTTTTTTACCCTTGTTTTTACATAAAAAGGTTTTTAAAATTATGCAAATTAGTTAAAGAGGCTCCTGGCTCCATTAACAGCTTGTTTGCATAATTGTAAAAGACTTTTTATGTAAAATCAAGGGCAAAAGAAGCTATAATAAGAGCCGGTATGTCATAGGGGTCACACACCACTATGTTAGTGTGCATGGTTTACAATCATTGATGCTGGTGGTAGGTGTCCTTTAATTACATAGTAGAGGGATATTTCTATTACTCTGGTACTAACAGTTTTTACTGAATCTATATGTCATTGCACTAGAGCATAACAACAGTCAACAGTGCCAATAACATTAAATTAGGATGAGAGAGGGAGTAAAAATTGAAGGGGGGAGAAAAAGGGGTGCCTTGGGGCTCATGTGTTGGTATAATTAGTTCAGAAGGTCCTGGTTGCATCACGGCATGTATCATTGTGCTATTAGAACAAAGAGTGCTTTGTCCAGAAATGATAATAATCTAAGCTTTTTTATTGATAATAGGGATACATGTTTCAACGTAGAAGCAGGGTCTTCTTCAGGCCAAAAATACAGCATCAGTGGATGAACTTTGCTCAGTACTGCTGTATTTTTGGCCTGACAAAGATGCCACTTCTGCGTTATCCCTATTATTAATAAAAAGCTTTGACTATTATCATCTCTGGACAACACACTCTTTGCAGTGGTGGTGCTCTGATATATGCCCATGTTTTTCTAACCTCCACTATCACATTAAATCGAGTTTCCAATCAAGATGGACACAATTTGGAAGCCTCATCCCTTTATTTATTGACATAATTCTGTCTGCACGCCCCTCTGTCATAACCACATAGTTCTTGGAGGTGCGTGCAGATGTCCTTTGTGGTTTTTACACAAATTTACCTATAAACTACTTTTTTTTTAGCTTTGCCAGCTATTTGTTAACACAATTCTAGTTCACTTTACTAAGATAAATTCACATTTTGTCATCTATGTTATTTCTTATCAAAATTTTTGATTAGATGATTCTTTATTTATACAGCTCAGCATTTTTTCTAGTTGTTTTCATTGTTTCAGTGTTGCGATTTGTTAATTGATAGTTTAGTGGATATTGCCACAGATTAAATAAATGTATGTACTTTCACAAGATATTATATGATAGTCTTATGCTAAGGTCTCATGCTGTATTTTCGTTCTTATAACATTTTCTATTTTGTTTTCTTCTATATCAGGTCTTGTCCATTTCCTTCTTTACTGATCATCCATTTGGCTTGTTTCAATTACACAAATGCACACAAATGAAATTCTTACTATCGCATTATTTACTTTTATCTTACATGCTTGTTTGTTTTTACATCAGTTTTTAGAGGAAGTATCACTTTTAATGTTGATCATTTTGTTCTAGCTAGTAAAATGGAGAATTCCCATTCAGGTCAATTCACAATTACCCCAGCGTCTGGCTTATGGTTATTTCCTCCTGAAAAGGAAGTGTATATTCATTAGGATAATAAAAGACAGAAGTTGTAGTTTGGTTACAGTTCATTTCAGTCAATGAAACAAAATATAAATGTAAATATAATGTGATACTTCCTCTTCAAACTGTGGGTATGAACTGTGTTCCTCACTCATATCACCACAGTTTATATTATTATTATTTGTTTTTCTGCCTGCCAAGATTTTTCAAAAATACTTACAGCTTTAATTTCCATATTGGATATGACTGATCCATTATATGGCTGCAAATTTTGTTTTGTTCTATCTCTCCTTTCATTATGTTTGCCTGTTCATGTTTTTTTTAATTTATATTCCAAAATCTGCCCGTTTATATTTTTGAAATGACTTAATGATTTAAGTCCCTTTTCTTTTTCTACAATGACAATCCCTTTTACCTTTAATTCTTAACAATTACACCTATTTTATTGTGTATATTGTTCAAAGGGGACCTCAAGTTAATAAGATAAAGAGTATAACACTTCATGTCTCCATTCATCTGTCGATTGCCTATCGCATGTGAAGCAGTAACCTTCAAGAATGACATGGTTAAATGTCTTCTCACTCACAAAAAAAACTTCATCCCTGTTGGCAGTGGAGACCAACTACCACTTTAGTAAAAAGTAAAAAATTCCCCTCCTTTTTACTTGGTCTTCAGTGGAAAAAATGGGGGGTACCAGGGTGAGCTAGAACCTGATTTCACAAATTGATTTTCTTTAAGAGCCTGTAGAAAGATATACAGGCTGAAAAATATGATTGATGTTCGTGATGTGTTTTTCACTCATTTCATGCTAGAGTCCTCCTTTAATTAATCGTTTTATTTATATATTTTGCCCTTTACTATTTCATTGTCTTAATATATTTTAATACTAATATTATATCATGTTCAACTGTTTCACACAGGTATTGCATTTTCTATACCCCCTTCCCTTTCATGTTAATTTGCATTTTCACAATAAATGAGCATTTAATGATGTGTTTTTATACTATTTTTATCATATTTATTAACCTTCATCTTGACTTTCATTTTCCTTTTTTGTATTGCCTTGAGCCAACTTCACCTCTTGTTTAACCCCCTGCTTTGTCTAACACAATTTTCCACTTCTGTTATTCATTACTAGTCATATAAATCATTAGTTTTAGCTTTTTGATTTACCTTTACTATCTCTTACCTTTCAGTTAAGTATTCATTTTTCCTTCATTTATTCTGTTCATGAATGTTAAAGTAAACCTTTCTGTACTTTTTCTCATATTTCTCATTCCCATGTCCCCATGTCATAATCTGTACTAGAGCTTGTATTTTGCTTGTGGCTATTTACATTAGTTTCTTCCTTTAATAAATCTACATAACCTTTCTCTGCTCGGCTGCCCAGTTTTCTACCCACTCACTCCCAACTTTCTACTTCTCTTTTGCAAGCCCATTATCTTTGATCATTCTCCTGCTTTCCTTTTGTTTGTTTCCATTTTCCGATCACCTAGACTCTGCTTCACATTCCTCACCTATGCTGAGTCCTGCTTCACTTTTTCCTAAAACCAACATGGTGCCCTGTTTTTAGTTCTGAAAATGGTGTTTCAGCTGTAACTTACATTCTCCCATTGATAATCAATTCTCCTTTTGATTCGTTAAAACCCTTGGTGGGGACAATTTTAGTTTTTGTGGTGTTAAACAATGTATCTTCTTAATGATTATGGGGAATGTAAGATGGACTTATATTATGTCCCTCAGATTACCACTTAGCATCTCTCACATTATGTGAAACAGAGAGCTGCTCAGTGTTACATCTGCTGCCTTCTTGTCCACCTTACCAAGTTCCATCAGTTAATTTCCCTTCATGATATGGGAGGAGGCTGCATGGGGCAGGGACTTCACTAGGGTCACCTGGTACATAAAAGGTCTACTCCTTCCTCTCAGAGGTTTGAGGGTGAGCACAGCCATTTTGGCTTGCATGACCCCCCTCCCCAAGGGTGGAACCTCCTGTTATTTTGGAGTCTTTTATTCATTTTACAGTAAAACGAATTTCCAAGGAGTGTGTCCGAAAACCCAACAAGAAAATATGTAGGAAAGGAGGTATGTAATCCCAAGGTGTGTGGCAAGAACAAACACCCACCAAAAAAACCTAGTGAAATCCAGAAAAAATTGGTCTAAAACAAGAGGGGTACAATATTAGCCTATTTGAAAGAGCTGTTCGAACTGTTCTTTTGATGATCATAGAAGCAAAGGAGGCAACTCAATTAAAAAGAAAGACATAAGCCTTTTCAGAAGACAAAAAACACAAGAATTTGTACTAAAATTTTAATGAACTGTGGGAACATGAAACAATCGCGGTAAAAGTCAGTAATAGATTAAAATTTTTAGAATGCAAAATCCTAAGTCTGCCAAATCACCCAGTCATGGATACATACAAAACCATGTTGGCTTATTTGACTTTATTTGATGTAAGTAGTCACATTGGCTAGATAAAAGGTGTGCCCATCCTCGCAACTTTTCCTTTGTTCTCAGCTGTCACTACTCTAAAAGCAAAAAGAAAAAGCAGATTGAGGGCCAGATGTATCACTTGTTTTTTTTCTTGTTTTAGCGACTTTTCATTTTGTTGCAGTAATTTTGCACCAGTTTAGGCGCAAAGATTAGTGCACCACAACTGTGATACATCTGGCCCTAAATTTCTACTACAGATTTTTTCATGTTGAAATATTTTATCTTAAATTTATGAAAGATGTATCCAGAATTGGCCTATGGGCTCATTCCTTATATTGCAGTTGCTATGCCATGTATACATACATGCATTAAGCGTGGCAAGCGGTTGCAGTATCTGCTACGATGCATTACAACCTATAATATTGAAATTTACGATTTCATTGATTTATGTAAGAAAAATGGCTTTTCACATAACATAAATAATTGATTGAGTTAGGATTAGTATATTCCTAGTGTTACTGACAATTGTTATTTTAATTATTAAATGATAAGCTTGCTTTCCACTTTTTTTTACACGCCAGTTGCCATGTTCTACAAATATTAAAATGTGACCTACACTCAAGCATTCATTGTACCCTTATACTAGGCGGTTTAACATCTAACAAATGTTACATCTCATTGATTTCTATTATCTGCAGCACATTTCAATGTTTGCACATTTCAATATATGTAATTACCCCCTCCTTGCCATATCATCATAAGCAGCAGACACATATATGTAGAGAAATGGTTTGACTTATGTAGATATCCGTGGATAGAATTTCTCAATATGTCTTGTTTTTGTTTAGTCAGTCCAGTATCTAATTTTGTGTGTGTCTTGTTTGTTTGGTCTCAAAGATCAGCAAAAAACTATGGTAAGATATAGCTTAGTGTGGCTTAGTTGTTCATTTGATTATATACCATGTTAAATCCAATAATATATAGAGAGAGGGCTGTAAAGGAATATTGATTAATAAAGTAATTATTGGAAGAAATTCATAGGGGCGTAAAATGTGGCCAGATAAAAGAACCCATCAAAAATGCAATTTACAGAGGTCAACATTTATGTAAATGCTCAGTAGATACTAATTGAAAGGTTTTACTATCATTGGAATAGTTCATCGATATCAGATTGGTAGGTTATAACACCCAGCAACCGCCCACAGAATAGCTGATAAACAAGGAATAGAAGAAGAAACCTAATGATACATGGTAAAAATGTAAAAGCATGTGTGTAGTATTGGTAAGTCTGCTAGGTTTTCTGCAGGACCTTGAAACTATTGTGACAACATCAAGATCTAACGTTTCTGCAATGGGACGCGGTTCATATGTTACCTGAAAATATCCACGTTTTTATTTTGGAACTTATTTTTTAAGAAAATGGAGACACAAGTAATTTATTCTTCTATGCTGCTGTCACTTCATTTATATTGCAGACGGGATTACGATAGAAGATAAGACCCATATAGGAAACACCATCATTGCCTCCACTCATTACACAGCAAATAACAATTTAAGATTTTTCTATAGTATGGTCTATAGTAAAGCTGCATAGGTGCACAATGTTTATACCAAGCATTTATACTAATTCTACATTCAGCTTTCTATTATTACATGCCCATACCACTGATGTATCCTAAATTTGTTGAAAAGTTAAGAAGAATAAAAATTGTAGTGCATAGATGCTGCCTAGATCATGACAAAAAAAACCTAATATCTATAGCTGATTTTTTTTCCCCAAAAGTTGAGACTTTTGTTTTCCAGGTGAAAATGAGATATCATTGTTAAATGGCATAGAATGTATTTTGTGGCAGCAAAATACTAATATATTCATATTAAAGCTTTCATAACATCTGCATGTGATTAGCATTCCATTCCTTTTCCTTGTGTAGTCTCAATGGGACATTTTCCCAGGAGGAGCAGGCAACAGCAAAAAGACCTCACTGAAAAACAAATGTAACACTGACAATTTAAAAATATACCTGTATTGATAGCCATATCCACTGACTTATACTGCTGTGTATCTGTAGTCCATTTCTGATACATATTTTATCTGGTCATGTAAAAGCCACTGAGACTATATTTAACAGTGCAATATGAAATATATAAATCTAGATGAAAGTACAAATTTTAAATTAATGTTGATCTATTTCTAAAACATTGGATGAAGATCACGTGTTTTACTGATATGTATACTGTTACTAGGGGCATAGCTGCTTTCCATGCAGATTTCCAATGTACAACATATATTAGAAAAGTTAAACATGAACAAGAAGAATAAATACTATGTCAGTTCAAGAGACAAACATTTGTATGCAGGTTCACTATCAGTACCCTAAAGACATTGATGTATTTTTTCAGTCCTATCTAATGCCAATATGTTTAAATAGTGTATCTACATTGTGAGCATACTTCACTTCCAATAATAAATTTCTCTAAATATAAAAATATCTCACTTTATCCTAATACTAGACATATACATTTCAACACCGTAAGGATATTCAACTAAATAAATACATAAATAACAAAGCTAAATATTTCATCATCCCTCTTCCTGTTTTTAATACAAGCATGTAAAAATGCTTTTTTTTCTTGTATGTTCCTGGAGGTAATCATTTTATCTAATTTTTCTACTACTCTCTTCTCCACTTATTTTGGAAACTGGTTGAGTTTCCTTACAATTGTATTACAATAGTCTGCAATTATTATCCAGTTGAGAGATAATTTGCAAGACAATCCAGCTTTAGAGTGGAGAAGAATACGCTTTTTTGGTGTGGGTTTGGGGGAGTGAAAAGAATATAGCTGGAAAAACAGGCCACACATAATACATACAGAAAAAAAGACAAGGCCACTCTGTTCAAATTTATGTTTGTTTTTATTGTTTTGTGTTTTGCAGCATATAAAAAAGTCTGATCCTTAGAATGTCTTTAAAACCTCAGATGATCAAAACTCAATGGCCCACATTTATCAAAAACAGTGCAAGCTGCACTATGTGCAGTTTGCCTGTGTAGTGTGCAGGGGGCACCATATTCATGAATTGTAGTGCCCCCTGCACTGCCCCGACAGAGTGCACCAACTTTATATGGTGCACTCTGTTCATGCTGCAGAATTTTGTTGCAGAAATGTGGCGCACTTCGGACAGAATTGTGGGGCACGGTCTGACTAAGCAGTGGCATGCCCCTTTTATTGCACATTTTTCCTGTCTTGTCTCACAGTGTAGCCGCCATGCAAACCTGGCGCGGACACATTATAAATACATGTGCCATCAGTTTTCATGTTTCTTTCCAGTGCAAAGTCGGACAGAAAACTGGTGCAAACACTTTAATAAATGTGGGCCAATATATTCAGTAACAGTATTACACACTCCCTGTAACTCACAGAAGTTAACCTGTTAAAAGAAGCCTGTCAGCCGAAACTGAGCTATTTAACCGTTACAAGTATGTTATCAGGCAGCTTCTCGATCATTTTTTTTCATTGCACAGCATGGTAGCATCATCCAGAAAATTAAATAAACTGAAGTGAGATGTAAATGGTTGTATAAAGTCATGGAGGAGGCAAGCTCAGCAATGAAGTCAAGATCTCCCCACCACAGAACAATTTCTCTGCTGTGATTGACATAATCCCTTTTAGACTTTTGTAGAGACGTTTATTATGTCTCTGGACACAGGGCCATCAATTACAGTAAAGGAGGCACTCTGAGAGGAGAGATTGACATAAGTGCAGAACTCTTTGCCTCTTTTACTTCCTACAACCATTTTACATCTCACTTCAGAGTTAATTTTCTAGATTATACCAACATGCTGGGCCATGAAAGAAACACAGTAGGTGTTAATCTGGCTGACAACATACTAGTAGTAGTTTATTAGGCCAATTTCTGCTGAAAGGCACCCTTTAAGTGCTTCTGTCGAACCTGAAAGCAGCACCAAATTGCCAGTCGTGCCCCCCGTGACATCATTGGAGGGTGTTGATGAGTTGCCATGGCAAACTATAGTCTCTTAGAGACTCCTAGGTCTGCCAGTAAGTAAGATATGTAAGAGTGTGCTTGAGGCACACTGTTATAGATCACCGGCATGTACACAATATACTACAATACTACTGTATATTATATGAGCGATCCGACCCACTCGGATAAAAGTATGGGCCTGAAATAATAGTAGAAAAAATGTTTCAATTTAATATAAATAAAAATAAACCTGTTAATTGATATAAAGTAAAATGCCAGCTCATCCAGAAAAAATTACACCTTACATAGATTTGTACATAGATTTGTCTCTAATGAGCCCGAAGGGCTACTAGGGCAATTCCCAGAGTCCCTCTGTGATGAAGATTCACAGGTTGTTAACTGTCTCATCACCCTACCTGTCTGCTTGATACCCCCCCCCTTTCCTCTATCTGATGTAATCTCACTGCATAACAATCACAATATTTTTCTTGATAATTCAGCTCTATAAGTAGATGGGTCTAACCAGTGGCCATAAAGAGTGAAGTCGCTATAAGATTTAACAGCTTTGCCTATATACCTATGCCCAAATATATGGGCATAGGTATATAAGTATGGAAGGAAAGCTAAATTAAACATCGGGGAAGCAAAAAAAGCATTTAACATTGTTTCAAGCTTTTAGTCAAGTATATGGCTCTCAATAGTAATTTAGTAACTTGTGTCGCTCTAGCCCATTTGTGCCATCAACATGTTCTAAATATTTCTGCTGAAACATTTTAAGTGAATTCCAGTCCTTCCCCTCTCAAAAACAAGGTCTTCACATAGTTTGAGGGCCAGCACAGGTGTTTTTAACACTCATTGGCTAAAGTTTAGCTGTTGAGTAAGTGTGTGTTTATCTTTTGTGTCTTTTTGTTTGCCTGTCTTCATGTTACTGATAGGTATTTTGTTGGACATGCATATGTAATTCATAATACATCAAGGTACATATATTTCACATATATATAATATGCCATTGCTATGGGAGACATAGAGCTTTCTTGGCACTCTTCACTCCAAAAAAAAGGAAAAAAATTGCCTAGTTTAATAAATGTGCATACAATAGATTAATCCCCTATTTCCTGGGTCCAATGCTAAAAGTGCCCCCAAGAGAACAAATTAAAGGACCTCTACCATCAGATTACATGTTGACTATTACTTACCTCCCCATCCCATGCACATTATTGACTACTGTTTCTAGCATTCCAGCGTTCTCCTTGAATGGTGTTGTGTCCAAGCATCTGGCATGTGTGATCCTAATATATTGGCACATTGCTAGCATTACCGAATATACAGAGAGACTGTTTGATTCTGTTTGAAAACAACCTTATAATAATAATCCTTTTACTTAGATATTGTGACACATCTCCAGAAGACTTACCCTTTAAGATGATACCTTTTAGATCACATTTCTTTTAACAGATTTTAGTTCAAATATATATTATGCATACTGGCCATGTTAAGTGAGTCCACACTTTTTGGCGACCACTCTTCTGTTCAACATTGGGTAGACATCTCTCATCTCTCTTGCCAAACTATTATTCTACAATTTCTATCTATGACAATAACTATAAAACACAACACTGTCATTTTGTACTTGCTGGGTCTGCTAGAACGATCAAATGTCCATTTTTTTCCAGTATGTTACTTTAAAAGTTGTATAATAAAAAAAATTATCTTGTGCATAAAATAGTTTCATCCTTAAACTATGAAACCATGAACATCTAGTTAAATATTTTTATCTTTATTAGGCCTCATTCACACAAACATATGGGGGCCCATGATAGAGGTTTATGGCACCGGTTCATGGTGCGGAGAGCACACACTGGGGCAAATTTACTTACCCGGTCCATTCGCGATCCAGCGGCGCGTTCTCTGCGGTGGATTGGGGTCTGGCCGGGATTCACTAAGGCAGTTCCTCCGACGTCCACCAGGTGTCGCTGCTGCGCTGAAGTTCCCCGGAATGCACTGATCTTCACCAAGCCCGACCGAGTGAAGGTAAGCGCGAGTCCCGTGACACTTTTTTTTAAAAAAATGCAGCGTTTTTTCCGAATCCGTCGGGTTTTCGTTCGGCCACGCCCCCTGATTCCTGTCGTGTGCATGCCGGCAAATCGGAAATATTCGGGTAACACGTCGGGAAACCGCGAATTGGGCCCTTAGTAAATGACCTCCACTGTCTCACTGCACCATGACCGAGCTGGGCAGGAAATGTCAACGGAGGACGAGAGGGGTGAGTAGCTTCATTGTGTGAATGAAGCTTACATGTATTACACATCTAAGATATTCTACACTTTCGAGACCACACCTAGTGTCAACAGGAGTAAGTACATATCACATTTTGTACACAATTCACTAAACCAAAGGATATCAAGTTGTTATTGTAAAAATAATTCCTTGATATGATAAACATCTCCCCATAAAATGTAGCTCCATCCTGTAAAGGCTGACCTTTCTGTGTAAAGTTGCCCCTCTTTCTAAAAGCTGTCCTCTAACCCCAGGGTAAGAGCTCTTATTCTTTACGCTCTAGACCTGTTTTCTCTTGAATTCTCTTGTTTGTTTCTGTTTGTTCGGCTCGGTCTCCTGCTCTGCTCAGGACCCAGCGCTAAGAAACAGGGGGACGAGGTATCGGATAATGACGAAGACGAGGAAGGAGGTATTTTCTGGCTGAGGTTGATGCATGGAACTTGTTATTATCATACTTTCTTTCCATCACTTCCTCATTCCATCCATTAGAAAAATATGTCAACAGGGTATTTGTGTACTTTTTATGCTGTTCGTTCATCTCTTAAATTTCACATCTTCCCCAATTCCTCCATGACTTCCAGTTTCTATTTTTACTAAATCCATTTGTCAAGTCAGATTTGCACCTGTTCTTTCTTGCATTTTTTCTATTCCATTTAGGAGTGGTTTTTTTACTTGGTAGGCTTGCAGGGCTATTAACTTGCGAGTTAGAGCACTGAAGCATGGGCTACAATAGCCAATGCGCTAGGTGGGGGTCAGTAAGATGAGGATAGAAGGTAGGCAGCATTCTGTTTGCAGAGCTGGCGATGAATAGATCCAGTCTTAGACAGTATACTGAACCTACAAGCCTCATGCTCTCCTCTTCTTTTGCATTCATTGCTGATTTACAGATCATTATTTTTGGTTGCGATCCTTGTGAGTGAGGAGTATGATTACGACACTGTGGGTCATTGTAATATTCCTCATGCCTGAATTTTACCCTCTATACTCCTTTAATGTAAACATTACATATATCTTCTTAAAATTAAGCTGAGGTGACCCATTTGCCTGCTGTAAAACATTGTTTTTCTCTTGTCCATGTTAATATAATCATATTTTTTGCTTGATGTCCATGGCTTTCTCCTGTAAATAGAGCATTGCCATGTTTCTTATTGACAAATTCATTTCACAACCTTGTTGTGATTTTCTTTCACAGGACTGTGCTTATCCCTCTAAGCTGCTGTCAGTCTCACAATGGTCAGATACTGTAATGGTCACAGTCCTGTGAAAGTGCTTATTTAGTCTTTGGCATGAAGTGCATGCTTTATTTGCTTCTGCATTCAATTCTGTGGAAAGTGATGGTAGAGCTGCAGGAGGCTATACCCTTGTGTGTGCTGAACTAGTGGTCTCTACTACATTCCCCGATATGTCATATCTAATGTATGTGAACTACGGCTGTTGTACTGTTCCTTGTTTCTATGAATGAATGTGTCAGGTATCCTGAAGACTTATCTTATCTGAACTCAGCAATATATTTAGACTCTATTATGTTTTATTTCTCACTTTGTAGATATCCGGGACACAGGGGCCAAACCAGTGATGGTGTACATCCATGGAGGATCCTACATGGAGGGCAGTGGGAATATGATTGACGGAAGTGTACTGGCTAGCTATGGCAATGTGATAGTCATTACTTTAAACTATCGTGTGGGAGTTCTGGGTTGGTATCCATTTTTATAAGATGTTCATCTAATCTATATTCCATCTCTGTATCATGTATTTACCTTCCATCATTTGCTTATGTCTCTACCTTTGCCTTTGGCTTTATGCATATGTAATTGTTGAATAAAATGCAATAATTAACAAGTCTATTTATTTGTCATCCTCAGGGCACCATCAAAGATAATGGTTTCCTTCAAGCATTTAATATCAAAATTATGAGTTAGCGATGGGGAGTTAATTTCATTAATTTACCGCCCCCCCCTAGCTCTGTCATTACTTCCCTCCCAGGTTTTTCCAAATCACATACTATTTTTTTTCTACATATGAAAGTTGTAAAATGTCAACAGAAACGTCAGTCCTACTGTATAGTGCTTAACTTCTATCTATGTGTTTTACATTGGATACCCTGCTAAAGAAAATTTTGATTTCTGATAATATCTCCAGGATATGTGCCTCCATTTTTATATTATGTCATGCATTTTTTTCAACCAAAATTTCCAACCAGTTTTTTATGGACATTTCCAAGAATTTGGCTACATTTAAAGGAAATCTACCATTTCAAAATGGTCATTCTGACCCAAACATACCTGTATGCTGATGCTGGAGGTGGTCTTGATATAGCACAGAAATCCTTAGTAGACGTCCGTGCGTAAGGAAGATACAGTGCACATGTGCCATTGCTCTCAAGAGCTTGGTGACGTCACTGGCTCTCGGAAGCGACAGAGGGAGGGTGGGGGAAGAAACTTACAAGCCTGCAAGGCGCGTGCATTGTTATGCCAATGACCAAGTGTCAGGGGCCCATCACTAAGTACAGGTATGTTTGGGTCAGGTATGGTTTTCTACGATCCTTGGCTGCCCAGTCAAAGCCTACTGGAGCTCCATGGTCATAAATTTTAATGTGCCACATATTTGTTGCAAATGTTCCCCCAACCTCTGTCCTATTTTTTTTGAAGCATGGTCATAAAATCACATGCCTAAGAAACAGCCACATTCACGTCTAGAGAACAAATGGTTTGGTTGCAAAATGTTTTGAAACAATTCTGCAATGTGTCAGTGTAACCTTTTCAGATCTAGATACATTCTATAATACTAGCTAGTGAAGCAATGCATGAAGACATTGTCATATTTTACATTGCTGAATTTATGGATTTATCTTCGCAGGATTCTTAAGTACTGGAGATCAGGCAGCTAAAGGAAATTATGGACTTCTTGATCAAATTCAGGCACTCCGTTGGGTCAGCGAAAATGCTGCATTTTTTGGAGGTGACCCTCGCAGAATCACAGTGTTTGGATCAGGCATTGGAGCCTCTTGTGTCAGTCTCCTCACCCTCTCTCATCACTCAGAAGGTAAAGTGAATTTACATTGACATTCGTCCTAGCATTATACCAGGATTCCTGTGGTATGATTTTATAGTTGTGTATTTAATATTTGTATCTTTTCTCTACACCTTAAACGCCATCTAGTAACCATTCCGTTATACCATTGTTTCATGATTACACTTTGTAACTCCATGTCTGTGTGTCTGTTTCACAACATTGAAGGCCTCTGGATCACCTGACATAAATCCATGACTCCATCACCAGATGTCTCTGTTTGGGGCCAGTTTTTAAGGTACTGAAAAAATTGATACAGGAGCAGCCTTGTCATTTATATGCCATGTTTTAGTTTCCTAGACCATCATTTATCTTTACTTTCATCTATACATTACTTACATTTAGCTGACATCCTATCACTATTCTTACCATGTATTCTATGAAGTATGATTGGAAGTAAGAAATATGGTTTCTTACTTCCAATTACAGTTATAGTCACATCCAGTGGTTATATCTTGTATTGCATTTTGGCTTTATTAAAATTAACGCAGCTGAGATGCAGTACCACATTTAACCTATGGAGAGGGATGCCATTGTTTACACTATGGACCATATTTTTCCTCTTTAAGCCATATTCCAGTCAAAGAATATCAAATATGCCATTAGAAGTAATATAGTGTATTTATTGCTTTTGTTATATAACTTTTATTAATTGCTGTGAGTTGTGACTATCATTTTAATCAAAACTTTTCACCATATATTGGGAGTTATAATAATTTTTAAAATTCCCTATCTCTGAAACTGTTTCAGAAACTGAAAGAAATCCCCTAATGACTGGCAAAGTATAATTCCAAAATGGAAACTAGAGTTAACCTCAATTTATAACACTGTGATTATAATAAAGCGGCAACTACAATATTCCTTCTATCATGAACATCATATCTTCCATTTTCTTAACCTTTGTACTCCCTTTTTTTCTAATTCTTCTCCCTTTACTCTTCTCTGGTTCCATTGATTTTCCTCCATCTCTCCTTTTTAGAAAGATCCTCTTGTGCTGTGTTTCTTCCCTGGCACACACTGAGACCAGCTGGGCAGGAAGTTGGGCTGCTGATCTCTTTATATCTGTGTCTATCTTTCTGCATCACATTGTCTGATGCTGAGATGAAAACCAGAAAACCCCACTTCAAAGGCAGTTCTGTATGCAATATTGTAGGGATGTTATAACAGTAATTGTAGAGGTACAGTTTAGAAAAAATGGACATCATTTTAATGGAAATTGTGCCATGTTAGGTGCAAACATTTTCATGAGTTTGTCTGGTCTCTTTAACAGGGTTATTCCAGAGAGCTATCATACAGAGCGGGTCAGCTCTTTCCAGCTGGGCAGTTAACTACCAGCCTGTAAAATACACTCGATTGCTTGCAGAGAAAGTAGGCTGTAATGTTCTGGACACCGTCGACATGGTTGACTGCCTTCGCCAGAAAAATGCCAAAGAGCTTGTGGAACAAGATATTCAACCAGCACGGTATCATGTAGCCTTTGGTCCAGTAATTGATGGAGATGTCATTCCAGATGACCCTGAAATTCTCATGGAGCAAGGAGAATTTCTCAACTATGATATAATGCTGGGAGTCAACCAAGGTGAAGGGCTCAAGTTTGTAGAGAATGTGGTGGATGCAGAAGATGGTGTTTCCGGGAGTGATTTTGATTACTCGGTTTCCAACTTTGTGGATAATCTATATGGATACCCAGAGGGCAAAGACACACTTCGTGAGACCATTAAGTTCATGTACACTGATTGGGCAGACCGTGACAATCCTGAGACTCGTCGGAAGACCTTAGTTGCTTTATTCACTGACCACCAGTGGGTAGAGCCATCTGTAGTGACTGCTGATTTACATGCCCGTTATGGCTCACCAACATATTTTTATGCCTTTTATCATCACTGCCAGAGCCTGATGAAACCACCG
Organism: Engystomops pustulosus; assembly: GCA_019512145.1. NCBI lineage: Eukaryota > Metazoa > Chordata > Amphibia > Anura > Leptodactylidae > Engystomops > Engystomops pustulosus. The sequence goes on from CM033650.1 coordinate 50,747,330, forward strand.
TGGTCTGATGCAGCCCATGGAGATGAGGTGCCCTATGTGTTTGGTGTCCCCATGGTGGGTCCAACAGATTTATTTCCATGCAATTTTTCAAAGAACGATGTGATGTTAAGTGCTGTAGTCATGACTTACTGGACCAACTTTGCCAAAACAGGGTAAGGAAATAAAGATGCATGTTTTATATCTTTTACTGAGAATAGATATGGGAGAACACGGATTGAAGAAAGGCTCATTCACACATTCTTTACTGATGTCCGTGTGCTATCCTTTCTTTTGCGGATAGCATACGGTCCCATTGAGTTTTAAACTATGAATCTGTTAACTTGTCCGTTTGTTTCAATTTAGAAAGGATGTGAGAAAAAAATAGCAGCATACACTATTTATTTCTATTTATTTTTTGGAGGTGAAAAAAACAAATGACTTACTGTGGTGAGAAAAACATCACTTGTCCACATTTTACACAATGGACATGCTTGGCTGAAGGAGCCTTTACAGTATAGAAACAATTGTCTATAGACCCAGCGGCAGTCTAAGTGACATAACTTCCGTATTTAATATCATAATATTGGTACCAATTTCTGTCTCTACTATCAGTCTTTAGACTTTTTTTATTAAATAGATTTATTCACTTATATTCCTAATTATATTTTCCAGGGACCCTAATAAGCCTGTTCCACAAGACACCAAGTTCATCCACACAAAAGCAAATCGCTTTGAGGAAGTGGCATGGTCTAAATACAATCCACGTGAACAGCACTATCTACACATTGGCTTAAAACCACGTGTTCGAGATCACTACCGGGCTACTAAGGTGGCATTTTGGAAACACCTTGTTCCACACCTCTACAACCTACATGATATGTTTCATTATACTTCAACTACCACAAAGGTGCCACCATCTGACACAACCCAAAATTCTCATATTACCCGCCGACCCAAGATTTGGGGTACTAAACAGCCAGCTATTTCTCCAACTCTTAATGGTCCAGCACCCAAATGGAACCCAGACCAGGACTCAGTTTTGATACAGGATCCAAGGGACTATTCTACTGAACTTAGTGTCACTATTGCAGTGGGAGCCTCTCTTTTGTTTCTTAATGTGCTGGCTTTTGCTGCACTGTACTACCGCAATGATAAACGTCGTCAAGACACACAGCGGCAGCCTAGTCCACAGCGTGCCTCAGCCACGCGGGATCCAACACACAGCCCTGTACCTCCTGAGGAAATAAATTCTCTACAGATAAATGCTGGACATCCTGATTGTGAAGGAGGAGGTGTCCCCAGCCATGATAATCTACGAATGGCCACTCTTCCCGACTACACACTTACGTTACGTCGTTCTCCAGATGATATTCCACTCATGACACCAAACACCATTACCATGATTCCAAATTCTTTGGTGGGACTACAAAGCCTTCATCCATACAACACATTTTCTGCAGGCTTCAACAGCACTGGCCTCCCCCACTCACACTCCACCACTAGAGTATAGCACCCCACCATGTTGCACTTCCTCCTTGCCTGGACCAATAAATTTATGTAAGGTGTCTCAGGCAAGGAAGAAGATGTTGAAATGACACATTCCATACCCCCAAAGAGGAAGGGGGGACCGATGTAGGGCTCTGCTTCTATTATGATGGAAACGGTCTGTTCAGCCAAGACCCATTAAGAACGCACTTCTTCTGTGCTCTTGTTTTCTAAAGTGCTTTTACCCTATTGGAGGCACATAGACAGATAAGGAAGCTTAGCTGAGGAAACGGCTTGACCTTATAGATAATGGTCTGCAACTAAAAAAAATGTATAGGAGAAGGAGATTGTGATTGAAGAAGAGGAACGAGGGAGGGAGACAAGCCTAATGTATTTTCCTATCCCTTTCCTGAAATAAATGTCATCTAAGTTTACTACAAAGCTATTCTTTGAAATTGAAAAAACAGTCTAAATAAGCTGCTGCAGAAGAAAAGTATTCTTTAGCCTAGCCTAGGTATGATGTAAATCAAATTTTTAAATATAATTAGTTGCAAAATAAAGAACCATGCTCATTGACCCAATTATCTTATCTCTATGAGCTATATCCCAAATATGTGCCAAATTCTTATCAGCTTCGGAATAGGGTTGATATATTCCCTGGTTAGTATACTACCTTTGTCCTCCCAGTGCCAATTATAATACGCTAGCCATCATCAAACAAGTGCAGTCATTGGCCTTTTCTCCCAGCTTAGGTAGTCTCTTTTTGGTTAATATTGAACTACAACTCTTAGCATATGCATCCAGTCAATAGCTGTGTAGGATACACATGTCCTAAAAATGAACGACACCTCTGAGGTTGGTACACTGATTTTCTTTTTCAAAAACTCAAGAAATGTGCCAAATTTCACAAACTTTCTCTTCAGTCGGAGCTGAAGCTATTGGTGTGGTCAGATGACTTGTTTTTCTGAGTTTGGGTAAACACTTTAGGAAGAGACTTATTTTGTTATTCTCTTTATTATCTTTTATTCATAGATGTGAATGGGGACTAGAAGCGACCTTTCCTGTCTTAATGTATCATGAAAGACAATATAAGTGGCTTGGATTTCAATCCCACTTGGGTTTCAACTCATCAAGTTAGAACTTTCAGCTTAATATGTATCCGAGATCTTAAAATGTTGGGTGTATACATTGACTGACATGGCAGCAGAAACATCTTATACTATTTTTACATAAAAAATATGTCATACACAAAGGTTCCCACCTCTCTCTCCTTGGGTATGTTTGTAAATGGGTGTAGAACAAATAGTTTGTGCATGTATGTGGGTATATGTATGCGTATATACCTGTGTATGTGTATATATATATATACATATATATATATGCATACACCGGAACACTAACAAACTGTTGTACATGAATACTCACATAGATGTTTGCTCCCCCTCCCACTTCTTCCTCCAACTGGGATCCAACGCCTTTTCAGCTTTTCTACCATTTTCCATGATTTTGGGACATGGGTTTTGTGACATGAAGGGATGCCATGGGTTCAATTGACAGTTTTGTGACACAGAGGGGCACCTGGGGTCAGTATTTATAGAATGTATTTATACTGTATCACAGGAAAGTAGAAAACGTATTCCAAATAAAGAAAACTCATATTTTTATATGATGGTCAATTAATGTGTTACCGTTGTAAAGGTTTAACTTCAGTGATGATTTGTAAAGAGTGTTCACCATTACAGTATGACTGCAGCATGATCCAAAGACATGAAAACTGAACAGTATCACAAGCCAACTGGATTGCCAACATAACAAATGGAATATTTCCTACACAAGAAACTTTAGGTAAGCACAACACTAGGTGTTTTGCCTGACATTAGTAAAGGATATTCCATAGATCGCAGTAAGAGGTACGGCTTCGACTACTGATAAAAATGAATCTTATATTATCTAGTTTTACCATCTTGGTAAAACAATAAACCCTATGTGCTGCTTAACCACCTTTAATCCTCTAGCACTTTTCAAACTAATTCCAAGATTGGGTGCCATGTTCTTTAATCACTTATGGCTTTGGGAGTCAAGCATCCTTGTCTTATTCTCTCCCATGCCCCAATATAAATTATTGCTGTAAAAATGACTGGCATGGAGAAAGTCATGTCCTTTTATTGGCTGATGCATATTTATAGATCACATGGAGTATTACAGATGTGTAGCATATTTTACATGTTACAACTCAGCGCCCTTCACCACTGCTATGGAGAAGTTTTTCACCCAGATAATTTTTGTTCATTTTTATTATACCAAACATGAAGTAAAGACTGCAGTAAAGGTGAGTGTAACTTTACATAACAAAGCAGATAATACCTGGGGTTCTGTAATGACTGCAATTATTGTTTTTTATCAGTAGGAGACTCAGTAATATCTAATATTAAATTAATATTCAATTTTTGTCTGGATCTAGGATGACCCTTCCCAAAATTTGTCCCCTCCTGATGACACCGCTGTCAGTATTTTTCTACTGAAGCAGCCCTGTTTATTCACAGTTCCAGGCAACACAAGATGTCAATTTTTAACTTAAGACCCATTTAAAATCTGTAACATTTTTGTGATGATGACTCATTTTTGTGACAACCATATTTTTGGACAGCTGAAAAGCCAAATATTCACAACTGAGCACATTCTGAGTAAAAAATATGAAAATCATCCATCTGCTTTTGCAAGATTGTTTTTGTATGTTGAGATCTGTATCTCTACAGTTAACTTAATTGAATTTAGAAATATAATCTATTGGTACAAAAAGGAGCAGCTAGTAGATAATACATGTTATTCATAGGGTCCATAAAGTTATATGGATATGATATGCCACCTATCTAATCTTTGTGGAAAACCAGAGTACACCCTTTCATGACTACGTTATTCTGTAAGCACATTAGGCTCTTCTAGGCAGATTCTAAGCACTCAAACACTACAAAACTGTTTTCACGTACAGTTTGTTAACTTGAAGATCAAATATCCCAAATATTATAGAGGTTTCCCCTCTGGATAAAGAACATTAGGTTTGTGGCGGGCGAACAAATTGCAGCTTTTTAAAATTGTCGCTTATCTAGATTCAATTTAGTGGAGAGAAGTAGCAGCCGAAAAAAATGAGGAGGACAAATTTGTCACATCAGCTGAAAATTAGAAAAGTAGCATGGCGGACAAAGAAACCTGACTATGATAAATCCTCCCAAAGTCTTAAGAAACCTTTGATTGAGGAGATAGAGCCAGGGATCATAGACAGAAGAGGCATTTCAGGAATCACAGAAACAATATTTGACCATAGCTTATTAAAGAAAGCATTCCACAGATCCTTAAGCCCCAGACAGGCCCACCAAATATGTAACATAGAACCACATGCCTCGTTACACCTCAAGAATGAATATGTCACATATAGAAGGAAATATCCTAGAATACCTGCAGTATGTACCCTTCCACCTGGAGAGAATCTTGACGTTCATTTCTTAGAGTTGTGCTGAAAAGGAAAGCCTATGTGTCAAAACAGAGGCTTCACGCCAATCCTCATAAAAGTTTTTTTCAACTCCAAAGCTAGTTGGTATGGAACACCAGACTTCTTTGTACTGTTTCCTAGCAGCTATCTGCAGATGAGAGAAATGAAATGGCTTGGGGCTGATGTGGTTGTGTATAGGTGCTTCAAGTGTGTGAGGTCACTAGTGAATGTTTGGATGGGACCCAATAACTGAATGAAACCTATAAGGTGGTGTTGCACCTAAAAATGCCTATATATACTAAAACTATAATGGACGGTTTATAATTAATCTATGAGGTCTGTATATAATAAAACTGAGGGATTGTGTGTAATATACTGTATCTATGAGGGGCTGTATATAGTAAAACTATTTAGGGGCTGTCTGGGGTGATAAACTAAGGAATATTTTTTTAAACATTCCTTTATTAAGCGATTGACCAGCAAAATAAGAACATTGGAGCATGACAGTAGGCAGACAGGTCAGAAAATGTTCTCAATCTTTCACTATACAAACCATATTAAAACAGTGAATTAACAGAAATATAAGGTTAAAGACAGAACACATATTACGCAGATAATCATCTCTTTGGTCTTTGGTGGTGTGTTTATTCATGTGTTTATCTCAGTTGCGTGGACCTATGTATCGGTATACTGACCATATGACTCAAGAGGCAAGTACAGATGGGTCAGGCTAAGTAGATGTGTATCCATCAAAAAGGTATAGCTGAACACAAATTAACCAGGATTGGGAAGAAGGGTAGGGAATGGTCTAAGGGCTAAGTTTAAGGAGTAAAGATAAGTGATTGGGGGGATAATAGCCATGGACAGATGCTGTCATTGATTCACTGGAAAGTAGAATACTCAGCTGAATTCTTAAAGTACAGCCAGGGGCCCCAGGTGAAAAGATGCTGTTCTCCAGTCTTATGTAGGTGGGCAGTTAATACTCCATTCTCTGGAGTAAGAGAATCTCTGCGAACTAGTCTGAGACCGATGGAGTACAGGGGATTATCCACAATCTGGGAATCAGGGTCCTAGCAGCTATCAAGAAAAAATCTACTAGAGCTTTGGACGTTCCCACCATATGTGCAGCATAGTACCAGGAGCTTGCCTGCATCTTCAGCATTCATGATGAGTATATCTTGTGCAAATGATCATGGACCCAGTACCTGTGAGAGAGGACTATGTAATTGGTCTTCTGAGATAGACAGCTTGTGACAGAGTTCCATCTCTTTGGACCAGTTCTCAGGAGAGAAGATTGTCCCTATCTCGGACTCCAAGGCACAAACGAAAGGGAGTTCTGGTTCGGCGCATTTATCAAGCAGGAGGTGATATATGGCCGGAATTGCATGTGGGACAGGAGAAGAGGTGCAGCACAGTTTCTCAAAGGGAAACAGAGATCTATGTAGGTTCAGTTGGACCTTCTTAGTGTTGTAGAAATGTGTCGCTTGACACTGTAAGCCTGATGTTGCTTCCTCATACTTGAGAAGCCCCGAACCAGTCAGCAACATTTTAAAGTTTAGTGGATTATCATTCCTAAGGGGTCTGAGAAAGCTAGTCGTGCAGCCTGATGGGAAGTCAGGATTATCCGTGATAGTGATCAGTGGTCCATCGGTTTCCAGGAGTCCAGTTTTAGAGTCCATCCTTTTGAGCATCAGTAGTATTTTGGAGGCTATAAGGGGCAGGTTGAACAGATGGTGATCTATTGCATGTACTGGAAGCCAGGGCAAGTTTGTAAAAGGGAAGGGTGAAAGCTGTTCCTCCAGGTGAACCCATAATTTATTTTGTCTGTTATGGAACCAATCGAGGATCCTTGCCAGTACCGTAGCTACATAGTAACCTCTGCAATCTGGTAATTCCAGTCGACCCTGTGGTTTACTGCGTATCAATGTCACCCTAGCTATCCCGCAGGGGGGAGAGAACGTGATTTAGGAGCCCTGTCAGTTTGAAAAAAAATTTTTGGCATGGTTAGGGGAATAGCTTGAAGCAAATATATAAACCTGGGCACACGTGATTCCGCCCATCCACGAGAGCATATTGTGCTTAGGTCTGATGGGACATGGATCTCCTAGGTATGGAAGGGCATCCGTGCGCTAGGAGAAGGGAAAGGCACTTTTCAGATGCCCAATCAAGGAGGGTGAAAGGACTATACCCATGACTGCACTTTTGGTGATGTTTACTTTGTAATTGCTAAAATGTCCAAATAAATTTAAGGTGTCCATGAGTGCTGGGAGGGAGGTTGATTGATGTGTCAGGTACAGGAGGTACATTGTCCTCTTAAAACTACCTTTGAGGTCATCGCCCTGAACTTATGCCCTAAGTCCCTGGGTGAAGATAATATCCAATAAATGTAGTCATATGGTCCCTTAGAAATTTTTATGCTTGGATATGACTTCCAATACTGGAATGATTGAGCAAGAAATACATTGTTTTTGCAAATGCAATGTCAGGGAGTTTCTGCACATCTCACAGCCTTTTGGTGTGGGTGTCCAATAGAGAAGCAGGAAAAAGTCGGCGCTATTCAGAATTCAGAAAAACCTCTAGGACCCAGTGATTCTTTAGGTTCCAAAAGTCTGAGGTTTTATTTTATGAATGGTAAAAAGTGCTAAAACAAATTGTACAACGCGTTTCGGCTCAGTACATGAGCCTTCGTCAGGTATATAGTGACATCAGTACAGGAGCGTTTATATACACAAATCCTAAGAATTTGATAGGTGCACCGGGATTAGCCCAGGAAAATGCATCAAGTTACGTAAAAAGAGTTAATAGAACATATTAGAAATAAACATATGATGACAGAATTAAAAGACATAATTGGCCATAAAATTCATAAAATATCAAGAAATTTGAAATTTTATGAATTTTATGGCCAATTATGTCTTTTAATTCTGCATGACGGAGCGGTTTCCCGAGGGTGGAGGGAACCACTTTTTAAAGGTTCCCCTTAAAAACAGTTATTCATTATTTATATTGGGTTACAATATTTTATATTTTTATTGTAGCTGATCAGTGTTTGGCACTTTTGTGTGACCATATTTTTAAATGGTATATTTTGGAATTTATAGAATTTCATACATAGTCTAGTACAAAGAAACTTGGGTCAGGCGATGCTGCTGGATTTCATTGAGCACACTGTGAAATGAAGTTTATGAACAATACCCATGTAGAAAAACAAGATCAGTTAACTGCTTTAGAACAGTATGTATAGAAAAATGAGTATGCAAACAAATATGGTGTCACAAATAGAGAACAGACGTTACATAATAACATATTCTTTTTGCGCAATGCAAAACACACTAACTTTCCAATCATTATACGTTATCCTATATAAGTGATGCTCATAAGAAGTATAAAAAACTAGAATAGTAGAAAAAAAAGGTAAGAGCAGGTTCATCCCACCAACAATATAAAAGTTCAGGCAAATAGGGCAACATAAGCTGGAGTACCTTTAAAAAGAAACCACGAGTGAACTTCTTCATGGTCTGCTTACTTGACAAGTTTGCACCCAGATGGACTTAAGATCCTGTACCAACTCTTCCATGGCAGAAGACATGGAAGACATGGAGAGAGGAACAGGTGGGCGTGGATGATGTCTATAAACAACAAAGAAGGGAGTAGCACCTTTAAAATTACGTCCAAGGTAACAGGATGGACCAGACGTCCTGTCGAGTGGAAATAAAGTGCCGTAGATAGCAGCCGAGAGTCTGATTGACTCTCTCCACTTGACTGTTAGAGTGCGGATGATAGGCCAAGGAGAAGTCCAGCTTTACTTAGTTGGTTGCGCAAGGAACGCCAGAATCTGAAAACAAACTGGACCCCTCGGTTTGAGACAATGTGCAGAGGAAGTCCATGAAGCCAGAAGATGTGTAGAAAGCTGGCAAGCTGAGGAGCTGACGGCAGACCAGGCAGAAAAACAAAGTGGAACATTTTAGATTGACGGTATTACCAGAAGATGGTGAAAATCCGCTCCATTCATGGACACATCCACAGTCAGCGCATATAAGCAGGAGCAGACCTGCAGGCTTGACACGTGACAACTTCTTCCGGGCACAGGAAGTGCAGGAAGTGTCGTACATCCTTTACAAGAACTGGCCACCAGTAGAAATGGTGTCCGGCCACATGAGAGCAATGTCCCCAAAATAAAATTCTTTTTCCGAAGAGCAGGTTGGACATGGGTCTTGCCAGGAGGAATTTGCCGTAGATCCACAGGAGCGGCAATAACAAGTCATTCAGGAGTAACGATATGTTAAGCTGGTTCATCCCCAATAACATCGGAGGCATGACATTCTTTGACATTCTTCTATACTGGATGAAAATGTATCAGGAAATTGAAGCGAGAAAAAAAGAGGGAACAACAAGCCTGTCTTGGATTGAGGCGTTGAGCGGTCTGGAGATACAGGAGATTTTTGTGGTCATTGTAGATACAGACTGGATGACAAAAGACAATGCCACTCTTCCAAGGCAAGTTTTATGGCCAGAAGTTCCCGATCACCTATGATGTAGTTCTTCTCTGCGGCTGAGGTTTTCAAGAAGAAGCCACAAGTGAGATTTCAGGCTTTGGGCCCTTTCTGGGTGAGAACGGCACCAGCTCCTACGAGGAGGCGTCATCCTCTAGCAGGAATGGTTTCTCCGTATTAGGCTGAGTGAGAATAGGAGCAGAGGCAAAGGCAGATTTAAGCTTGGAGAAAGCTACTTTAGCCACTGGAGGCTAGTGCTTAGGATTGGCGTTTTTCTTGGTTAGCACCACAATGGGAGAAATGAAAGAGGAGAAATGCGATATCAACTGCCGTTAGTAATTGGCGAAGCCCAGGAATCTCTCTGGATGGCACAAAGTCCCACTGGGTGATGCCACTAAAGTACCGCTGACAATTTTGTGGGATTCATCTGTAGTCCCTTGTCAAAGATTACCGTATATACTCGTGTATAAACCGAGTTTTTCAGCACAAAAAATGTGCTGAAAGTCGTCCCCTCGGCTTATACACAAGTCTCAACCCACATAAAAAATAACCCACTTTAAAAAAAAAAAACTCTTATACTCACCCTTCTTCTTTCTTCCCCGTGGCTCTTCTTCTTTATTCTGTCTTCTTTCTTCTGTCATGGATGCGGACATGTTTTCTTCCTGGCCGTCGCATACTATGACGTCATAGTATGTGCCTGCTGGAAGAAAAATGGCCGCGTCCATGACAGAAGAAAGAAGAAGAGCCGCGGGGAAGAAAGCAGACGGGACGTGCCGACATCAGGGATCCGCGCCGTCATCGGAGGGTGAGTATATAAGTAGTTTTTTTTTAAGTGCTGGGGTGGGGGGGGCAGCCTGTATACTACTGAGGGCTGGCTGTATACTACTGGGGGCTGGCAGATTGTATACTACATGGGGGCTGCAAGGCTGTATACTACATAGGGGCTGGCTGTATACTACATGGGGGCTGGCAGGCTGTATACTGCTGGGGGCTGGCTGTATACTACTGGGGGCTGGCAGGCTGTATACTACATGGGGGCTGGCTGGCTGTATATTATTGGGGGCTGGCTGGCTGTATACTAAAGGGGCTGTCTGGCTGTATACTTCATGGGGGCAGGCTGGCTGTATGCTACTAGGGGTGGCTGTATGCTACTAGGGGCTGGCTGGCTGTATACTACTGGGGGCAGGCTGGCCGTATACTACTGGGGGAAGGCTGGCTGAATACTACTGGGGGAAGGCTGGCTGAATACTACTAGGGGCAGGCTGGCTGTATACTACTAGGGGCAAACTGGCTGTATGTTACTAGGGGCTGGCTAGCTGTATACTACAGGGGGCTGGTGGCTGAATACTACAGGGGGCTGGTGGCTGCATACTACTAGGGGCTGGCTGGCTGTGTACTACTGGGTGCTGGCAGGATGTATACTACTGGGAGCTGGCTGACTATATACTACTGGGGGCATGCAAGCTATATACTGGGGGGGGCTGTGACCAATGCATTTCCCACCCTCGGCTTATACTCGAGTCAATAGTTTTTCCCAGTTTTTGGTGGTAAAATTAGGGGTCTCGGTTTATACTCGAGTCGGCTTATACTCGCGTATATACAGTATATACCCGAGGAAAAATAGACTCTTTTGGTGGAATAGACACTTCTCGAGCTTGCCATAAAGGTGATTGTCCCTTAGATGCCTGAGGACTAGTCGTACATGAACATGATGGGACTATGCTTATATGTTAAGAACGAAAATGATACCCCTAAAGGGGGCGTTTAAGGTTTTCTAAAAATGGTAAAAAATCAAATAAAGATGATTTAAAAAAAAAAAAAAACATGATGGGACTCGAGGTCAGCAGCGAACACTAAGATATCATTCAGGTAGACCACGACACAAGTATAAAGCAACTCTATGAAATTGTTGTTAACGAACTCCTGGAATTCGGCTGGTGCGTTACAGAGTCCAAATGGCATGACAATATACTCGAATTGTCCATCACGAGTATTGAAGGCAGTCTTCCAGTTGTCACCTTCGTGAAAGCGGATAAGAGTATATGCCCCGCGTAGGTCTAATTTGGTGAAGACCACGATAATCAATACATGGACAGAGTGAACCATCCTTCTTGGCAACGAAGAAGAACCCAGCACCAGCAGAAGAGGAATTGCGTATGAACCCCCTCTGCAGATTCTCCTTCCCATAGGCTGACATAGCTGCAGTTTTAGGCATGGAAAATGGGTACACCCGACCCCGTGGAGGGGACGTACCTGTCAAAAGTTCAATAGTGTAACCAGAGACTCGATGTTGATGGGTTTCTGCTTGCTTCTCCGAGAAGACATCAGGAAAGTCCATATAAGAAGCGGGAAGACATCGGAGAAGACATGGGGAACACAAGATGAAGGGCCACCCGACAGCGTAACTGGCATTCAGATGCCCAACTAAGAATTTTCCTGCTCTGCACAGGAGCATGACGTCGCAACCATGGAAGACACAGGAGAACAGAAGATGTAGATAGGAGTAGCACAAACGACAGTCTTTCTTTGTGCAACGCCCCAATTTGCAGGCACAGTGTCTCGGTGCGGTACCAGACCGGATCGCAGAGAATCTGCCCACTGATGGACGAGATCACCAGCGGTTTCTCAAAGACGGACCACAGGATGATGATGCTGGGAAACTTTGGCAGCATCCAAGAAGTTTCCTGCAGAGCCAGAATCCAGGATGGCAGAAACTTTAAACTAGCTTCCTGTCCCAGAGCTGAGTAGGGCAGACATGGGGAAGCTTCGCTCTCACCTAGAGATGCTTCTCCCAAGAACCATAGGTGCGTGCGTTTACCGGACACTGTGGACAGGTCCTGAGAAAGGGCTCTGAACTGGCACAGTAGAGACACAGATTCTTGTGTCGTCATTTGGAGCGCTCTTGAGGTGTCAGACAAGCTTTATCCACCTGCATGGCCACCTCTGCAGCAGACAATGAGGGCTGCTGTGGTGGTCTTTATAAGACTGGAGCCAAACGGGGCAGACCACAGGTCCTGCTCTGCGCTTGTTCAAGGTGCTGCTCAGTGAAGACATAACGTCTTTGATGCGACTAGCCAGTCCTTTTTTCAAGGTAGCAAATAATGAAAAAACGTTAGCTGCTCACCTGCATCCGTGTCCGTGCTCTGGAGTACGTCCGGACCTTGACGTGTACATAGAGGAAGAAGAATATCGAAAACTCCGGCACCAGGAACTTCTTAAAAAATTGCAAGTTTTATTCGTCAAAAAAATTTTTTTTCCAATCCATAAAAGTTATTTGCAAACATCCATTAGCGCATCACCAAAAAAGACCTTGTGTGGAAAGGCAAAAGCCTACGCGTTTCAGGTGTGTGCTACACCCTAGTCATGGCTTAATCATGACTAGGGTGTAGCACACACCTGAAACGCGTAGGCTTTTTGCCTTTCCACACAAGGTCTTTTTGGTTTGCGGCTAATGGATGTTTGCAAATAACTTTTATGGATTGGAAAAAAAATTTTTGACGATAAAACTTGCATTTTTTAAGAAGTTCCTGGGCCGGAGTTTTCGATATTTCTTCTTCCTTTTTTAAAGGTGGTGGCCAAGGCCACTTCATTACAAGAGAGCTCGGAGGCAAGAGTGCAGAATTGAACCGTGTAATCGCCAACTGACAATTCCCCCAACGTAAGTTCAACAGGGCAGCAGAAGATGGAAGAAGAAGGAAGATGGAAGAAGACGGATCAAAATTAAGCAAGGAACACAGTGATGTTGGCCGTGACCATGTCGTTACTATTCCAGAGAGAGGTAGCCAATGCCAGGGCTTTCCCAGAGAGCAGACTGACCATGAATGCCACCTTAGACCTTTCTGTGGTGAACTGTGTAGTCATTAGCCCGATGTGCAGTGAGCACTGGGTGATGAAGCCCCTGCACGACTTGGTGTCTCCATCATATTTGAATAGCATAGCCAACCACAGTCTGGGTCCTGCTGAAGATGCTGTAGTGGAAGGTGCTGCAGGAACTGGTCGCTGCTGCTGGGCGGCCAGTAATTTCTGCATGATGATGGTAATCCGGTTAAGCTGATGAGCCTACACTGCAATCTGCTTGGACTGCTTAGACACGTTGTTGGTGAGGTCAGATCAGGTAGAGGAACCTTGGCGGGATCCATGGCCTGATCCTACTGTCAGGATCGGAGGTGGTGGACCCACTGAACCACTGCAAGCAATGATGTAAACCGACACCTGGGAGCGGAGTCTAAGTGGCACCCGGTGTTCACCAGAGCCCGCCGCAAAGCGGGTTTAACTTGTGGTGGGATACCACCAGGTTGCTCCACAGGCTTGCTTGCCATAGTAGCCAATGCGAGGTATAGAAATGGCAGGCAGAATCAGAGTCGTAGTCAGACAGGAGGTCCGGACAGGACCAGGATCGGAGTTGGGGACGAAGCAAAGGTCACAACGGATAGATCAGAATAATCTCAATATGACACTCTCTTTTGCAACAGGGCACAAAGATCCAGCAGGGGTCACAGGAAGAGGCAGGCAATATATCAGGGCAGATATCGGCTGCCGCCAATTAGCTGCATGCTGGTACTTTAAATTTCACAGAGCTAGCGTGCATGCGCCATAGGGAACGGAGACGCGCATGCCAGACCACCGGAGCCAGCATTGGAGAACAGGTAAGAATCGTGACATCCGCGCCAGGCTGGCCCGAAACCTCAACTGAATGGCCTGTTTGTAGCAGAAATTCAACACCCAGCTCCTGCTCCCACTTTCCCATAGGTGGCACTCAGAGCCATTTCTGTGGGCACACAGACCATCACCCCAGGACAGAGTTCACCAAATATGACCAAAAATCCTGCAGTCCCTAAAGAGATGCTGCTCTCAGCGCTATTTCAAAGCGACACGAAAAGTAAGAAGGTGTGGACTGGGCTGCATTATCTTTGGAGGTCATCTTGCTGGACCCACAATTCTTCCTCTCCAGAATGAGACCCTGGTGAAAGTCTACAATGAGAGTCTGAATTTGCCCTCCTTCTTTCAACTGTATTGGTTGCCTCAGGGGCCGATATGATTGAAAGATGAGGAAGAACAGGTAGCAATAAGTTACTGCTTAAAATGTCGTGTTGGCACTTCACGGTAAATAAGTGGATTTTGGTTGTAGTTTGGGCACTCGGTCTCCAAAAGGTTCGCCATCACTGCACTAGAGGGATCATAAAGTGTCTAAAATTGTGAAGTGAGCCGTTAAAATGATCTTTATTGTGTAAACACTGGGGGATTGAAATTTGAGAATTTCGTGGGTAAACCCCTGTAAGAGTTGTTTAATAGACTCTACAGTTTCTACACGGCCAGGATCTCAAGAGGATGGTGAGTGATTGTCCCAACCTTGGGTCTGGATTTTCATGATATAAGTTGCTATACTGAGAAGATGTAAAAGTCAGGCTAGGGAGTGGCCGTATTTATGGGCATGGTCATAAAGAGAAGAGAGAACTGTGCCCTATGCTGAAGGTGAGTCGGATCGAGTAAAGAATGGAGATTTTCCCTTTCTCCGTAAGTGCGGCCAGGACTTCATGGTATAACTATCTTTTATGGCGTATTTTGCTTATTGAGGGCAATAACAAGGTAATCTTGGCTGCCTTCTCTTTCTTTAACCTAGTGCCGCGTTGGATGAATACCCCTCTAAATTCTCCATTAAGGAATTTCCACAAAAGGGGAGGAGTGTAGGGTCATCTGCTTGCTTATCTGCAAAAAAACACACTCCAGTGGTCCGTAACTCCACTGTACTTAAAGAGTCTTTAAGGAGATTATCATTAAGTCTCCACACCCAAGACCGGTGTAGAGAATCCACAGGGGAGATAGCAAAGAAGACTGGAGCAGGGTCTGACAAGACTATATTTTCTATTGTTGAAATGGGGTGCCATCCTAATAATTTGTGACCTACCCAGAAAGCGTCTATTCTACTATAGGTTTGGTGGGCTGGTGAAAAGTATGAGCAATTCCTATCCAAAGGATGGAGAATGCACTAGATGTCAGTTAAGCACAAGGCAAGAAGGCCCTGGTGCAGAAGGCACAAAAGGCGACACAGAGACTGTGACATTACCTGAGGAGGTATCTATCCGAGGGTCTATGATAAAGTTTAAGTCTCCCACAATGATAATTTCACCTTCAGTAAACTATGTCCGACGTGGATTCGGGTCTGGCGCGATTCACTAAGATTGTGCGTCCGAGTTCCTTCCTGTGTCTCTATGGACTCAGGGCGGCCCCTAACTCTGTTCCCAGTGCAACAAATGTATCATTGTTTGTGGGTGTGCAACACCGTGCAACAATGGATTTACTATAGTGATTCCCCCCCCCCCCCTCAAAAAAAATCACGCAGTCACTCCAGGTGTATGATTTAAATCATGCTTAAATGATCCCATTGTCTATCTGTTTGTTAAATATAGCAATATTGACACTATATTATATAGTCCCTATAAATCAATACAGGTAAACCCTTTAATTTCAAAGATGATCTATTTAGATCTGATCTTCACATTTACTATATTTGTAATTGTTGGCCTGCCTTTACAAACAAATATTTAACATTAAAAAATTTACCATTTTTTAATGACCATTTGCATATTTTTAATTATTAAAGTTCAAATTATTACCTTGTGTTTTTTTAGGTTTGTTTCAAGGAACATGAATACATTTTTGTATTTTATTTTTATTATTGCAACGATAATAACCAACATGATGTTAAAAATTGCAACATGCAATTAATAAAATAATCCACACATATTTATGTTTAAAGACAAATTAGACAAAATAAAAAGAATCACACACAAAAGATCATTGGAGACATTCATCACAACATTAGAAAACTGTTAAATTAGGCATATGCATAGAACAAGGTCTAAATCAATACACCATTTCAAAAACAAAAAAAAAGATAATTGTCCCCCAATGTACTCCCTTGTGGGTATGGTACGAATATGTGCCTATAATGCTCATAAATCAGTTAAGTCCTCCAGTTCCAGGGAAGACCTTGCGGGGTATGGGTGAATTAGTGGGGTTTGATACAGTGGGGCAGATTTACTTACCCGGTCCTGTCGATTCACCCGAGGATTCGGGTCCGGTGCGATTCACTAAGATCGTGCGTCCGAGTTCCTTCCTGTGTTGCTGCTGCGCCGAGGTCTGCCGGAGTTCACCTGCTTCTTCCAGGTGCATGTGAGTCCTTGATCTTGCGACTCAAATAATTTTGAAAATTTCACAGTATGTCCGAATCTGTCAGGTTGTCCGACAGCCACGCCCCCAATTTCTGTCGCATGCAAGCCGGCGCCAATGCGGCAAAATCCAATCGAATTCGGGAAACCCAATGAAAGCGCGGCGTTCGGACTCTTAGTAAATGTGTATCTTTGCCATACACAGGCTGTATGGCAGGATCAGGCATAGGACACGGACTGTGCAATGAGGGGCAAAAAGTGGAGCTTGCTGAGGGTGGCCACGGACGCCCTGCTGTCCTAACCACTTTGGTGCATGGGGGTTCGACCCCGAAGCTGGGGACAGCTCAGCTGCTGGAGGAGAGGGAAATCCTTGGGTGTCAGGTTGGGCTGTAGTGTGAGAGACAGTGGAAGAGGATTTTGGAGCCACTACCGCATCGGATGCCACAGTGTCTCACAGCAGCTATTCTTTGGCATTTGGCAGGGTCACTAATTCAGCTTTAAGCTTTATCAGAGCTACACTCCGATATTTCTGAATGCCGTGACAGAGCAGGAAGTGATGCACGCCAACACTACCTGCTCTGTTACACTGATGACAGCAGCCGCATAGAAGAGGTAAGAACTCTTTTTTTTTTTAATATCATGCACTGGTAATATGAATGGGGGCAAAATAGAAGGGGGCATTATGAATGGGGAATAAAAAAAGAGGGGATTATGAATGGGGGGCAATATAGAAGGGGTAGATTATGAATGGGGGCAATATAGAGGGGGTGGATTATGAATGGGGCAATATAGAGGGGGGAATATGAATGGGGGCAATATAGAGGGGGTGGATTATGAATGGAGCAATATAGAGGGGGATTATAAATGGGGGCAATATAGAGGGGGGCATTATGAATGGGGGCAATATAGAGGGGGCATCATGAATGGAGCAATATAGAGGGTGGCATTATGAATTGGGGCAGTATAGAGGGGGCATTATGAATGGGGGCAATAAAGTGTGGGCATTATGAATGGGGCCAATATAGAGGGGGGCATTATGAATTGGGGCAATATAGAGGGGACAATATAGAGGGGGCATTATGAATGGGGGCAATATAGAGGGGGCATTATGAATGGCCAATATAGAGGGGGCAATATGAATGTGGAAAACTGGGTATTATAAATGGAGGCAAAAGAGGGGGCATTAATAAAGAATGAGGGCAGAAGAGAATAAAAAATTGTGATGATGGGGCATTCACAAGGTAGAAGAGCAAAGGTGTGCTTACAAAAAGTGCAAAGTGTCCAAAGTGGGATTTGGGATTAAGGGACTTAAGTTTGAGGGACTTTAGCAGGTAACTGCTGTATTTTGTGTTACTTTTACTGTGAATCTCCATTTTCTTCCGTATTTCTCCTGTAATCCCCATTACAATAATGGACTTCATAAGTGGCATTGCTACACAGCGTAGATCCTGTGCCATGTATGCTTTCCTTGAACAGCCATTCGAGGGGGAATACTGCAGTGTGGGATGTGTGAAAATTGCTCATTTGGAAGCCCAGATTTTGGATCTAAATGAGCAAGTTTCAAGGCTGCGGGCAATTGACAATATGGAGCGAAGTTTGCTGCTCCTGGAGCACAAACTCTCTGGGGAAGATGGGTGTGGGGATGGAAGTATGGAGGTGCAGAGTGAAGGGGCAGCTAGTCGGGTAACATGTAGAAGGCGGGGTAGAGGGAAGAGTTGCAGGGAGTCTGGTCCTGATCTGGTGAACCCCAATAAGTTTGCCTGGCTGGCTGATGAGGGGGATATCAGCTCGAGTAGCAATGCTGCAGCAGGACATGGCCTCTTGCAACCAGGGGACTGTCTGCTCGGGTAATGGGAGCACAGGCAAGGTCAGACAGGTACTGGTAGTGGAAGATGGGTCACATTTACTTATCCGGTACCTGCGCAATCCCCGATCCGGACTGTCCAACATGGATGTACTCTGCCGCGATTCATGAAGATCGTACGCCCAATATCCTGCATGTGTCGCTTCTCCGCAGTTTGTTCCAATCCATCGGATCGTCCGACGGTGCTCCCCCGATTTGTGTCGCATGAAAGCCGGCACGATTGTGGCAAAATCCAATTCCATGCGCCAAGAACCCCTTTTAAATCCCTGACCCAGCAGTCCAAAACGGAAATCGTTGGGATGTCGATCCATTGGTCACACCTAGGTCAACACCTGGTGTGAACACACGGCTCTACCGAGGGATGAAGGCACTCCTTCCCCCTCCCCCTTCAGGCTAACCAGACTTGGAGGCATTAGCTGTATGGGCTACTTCTGTGTTGGTATATATTCTCCCTCTGATGAGACCTCTGTCGAAACGCGTCAGGGAGGTGTGTTACGTGTTTTAGTACAAGGGACAGTTTTTGGGACTGCCCTTGTAAGGGCGGGAGTCATGGGGTAATAGGGTTAGACTGTTTAGAACCCTACACCTTCCTGTCTGTAATGACGATAGGCTCCCACCCAGCCCTACATCATCCTCGGGTATCGTATGCTGGTAATGTAAGAAACAACATATATCAGTTGAAGGTATAATGTCAGCCAACCTGAGGCTGTTAAACTCTTCACGATTACATTATCTGCCACCTAGCATTTTTGTGCCCATATATACATAACTGTTTTGTTGTTAGCCGTATTTTGTTCACTCGTCTTGTCTATCTGTATGTATCTCTTTGACAATGTAAAGTAGCGGTGTCAAATAAGAAGACATAACGCATCTTGCTCCTTAGTGAGTAGTTGCTAGTTTTTAGAAAATTTGTAATAAACTTGAGATTTTATAAATTACCTAGGTGCTGCTAATCCATTATTAAATGAGCCCCAGTGTGTTGTTTGCCGGGTCCTCGGGTTCGGCATGTTGCGGATCGGTTTGACAGATTACTGAGAGGGGCTGGTGAGGAACCAGCGGTCATGGTCCACCAATGGCAAAGTAAGAGGTAGGTGCAAGGACCTCAAAGGTAGTTTTCTTTAAAATACTACCTGCACCATGTGCCACACCAAAAACGCAGTGGGAGATCAGGGAGGTAAATAAGTGGCTCAAAAGTTGGTGCAGGACGGAGGGCTTTGGGTTCATGGAGAACTGGGATGACTTTGCTGTCGGCTACAGGATATACAGTAGGGGTGGGCTGCACCTCAATGGGGAGGGTGCAGATGTTGTTGGAAAAATGGCTAGAAGGTTGGAGGAGTGTTTAAACTAGAGACTTGAGGGGAGGGCAACTACAGTTTTGCAGGGCAAAAAGACAGTGTAGATAGGGAACTGGGAAGAGTCATATTCCATGGGGGAGGAAGGGGGGCTGGAATAAGGTTGGGGAATAAGAACAAAAGGAATAGGGAAAGGGAATACCATATAAAGTGCATGTACACAAATGCCAGAAACCTCAAAAACAAAATGGAGGAACTGTTGGAGCGCAAATACGATATAGTGGGTGTGGCTTGACAGTAGCCATGACTGGGCTGTTACTACAGATGGTTATAGTTTTTTTCAGAAATGATCGTATAAAAAAAAGGGGGTGAGGGGATTGTTTATATGTGAATTCTTGCCTCAAGCCTGTCCTTCGAGATGACATCGGTGACGCAAATGAAAATGTGGAGTCCCTATGGGTGGAGATAAGGGGAGGGAAAAAGAATAATAAAATATTACTAGGGGTTTGTTATAAGGCTCCATATAAAATGGAGGCAGCAGAGGAAAAGCCGATAAGTCGAATGGATGCGGCTTCAAAGCATTACGAAGTGCTTATTATAGGGGACTTCAATTACCCAGATAATGAAAGGGGGACAGAAACCTGCAGGTCCTTCATAGGTAGCAGGTTTTTGTTGACAACAAAAGACAATTACCAGTCACAACTAGTCCTGGAGCCAACAAGAGGCGGGCACTGCTGGACCTTATCCTAACCAACGGACCTCACAGGGTATCAAAATTACAGGTTGGGGGTGACCTGGGTAATAGTGATCATAATATCATTGATTTTGTATTACGGTTTACTAACAGCATTAGTGGAGGGGTAATGAATAGAGATGAGCGAACATACTCGTCCGAGCTTGATGCTCGTTCGAGCCTTAGCGTACTCGAAAACATGCTCGTTTGCTCTCGGACGAATACTTCGCCGCTCGAGAAAATGGCATCTCCCCCGCGTTTGTGATTTTTGGCGCCAGAAACAGAGCCACATCACGAGCCAGGGAGACTCTGCACTCCACCCAGCATGACGTGGTACCCTTACCACGTCGATAGCATGGTTGGCTGGCCATATCAGGTGACCCTGGAATAGACTAGCCCGCCTGCGCTGCTCGATCTTCTGTGTCTGGATGCCGCTAGGAGAGAGCTGCGCTGGTCAGGAAAGCGTTAGGCTGTTCTATTGATAGTGTTTAGGCAGGAGTGATTCTACAAGAACCCAACAGCCCTTCTTAGGGCTACAATAACGTTTATCACTTTTTTTTTTAATTTGCTTGTGGCGAGCTTGCTGGCACTGTATGCAGCTAGTACCATATTGTGAGGAATTTGCAGGGGGACTTGCTACCGTTTGTTTAGTGCTCTTATTGACACACATATCCACCTCAAACACCGAAGTGGGACATTTAGGACAATTTATTAGGGGTTTGAGTAAGAATTAGGCAGAGTCTGCTGATTTTTTTTTTTAGCTGTATTTCTTTATAGCTCAAACTCACTTGCAAAGCATTGTGGCTCTCATTGTAGGCTACAAATAGCCATAGGAGAACCCCAACGCTTACTTAGGCCTCATAGCGATTATTTTTCCTTTTTTTTGTTTGCTGTGGCTGGGCTTGCTGGCACTAGATGCGCTGTACCATATTAGTGGGAACTTGCAGGGGACTTGCGACCGTGTGTTTTAGCTCTAGTGACACTGCATATCCACCTCAAAACACCAGTGGGACAATTTATTAGGTTTTGATTAGAATTAGGAAGAGTCCGCTGATTTATTTATTTTTTTAGCTGTATTTCATTTTATAGCTCAACTCATCTGCAAAGCAGTGTGCTCTCATTGTAGCTACAAAATAGCCATAGGAGAGCCCCAACGGCTTACTTGCCTACACTAGCGTTATTTTTCCTTTTTATTGTTGTGCTGTGGCTGGGCTTGCTGGCATTAGTAGTGCAGCTAGTCCCATACTGTGAGGAA
Organism: Engystomops pustulosus; assembly: GCA_019512145.1. NCBI lineage: Eukaryota > Metazoa > Chordata > Amphibia > Anura > Leptodactylidae > Engystomops > Engystomops pustulosus. Next base: position 50,769,087 of record CM033650.1, read on the forward strand.
TTTGCTGGAGACCCTACGACCGTTGTGTTTAGCTCTTAGTGACACGCATACACTCTCAAACACTCAACACCGAAGTGGACAATTATTAGGGGTTTGATTTCAATTAGGGCACAGTCTTGCCAGTTTCTTTTTATTTTACGTTTATTTTTTTGATACTCAGCGTCACATCTCATCTGGCATAGCAGTGTGCTTTCATAGTTGGCTAAAAATAGCCATAGAGAATCCAAAACGGCTTACTTCGCCTACAATAGCGTTAATAGTTGATTTTTGGTTGATTTGCTGCTGGTGGCTGGCCTTGTGTAGTGCATCTACTACCATATGTGAGGAATTTGCATTGAGACTTGGGACCGTTTGTGTTAGCTCTTAGTGCAGGCCCGCTCCAGCCCCGATACCTGGGCAGTGCCGGGCCGCGGGAGCTGCCGGGGCCCACACACACACGCTGTGCACATCTTCACTTCCTATGATAGAGCTGTTCCGGCACTGTTCCTCCCCCACTCGGACAGACACACACAGGTGAGGCGACAGAGCTGCCTGTGATTCACACATTATGGTTCACCTCCCCCTCTTTTATCCTTAATCGGGCTGCCCTTAGGGGGACAGAGGGGATGGGGGTGAGATCGGTGGAGAAAGAGAGCTTCGGGTGGCGAGGATGCTGGCCTGAGTCCGGCGCTATGGCTATCCCCTTACACATCTAGTCGGGCGCTCTTCCACTGCAGTCGCTTTGATGAGGAGAGAAAGCCGAAGACGTGAGGAGGGGGAACCTAGACTCTGGAGGAGTAGAAGCTGAAGACTACATCCGGGGATAGAAGCGGATGGAGATAACTGAAGACTCCTCTGGTGATGCCAGGCTGTCATCACCACAGTTTGTGATGTATCAGTTTGGATATTTATATTTGATGTTATGTTGATCTAGTGATGTTTTGCCTGCAGTGTAAGCTGTATCTGTCTGTCAGTGTGTGTGTGTGCCTCCTGCTTGTCTATCTTTATCATGTCTCTGTAGCTGTCTGCATGTTGCTGTTGCCTGTACTATGTCTTGCTGCTGATGTGAGTGTGAATGATATTAATCATCTCAAATGTACATGAGAAGCAGAGAGGTTCAGTGTAAGCGTGATGTGTATATGAGGTTCCGCAGCAGCTCAGGTGTATTAGGAGTTCCGGCAACAGCTCAGGTTGTGTGTATTATTCCCGCAGCACTCAGTTTTTATTAGGGTTCCGCACAGCTCTTGTGTATAGGAGTTTCCGCAGCAGCTCTGGTGTGGTATTATGAGGTTCTGCAGAAGCTGAGTTGAAGTTTCAGTTTTATTATTGGCAGAGTGGAGGGGTGACACAGCTGTTTGGGATGATAAACTGGGGAATATTTCAGAGAACAGGAGACAATTTTTTCGTTTTTTTTGAATTTTTAATGCTGGCACGTGAGTTCTCTGCAAAGGGACCCACTGTGGCGCTGCCGCCCCAGGGCCTCCTGAAACCTGGAGCCCGCCCTGTCTTAGTGACACACATTCCATCTCAAACACCAAGTGGGACAATTTATTAGGTTTGATTTCAATTAGGCACAGTCTGCCAGTTTCTTTTATTTTACGTTTTATTTTTTGATAACTCAGCGTCATCTCATCTGGCATAGTCATTGTGCTTCATACTGGCTAGAAAATAGCCATAGAGAATCCAAACGGCTTACTTAGGCCTACAATAGCGTTATATTTTTCTTTCTGGTTGATCTGCTGGTGGCTGGCCTTCTAGTGTGCATCTACTACCATATTGTGGGAATTTGCAAGGGAGACTTGCGACCTTTGTGTTTAGCGCTTAGTGACGCACTTATCCTCGCAAAGACCGATTGGGACATTTTAGGGTTTGATGAAATTATGCACAGTCTGCCCTTTAACTTTTTATTTTAACTTTATTTTTTCATAACTCAGCGTCATCTCATTGGCATAACGCAGTGTGCTTTCATACTTGGCGAAAATAGCCATAGGAGAATCCAAAACGGCTACTTAGGGCCTAACATAACGTTATATATTATTTCTGGTTGATCTTGCTGGTGGCTGGCTTGCTGGTAGTGCAGCTACTTACCATATGTGAGGAATTTGCAGGAAGACTTGACTTGCGACCGTTGGGTTTATGACGCTGTAGTGACGCACATATCCTCCATCGCAAAGACCAAGTGGGACAATTTTAGGGGTTGATTGAAATTAGGCACAGTCGCCATTTACTTTTTATTTTACGTTAGTGTTTTCATAACTCAGCGTCATCCTCATCTTGGCCATAGCATGTGCTTCATATTTGGCTAGAAACAAGCCATAGCAATAGGATAGCATCGTTGGTTTTAAAACTAAACAAACACAAAAAAACAAAAAAAACACAAAAACAAAAGTAAAAAAAAATTAGAGTTATAACTTTTCATTTTCAAAATGTTTAACCCGAGGGCTGGGGTAGAGGAGGGGCGGTGAACGTGGGCGTCACACTACTGCAGGGGTCAGAGGGGCCGTGGTCCGGCGGGGTGAGACAAACATGCTAATGAGGGAGCAGTGGGAACGCCGCAGAGATCACACTCCCTAGGTCATGTCTGAAGTTAGTGGGAACTCTGGTAGAGCATGTGAGGCCGATACAGTGGAACAGGTGATTGTGGATGGCCGCATGGCTTCAGCAATTTGTTCCACTCAGTCGGTCCTTCCACCAGTTCCACCCATGTCACCAAATCGGCACTCCTCCAGCTCACTGCACCTCAGCCTCCCTCCCCCCAGTTTGCCCCCTACCGCTGAAAATTGGCATTTGAACCGGCATACTCTGAGGAACTGTTTTTCTGGACCCGTCCAGAGTCACAAACCACTTGTCCGGTTGCGCTGAGCTCTTTCCGATGCCCGAGTTTTACACCGGTCGCAGTCGTGTGGTGATGATGACCCTCCTTGACGTAGTGGAGAGAGTGTGGTAAAGAGGGTGTCCGACGATGAGTAGACACGTTGTGCAGACAGTGGTGAATTGTTGTCAAGGGAGGAAGTCTCGAGGGGGGAGCAGACTGAGGGATCGGAGGATTATGAGGTTGACCGATACCCAGCTGGTTTAGAGGCGGTGTGACACAGTGATTCTGAGACGGAGAGAGCCCTAGGACAGAACGGTGGAAGAGGCAGGGTGGGGCCAGACGGAGAGGCGGCCAGAGCTGGTGCTCAACGCAAAATGTGTCACGTGTGAAGTCTCCGGTGCCGGGGTCCCCCGCGAGGTAGATTTTCAGAGTCTGGAGTTCTTTAAGGAACAACACCGGATGACCGACGGTACTGTGGTTGCAACCTTTGCCAAACCAAAGAATCAGCAGGGTTCCACCATCCACTAGTTAATCTACCACAGATGCGCGCGATATGCTAAACTAAACACCCCACTCAGTGGCACCAAGCCCGTTTCACCTCCGGCCGTGCACAACCACTTGCTCTTCCCCTGTGTCAGCGTGTAGTCAGACCCCCATGCCAGGACCCTGGCCCAAAACCCATAGTCGCCCACGATCTCCACAGCCTCCCATCATCCCGCGTTCAGCTCTCCATACCCCAGTACGCTGAGCGGAAAAGAAATTAGTGCAACCCACCGCACGCCCAAGCCCATCAATTTCCACATCTCCAGATTGCGTAGCCTGGAAGCTGCCCTATAGGCTGGTAGAGACGAGGCTTCGCAACCTCATGGCGGCCGCCGCCCCTCGGTATTCGGATCCCAGTCCGCCCTACTTTCCCGATGTGCTCCCGCCTGCACCAGCACGTGTCGCAACATCATCCGTGCCCTGACCAACGCACGGTTTTCTGACAATGTCCCCTGTACCACGGACACGTGGACGAGTGCTGCCAGGCAGGGACCACTATATATCGCGACGTCCATTGGTGTAACTTGGTGGAGGCTGGGACCGAGTTGACCTGCGGCTGGTCCATATACTGCCGACGCCGAGGAGATTGCGGGTCCTACCTAGATCCAGGCTTTCAGGCCTATATGCCTCCTCCTCCTCCCACCCCTCCTCCACCTCTCCTCCGAACTACCATCGCGTGGGCATGGCCCACAGTGTAATCTTAGGCACAACAGCGTGCCGGTCGCTATGCGACGACACAGGCGGTGCTCAAAAACTGCGACCTAGGCGATAAAGGCCCACCGCCCAAGAACTATTCAGGCATCACGGCGCAGAATGTCGGTGGCTGCACGCTGAACCTGAAGCCAGGCATGGTTGGTTGTGACAAACAAGGCCGTTTAACCTGGTGGCGGCTCTGCAATCGGCAGTACTGACACCTGTGCCATGCCCTGGCCCAGGTGTGTTAATCTGAAGTAGTTCAGCGGTTCCTCAAGACATACCACAATCTGTCAGTGTTGCTCACGAAGGTGCGGCCCGCATCTGTGCGCATTTTCAGGACAGTCCAGCACATATGCTGCCACTCTCAGGACAGCGCAGCGCCGTCCTCCACCTGCCCGCTCCCACTCGCTGTTGTGCGAGTGCCCACGCAGGTGGAATTCACATTCAACCATGTTATTAGAGTTGTACACCAGCAGCGCATACGATTTGACTGGCCCAGATGTCAACTTCCACCAGAACTGGTAGTCAGTCAGTCAGCTTCCTCAAGTCTACAATGAGAGTGACGGGGATATCTGATACTGTCGGTGGCTAGCTGATAACACTTCGAGAGTCAACACAGATGTCCGATGGCGATGCCGCCATCATCAGCCTCACCATCCGCTGCTTGGCCTGTTGAAAAAACTCTCTGATCTAGCATGAAGTCCTGAAGCTTTGCGCTCGTCAACAAGAGACGGGGGAAGAAGATTCCCTTGTTGATAGAGCCAAAGCCACCCTCAGTCTGTTTCTCAGCGCATATCGAGGAGGTGGAGGAGGATGAGGAGGAGAGGGTGAGAATGTTGGCGAGACAGAAGAGGGACCATGTCAGGCCTTATGTTCAGGCGTGTATGGGCAGAAGAAGAGGAGTTGGAGGAGGAGGAATGGACAGGTCAGGCCACAGTGAGGGGAAGTGATAATTCTCGCGCGTTGGTACTCTGGCCTTATGCAGATTCAGCTACGGCTGCCTAATCCGTGACCGCGCGTGTCAAGAAGAATTTATTCCAGCACCCGTTATGGGTATTCACTCTCCTGGACCCACGGTACAAGCAAATCTTTCACACTCTATCCCTGGAGGAAAGGGTGTGAGAATGCATGAATACCAGCAGGCCCTGGTGCAACAACTGAAACAGTATTTCCCTGCTGACAGTGGCTAGCGGCAGTAGTGCGTAGTTCTGCGGGACAAGTAGCGAGGGAGCAAGTAGGCGACGCAGGCAGCTTGTCCAGCAATGGCAAGGTAACGCCCGACTTTACAAAGGCTTTTGCCAGCTTATGTCCAACCCAGCAAGACACCTTCAACCTGTCCCCAGTTCGCAGAGTAGGGCTGATACTTTACAGAAAGATGGTGAGGGAGTACGTAGTCTACATACCATCGTCCCTAAATGATCAACAGCTCCTACAACTACTGCGTTTCAAAGCTGGACATGTGGCAACGGAACTGGCGCTTTAACGCATTGGAGGTTCTTGCCTGCCTGCCGCTAGCGTCTGTCCGAGCGGTTTCAGTGAGGCTTGTGGCATCATCACCGAAAGCGACACCGCCTGTCGACTGACAGCGCTGACGGCGACGCTTATTAAGATGAATTAAGCCTGGATTTCTCATAAGTTCCAATCTGCACCAGGTGAAGGAAGTCAACCTGAATAATTAAATGTCACTCCTCCTCCTCCTCAGTTTCCTCTCTTTTCCTCCTCTTTTACACTTAATCAGAGGAACTGGCTATTTTTTGACGGGCCACTGGCTCTAGCTTAGTACTCTATGCATTTAAATTTTCTGGAGGGCACATCACCCGGTACCTCTGTTTTGAAACAATTTTTGTGAGTGCCACACTACAGGCCACTCAATCTATCAATTTTTCTGGAGGGCCACCTACCTGCTTCCTTGGTTTAGTTAAAACTTTTTTGGACGCACATAAAGGCACCAATCTATTTACATTTTCTGGAGGGCCACCACCTGCTCTCTGGTTTGAAAACTTTTTTGGACTGCCACATACAGGCACTATCCAAATTAAATTAGTCTCCATAGCAGCCCTCCACATGTGTTATCCATTGCTACCACATCCAAAAGTCGTTCTTCCTATAGCTCCTCTACATCGTCCCCTTATCAAACGAGGTGTTGTCAGGCCAGAAATTTGGGTTGTTGTTCATGGATTTCCACATCAAAGTGTTAACTTGTCTCCACCCTGCCGGTGTTTTATCCAAAAAAATAACTGGCAAACTTTTATGAGTATACCCAATATATTTCAGCGCTTCTTGCACATCTGTTGATTACCACGCTGTGTAATCCACATAAATATACTGCCAAACTTTTACCATTTACGGATATTATTTCAGCGCTTCTTTGCGGCATCTGTTTATTTCCCCTCACAGCCCTAATTCCCAATTAAAGAACGCTACTCACAGCGTACTTGGTGGGAATGGCGGAAACCGAGTATGACCCTGGGTCCTGGTCTATACGCGACCGCGGGATTGTCGTGGCCTAACCTCGGGTCCCATGTCTCAAAGGCCTACATATCCTTCCTCCTCCTCCCACCCCTCTCCACCTCACTCCTCCTCCAATTACCATACGTGGGAACTGGCCATCAGTCGGTAGCTCTAGCACAGCAGCAGTGCCGGCGCTAAGCGAGCATCGCGCGGTGCTCAAACTGCTTGAGCCTAGGCGGATTAAAATTCACACCGCCCAAGATCTATACAGGGCATTCCACATCAACTTGTTAACTTTGTCGCCCACCCTGCTGTGTTCTCCACAAAAATATACTGGCAACTTTTATCATTTACGATTATTCAGCGCTTCTGTGCGCATCTGTTTTACATTCCCCCACCCCTATCCCAAACTTAAAGAGACTACTACACTTGATCTTATAAAAAGGTTCTTGAATGCTTGTTGGGGATTACCTAGAGACAGGGGCTTGGATTTGGCGAAAGCTCGCTGGCAGCGGCAGCCCAGCTCCATCAAGATCAACTACATAGTTTTACGCAGCAGCCTTCATCTACTACTTAGTTTCACGACCTCCATAACATGGTCCCCTTATCAGACGAGCGTGTACATGCAAGATTTTTCAAGGTTTTTTATACCAGATACATAGTGGGAACGCGGTCCCAATCTTGTCGCCACCATGTGGAGACCTGAATTGCAAATCATAGCAGCGCAATAGGGATGCCCCATTACTGTCATTCTTCATTCTGACCATTTCCGTAAAACAATTAAAATAAACCCACTATGCTACTTCCATTATTCCCCAGGTGAAATATTCAAACACCACCAGACCTGGGGCCGTGACTAAAATTATAATTTTTTTAAAGTAAACGCTTTGCCCCACAGTCCCATTTGGGGTGGGGGGAGCTAGAGACAGGGGCTTGGAACGGCGAAAGCTCGCCTGGCAGCGGACCGCCATCCCATCCCAAGATTAGGCAGCCCTCCAGAGGCAATCCATGATGCTGCCCCGTGCTGGGTTTCGTCCATTTTCCGCCTCCACAGTGTCCACAAGTTCTCATGACGCACCTTTTCAACTGTCTATACCCCAGAACGCTGAGCACGAGAGGATATGAAGCACATCATCCCTTATCAAACGAGCCTGTGTCAGGCAGAAGGCTGCATATGGATGGCACCCATACTGTCTGTCTCTCTTATCAGGAAGGTCCTCTCCATGGCTGGCCTCCAAATGTCGTCCCCTTATCAACGAGCTGTTGTCAGGCTAATTTTTTCACGGGTAGTTTTTGTACCAGATAACGTTATGGAACTTGGTCACTATGTGGCGCCATATGCTGTGTTTTATCATAAGTATAACCGTCAACCTTTTGTTCACAGAGGAAATCATTTCAGCGCTTTGCTCACCACCCTCCTTTGGTTCCTCTCTGCCACCCATTGGTTTGAAGCAGCGAGTCCTTTAGGTATGTCGCCATGCCACTCTATAGCCTGCGCCTGCTGCCAGCTGCCTCTGATGCCGTCCCCTATAGTGTCAGGGTCACATTATTGGATTTTTAGAGGCTATCTAGCTTCATTCTGTCACTCTGCTGCAGGGCATGCTGTTGACCAGCTAATTTTGGCATAATGGTGCGTTAAGGCAGCCTCAGAGGCACTCCATGCATGCCCCATGCTGCCCTGCTGTTCCTGGTCCATTTCCGTGGTGTTCTCTCCTTTTCTGAGGTTCAGGTGTTTGGCCAAGCTCTGTGCCAAGACCTTGTCCCCTTGAAACTGTCGAGTCTCCCATTGACTTCAATGGGCTCGTTATTCGAGACGAGCACTCGAGCATCGGGAAAAGTTCGTCTCGAATAACGAGTACCCGAGCATTTTAGTGCTCGCTCATCTCTAGTAATGAACACTCTAAACTTCAAGAGGGCAAATTTTCAGCAACTAAGGGAAGACCTTATAGGCATAAACTGGAACAATGTTTTCAAAGATAAAAGTCCCCCCAAAAATTGGACTTTTTCACAAATATTCTATAAAAGGCCTATGAGAAACACATATGGGAAAAAGCATAAGAGGAACAAGAAAAATCCACTTTGGCTAACTAGTCTTGTGAAGAGAGCAATAAGCGAGAAAGATAAGGCGTGCTAAAACGCGAAGGTAGTGATGAGGCGTTACAGGATTATAGAGAAAATAAAATCCTGTAAAAAGCAGATAAAGGCTGCAAAAATAGATACTGAGAGAAATATTGCCAGGGAGAGCAAAAATAATCCCAAATTAATTTTCAAGTATATAAATGATAAGAAACTACTAGTGTTTGCCCTAGGAATGGGGGAATAATATGGTGGTCATGGTGGAAGGAGATGAGGAAAGGGCCAAACTTCTGCATTTCGCCTTCTCGACTGTCTTTACCCAGGAAAATCCCCTGGTGGATGACACAATGAGGAATAATGTAAATTCTCTATGGAATGTCAACAGTTTAACCCAGGAAGAAGTACAGTGCGGCCTCACAACCACTAAGGTAGATAAATCACGGGCTCTGCATGAACTATATACTGTGATAGACAGACCATTATTTTTAATATTTGTAGATTCCTTGAGGACTGGTTATGTTCCACAGGACTGGCGCATAGCAAATGTGGTACCAATATACAAAAAAGGATCAAAAAACGGTCCTGCAAACAACAGACTTGTGCTTCTAACTTCTGTTGTTGGAAATATTTGAGGGGTTTGTTAGAGATGCTATCCTGGAGTATATCACTGTACATAACCTTATAACCCAATATCAGCATGGGTTTATGAAAGATCGGTCCTGTCAGACTAATCTGATTGGCTTCTATGAGGAAGTAAGTTTCAGACTGGATCTGGGGAACACTGTGGATGTTGTATATCTGGACTTTTCAAAGGCATTTGACACAGTGCTACCTAAAAGGTTGGTACATAAAATGAGAATGAGACTAGGGGAAAATCTGTGTATTTGGGTAATTGGCTCAGTGATAGAAAATAGAGGGTCATCATCATTCTCAGATTGGGTTGACGTTACCAGTGGAGTGCCACAGGGGTCAGTTTGGGGCCACTTCTTTTTAAGATTTTTATTAAGGACCTTGTAGTGGGTTTACGCAGTCAAGTTTCAATATTTGAAGATGATATTAAGCTGTGTAAAATAATTAATACTGAGCCCAATAGTTTAGTTCCTCTGTAATAGAGGGATTTGTGGAAACTTGAGGAGTGGTGGAGAAATGGTTGATGAGGTTTAATGTAGATAAATGTAAAGTTATGCACTTGGGCCTTGGAAACAAAAAGGATACTTATGTTCTACACAGTCAATTACTTGGTTAAGATGGAGTTGAAAAAGACTTGGGGGTGTTGGTGGATGGTAAACTTAATTTTAGTGACCAGAGCCAGGCAGCTACTGCTAAAGCAAATACAATAATGGGATGTATCGAGAGAGGAATAGATTCTCATGATAAATAAATAGTTTTGTCCTTATACAAATCACTGGTCAGACCACACATGGAATATTGGGGCAGATTTTTCAAACTGTCTGAAATTCAGAATATTTTTAGTTGTCCATGGCAACCAATCACAGCTCCCCTTTAAAATATTCATGAGCACTGGTAAAATGAAAGCTGAGCTGTAATGGTTTGCCATGGGCCACAAAGAATATTCTGACTTTCAGACAGCTTGATAAATCTGCCCCATTGTGTACAGTTTTAGGCATCAGCATTATAAAAGAACATAGTAGAACTGGAACGGGTGCAGAGGAGAGCAACCAAGATTATTAGGGGAATGGGGGCACTGGAATATAATGACAGATTACAAAATTTGGTATTATTCAGTTTAGAAAAAAGACGACTGAGGGGAGACCTCATTACAATGGACAAATTCCAGAACGGGCAGTACAAGGATCTCTCCAAAGATGATTTTATACCTAGGCCTGTGACCAGGACAAGGGGGCATCCTCTACGCCTAGAGAAGAGGCAGTTCTACCATCAACTTGGACAAAGGTTCTTTACTGTAAGAGCAATGAGACTATGAGAGTAAAAAAAATTTCACGGGTTATAGGAAAAAAACATTTATTTAATTCTTAAAGGTTGGACTTGATGGACTTATATACTACAATGACTATGATATACAGCCTCCCTATGAGTTCACCCAGTTTAATTACTATCTAGCCCCCATATTTATATCTCGCCTGTTTGATAATATACAGCCTCCCATGTAGCCTCTTTTTCCAGTTTAATTACTAATTTGCCACAAAATATATATTCCCCAAAATTAGTTTTATTACATTTAGAAACGCTGATTTCTCCAGCGGGAGCACCCGCTTTTCCTCCTTTCCACCTGTGCTCCAGCAGTCATAGCACCGCATCTCATCTCCATTTCTACTTATACCTTGCAATCCGTGACTGACAAAGGTCTGAGTTTACAAGACCGAAACGTTGCAAAATAATATTTTTTGTTCGATTGCTATACTGTTTATTCTGGACCAAATAAATTCTCAATTTTTGACCAATAAGGAGTGCCAAGTTATCTTTTCTCTTTATTACATTTAGAAGCCCCCCCCCATGTCAGTTATGTACATCCTCCAATTTCCTTATAATGTAGATAGTCCATATAAACCCCCATCAAGTCTATTTATATGCGTAATCCCCTCCAGTATAAACGGTTTATATATCTAGATTCCCCTCAGTTTTATCAATAGTTGGCCAGCAAAAATAATAAAACTTGTACTTACATATAGTCCATTTGCTCCCACGCCGTGCATCTCTCTGCTCCTCCCAGCTCTTGTCAGCCACGGCTGCCCTTCTTCTCCCGGCTCTCTTCTTGTGGCTATTTTTAGCAGCGGCTCCCTTCAGAAACACAGGCGGCATGACGTCATCACACGCCGCCTATGTCACTGCATAGCATGCAGCGCTTATCCGACTGCCTGCGTCGCACCTGTGTCTTAAATTTATTTACCTGGTGGGCAATTGGGGTGGCAACAGGAGCCTGAATCATCCAAATTTGTAGCAGATTTTGCCGCTCCCCTAAGTGCTCTAAATTCTGCTGCCTGAGGTGAAATATCTTGCCTCATGGCAGATGTCGCCCTGCCACCAAATACAGGAGCCATTGTCTGCTGCTGCTGTGGCAGTTAGAAGCTAAGCCGTGATTTGTTAACATTTTGCCACAGGTCATTAATATGAAGTCTGAGGTTTGATTGGTTACTACAGGCAAGGATAGTATAGTGAGTATAAGACAGCTTATGTGTGAGGTAAGATGGATAGATAGAGAGAGAGAGAGAGACAGGCAGGGAGAGTGAAGAAAAGGCAGGGAAAGCCAGTGAGTGACAGAGAGACAGGCAGGAGAGTGAGTGAGTGAAAGAGACACAGGGAGGGAGCACGAGTGACAGAGAGACAGGCAGAGAGAGTGAGTGAGAGACAGGCAGGGAGAGTACTCACTGCCCCATGCTGGGGCAAGAAATAAGAGTGGAGTCCTAATGGGTATTTGAAATTAGAAGGAAAAGCCAATGAGGATACGATTCTGAGGAACTTTGAATAAAAAGAGCAACCATGCTTTAGATTAGGAATGAGAAGAGAACCATAGAGGGAACTAAGATTTTGAAAAATGCCAAGCTGGGGAGCATGAAAGATGGGGGACCAGTAGAAAATGGCTGTGTCATTATGATGTCCAAGTGAGAGCGTGGACAATCTAGAATATAGTTATGTGTATGGGGACTGTGTATGGGGTTCACTATTACATTACCATGAATGTCTTGGTAGTTTTATTTGGAGTTCAGATTCTGGGGCTGTCTGCTTTCTGTATATTTTAACCTTTGAGCAAGCCATCCCATTTCTTTACAAAATTGGACAGGTTTTACAATATAACCGTTGTGTGAATAATATAACTGCAAATAAAGAGAATATGCAGCTAAGTTGTCTTTATTTTGGTTTGGTATGTACATTTTTGTATGATGTTTGGGACAAATTGAGAGTATTCGTTGACGTTATTCTTCTCATTAGAGGCGCCTAAAGTTCACCTTCACCCATGTCAGCTGCATACCTTGTGCCTAATACACTAGGTATGGTGGAAATGCTGTAAGTTGCAAGATATTACGGGTGGATGGACAAATAAATTCGAAGTGGATTTCGTTTAGAATTTCAGGAAAACTTTGGTTCTGCAGGAATCCGAAGTTTACAGTGATTCGTGGGAACAATTTTTTTTCTTTTCCCCTTTATTAGCAAAATGGCTGGTGCTCGGTACTTACAGCTTACCCCTGCCATTCTAAATGGTAGGTTTCCTTTAACGTCTTTCTTACCTCCCATTCCTCGCAGACTGCTGTGGACTTCCTGGATCTAAGGATCTTTAACCGAGACAACTGCATACATACGGATTTGTACAGAAAGGACACCTCCACCAATTCCCTCTTACAATATAACAGCTTTCACCCTCAGCATTTAAGGGACAGAATACCTGTGTGTCAGTTTATCCGCATCAGGAGGAATTGTATAACAGATAATGACTTTCGGAGAAATGCAAGAAATTTGACTGATCGCTTCAAAAATAGAGGTTATACAAAAAAGACCATGTCTAGAGCGTATCTAAGGGCCTCACACAGCAGAAGGGAGGACCTATTAAGGACACGTGACAAATCAAGTGAATTCAAGCTAGGAATCACCACCACATACAATAACCAGTGGAACTTAATCAGAAAAATTTTGGACAATATATTTTGAAGGCAGAAACGCGCCTCCAGACTTTTATCACTAAGAGAGACCATGACTGATCGCAAAATGAGCAGCAAATTTGAAGGATCATATGAGGAGAAGCCATTTCCAACAGAAGAGGATACCTCTAGGTTGTGGTACTAAAATTAGGGTCTCGTTTGCGTTTTGGGAGTGCACTGTATGCCCCCTGATGAAACCCACAAGACAGGTGGAAAAACCAAAAAGCCATCAGACCTTTACCCTGCGAAATTTCAACAACTGCAAGAGCAGAAATGTAATTTATGACCTCATATGCCCATGTGAAAAATTGTATGTGGGATAATCTACTCAACAACTCAGAAAGAGAATACAGCAACACTTATCAAGCATCAGAAATTCCACCAAACACTTTGGACAGGGGAAAGTCCTATCCACGGTGGCAGAACATTTTAGACGCTTTCACGTGGGACAAACGACCGGTAATGCAGTTTGTGGGGCTTGACCTGGTCCGAGGTGGGGACAGCACCAATATTCGAGGTGGGGACAGCACTCCATAATTATTACGAAGAGAGGCTCGCTGGATCTTCAATTTGGGCTGTATCAAACCCATGGGCATCAACGAAGATCTCCTCTTCTCAAGATTTTATAAACAGCGCTAAAAAAAAATACGATTGGTAAGTTCTTCCAAAGATATCCTTCTAGTCATTATATGGGATGAACACTCCGGCTCTTAGATTTGGAGCCGTTAGTGGGATTCTAGACAGTATTGGAGTAAATAACAATATTTCTTAATAGACAGCACAATAGTTTCTATCCGTTTTTTTTTTTTCACTTGGGGAAGCTTATCCCCCTTGTACTTTTGGACCCCTTTGGTCCCTTATCACAGTTTTTTTGTCATACTTTAGGATTTAAGGAAACTGGTTTTACTTATCATGTTTTCACTAGGGTTGCACCCAAATGGGTAACTTGGACACAAGTAATCACTTCCTTTTCTACAGCTTTTTTAGAATAACAGACATCAGGACCCCGATAAAGGTGGGGAGGAATTCTACTGAGAGCACTATAACACGGGTAAGGTTTTTACTCCCCTTTTTTTCCATACTGTCATTGCTGCAAACCTGATAATTATTATCCATTCATGGAGGGATATGAATTATGCTTATCCTTTCTTGATGCAATTTCCCTGACATGTTCTGCTTCTAATAGGCGATTTTAGTGCACCAGCAACATGATCAAAACCCTGCGTTTGCGGATATGGTATGAATGTGGCATAGCCTAAACTGTGCTCTTGCGCATACTATCATGTAAGATCAATAAGACTGTGCGCGTGTGCAGTTTGTAGGAATGATTTACTAGCTTGACTTGGCGAATGCGCTGTAAGTACCCTATGCCGGGTTCTCGCGAGATGCGATTACAACACCAATCATGTGATAGATCTAAGTACTTGTGAGCGCTCAGCCACTTGCCGCCACTAGGATGTCACAGGTGTATGATTTGTGTGTTAATGGGTACGTAGCTCACCTCTTATTGGTGCATCCAACACTCTGAGGAGGTATATATACTAGGCATACACCTTGATTAATTGATGGACCCCTGAGGAAGTCACAATAAGCGACGAAACGCGTGGGGATTTTTCTCACATATGCTTGCTATACTGGCTGCCACCCGAACAATGGATTGGTAACTATGTACCAACAACTTATGTCTATACAATACTTCCATTAACTGTGCCATTCCTTCCATTGGGTGTGTTACTGTCTGTACTTGATGTTACTGTTACATATTTTTTCATTTCAAAATTGTCTACATGGATGGTTTATGCAGCTAGAAGATCTTTACCTGGTATAGTAAACTATGTGATTTGTATCAGCTTATCACGGTTTGATACAAGGGTCTAGGGGATATGTACAGATGTACTTTTTAAGTGTTTTTAACAGGATGATTGTTGTTATGCAATGATATAGTTTCAAGATTTGTATATACTTTTTTTCCTATACACACTTCTCTTTGTTTTCTTTGTTCATTGGATAGTTCTTTTAGTGTGTTGGCATTTGTAGGCACTACATGGCTTATTTTGATTATATATTTTGAGCAGTGCAGGTTTTGCTTTTTTCTATGTACTTAGGCTGTCATGTGCATGTCATACTAAAACACAGCATTGTTTAAAGACCAAACCACGCTCCCGATGCATATTTAAGCATGGCACAACATTCTACAACACCCTACAGGCTTTCTGCAGCCAGGAATTACCTGATTTTTAACGTGATTTGCCATGATTCGATTAGCGTCGAATCGAATTTTGGCAGTAAAAACGGTGAACTCGGCGAATCGAATTTTTGAAAAATTTGCCCATCTCTAATTACGGGTATAACAGAATACAGTCCAACTGGGGTAACCTGGGTATGTGGAAACTGTACTAACTAGAGGGCTTTGAGTGCGGAAGGGAGTGTTCTGTATTGCTCAATTATATCAAGGAAATTCCTAAAATCATTTGAACAGCTGCAGTCTGACTTTGGGCTTCCACAAATGCAGTTTTACAGATATCTGCAGCTGAGACCTGCTGTGGAGGCACAGATTTGGACTTCTGCTCTTAGCTGCACTCATCATTGATACCTAAAGGAAACCTACCACTTTACAATGAAATTTATAAGCCAAAAATACCTTGCAACTGCTCCGGTTGAGCTGCTGCCGGAGCATATCTTCACTCTTTGCATAAAGCACTGTAGTCCGTGTAAAACAGTTTTAAGCGTTATATTCAAACCCCCCTTCGGCGCACCACTTTATAGCTGGGCGTACCATGCGTGCGATCGTGCGTGCGCCTTATTAGGAGGTGTCGGAGAGCCGGTGACGTCACCAAACTCTTGGGCACACTCGTGCCTGCGCAACTTCGCTTGCGAAGCTGGGCGGAATAAAAATTTGAAGTTGCGCAGGTGCGAGTGTGCCCGAGAGCTCGGTGACGTCACCGCCTCTCCAGCACCTCGTAATAAGGCACACGCACGGTTGCGGGCATGGTGCGTCCGGCTATATAGTTGTGCACGGAAGGGGAGCTTAAAACTCGCGCTGAGCCCTCTCCATAGCCGGTAAATCTTTGCTGCATATTGCAGCAAAGACTTACCGATAACACCCGCGATCGGCGGTGCCAGTACCGATTGCGGGTGTATTCCCGCTGATCGCCGCCGGCAAAGCTGCCGGCAGCTTCCAAAAGATAGCAGCGCGTGGGCGCCGCCATCTTTTCGAGGATCGACTCTCCCCGTGACGTCATCGGGGAGCGGCGATCTGTCGCCATGGTAGCCTCGGGTCTCACGAAGACCCGAGTCTACTTTGGGTTAACACATGCATTACAATGTGCTATCAGCACATTGTAATGTATGAGGAGTAAAGTCCCCATATACTGCCATACAGTAGTATGGCAGTATATGGTAGGATCGATCAGACAACCTAGGGTTAAAGTACCCTAGGGAGGGCAAAATTATAAATTATAAAAAATTATAATAAAAAACCCTAAAAACTCAAATCACCCCCCTTTCTCTAGAACTGATATAAATATAAATAAACAGTAAAAATCATAAACACATTAGGTATCACCGCGTCTGAAAATGCTAACATTATAACATTATAAAACCTATATAAATTTGGTATCCCCGTGACTGTACCGACCCAAAGAATAAAGTAGACATGTCATTTGGGGTGCACAGTGAAATCTGTAAAATCCAAGCCCACAAGAAAACGGCACAAATGCGTTTTTTTTACCAATTTCACTGCATTTGGATTTTTTTTTCCGCTTCCCAGTACACGGCATGGAATAATAAATACCATCCCTATGAAGTGTAGTTTGTTACGCAGAAAACAAGCCGTCACACAGCTCTGGACATGGAAAAATAAAAAAGTTATGGATTTTTGATCATGTGGAGTGAAAAATGAAAATGAAAAAACATAAAAGGGCCAGGTCCTGAAAGGGTTAAAGGATGTCTACCATCAAAATTCATCATGATGAACCAGCAACATTCACTCATAGTTCCAAGCACTGTGACTGTGGTAATCTTCTTATATATGTTGCCTATTGCCTCATTTCTTCTAAAATAAACTTTTTGTTATGCTAATGAACCTGAGGGTCTCTATAGGTGTTTCCAGTGCTCCTCAGTGATGTCTTCTCACTGGTTTGTTACAATAGGCAGAACAAGTCTCTCTTCCCCCTGCACTACCTGCTTTTGCTACATTACAAAGGCATAGATAGGAGGGCGAGAGCAAGGGGAAGGTGAGACATGCTCTCTTCATTGTAACAGCCTGTGAAGCTGTAGTACCCACCAGATCCCCTCAGGCTCATTAGCAGAAAGGTTAACATCTTTACTGCTTCCACTTTTGCCTGAGGTCATTATATCATTTGCTACTGTTAATGTTTTCAGCACCAAACCTCCATGCATATGTTATGCCATGCTCAGCATGTGTAAGCTCCATTTCATGGTCCTTGGTTTGTTCTTTTCTTTCAAATTGTAGCCTTTTTAGAGCGTTTGCTTCGCAGAAGAAATTATAAAACCACATACTGGGAAGAAATTCTAGGTTTATACCATACTATTAAAAAGAAGTATGAAGGTTTGTAAAAGTCTTAATCGTTTTAAATAATTCTTTAAATAAATTTAATTTTGAAATTCTAGTAATAATTGGAACTAGAAATCTAAAGCAGAACATTCTGCCTCCAAAGGGCTCAGTCTAGCCCCACATCCTATGACACTTTACCTTAATTTGGAAGGCCAACATAAAAGGCTCATTTACTGAGGGTCCGCCGCCGCACTTTAGTCGGATTTTCTAACATTTTCCGGGATTGCACGGCTGTGACAGGTATTTAGCAGGGGATTGTGTCGCATTGTGGCGCAGCTGCGCCGGCTTACATGCCACAGAAATCGTGGGGTTGGGCCGTCGGACGATCCCGCTTATTCGGCCTGAGCGCGGGATTTAAGATTCAAATTGTGTCGCAATCCAATGTACTTACATACACCAGGAATAAGAAGGTGAACTCAGGTGGACCTGAGCAGGGAAGCGACACATTCAGGATATCGGGTGCGCGATCTTAGTGAATAGCGGCATAGTGCATTATCATCATACAATGCACTTTCGGTGAACAACTCCGGCCGGGTAAGTAAATGTGCCCCAAAGTCTTTATTTGGGGATGTTAAGATATGTATGTGTAAAAGGTAGGTGTGCATGGATGCGACTAGCCCGCGGTGGCACCCCAGGTAGAGGTACCTTAGTGGAAGACAGTCTCGTGGTCAGGTCAAGACACAGGGTCAGGGCAGACGGCAGACAAGATGCAATGTCAAGTCCAATCTGGGGTCAGCAACGGGAGGTCCAGGCAGATGGGAACAGGAACAGAGGCACACACCGGACACAGGAACACAGCAACGCAGGAACGCAGCAACATGGAGGAACTCTGGTAACACAGGAACACGGAGGGACTCAGGTAACACAGGAACACACGGGAGCAGGAACGCAGTAAACACAGGAACGCACAGAAATGCAGAATAATCTTTTCTAAGGCTGTAAGGCACAAAGATCCACCAGGGAGTGTAAGAAGAGGCAGTAATTTTCTCAAAATGGCCAGCAGCAATTAACAGCGCGCTGGCCCTTTAAATTTACCGAAGGCGACGCACGCACCGCCTAGGATGCGGGGACACGCGCACCGCGCTGCCGGAGTTGACGTTGGATCACGGCGACATAAGGGACCGGGGCAGCGGATAATAGCACAGGTGTGTCCTCGAACCCGGGAGATGGGTCGCAGGAACACCCATGACAGTACCCCCCCCTTAGGCCTCCCCCTCTTCTTTGACTGGAGCAACCTGTGCAGAAGAGTACGATCCAGGATGTTCTCCTCGGGTTCCAAGACCTCTCCTCTGGACCGAACCCCCTCCAGTCGAAAATATAGAATCGCTTCCCTGTGACTGTCTTCATATCAAGGACCTCTTTCACCTCGAAGACCTCAGAAGCATCAGCCTCAGGAGCAGGAGGATCCACTTGCCGGGAGAATCGATTCAGGACGATTTCAGCAGGGAGACGTGGAAAGAATTTAGGATGTGCATGGTAGGAGGAAGGCGGAGCTTATACGCCACTGGATTAATGCACTGTAACACCTCAAACGGTCCCTGGAAATGTGGACCCATACCCCGTAACTGGGGATCTTCAGGCCTACATACCTGGATGACAGCCACACTTTGTCTCCTGGAGAGAAGATGGGAGGAGACCTGCGTTTCCTGTCAGCTTGAGTCTTGGTGAGGGCGGACACCCAAAGCAGAGACTGACGAGTCTGTTCCCAGATGGATTTAAGGTCTTCTACCAACTCTTCCACAGCAGGAGCATCATCAGAAATGAAGAGAGGTAGGGGTGGACGTGGATGTCTCCCATACACAACAAAGAAAGGAGTGGCACCGGCAGACTCCTAATCTCCTATGGATTAATGCCTCTCGGCCGCAGAGAAGGTTTTGGAAAAGATACCGCTTGTAAGCGTTGTAACCGTTTCTGAGTTAGCACAGCTCCAGCACCTACCGAGGAGGTGTCAACCTCAAGTTGGAACGGTTTCTCTAAATGTGGCCGCGTCAGTACAGGAGCAGAGGCAAAGGCAGACTTCAGTTTTGAGAATGCTTCCTTAACCACTGGAGGCCAGAGTCTGGGATCAGTGCCTGTTCTAGTTAAGGCCACAATGGGAGATATGCGGAAAGAGAAGTGAGGAATGAATTGCCGGTAATAATTTGCAAAGCCCAGGAATCACTGTATGGCACGAAGTCCTACTGGTTGAGGCCACCTACGTATCGCAGACAACTTGGTTGGATCCATCTGAAGGCCTTTATCGGAGATGATGTATCCGAGAAATGCAAGGCTCTTCTGATGGAACCGGCACTTCTCCAATTTGGCATAGAGACGATTGCCCGTTAGGCGCCTAAGAACTTGCCGTACGTGGACTTGATGAGACTCCAGATCAGCGGAGAAGACCAAGATGTAGACAACGACACAGGTATATAGCAGGTCTCTGATGATCTCATTAACAAATTCCTGAAATTCTGCAGGCATATTGCACAGTCCAAAGGGCATGACCAGGTACTCAAAGTGGCCGTCTCGGGTGTTAAAGGCGGTCTTCTAGTCATTTCCCTCCCGGATGCGGATAAGATTATATTCCCCTCGAGGTCCAATTTAGAGAAGACCTTAGCACCATGGAGGCCGTCAAAGAGTTCTGTGATCAAGGGCTAGGATACCGGTTCTTTACCATCACCTTATTAAGTACCCTATAGTCTATGCAGGGGCGGAGAGATCCATCTTTCTTGGCCACAAAGAAGAAACCGGCACCATCAGAAGAGGATTTGCGCATGAACCCATTCTACAGATTCTTCTTGATGTAGGCCGGCATGGCCACAGTTTCAGGCACGGACAGCGGGTAAACTCGACCTCGTGGAGGGCTTCCTGCTCTATAGTGCAATCGTATGGATGATGCGGTGTTATGATCTCCGCTTGCTTTTCAGAGAAGACATCAGCATAGTCCAAGTAAGCAGTGGGAAGACCCTCCAGAGACTTGAGAGACGAGGAGGACAGCATAGTAGAGACTGGATGGAGAGCCATGAGACAGCGAGATTGGCATTCAGGACACCAGCAGAGAACCCCCCTAGTCTACCAGTTAAGAACCGGTGCATGTTGCTGTAACCACGGAAGTCTCAATAGGACGGAAGAGGTGGACTCTAAGAACTCTAGGTGCTGGTGTTTCCCGAACGTTGGGAATGAACAGGACACATCCCGATGAAGTGCTCTGGACTGGCACAATAAAGGCTAAGGGCTCCTCCCTAACGTCTTCTGTTGCGTTCCTGGGAAGAGAGTCTGGCTCTGTCCACCTCCACAGGATCTTCTGCAGATGGTACGAACAGAGGCTGGAGTGGCCTTGGGGTTGCTCGA
The DNA here is from genome assembly GCA_019512145.1 of Engystomops pustulosus. Classification (NCBI taxonomy): domain Eukaryota; kingdom Metazoa; phylum Chordata; class Amphibia; order Anura; family Leptodactylidae; genus Engystomops; species Engystomops pustulosus. The sequence continues at coordinate 50,790,166 of CM033650.1, forward strand.
GGTGTGACTCTTCGGCATGCTCTCTAAACCGCATGTCAATCCGGTTGGCCAGGGTGATTAGACCACTCAGAGTAGACGGCAGATCACGAGCGGCCACAGCGTCCTAATTATGAGAGGAGAGTGCCTTTTTGAAAGCTGCGGACAGGACTGCATCGTTTCAGGAGAGCTCCGAGGCCAGGGTACGGAACTGAATAGCATAATCTCCGATAGACGAGTTGCCTTGGTGCAGGTTCAACAATGTAGTCTCAGCAGAGGAGGCCCATTCCGGATCTCCAGGATGGAATGGAACTCCACCAGAAATGCCGTGAGAGTAGCTGTGACCGGGTCGTCTCTCTCCCAAAAATGAGTAGCCCAGGCCAGGGCTTTCCCAGGCTGAGTATAAATGCCACCTTGGATCGCTCCTTGACAAATTGCATGAGTTCTATGTGCAGAGAGCACTGGGTTATAAACCCCCTGCACAGCTTGAGACCCCAGTCATACTTGCTGGGCATTGAAAGACGTAGCCTGGGTTCAGTGACAGGAAGACAAGCCAGGGTAGCAGGAGTCGCAGGAGCAGCCTCAGGAACCTGTTGCTGTTGCTGGGTGGCTAGCAGCTGTTGCAGCATGGCCTTGACTTGCTCCAGCTGTTCGCGCTGTGCGGCAATCTGCCGGGATTGGTGGATCACGATGGTGGCAAGATCGGGCCGAACTGGGAGGCTGAACCTCTGCGAGATCCATGGCCGGATCTTACTGTCACTGTCAGGATCAGTGGAACCTCTACACCACCATGATAGGTGGTACTAGCCGACACTTGGGACCAGAATCTAAGTGGTACCTGGTCTTCACCAGAGCCCGCCTCAAAGCGGGATGGACTTGCTGCTGCAGGGTACCCCCAGGTCGTTCCACAGGTGCGACTAGCCCACGGTTGCAGCAGAGGTAGAGGTACCTTGGCGTAAGACAGTCACCTAGCCAGGTCGAGGCAGAGGGTCAGGGCAGACGGCAGAGATGCAACAGCCACAAGGCCTTGTTCAGTTCTGAGGACTCTATTCACTAGAAGGCTGACCCAAAGTTATGCTGTGTCCTCCAGCCAATTTGCCGCTCACTCTCTGATAGTAAGGGTATTTTGTTTCCTTTTTCCCATAACTGTTTGTATGTATTGTGGGAAATGGGACCCTTCAGACAGACTTGTTGTCTGGCACAAATTCACATCCAGGCAGGTTTAACCAAATAAAAGTCCAAAGATTTATTTAACACAGTACAACAAGAACTCAAGAAGCTTTCTTCAGCATAAAACAAAAATTTAATGTCCTTAGTTTCAGGCTTAATGTGCTAAGTTGACAGAAACCAAAAAACAAGAGAGCTTGCCAATGTAGAAAACAAATACACTTTATTCAAAAATACCACATACAATATCAGTAGACCACTTTCAGGAGGGATTAATGTGCTAAGTTTCAGGCTAGCAGTACAAAAGGAGTACTCCAGCAATGCTCTCACCCAGCTTTTCAGACTTTTGCTCCTGCTGTGTAGTCCAGGACCTGCAGTTGGTCTTCTCTCTAGAACAACAGCACCCAGCAACTTTTGCCTCTGTCCATTTGCTCCTTAACAATCTGAACATCCATACCTGCAGCTGAAGGATCAAGTATATAACAGGTCATGAAGTATGGAGAGGAGCAATCAAGGCAATCAACATCTAAGCCCTGGATCTAAAGTCCAGTTACAAAACCATGGCCCCTTTAACATGGAGACCAGGAACCTTAAAGGAACATTCTGCCCATCTATCACTCTACCAAGTGATGGTTTACATATCCCCCCCCCCCCCTCTGCCTAAAGCCGTGGCACCTTCAGCTACCAAGCAGTAAATTCTTGACAGGGCATCTGCATTGACATGTAATTTACCTGGCCTGTGCTCTACCACAAAATCAAAGTCCTGTAATGCCAGGAACCAACGTGTCACCCTTGCATTATTTCCCTTATTTTGGCTCATCCATTTTAAAGGAGCATGATCTGAGACAAGCTTGAACTTCATGCCAAGCAGGTAGTACCTCAGAGAGTCCAATGCCCATTTTATTGCCACGTACTCTCGTTCTACAATAGAATAATTTTTTTCACATGAGTTCAGTTTTCTACTCAAGTACATAACAGGGTGCTCTTCTCCATTAACCTCCTGAGAAATAACAGCCCCTAATCCCACCTCTGAGGCATCCATCTAAATGATAAACGCTTTAGAGAAATCCGGGGCCATCAGAACTGGCTGGCTACACAACACAGATTTTAACTATTTAAATGCTTGTTCAGCCTCGGTGGACCACTGAACCATAACTGATTTCCTTCCTTTTGTCAGGTCAGACAAAGGTGCTGCAATACTGGCAAAGTTTGGCACAAAGCGTCGGTAATAACCAGCAATACCCAAGAAAGCCCTCAGTTGCTTTTTTGTAAGAGGTCGTGGTCAATCTTGAATTGCCTCTACCTTATTAACTTGAGGCTTAATCAGACCTCTTCCTACCACGTACCCCAAGTACTTTGCCTGTTCCATGCCTATGGCCCTGTAAATCATGCCCCACCTGCCAGATTAACGCCCCTGTGTCTCAAAAGTCCTTCGGTACCCCTTCCTGTAATTGAGGTACCGTTTGAGCGCATAGCCATGGACCTAGTTGGTCCCTTAGTTAGGTCTGCTAGGGGGCACCAATATATTTTAGTGGTTTTGGATTATGCCACCAGGTATCCTGAAGCAATTCCATTGAGAAACACATCAGCTAAATGTATTGCACTTGAGCTATTCCATATGTGTACCAGAGTGGGTCTTCCCAAAGAAATCCTGACTGACCAGGGTAGACCTTTCATGTCGAAGGTAATGAAAGAATTATGTAAGATACTTAAGATTAAACAGCTAAGCTGCTTACTTCAAAAAAAGGATACCGTTTATCAGCGCCGGGGAACAACATTAAGAACTGTCACATTTTCTAAAGCATTCTTTAGTGTTGGGTCTTGCCACTGTGCAGTTCCAAAATTTACCCTATTCACCTGAAGGTCTGTCAAGGTTAGGTCAGACTCTGAAATATTCCCTTCATCCCTGACCAACACCTCCAGGGGAAAATTTTCTGAATCATCAGAGGTTTTCCTATTAACATCAAGCTGCTTTTCACTACCTTGAGGCTCACACATAGGGAATACATTATTAACAGTGGTAACCTGGGTACCATTGGACAAGGCTGTTTGCTGTTTTACCCCACAGCTCCCAAAACAGAGGAAAGTCACGTCCGATAATGATTGCATGCATTAAGTCATTAACAATACCCACTTGGTGTGACACAGACACACATTCATTAGCAATAATCACTTTAGCCACCGGATAGTCTTTGACATCTCCATGAACACACTTTACCTCCAGGTATTTTCCTAGGGTACACAGCACCTGTGACAGATTACCGCAGACAAGTGTCACCTTGCTGCCAGAGTCCAAAAGAGCAGTCATCATGGTGTCATTGACCTGGCACATCTGTGGTCCCATGGCCTGGTATGGCTCAGCACTGCAGACAGGTTGTGCCAACAAGGAGGACTGTTGGGCCAGATCACACTCCATGGTTTCTGCCATCACAGGACAATGAGCAGCAATGTCTCCAGGGTTTTGACACTTCCAACAAATTATTTGGCGAGACTGGTTCCAGTGAGGTAATTTTACTTTGTCTGCCTCAGGGATGAGATGTTCAGCAGTGATATATCTCTCCACCAAGCTTATCAGGTCATCTGCATTCTGGGGATCTCCCTGGGCAACCCAGCGCTGCACTTGCACAGGAAGAGCATGGACATAGCGATCAATCACAATCTTTTCCACCATCTGCTCTTGTGTAGAGGACTCTGGTTGTAGCCACTTCCGCACCAGGTGGAACAGGTCAAACATTTTTGACCTTGGTGGTTTCTCTTTGCAGAAAATCCATTGCTGTACTCGCTGAGCCTAGACTGCCATACTGACCCCCAATCGTGCAAGTATTTCAGCCTTCAATCTGCTGTAGTCCTTTGAATCCTGCAAGGTGAGGTCATAATAAACTTTTTGTGGCTCACCTGTCAAGTTTTCTCTGTCTGCAATCCGTTCAAAAACAGTCAGATAAGCCTCCACATCATCCTCAATGGTCATCTTCTGCAAGGAAGCTTGTACTTTCTTTTTTATAATTACATCTGAGGTTTGACCAGCTATTGAGACAACCTGTGGTACAGTCACTGCTTCTCTTAAAGCAGCCATTTGCTCCATAAGAAGGAGCTGCTGCTGGGCTTGTAAGGCCTCTGCATGAACCTTCTGCTGCTGTGCCAGAGCTTGCTGCTTTTGGAGATTGGCTTGCATCATCTGTTTGATAAGTTCCTCCATTGCAATGCCTTTTTACAGTCCTACAGCCTCTTTCAACCAGGACGTTCACAGATTACAGCTTCTAAAACTTAAATTCTTCCTGCTGTTGCCCCTAGCAACGGCTGCCCGCATCCTCCACAATTGGCCGGGGAGAGGGGGGTCAGTGGGTGCTTATTTGAGCGTGGGGTGGAGGGGGGTTTGCTTGTTCAGCCGGGAAGGGGGGGGGTCGATGTTCGCTTGTTCGAGCGGGGGGCGGGGTCGAGCGGGGTTTGCTTGTTTGGGCAGGCCGGGCATGCATGGTGGCGGGATGGGCGGGCCGGGAAGCGGTCGCCTGTGCCGTAGGGGGCGGGTTTGGAGAAGGAGTCACCTGTGCCAAAGTGCGGGCGGCTCGCCGTGCAGCAGGATGGGTGGTCGGGGAGGCCATGCAGGTGAAGTGGGTGAGCTGGGAGGCGGCTCGGTCGTGCATGGAGATGGGCGAGGGGTGCTCAGCGGAGGCAGCAGGCGGCATGCGGCTCATGAGGGGGGGGGGCGGGAGGTGCGATCTGGTGGGGGCCCCTAGGGGGGGCAAGATGGTGGGGGCCCCGGGAGCCCCACCTATAATCTGGCCCTGAATGCAGCACTTGGAGATTGGGCATGAGCATGATCATAGAGCAGCAGTGCTGATGCCATCAGAATTGCCTGGGCCCCCAGCTTGTTAGAACACCAAACTGTATAACCCCACTGAAGTGACGTGCCGGCTGTCTGTTAGAGTAACTCTGAAGTGTGGCTGTCTCCTGAAATTCTCCCGAAGGTGATAAATTTGCATCCACATGCCTTTTAAACAGGACCACCCCACTGCTTAGACCAGATGTCCTAGTGTTCATCGAGAATGTAAAGAAGATCACATTTTCTGACCTGACATGCAATTGCATTCTTATGTTCTCCACAACCCCTGAAAACACCACTTACTATGTAGTGGAAATCAACTATGTCCCACACTGTGCTTCAAAATAATACATTAAAGGCAGTCTACCATCAAAATCAAGCAGGGTAAACCAGAGACACTTACACATAGATCTATGGCCCCCATTCCTTCTAAAATGAACTTTTAAGATTATGCTAATGAGCCTGAAGGGTTCTGTTTGGTTTTTCCAAAGCCCCTCTGTGCTGTACCTTCATAGGCTGCTACAATGAGCAGAGCAGGTCCCCCCCCTGCTCTTCCTGCTGTTGCTAGATTAGATAGGCAGAGGGAGGAGGGAGAGAGCAGGAGGTTGGGTGAGACATGTTCTGCTCATTGTAACAACCTGTGAATCTGCAGCTCTGAGGGGTTCTCTTAATGACCCCAAGAGCCCTTTACATCCATTGGTTTATTTTTAAAGGTTCATTTCAGAAGGAAGGAGGCCATGGATAACAAATATAAGAAGATTACCACAGTCACAGTGCCTGGATCTCTGAGTAGGTGTCTCTGGTTTATCATGCTAATTTTAATGGTAGATTTTCTTTAAACTTTCAACTAACTATGCTGTGCCCCCCACATACACCAAATAATACACTGTGACTCCTTAACCCCTTAACGCTCTGCGCCGTAGCTCTACGGCGCAGAGGTATAAGGGAAGTATGAAGAGGGCTCACGGGCTGAGTCCTCTTCATACAGAGGTGGGGGTTTTTGCATTTTGCACAAAACCCCCACCGCTAATAACCACGGTCGGTGCTTGCACCGATCGCGGCTATTAACCCTCTAAACGCCGCCCGCAAAGTCGCGGGCGGCGTTTAAAAGACGGCGGCGCGCGGGCGCCGCCATCTTTTTTTCGATCGCCACGCCCCCGAACGTCATCGGGGGGCGGCGATCGGTTACCATGGTAGCCTCGGGTCTTCTCTTGACACGAGGCTACATGGTTTATGCAGGTTCGTTACAATGAGCCAGTGGCTCATTGTAATGTAAGACCTGCAAAAACGCCATATATTGCAATACTGTAGTATTGCAGTATAGTGGTAGGAGCGATCTGATCATCTAGGTTTTTGACCCTAATGGTCTAAAAATATTGAAAAAAAAAGAAAAAAAAGTTTAAAAATAAAAAAATTATAAAATATTAAAGTTCAATCACCCCCCTTTCCTAGAACGGATATAAACATAAAAAAGTACAATCACAGACATATTAGGTACGCCGCTTCCCAAAATGCCCGATCTATCAAAATATAAAAACGGTTACGGCCGGCGGTGACTCCGGGCGGAAATGGCGCCCAACTGTCACAAATGCACTTTACAACCTTTTACATAACATAAAAATGATAAAAAATGATCAAATGTCGCACAGTCCTCAAAATGGTAGCAATGAAAACTTCGGCCTCATTTCGCAAAAAAGACCCCTCACACATTTCCTTGCGCCAAAGTATGAAAAGTTATTAGCGTCAAAAGTGCAAAAATTTTTTTTTCTTTTTTGTACACATTCGTTTAATTTTTGAAAATGTATTAAAACACAATAAAACCTGTATAAATTTGGTATCACCGCGATCGCACCGAACCAAAGAATAAAGTAGGCGTGTTATTTGGAGCGAAGAGTGAAAGTCGTAAAAACTGAGCCCACAAGAACGTGACGCACGTGCGGTTTTTTTTCAATTTTTCCACATTTGGAATTTTTTTTCAGCTTCGCAGTACACGGCATGTTAAAATAAATAACATTACGGGAAAGTAAAATTTGTTACGCACAAAATAAGCCCTCACACAGGTCTGTACACGTAAAAATGAAAAAGTTATGGATTTTTGAAGTTGGAGAGCGAGAAATGAGCCGGAAAACCCTCCGTCCTTAAGGGGTTAATATATAACAGTAGATACTATATTAATTGAATTATTATACTGTACTCCATGATTCATACATACAGTAAAGGAAATTCATTCATCATTCATCCAGTTTCATTCATCATTCATTCATCCAGTAAAGGAAAATGCCTTCCTGATGTGTGTGAGCCCAGTCTTATAATCTTTTCTTATCCCCCTTTTATGAAAACAAATACATTATATATATTAAAAATATATAATGTAATAACAAAACAAGATAACCATTAGCATACACCATGTCCTGCTTTGGAGCCAAGAAATAACAGTAAACTAATAAATGCTTACTCATTTAATAGCTATAAAACCTTCAGTTTTACAAAGACGGCAAAAAAAATGCATCATTATTCTTAGTATTTCTCTGTAATCTTTATTCTTACTTTCCTCCATAATTGTCTGAAAAGGCTATAAAATCTGTTGTTCTAGTAATATTAAAGCGGATGTATCATCAGAAAATCATCTTGTTCAAATTAAGTAAACCATGCCTCCAATTATAAAAGATCTTTTACAAATTAAAACAATCA